>OU898276.1:22480233-23148566 GCA_918026665.1 Diabrotica balteata | reverse complement strand
AAGTGCAATTTGAAGAGCTACTTACCAAAGTCACACCGTTAATTCAAAAGCAAAGCACAACCATGAGAGAATCTCTTCATCCAAGACTGAAATTGCAAATTGTACTAAGATATCTTGCAGCAGGAGATTGCTTTTCTTCAACACTCGAAGCTTTGTATCGTGTACCTAAATGCTCCATTTCCCATTTTATGCCAGAAGTATTAGCTGCTATTTACGAAATACTTGAATACTGTATCAAGGTTAGTACCTAATTAGATTCTTTCTTACATATTTAAAAAAAAAACGTATTAAAACTTTATCCAAAAGGCATTTTATTCAAAAATTAAAATCAAACATAAATTCATTGGTAATTGTGAATAGTCGAGAATGCTTCGGATAATATATCATAAGGAGCACTCTCTTCATATCTTTCCATTGTAGTAGTCGGTGTAGAAACTGACGTCTCACTGTTAGTCGAATATACTGTATACAGTGATGGAGTAGATTCCTTTGAGCGAGTCTGTTCTAAGTTGAAGAGATACATGCGCTCTTCCATCATAACCTTTTGCAGCTTTTCTTGACATATCAGGGCGCGGTCCAGAGGCATGAGGTTTGTTCCAACACGCAATTTTTGTACGGTCCTGAAACCGTCACGAAACTACTTGTACCGTCTTTAACGCGCATGTTCATCATTTGTATCGTCTGATGATGGTAATTTGGAAACTGATGTTGGAACGATTTTCTGACAACTGACATAAGTTGGTGACAATCTACCTAAATAATTCTGGTTTTTCACCCTAGGTTCAGCTAATAGCTCCAAATCATCATCACTACTATAATAATCAGAAAAATCACTAATTCCTTCGTCGTCAGTCATATTTATAAATTTATAAATAATGAAAAACAAATATATAAATAAATAACGAGTCTATCATAAGCACCTGATAAAATAATTAACCTAACTTCTCATTTTTTCTGAACAAATTTACAGTTTTAATATAAAATCTAAATTAATATAGGCCCAAACAAATTTAAAGAAGTAGAATAAAATTCTAGTGCGCAAGTCATCCCAACCGGTACATGCATTTGCCAGATTACTGAAATTATCGTCACGAAACCGTCACTGGGCAATCACAATTTTTGTTGGAACGGTAGGAAGGACGATGAGATGAACGATCATATTTTTGTTGGAACGTATTTTGTCTAGTGCGCAGGAGCGTAACCGTTACGTGACGGTTTTTCGTTGTGTTGGAACAAACCTATGGTTTTAAGCTGAACTGACAGGCTTCGACAAAAATGATCAAATTCGTTATCTGTGCTTGCATTCTGTGCAGCAATTGCACTTAATTTATCTATTGCTTTTTCAATAGCTGAAATTCCAGAAAAACGATGCTTTTTTGAAAATGGGGTGTTCAAATTTGCTTGGGGACTCTCTTTTCTGATTCGTTTGTTATGCTGTGCCAGTTCGCTTTCTTTAGGTAGTACTCCATCATCTGTCGGTATGACATCATTTGCTGCCGCAGGTATGATAACCTCGGTATCAGTATTATTTCCTTCATAATTGACATCTTCAGTATCTGGATTCTGTGGCGTTGGGCTCCTTTTACATTTCGGAACCTGAAACAGATACCGCATATTATCATACAAAACGAAGTTGCTCGAATTTTTACCCACTTATAATACACATACGTATACAGTTTTGTCTTTTACAGGTGCCTACCACTACTAATGAATGGACAAAAGTAATGAAGGAATATTATACCCTTTGGAACTTCCCTAATTGCTGTGGCGCTATGGACGGGAAACATATTGCTATTCGCTGTCCTGCGAAGTCGGGATCGTATTTTTTCAATTATAAACAAACGTTCAGCACTATTCTTTTTGCAATTGTGGATGCTAATTATAACTTCCTATATATTGACGTCGGTACAAATGGCAGAGCAAATGACGCATTAGTGTTTTCCAAATGTACATTTAACGAAGCTCTGGAGAACAATTTGTTAAATATACCTGAAAATGGTGTTTTTCTTGGGGACGACGCTTTTCCTCTTAGAACCTATCTTTTGAAACCTTATAGCAAGAAATCATTAACTAGGAAGGAAAGGGTATTTAATTATCGGCTATCTCGAGCTCGTCGCCTATCAGAAAATGCATTTGGCATACTTGTGTCTCGTTTTCGAGTATTCGAAAAGCCTATTCCTCTCAAAGTAGAAACAACTGAATTACTGGTGAAAGCTACTTGTGTTCTTCATAATTGGCTCAGACAAACCTCTACTTGCAAAGCACCATACGTAACTGAGGGATTGATTGATGTTGAATTATGGGAGGAAGGCAGAATTGTACCTGGAATATGGCGACAAACTACACACGACGGCCTCAGAGACATAACACTTGCTACAAGTAACAACCACAAGAAAGTTGCTGCCGCTGTACGTGATGATTATGCAGATCTGTTCTGTTCAACTGAAATTGTACCGTGGCAGTGGAAAATGATTTAAATGGCTTATTCTTGTATAATTGTTCATTTACTTAATAAAAATTGGTAACTAATTTTTCTGTGGTTTTGTTGTTTATACGTGTAAGGTAAGCAACCAAGATGAAGTGGGACATTTTACGTCTAAAACGATCAACTATATTTCAGCTATTTTAAATCGATATGGTTTTTATTTTCAACTTACTACAATACCCTACGACCCACCTAATACATATATGTACTTATAATTGCTAGTAGTATGAAAATAAAAAAATGCTATACTTACTGTACTTGCTGAGCTGCTCCTCGGTACACAAACTGCACGTAAGAATGAATCGGCTTGTTTGTACCAAAAAAGTTTGGGGACATAAACGTCATCTGGCCCTGTACCACTTTTTACGGATTGATTTACTTTAGCCAGTTCAGATGAATATCGGGTACGAATTGTTTTTATTTTTAACTTAATATCTTCCACCATCACTCCCTGAAGATTCAGCTCCTCAACGATTTCTTTTAACGCTTTTTCTCTATGGGTTTTATTTTTATATGTCTCTGCTTTAGTGTTCCAAAGACACTGTCGGTCTTTCATTAAACTCAAAATTAGAGGAGTATGGTCGTCTTTCCACTTAAAAACCATGATAGCAAGCGTACAAACACAACAACTACGCACTTCAAACGCGACAATACACAACCACGTGGACCTGTTGCCGCCGTTCACTAGTCACTACCGATGAATTACAGCAACAAATGCATGTTTACATGGTTCACTTTGGATGATTCATCCGCGATGCATCCCCTAAAGTGAACAAAAGTAGAACTCGGTTCAACTTCGTTCAATATTCATTTTGGATGATCACTGTCGATGAATAATAGTTTATACGATTCATTTATTTTTCACTTTGGATGATTCACCCGGGATGATCATCCAAAGTGTACCGTGAAAACGGGCCTTAACATGCTAGACGCGCGCTACTTGCCATGCCAGTTTGGTGGGCGCTCTCCCTAAGATAGCTATGATGGTAACCAACGTTCTGAAAGGGCATGGTACATGAAGAAGAAGATAGTGGATACGGGGATAATGGTGAAACAGAAAGAAAAACGAGTAGGACACTAGAAAGTAAAGTGATGGAAGTTAAAGTATAAGGATTTGACAAAAATCTTTAAGAGTAGAAAGCTTGAGGAAAAAGATACGGTAAATGGCTGGTGTGAACGTTGCGGTGCGAGTGGAAGTGCTAGGAAAATATCTGGTAAAGGTCTTCCTAGAGATAAAGAAACTTTGTGGTGGAACGATGCAACACAAGGTTTGAGATAAGAAAGAAGCTAGAGAGAGGTATGACATTCTAAAAGAAATGAATATAAGGATATATACAAGGTAGCCAAGAGGGACGCAAAGCACGCTGTAGCTACTGCTAAGGCAAGATCGTCCGCACAGCTGTATGAAGAGTTGGAAACATCTAAGGGAATGAAAAGGTTATACAGCGTTACTAAAGCAAGAGACAAATCATCAAAGGACTTGACCCACTTGCGGCAAATTAAGAGTGTAAGAATCGGTGTTGAAATAAAATAAAGATGGTATGAGTACTTAAGAAAGTTGGTAAATGAAGAGCAACAGAGGAGTCAGAAGACGTGCGATTTCAAACGATAATTTAATACCGGGGATAGCGAGAGATGAGGTTCTCGAGTGGTTAAATAGGATGAAGAACGGTAAGACAGACATACCTGATGGAATATCTGTGGAGGTTTGGAAGTCTCTAGGACAGCGAAGGATTGATATTTTGTGGCAAACGATGAGTAGAATATATCAGGAAGAATGGATGCCCAATGCATGGAGAACGAGTGTGATGGTATTATAAAGGAGATCAAAGCTCTTCACTGAGTCCCTACCTGTTTAATCTTGTAATTGATGCACTGACAAAGAAATCCTTGGTCAATGCTCTGTGCTGATGATATCGTGTTAGTAGAGGAGAGCAAAGATATGTTGGAGGGTTGAATGGCAAAAAAATAGTCGGCTCTGATTATGGGGATAAACCACTTGCTTTATGTTTGTGAGTACCTTCATGGATTCAAACTCTTAGAATCCTCAGCCAAATTTAGAATTATAAATATGGAGCCTTTGTTAGCTTAAAGGCACTCTCTAGAGTGATCTTCTTTTCGTGTAGCGAAGAAACATTGTACTTTTTACCTAGTTAACACTATTATGACCATATGTTCCATCAATTCAGTGTCACAAAAGTTATCCATGGATTTGAGATAACCAACCAATATTTCCGCAAGTTTTCTATCAAGCATAACGCCGATATATTTTGCCTCTATCGAGATTTTTGAAACTGTAATGACAAGTGGACATGGATAAATCCCACTAACGTCATGGGAAATGTATTGTTAAGATCAAATATAAGAGGTGGGAGAGGAGGACAATTAACAAGTACTGATGAACCAATGTATATGAGAAAGATTGCACATAATGTGAAAATAGCTGGTGTTTTGCTCCATGTACAGGTCAAGACTAATAAATGCCAAATAAACAATATCAATGTTTTCCCTTATTGGCTTTTAGCAAAATCAGGTTAATTTTTAAATAAGCAAAGAGTAAATAAAACAAATAACACTATATTTGTATAAGAAAGAGTTTATACGATTATATCTTAAAAAGCTCAGGAATATATAAAATAGAAATAAAGTACTGTCTTTAACAAATAACAGAATTTCTTTCTAAAATAATTTATTTACAAATTTAAATATACTTAATTAATTAATATTAGTATTTCTTATTTACTATCAGTTTCAGCATCTAAGTCATACTTTTCTCGCAGATCTTGATGGACAGACCACCGAAATTTGAACCTTTTAGCCTCTTTATCCCTATATTTTTCCCAGTATGCACTCCTTTTCAACTCTCTAATGATCATACCTTTAGAAACATTTTTATTAGCACCAGTCTTTTCCAAATCAGCTAAAAACTGTTCAACGAGAACACTTTTCTTACACGGACTGTAATGGACCAATTTTAAAAATACTGGAATGAGATCAGGATTTAGTTCTCGAGATACTTTGTTCTTTTTCTCTTTTACTACGAAAATGTCTACTCTTTTTTTAATCATTATTTGACCTCTGTGTATAATAGCTAGAGGTTGTAGGTACCTATCAACAGCCTCTTCCACATTACTGCCATCTTTGTTATACCATATGCAACCAATGGATCTAGGCTTTAATTTGTGAGTCTTGGACTTCATGTCTTGATCAAACTCTTCTTTAAGAAGCTTAAGTTTTTGTTTCAAAGAATCTGGGGATAAACGACTCAGTTCTTCATCATCCACCTCATCATCACTCAAGTGCCCATGTGGAACAAAGAATTCATTATCAACTTCATAATCATCCTTGTCATCCTCATTTTCCTTCTCAGCTTCATCTTCAGAACCATTAAGAGACTCACCTTGTTCCTCTTCCTCCCAATCATCATCTGAATCCTCCTCGTAGTTTAAAATGTTTTTATCTTCACCCAGAGGTTTTCTTGGTTTAACAAATTTGCTTTTTTTCCTCCATGTGCCATAATATGCAGGTCTACGATTGTCATGGAAGTACAAAAACTTCGCTTTGTGTCTTTGAAGGCCAGATTTGTCTTCACAAATAGTTTCTCCCAAATCAACAAGAACAATATCATCATCAAGAGATTCTTCATATGGCCAAGTTTTCAGACTTTTACCTATAGCCTTTCCTGATGACAAATCTTTTAAATATGAAGCTTCTGAATCTTGAGATTCTAGATAAGATACCAGTTTTTCTTTTTCTTCATTAGTTAAAAATTCCCTTCTGGGCGAAGGTAATTTCATGTCTGATTTAACTTCAAATTGTAGAAAATTGGAAGTTTGTGGTCTTTTTTCTTCTTGTCCTTTTTTGTCATCTTGTGCATCATCAGTCTTTTTGGCTACAAAAAAGTTAACAAACGCTGCAGCTGCCTTTTGTTTCTTTTCTTCTTCCTTCAACTTCTCTTTATTTTTTTCTTCAATCTCCTGCAGTTTCTTTAATTTTTCCTCTTCACGTTCTTTGCGCTTTTGTTCTTCCTTCTCTTCCTTTTCTTTCCGTTTTTGTTCCCTTTCTTCTTTTTCTTTTCGTTTCTTTTCTTCCTTCTCTTCTTTCTCTTTTCGTCTTTGTTCCAATTCTTTGTCTTTTTCCATCTTTTTCATTTCCTTTTCTTTTTGCTTCTGTTCCAGTTCTTTCTCTTTAATCTCTTTTCGCTTTTGCTTTTCTTCAAGTCTCTTTTTCAGTTTTTCCTCCCTCTCTTTATCTTTTTCTTGTTGTTTCTTTTCCAACTCTAACCTTTTCTGTAACTGTTTAGGAGTAAGTTTTTTGTTAGGAGTTTCTGCTTTTAATATCTTAGTAGGTACAATTGACTCTTTTGACTTTTCAGTGTCTGTTGGTTCGTCACTCTCTGATGACAAGCCTTCAGAATCTTTTTCTTTATCATCTTTGTTATCAGTATCTATTTTTGTTTCTTTTTTCACTTTCTTGGGAGTGTCTGTATTCTTAGATGTGGTTGTAGAATCATTTGTGTTATCCTTACTATCAGTTGGTTCATCATTGTCAGATGAAATTACTGAAGACTCTAATGTAGTGTCCATGAATTCTGGATTATTTAATTCCACAGTGTTTTCAGTAAATATAGAGCCATTTTTAGATAACTTTTCAGAACTTGTTTCTTCAGAACTAGAAAAATAATACAATTAGTATTTAATAGGTTTTTAAATATTTACTATTTAAAATAACTGACTATACTTTAATCGGAAAATACAATGGACTGACTAATTTTTAATTTGTGGAGCATTGCGGTGTATAAGGGGACGTATGTCAGCTCTTTACACTTAAACCATAGACTTCCGGATTTTATGAAAATATTTAATTTAGTGAACAAAATAAAATTAAAAAAAAAGAAAACATGTTTAGTTGTGTACATCAAAAGTATTCTTAAAATTCAACAGAATATTCCCAAATAAATTTAAACCACACTGTAACAAAGTAAAAGTTTTTTGAGTTTATAGACACATTCTGTATAAGTGTGACATGAAAAAGTATGTGAAGAGAGCTAAAAAGTAAACATGAAAATGATATAATTCAAAATAAGAATACTGTAGTGAAAAACTGTTGAAAACATATCTGTAAAAATTATAGTTTATTCGTCTTCGGGTTTGGACCGTGTCATTTGTGAGTGACCCAAAAGTGGGTTCATCTCGACGTTTCGCTACAATTGTATGTAGCTTCTTCAGGAGAACAAAAAAGAAAAAAGAAAGAAAGAAGAAAACAAAGAACAGGAAGATGGGTAGTTAGCAACGGTAACTCAGTTACTCAACGCAACCAGAGGCGAATACTAACTACCAAGATGGGCATTTGGTCACAGTAACTCAACTACTCAACGCAGCCAGAGGTGAAAACCAAATGCCAGGACAGGGATTCACGTCCAACAGCTCAGAACACTAACGCGTCGAGAGGCGGGGAGTGAATCCCAATGTGTTGGGATTCACTCCCCGCCTCTCGACGCGTTAGTGTTCTGAGCTGTTGGACGTGAATCCCTGTCCTGGCATTTGGTTTTCACCTCTGGCTGCGTTGAGTAGTTGAGTTACTGTGACCAAATGCCCATCTTGGTAGTTAGTATTCGCCTCTGGTTGCGTTGAGTAACTGAGTTACCGTTGCTAACTACCCATCTTCCTGTTCTTTGTTTTCTTCTTTCTTTCTTTTTTCTTTTTTGTTCTCCTGAAGAAGCTACATACAATTGTAGCGAAACGTCGAGATGAACCCACTTTTGGGTCACTCACAAATGACACGGTCCAAACCCGGAAGACGAATAAACTATAATTCTGACTCTGGCCGTGGAAGCCTACGATTTATCTGTAAAAACTAAATGCAAAAAGAAATATTGGGAAATTAATTTACCTATTATCTCCATTTTCTTTTTCATTCTGCCTTTCCTCTTTCAGCACCTTCTTTTCTAATTCTTTATCTTTATTAACTGCAATATCATTTAATGTTTTAACACCACACTCTTGATGAAGGCTAAAATTAAATAAAATTGTGTAAAAATGTATAGAGTAGATAAGTATTTACAAAAAAAAATAAATAAATAACAATAAATAGTGAGTTCAAGAGGGTTTTAACCTAAGGTATTTTATTTTTAAATTTTGTCTTCTTTTGAATAGTTATATGGCAGATCAAACAAATGATTCAAATATTTTTTTAATTAAAGAAGTTGTATCTTAAATTTCTGTCAGTATAATTGATTCCTTCAAACAAATTTTTATTTAAATAAGTTACAAATAAATAGGTAAATATTCAACCTCACCTATTACATTCACCTTCATCTCCATTGGTAAACGCATTATCTTGCGCGTTCTGCTCAGAAACACTGCAAAAAAAACAAATAATTAATTAAAACTTAATATTAGCCACATTGCAGATAAACAAATTCACTTGGAAATTATAACTCACCCAGTACTGTCACTATCATGATTTTCATTTAAAGTAATTGTTTCCTCTATATCAACCTTTATTCTTTTTACATCCTGTTTTTCGGTTGTCTCAGAGGGTGATTTCGACCTAGATCTTGATTTGGAATGCTGTCTCTTTCGTGAAAGAAGCATTTCTTCAGAAGTACTTTCCATGGTAGGGCAATACCTCTATTTTTTATATCTGCAATAAAACAACTTACATAAGCTTATAACTAGAAAATTAACCATTTTGAAACTTACAAATCTCTTATTTGCATTTACTCCAACAGAAAGAAACTTTAAAACATTTATTATTTTAATTTTAGTTTTCCTGTTTTCCTACATAACCAAATTATCTTGAAACCGCGGGCTTTTTGACGTAGCCGCTTACAAAACGTCACTTTGCGTTTGTACACGGGCGTGCTATATATACTGAAATAAGGATTGCTATCAGAAAATTGATATACATAAACATTTAAAAATACTCTTTAAAATATAGTATAGACTTTTTAAAATTTTGTCAAGTTATTTCGCTATCTTATTAATTAGATTTTTTTAAATTAATACAACATTAAAAATTTAATAAATCTAAAAATGCATACGCCTATGAGTATTTATGAAATTGTTCAAATGTCAAAAATGATTGTTGTGACTTGGCCTTTTACGTTGTTAGTAAACAAACTTCTAATCAAGATAATGAAAGAAACTACAGACTACATTTCGTATTAACTTATCTTTAAAACGTAAATAAAAATATATGGAAGTGCTTATATTATTATAAAAATTTGATTATGGAGATATGGAGGCTGTGCAAAAAATGAAAAAGTCGGATAATTTGGAAAATGAGACTGGTGAACCGAATATTTCGAGGGTAACATCTTTAAAAAACATTCCATATTCAATAAAATTTACTAGGTTATGATGATTTATGTTCAAATTATATCCCATAATTTTTATTAAATTGAGATAAATATACAACTGTACATTACATACAGTTGCATTAAGCTACATCATTATAATAATAAATTTAATAAAATTAATTTTGTTATGTAATGTCTTAACTTCTTTTAATAATTTGTTTTTGTCAAGGAGGAAGACCTCTCTTCATTTAGAGAGCAGTGGCAGAAAGAAATCCGTTCAACAAAAAGAAGTCAGACTGATGAACAATTAAATAAGGTACTGAAGCCGACATCTTCAGAAAATGTTGCAGGACACAAAGCTGATATCAAGAACCCTAGTCAAGAGGATGATACTAATGAAAAAGCTACTAAATTGTTTCTTAAAGGTGTGGAAATGGAGAATTCTGGAAAGTTGTATGAAGCCATTCAGTACTATAAACAAGCTGTTCAGATTGTACCTGATATTGAATTTATAATGCATAAGAAGACTAAGCCTAAAGTAATACAGGAGAATGAGGAAGAGGAACTGAATGGTAAATGCTTTTGTTTTTATAAAATATTCACATAAGGTTTTCCAAGTCTAACTTTTCTCATAATTTAAATTGCTGTTTTGTTTTTTTTTTCAGTTTTTCTTGTTTCATACAAATGTTATGCAGGAACAAAGTTGAATGTTAATTTTATTGCCTTATTTTTATTTTCAGAGAACATTGAAACTGAAGATGCATCAACAGATGATGATGAGGATAATGAAGAAGAGGATATTTTCCTTAAAATTCAGAGAAAGGTTTCAAACAAGACTTCTTTGTGCCTTCCAAAACACTCAAATAATGTATGGATTATATTTATTTTACTTTATTATCTATAGCAATGTTTTTTAGGGTTTGCACATTGGCCAAATGCCGGTGGAGTTAATTTTGTATATTTTAAAATGGGTTGTATCTGATCAGTTAGATATGAGGTCATTGGAAATGTTTTCTAGAGTTTGTAGAGGATTTTACCTTTGTGCTAGAAATGAAGGAATATGGAAACTTGCTTGTTTGAGGTGAGCAGTGATCTGATAGA
The DNA here is from genome assembly GCA_918026665.1 of Diabrotica balteata. Taxonomy (NCBI): domain Eukaryota; kingdom Metazoa; phylum Arthropoda; class Insecta; order Coleoptera; family Chrysomelidae; genus Diabrotica; species Diabrotica balteata. The sequence continues at coordinate 23,137,677 of OU898276.1, read as the reverse complement.
TATTAAAAAATTGGTATAAGCAAATGCTATTTTTTTTGATTAAAAATGTTTTTATGGTTTTTATTAATATATTTTCTTCATTTTATTTTACTTCAGTTTACTATTTCATATATTTTGTTCAAACCAATTTAAGTCTTCCACAAGTCCTTCCTTTTTCTTGTTTAGTTTTCTTGATTGTTGGATATCATGTGATAGTGATGAGAAGGTCAAGAATGATCCATTCACAAAGATCTGATCTTTTCGAAGACCTGTGATTGATAGAATCACATTCTGTGACCCTATCATTCCAATGACCCTATGAATCATGCCCATGAATAACGCTGTCTAGTGTTTATGAAACGAACTTGCTCAGTCAAATTAATACATGAACCGCGAACCGCAAAGGATCATTCAAACACTGATTTCAGTTTCCCAGAACAGTGAAACCCTTAAGCTGCAAAAGGTACATTCGAATTGTCAAGTCAGCAGTCTCTTGGTCTGTTCTATTTATAAATTTGTAGAAAATAAAATCCATTTTAATTGTTGCATTATCATTCATTCATGAACTTTTTGATGATTTTACTTGACTTTTTCAAGTATTTTTTTATACTTTAATGATTTCTGAAGATGATTTAAGAAATACAAATCTTAAAGTCAGCCTTAAACTATATTTCATTCTTAAATTTATAGTAAAAATTTCGAATTCTACATGTAAACAACAATATAATTAGTCACTCTAATCAACAAATCTCTATGAACGGGTCCTCAGATACTCTCAGAAAGATTCATAAGCATATCAATATTAAATTCTACACACTTGATCTTTACACAACAAATTCAATTAGTCATTCATATGAACGGATCATTTTAATCAATGACCTGGAAGATCTGGGTCACTGAAACGAATCAGGTCTTCCCATCACTCGTTGGCTATCATATTCGCTATTGTAACTTTATTGACAGCAGCTCTAAATAATGATGTAATCAATTTTCAGTACCATTATTTTAGGTTTTTCTATAGGATTTCTAAAGTTGCATTTAAATCAAAGTGAACACAAACAAACAAATGAAGGAACAAATTCATATGTTTGCTTGGTCATTTGTTCTCTACAAAGAAGGACCATTTACATTGTAGTGATTGCATTCATTGATGATATGTCTGCAATATCGGATATAGATGAAAATGTAATCATTAGCGCTGCTGATTTTACAGTAATTGCTGGACTTTCTGATATAAAAAGGAAGAAGATAATGTGTACAAAAGAGAAAAAAGAAGAGATAATGCCTTGTTAATTGATTTAACTACTGACAATTTAGGCCAAGTTACAAATTTCTGTAGAATGTCTGTGGATTATTTTGAAATGAAATTATAAAGCAAAACACATTAAAGGCAAAACAGCCATTATTTACACATAGAAGTTCCCAGCACTACTCAACAAACAGCATTTATTTGTAAATAAATTAGTATTAAAACAGTAGTTTCCAACGAATTAGATCGCTACATTCTATCCACTATTTACACTAAACACTGATTTCCTTTAATGATGTACTGACATAAGTTGGAACATGTCTGAACACAAACTACTTTGTTACGTCGTGTTTGATTCGCTATTTAAATACATTAATTTTAAGGAATGAATTTGTTCGATCATTTGTGTTTGCTTTGATTTAAATGCACATTAACTGCATTTTCAGTTGTTTTTTCTCTTTTTTTTTTTACATATTGCATTTATTGATATATATATATGTATATATATATATATATATATATATATATATATATATATATATATATACATATCATGTATCGATATCTTGATCTGATACTCACCTTACACATTTTGTACTCCCTGCTCATCTTACATGTTTTTTAAGTTGATAATTTTTTTTCTTTTCATAATTCTCCAGAAACTAGAAGTTTATTACGAAGCTGAAATTAACTGTTTATTTACAAGATTCTTATGTAAGTATTTACTTTTTTAGAGTTTGGGGTGTAAATCGTGGGTCTACTACTGGAGATTACAAGTCTTGGCGCCATATGTTCATAGAAAGACCAAGAGTAAATTTTAATGGTTGTTACATCAGCAAGACAACATATATAAGAAACGGAGAAAACAGTTTCCAAGACCAGTTCTACAGACCATGGCATTTGGTAGCATATTACCGATTTTTAAGGTAGGTGTAAAATTTGTCAATTTTATTTGAAAATAAAGAACTTATAAGCTTCCTAAATAAACATTATTATTATGTTTTTATTTGAACACATTTAGTGTTTATTTCATTTGTTGTTTAAAAATAAATTTTCATGTGAGAAAAGGCACAGTTAATTATCAGTTAATTCTTGTTTGTAGATTTTATCCCGATGGTACAGTATTGATGCTGACATCAGCAGAGGAGCCAATGCAGGGAATCCACCTGCTGAAATCAAGAAATGCTAAATATCCAGTTTTCACTGGTTGTTACAGACTAAAAGATGACAGAGTAATTTTAGTAGTCAAAAGACAACAAAAAAGTGTACCTACTGAATTTAAGAAGAGTTACAAGAAGCAGGATAATTCAAATAAGAAGGAAGTGGTGTATAATATGGTAAATTAAAATTAGTTCAAATGGACATTTGCTAGAAAATTTGAATGGCTTTTCATTTAATTCTTCTACATCCAACTTTTTATACAGAGTTTCTCTTTTAACATTAGTTATAAATGTATCGCTCCTTAATACTTTCACTCAATCACAGAAAGTATCCATTTCATTTTTTAAATTTGAAGAACCATGCTGATTTCTTATAATATCTGTAAAATCCAGAACTGAACAGTTTTAATGTTTTATTGTAATGTTTTTTGGTTTAACCATGTTTATCAAAGATATATTTATTATATCATTTATCATACCCAACGTTTCTATTCTCTTAATCTCTTTTTTTGGGATTTTGAGGTATGGTGTTAAGGACATAGTGTGGTTATGATGTGATTTTCAATTGCCTGGTCTTCCAGTTCAGTTTAACCCTTTCTTTACCAGTGACGTATATACACGGTTTGGGGAAAAGTGCCACTGTTCCCAGTGACATATATGTATATATATATATATATATATATATATATATATATATATATATATATATATATATATATATTATTGTGATATTTAAAGTCTTAGTGCGCCAAGCAATTAATTAGCTAATTAATTAATTAATTAATTAAAATTATTTAAATGATATGACTATGATTCTCTCACACTTTTTAATTCTCTTATCTAAGGGTTCTATTCGTGCTTCAATATCTATGCTATTACATGTGAAAGGTAAGGTCCAAAGAATACCGGAATAATAAAAAACATGTAGGATCTAACATATATTGAAATAAAATAATGCAATAAAATTCACACTCAAAAATTTTCAATAAACAAAATCTCATATAATGATTCTCAAAATTTTGTTCTACGTACGTGAACCTTCAAAATTACTGGTACAAACAATATTATGTTGAAATCTCAAAATCCAAATATTATTCTAAATCTCCTAATCAAAATATTTATATCCTTTTTAAATTAAGTGTAAAAATTGTGTTATCAATAAAAGAAAAATTGCAGAAAACAAAACTATCTCTCTCTGATGATGAGTGGTCCAAATCCTTGTTCCTTGTAGACTATACTATTTACTCGTACCCGCTCCCTAGGTAATCAGCAATCTTACAACAAATTATTGCAAGTTTATCGTCCTCAATGATCTCCTTCAAATGCAGGAATCGTTCAAATTATGCTAGCTTCTTCTTCTCTCAATAAACTGAATCTCTCGTTGGCCAGAGTGAAAATTGACTCTTGGAATATATTTTCTTTACGATAAACTGAATCTCTCGTTGGCCTGAACAGTGACTCTTGGAATATAAGTAGAAAATATAACTTACAATCTTTTACTGGATCAGCTTCTGTCAGATACACTAACTACACGAAGACTCACAAACTTTCACTGCTACTACTTCCTACCTCTGGGAAACTACCCGAGAACAACGGTCGTTCGCCTTGCACCCTTGGAAACCAACTGACTATCTTTTTTGTTTCAAAAACTAACTAAAGTCTCATTCTCAAACCAATCATCCCGCCTTTTTCAATATCATCAATCAAAACGCATCATACATCTCCCATTTCTTCATTTCGATAACACACAAATTTTTACCTACAATTATAAAATTTCCTAAAACTTATTTACAAATAATGTTCTACAATTCTTAAGAACTAACAAAAACATCTTTCTACGTTCTATTCTATTGTCCTAATCACTGCACTAATGTATTTGGAAAACCCGGTTCAATTGTCTTAAGTTCGCTCACGTCACTCAAATATATTTTAACAAAGAAAATAATTTATGCATAGCTTACGTTTTGTTCAATATAGGTAATCCAAAGATAAAAGGACTTTCATTCTTCGAAATGTTTGTCGTTTATTAATTTGACTTATCTGAATTATTTTAATTATTTGAACTTTGCAATATTTTTAAACAAACCGATATTTTCTTGATTTTACATATCATAACAATATATATATATATATATATATATATATATATATATATATACATATATATATATATACAATATATATATATATATATATATATATATATATATATATATATATATATATATATATATATACATATATATACATTCTCGAGTGAAAACGTTTTTAATACCATGCCGTTTATATACGGCATCAAATTTTTTTTGCACTTGTTACAGTGCCATCAGCCCCAATCCCGTATTAGTACGTTCGAACATGCATTGTGATGAACCCACTGCCGTATTGATACGGCAGCTTCTGATACAAGGCGTTTCGGTAACTGCCGGGTATAGTCGGGTTTTTGGTCTATTTTTAGCATGCGTGTACCGCGTGTACCGTGTACGTTAGCTTTAGCACGGACTATGCAGTATTCTGTTGTTACTGTTGCAGTGCAAATGTATTGTTAAATTTCAAGAAAATGTCTGATTCGAGAAAAAGAAGGCGCTTATTTCTGAAAATGAAGGTGCTGATAAGGATGAAGCCGAAGTTCTGGTTACAAATACATCGAGAAATGAAAGCAAAATAGCTTTAGCGGATGATTTTAGTATACAATGGAATAAACAGCAATTTGTTCCTGTCGTGTACGAGTTTGATGACACAAATTCAGGTGCCCATTTAGACAATATTGAAAATCCTGCCAGGGAAATAGATTGTTTTCTTTCCTTTCTAAATCCAGGCACCGTTAATTTAATTATACACTAAACAAATAATTTTGCTGCAGCGGAAGTTTGCAAAAATAAAAAGATTGCTTGGTCGCCACTTACAGTAATGAATTTTTTACATTCATCGCTGTGCTATTGCTCGCAGCACGCCATAGAAAAGCCAAACTTACAGAAAATTGGTCAACAAACGATTTGTTATATACACCCATATTTTCTAGTGTAATGTCCCGGAATCGCTTTCAGTCTATACTGAGAATGTTACACTTCGCTGAAAATGCTGATCAACCTCAAGCGGATTCTTATTACAAGGTGCGAGGCGTTTTTTTTGCAGGTAAAAAACTCATTTGCTAATAATTTTATGCCATTTCAAAATCTGGTAAACGACGAAAGTTTAGTTCTATTCAAAGGACGGCTGCAGTTTAAACAGTTTATAAGAACCAAACGCCATTGGTTTGCAATAAAATTGTTTCTTCTATGTGACTGTGAAACGGGTTATGTGTTAGACTTTATCGTTTATGTAGGTAAAAACACCGAAATAAATAATTATGAGGATATCGCCCTCTCAGGATCTGTGGTTCTCACTCTTATGAAACCCTACTTGTACAAAGGTCACTCGCTCTTTACTGATAACTGGTATACGTCTCCTAGTTTGTCAAGTTACCTATTTGACCATAAAACTAACTCTTGTGAAACAGTCATGGTCAACAGAAAACACATGCCTAATTTAGCAGAAAAACTACAAAAAGGTTAAACTTCCTCAATATCGAGTTCCAATATGTTGGCACTAAAATGGAAGAGTCGAAGAGAGGTCACTACGTTTACTCCCATGCACCAAGACAAAATGGTAGAATTGACTAAAAAAGACAGATAGACAAACGAATTCATTAAAAAACCAGCTTGTGTAATAGATTACAATATGAATATGGGAGCAGTAGACAGGACTGACATGTTACTAAGTTCCACAGAAAACGTCAGGAAAACTGTCAAATGGTATAAAAAGCTCTTCTTTCACATATTGGACCTTTCTATTCTAAATGCACATGCAATATACCTTACACAACACCCAGAGAAAACACCATTGGCCCAGTTTCACTTGAATCTTATTCCTCGGCTTCTAGACAGGTATGTGGATCTAATCTTGAAATTATTTTGTTACAATGAGATGTTATTATAGTTTATTCGTCTTCCGGGTTTGGACCGTGTCATTTGTGAGTGACCCAAAAGTGGGTTCATCTCGACGTTTCGCTACAATTGTATGTAGCTTCTTCAGGAGAACAAAGAAAAAGAAAACAAAAGACAGGAAGATGGGTAGTTAGCAACGGTAACTCAGTTACTCAACGCAACCAGAGGCGAATACTAACTACCAAGATGGGCATTTGGTCACAGTAACTCAACTACTCAACGCAGCCAGAGGTGAAAACCAAATGCCAGGACAGGGATTCACGTCCAACAGCTCAGAACACTAACGCGTCGAGAGGCGGGGAGTGAATCCGACGATTACTCCGCTACCGCTCTATTTATAATCGCGGTGACCTGTCGTGTCGGGACGTATCGGCACACTCCGTGGCGCGAACGTCAAGAAGCGCGCGCTGGCCAATCATGTGGCTGCATCGTGGTAGCGGGACCGGACGGCAGGTGAATGGGAGAAAAGACCTGATCTGAGATCAGGTCTTTTCTCCCATTCTGCAGTTGCAGAACACTGCCAAGAAACCGGTCATTCCATATTGTTCGAAAAAACCCATATTATTTCTAAGAGCCCCTTCTTTTATTCCAGGAAAATCCGCGAATCTCTAGAGATCCGAAAAAATCCACATAATATCAATCGAAAGGAAGGATACTACTTGTCTCCCATCTGGAATCTCAGTCTAGAGCCGCCGTCCGGTCCCGCTACCACGATGCAGCCACATGATTGGCCAGCGCGCGCTTCTTGACGTTCGCGCCACGGAGTGTGCCGATACGTCCCGACACGACAGGTCACCGCGACTATAAATAGAGCGGTAGCGGAATAATCGTCGGATTCACTCCCCGCCTCTCGACGCGTTAGTGTTCTGAGCTGTTGGACGTGAATCCCTGTCCTGGCATTTGGTTTTCACCTCTGGCTGCGTTGAGTAGTTTAGTTACTGTGACCAAATGCCCATCTTGGTAGTTAGTATTCGCCTCTGGTTGCGTTGAGTAACTGAGTTACCGTTGCTAACTACCCATCTTCCTGTCTTTTGTTTTCTTTTTCTTTGTTCTCCTGAAGAAGCTACATACAATTGTAGCGAAACGTCGAGATGAACCCACTTTTGGGTCACTCACAAATGACACGGTCCAAACCCGGAAGACGAATAAACTATAATTCTGACTCTGGCCGTGGAAGCCTACGATTTCAATGAGATGTTATTTTTAGGTATCATTTACCAAAACATACAACTGTAGTGCCTTTGCGAAACGTTTTTCGTATTGTAGGTAGACATTTTCCTGATATTGTCCCCAACAAAAAAGTTCGTAGATGCACTGTTTGCTCAACAACAAAGACTCGAGCAAAGAAACGGCGCGAATTAAGGTACATGTGTCGGGAATGTGACGTGGGTCTCTGCGCAAATCCTTGCTTTGACATTTACCATACCCTGGAACAATTCTAATGACTACTTTCGTATTCATTTCATATTTAGTTTATAGTTAGTTATTGAAAATACTTTCGGTTTATATTTTTTTGAACATTAAAGAGCATTTTCTGAGTTTTTCTTTGCATTTAATGAGCAACCGTATATATACGTCGCTGGTACTGTTGGCTCTTCAAAAACCCTGGGAACGGTGGCACTGCGTCGCTGATCAGGTCTGGTAAAGAAAGGGTTAACCAACTGGTATAGATTCCCCCTACCCATTGTTCTGCGCCGAGACTAGTGGCGCCTCTCGTCTTTGGACGCATTGTAACACTCTCTCCATTTCGCCTGTACTAGGTACATTTTTAGGTGTCAGTTGTCGTTCGTTCAATGTTCATATAGGGATTTGGGTAGGGTACTCTTTATTTGAGGGGACTGAACATATTTGTCACTATTTAGGATCACTAAATCCTCTTCAAGGTAGAGATAAGTTGTATTGTGTTGTGTCGTTTTTAACACTATCCCTCACTACTCTAGTAGTGTAACATTATTAGGGAAGTGGTAGAGGTGTGGGAGCGTTGATGTGTTTCTATCTCTACAGTAAATACACAATAAAAATGCACTAGGAATAAACAAACGAATACATTATGAATGTTACGAGGAGCACTCACAAATCATGATTTTAACAATGTGTAAATGTACATATCTACTCAAAAACTATTTTAACAGACATCTTATCATAAGCTACTGCGAACTCTAGTAATTAACAGCATACCGTATCATTTATAAGTCATTATACGCGGAATAATTTACTATAACTTAGTTGGACCACTGATGTCTCGGTGTTAATGTTCTTGATTTTATTCATTTCTATTTTATTCTCAGAAGTATAATACAGATGAAATCAACTTAATAAATATTAGAATGAGGTTTTCCAACAATATAATAATGTGAATTCGTTATTGTAATAAATTAAATTAATAAAATTAACGCCTGTAAAAAATGTTTTAAAATTTAATGTAATATCTCTTAACAAGCACCGTTCATTAATTTATAAGTTTTAATAATTTAATAGTGAAGCAAAACCGTACGCCTATGGCTTCTTAGTGTCTTAACGTGTTTATTCCCACAGCATCTGTATTTTGAATATACTGTAAAGTTTTCTAGAACAATTTGTTACACATTTTGTAGTTGTATATTAAATTTAGTTTCTTTTTTTTTATTTTTAGGAATTTCAAATAAAGGGTAAGAGGAAAAAGCACGAGCAATTGCACTGGATTCATTATTCGATTGTTACGAAGTCCAAGAAGGGAGATGAAACTACCACAAACTTTGACCTATTGGGAAATCGATATCCAGCGCTTTTATTTTCAAGAGTGAAAAGTTTTACGGAGAGTTCAGAAAATCCGTTAATATAGACAAATAAAGAAGTATTTTGAATATGGTGAATATTTTAATAAAAGGGAATGTTGCTTTTTAATTTATTTTTTAAGGAATTGTAAATAAAATATGAGATGTTTTGGTGTAGTTTTAATTCTTTATACATTTAGGAGATTGGCTTGAAAACAAGAGTTCCTGTATAGCTGAAGTTTTTTACGTTTTTTAGACATTGGGGTATAACATGTAAGTTTATCTCCAAAAAAAAATACATTAATCGCTACACATGCCGATAATACAGTTATCATGGCTTTATATATTATAGCAACTGAAGCATCTCAGGAGTTACAAAACCATCTACTTAAACATAAAAGTTGGCTTAAACTGGTATTTATTTATTTATTGTACGGTGTATATGAATAATTTAATTACAAATGATGAAATATAACATTATAAACACAAATATACAAAAATTAATATACATCAAAACGTATAAAATATGTTGAATATATAAAATTATGCTGCAGAGACAGGAACGAGTGTAGAGCTCCCGCATACTATCTATTTGTCTATAAGATTTAGATGCGTCTAAAATTCGCATTTTAAACGTCTATAATATAAAAACTTAGACTCAAACAACTATTTGAGCTTTTAATAAAACAGAACAGACTTTCCATTTAGCTTTATAAAAAATATTAGTAGGATCTCGAGTTAACCATTGTCTAAGTCAGTATCATTAATTTAACCAAGACTCCCGAAATGTTTTTGCTGTAGTGTTGAGGCAAATTTTCTTTTTCAGCGGCGTATTTTCATCATCTGGTGGTTCACTCGTATGTTAAAAAATTAGACGCGAGATCTTCTATCAACTATAATTTTATTATCTTTAGTTGAATTTTAACCATTCAATCTTAAGTTGAATAAGATGGGTAGGTCACGTGGTACGATCAGGAGGATGACAAAGTGTTAAAGACAGTGTTTTTTAAAGACCAGATAGTAGAAGATCAGTAGGCCGACCGAGAAAAACATGGAAGGATGATGTTGAAGCCGATTTATCTAGAATTGGGGTACAACAATGGAAAATACAGCCAGTGAAGAAGAAGAAGAACCTAAAGGCCGTATAACACTATGCATTTTCTTGTATCATTTCTATACCGTTTCTGATATAGAAAGATATTTATGTTTTCTTGTATCGTTTTCTTGCACGTACATTTTTGCCCTGTATGACACTATGCAAAAGTTCTTTTACTACAAATTGTATGTGATTTGGCACATGATTTGTCGAAATTTTGACACTTATAAAAATGGAACTGCAGTACCTGAGGACCCCAAGCCATATTCGACTGATTATTTTTTTAAAATACTGTGGTTCAACAATAAAAGCAATAAAATGCCCCAATATTAAAACTAAATTGGAAAAACACAATTTTTGAAGATATTCAACATGCTGTAATGGAAGACAGCAATAATAAATAATTTGGTTGTAATAATTTATTTGTTACTTTTTTTAAATTATGTGTTTGAATGGTATGCTCTTAAAATTCTACTCTCTTATTTGGAGATCTAAAATAATCTTTATACTCATCACGAATTTTTAGAGCGGTTATGTAACTATTGTTTTTAGTAAAACCAAAGAATATAGACGCTTCTAGCATATTCTTTGGTAAAACATCTCCTACTTTCAGTAGTTCCATCGAGCAACAAGACAAAAGAGGGAATGTAAAGGTAGTGGGGACAAAAATATTGTTAAACAGAAAGTGAAAGTACCATCTTGAGAGGTCACATTAAACAAGGAAAGAGAGTCTCTTGTCTTGTTTAAGAAATCAAATTTAGTTAGGTTATGTTATTGTTTGTCCCATACTATTTTATAGCTACTGTTAATAAGTGTCGGAAAAATTAAATTTGGCGCATTCACATTTCCGGATATGTCCGCCAACAGAAGCCACTTTTTTGGTCTCCTTTTCATAATGATTAGATTCCCTCTTTTGTCTTTTTGCTTGATGAGTAGTTCCGATGCTATTTGATCCAATCCCTGTGATTTATTGTTTTTAAATTTGGCTACTGATGTTCTAATTTCTAATCTTGGTTATTGTTGGTGTGCAGTTTTCTCTGGTGTCTCTGGTGGCTTGGTCTAATTGTATATCAAAGTTCTCCTCCAGCCGCCAATATGATAGAAGTTTTACGTTGCAGCGGACACAAACTCTTGTATCGTTTCTGATATAAGAAACTATACGCTTGTATGACACTATTCATTTTTTTGTTATACCAGAATCGATATAAGATCAGAAACGATATAAGAAATGATACAAGAAAATGCATAGTGTCATACGGCCTTTAAGTTGTTGTCTCAGGCGACACCACTCCCTTCTTAATATATGTAGTCTACCGTTACAGCAGTAGGAGGAACTTACGACTTATGATTCTCAGCGGTGGCAACGTGCTGGCCAGTGTTTGATTTCTTAAAAAATTTCGTGCCGGGGTCATATATGGGGCCATTTTACGCTTTGTGTGACAAACATCATATTTTACATAAATGGCTTCAAGTAGCAAAAAGCTGACTCAAACATAAAAATAAGCATTAGTACGGCGATATGAAGCAGAAGAAACATACAGAAGGATTAATATGCAGTAGTATAAAAGGAAGTATAGGAAGATATAAAAATCATGAAGTAAAGATTAGAAAATAAAATTTTGGAATCGAAAATCGTAGAAATATACTCAGTGACATTACAGAGCGTTACACCCAGAAGGAATAATTTCTTGAACTTAATTTTTTGGCAACATGGTAGATTTAAATTAAGAATAAAACGATAACGTCAAGAATTTTATCAACAAGTAATAAAAAAAATAAATAAAAATGTGTTAGGCGCCCCCGCGCCCCGTAGCTAAATACACTCCAATATACATCCAGGCATTGACAAAATGAGATGATCGATGTCTTCTTGTGAAACCTCGTTCCAAGCAACTTGAATTTCGTGTATTAACTGTGTCAGAGTCTGTGGAGGATGGTGCAAAGTGGACAGTATCATTCCCATCATATCCCAAACATGTTCGATAGGATTTAAATCCGTAGGACGGGGCGGCTACGGCGAAACATTAACGCCAGCTTCTTGGAGAAAGTCTATTGGGACCGTGCAAGTTCGGAAGAGCGACACCTGGTGTCGTAAATCAACAAAATTTACTGCGCTTTCATGTTAGATCGAGGTTACCGGATAACTGTCAAGGACGTAGCCCCAAAAAAGAATAAGAAAAAAAAGTAAGATTGATACGTCGGTATGTTATTAAAAGGTAAATGTTGTATGTAGTGTAAATACAAATAAATATATTATTAAATTACAGCATTACTGTTAATATGGATGCAATAATAAAAACTGGATTTGAGAAAGTAAATCACCAAATAACTTTTCAACAATTTTTTGTTGTATTTTTACAATTTATACCTAAATTTACTAAATCCCATTTTCTTCAGTGACAGAAGGTGTAAATAAACAAACGAATATGAAATATGACAATTTGCCAATTGACAATATGAATTTATGAAATATATGAAATATGCAGTAAAAAATGCAAGATTTCTCCGCTACTCGCGCACGATCGTTTCTCGTATCACATCCAAGTACTTGCACGTCGCCAATAGTTTGACGGGAAATATAGGGACACGCGTTGTCTTGCTGAAAAAGAACGTCTCGACGGCCGTCAAGATAAGGCAGTAAAGTGGTTTGTCAGTTGTCATCAACATGTCGTATAGTGTACGCATACTAACAGGTCTATCTACTAGTCCAAACTCCAAACCATTGGTCAGCAATTTGACGCGTAGTAGCAAAACGGTCTTGCAGAGCCAGTAATTTAAAGCACCTATATTGACGCTCTGCGGCACGCCTAGTTGACCAGTTGGTCTTATTCGTGTTCCTCTACCGTTTGTCCACACACGATAGACACACATAACTGTCATTATCGTACAATTAACACGACGGCCAATTTCGCGATATGACAAACCCATATCTCTATACGCAATAATTCTACCCCTGTCTTCGAGCTCGAGACATTTTCTTACACTGAATGCAATTAAACTGAGGAATAATAACTAAAAATTTCTATACGAACCAGTTTTCATAAATCGGTCACTTCACAAAAAAAATTAAAGATAAAACTTTATTTTTACAAAAAGTAGAAAAGATAAAACATTGGTATTGTTATCATAGCATGTTTTAAATATAGTCTTTCGGTTGCCAAAAAATGAAGTTCAAGAAATCTGTGTGTAAAACTTCTAATGTCACTGAGGGGTAGAATATTGAAGACATTCAAATTAGTAGCCTACTCCGTTTTAATAATATATAGATTAAAATATGAGTATATAATGCAAACATAATCCCGACGATTACTAGCATTGATGATAAAGGATTGTCATAAAAATGGGAAAACGTGGATGAGCAATTCGAGATTCAGTTTTTTTTAGTCAGAACTATTTAAATAACATTAAAAATTGTCAATCATAATGAAGGTCGAAAATTTAATCAAAACTTTGTTTATATATTGGAGCTAAAAATAAACAAACAATAAAATATTTGCTTAATACATATATTAAACATTTTTCATATCAACATTTTTGTAATAAGGAATATAACATACAGGGGATAGTTCATAAATTTTTATTGGTATGTAAGCGAGCCATGGAGAAGGCAAAAAAAAAAGAAAAATACAACAAATAAACGACTATAACAACAAAAAACAGACCAGGAAATTTTGCAAAGAGACCAAACGATCAACTCAAAGATTTATTTCAAAAACTACAATTTGTAAAGACAAAAACGAGGCAATCATCAGTAAAATGTCAGAAATTTTCAAAATGTGGAAAGAATATTTTCAAGAGCTTCCAGGGTTAGAAAAATGACAAGGAAACAAAGTAATGCACTAGGCAGAATCTAACAAAGCAAGTGAATAGATCATAATAAAGATTAACAAAGTATTTTTAACAAGCACTATTCTTAGCGGTAATAAGTGCTTTTGTACTAACAAAAACTTTTCAAAAGCAAATTACTGAATCGAGAGTGTAAGCCAAGAATCTACAAAATAAATATTGGGCAAGTGGTATCTCCAAGCACTGATGAAAATACCGTTGGGAATCTTCTTCTTCTTCGTCTTGATTACGCGATTCTTCCTGGATTCATTCTAGCGACATGATCCAGACGACATATACATAGAGGTTCTAACAATGTTGAGTGAAGACAATTTAGACTAGACGCCTTGGTAGATCTTTTTAATGACATTTATGGGTCCGGCCAAATACCTCAGGACTGGCTTCAATCAACCTTTATACCAATCCCAAAAAAGCCAAACGCTAATAGTGGCGACCAATTCCGAATGATCAGGTTATTGAGCCAGGTCCTAAAACTCTTCTTAAAGATAATTCACACAAGAATATACAACAGATGTGAAAGAGACATTAGCCCCACACAGTTCGGTTTCAGACAAGGATTTGGCACAAGGGAAGCACTTTATAGCTTAACTGTCCTACTTCAGAAATGCAGAGATCAGCAAAACGATATCTTCCTATGCTTTATAGATTACCAGAAAGCGTTCGATTGTGTTAATCATTCAGCATTAGTAAGATTGCTCCAGGAACGATGGATAGATGAGAATGACCTTAAAATTATAAAGAACCTTTATATGAATCAAGTGACATCTGTGAGAGTAGGACTGGAATCTACATCATATTTCTCAATCGAAAAAGGTGTACGACAGGGTTGTGTTCTGTTACCCCTCCTTTTCAATCTTTACTCTAAAATGATTTTCGATAGAGCCGTAAGTGACACTGAAGATGGAATCAAAATCAACGGACAGACTATTAGTAATCTTCGCTGTGCTAATGATACAGCCATAATAGCTGATAGCCAAGAAGCGCTACAACGACTAATAGATAAAACAAACACCGAAGGAGAACGACTGGGCTTGAAGATTAATATAGATAAGACGAAGGCAATGGTGGTTAGTAGAACACGAAATATACAATTAAATATAAGAGTAAACAACAAGAACATCCAAAAGGTCCCAAAGTTCAGATATCTCGGTAGTTGGATAACTGAAGATCTAGATCCAGACATAGAGATACGTAGCAGGATTGAACAAGCCAGAACAGCATTTACCAATATGAGAACCTTGCTAAGCAACAGCAGCCTCAACTTAAAGCTTTGATATCGAATAGGTAAAGAAATAATGAATAAGACTTACTCACAATCAATTTAATTTAACTATCAGATGACCGGTTTCGCTTTCTACAATATGCAAAGCATCCTCAGTCTCGATACAAAGTTAAACAAATGCTGAAATAATAAAAACCCATATTAGGGTGTTGTCTAATAACGATAAACAAAGTAGATGTTGTAAATTACAATAATTATGCCAATATTACATGTCTGTGGTTTTATTTAAATGAGTAAGTTGAATAAAAAGTATAAAAGTTTTAAAAGTTTAAACAGACAAGGTAAGGCCCACAAATTGTTATAAAATAGTCTCTTCGATTGTAATAAATTAATAAATGAGCAAATAAATAAAATAAACATTACTTACATGCCGGTACTTGATGGATGGTAGAACATGGTTGAAACTACTATGTATTGTTGAATGGAGAACTCAATTCTATTATTGCAGTTGTTTGACAGTAAACGGGAAGTTCTTGAGGAGATAGATTTGATCCAATGAAGAAGAGATATGTGTGTGATTGTTACACAATGTTAAACAATCACACACATATCTCTTCTTCATTGGATCAAATCTATCTCCTCAAGAACTTCCCATTTACTGTCAAACAACTGCAATAATAGAATTGAGTTCTCCATTCAACAATACATAGTAGTTTCAACCATGTTCTACCATCCATCAATTAATAGAGTACCGGCATGTAAGTAATGTTTATTTTATTTATTTGCTCATTTATAAATTTATTACAATCGAAGAGACTATTCTATAACAATTTGTGGGCCTTACTTTGTCTGTTTAAACTTTTAAAACTTTTATACTTTTTATTCAACTTACTCATTTAAATAAAACCATAGACATGTAATATTGGCATAATTATTGTATTTTACAACATCTACTTTGTTTATCGTTATTAGGCAACACCCTAATATGGGTTTTTATTATTTCAGCATTTGTTTAACTTTGTATCGAGACCTGAGGATGCTTTGCATATTGTAGAAAGCGAAACCGGTCATCTGATAGTTAAATTAAATTGATTGTGAGTAAGTCTTATTTGTTATTTCTTTACCTATTTGAAATGGACTCACACAAGCAACACATTCATGCTTCGATATCGCTTTGTAAAATGTTACATTTAGGTACTCCATTCTGCTATATGGTGTAGAAACCTGGACCATAAAGGCCAATGTGATGAACCGATTGGAGGCCTTTGAAATGTGGGTATTTAGAAGACTACTTAAAATTCCCTGGACAGATCACACAACAAATGTCGAAGTATTAAATCGAATGGGCAGAGAACGAGAATTGCTACCAATAATAAAAAGAAGAAAAACTGCTTATCTGGGTCATATATTTCGAAATTCCAAGTACCAGTTCTTAAAGCTTATTATGGAAGGGTAGATAGAAGGAAAACGAGGCATCGGAAGAAAGAAATACTCATGGCTTAAAAACATAAGGGATTGGACAAACCTCGATGCCCATGTACTTTTTAGAGCCACACAAGATCGAGAGGAGTATGCCAAAATTGTCGCCAACATCCACTAATTGGATAGGGCACTATAAGAAGAAAAATACTAGAACGAAAGAAAGAGGAGAACAGAAATCTAGAATGTAAAAAAATGTCTAGTAAGTATAAGAAGCGAATCCTGACTGCATGACATCTTACCTGACAAAACAATGAACAGAAAACGATACAAAAATGCATAGAATCTTGAGAAGACGAAAAATACTTTCATGAAAATTACGATTCCACAAAATATAGTTTTAAAACAATAATATTAAACAGTTGTGTAGTTTTATTTTTGCTACGAATTAATAGACCACTCCTCGTATTGAAATTTTCAACGATCTATGGGCCACAGTTTGAATACAAACACATTAAGCCATTTTGGTGTCTAAGTTTATTTTTTTAGAGTGTATAAAAAGACCAACCCAGATTTCATGCTCTGAATGCGCCTCCTCAATCATTTTAATTGCGAGTATATATCTTTACAGCGACTGTACGTGAATCATCCTGTATTGAACTAAAGATAAACAGATCAAATGATGCAAATGTTTATAAACGAACTATTGAACTGTAGTATGGGACTGCTCGGTATTTTTAATTTATTCCTTTATTGTTTAATAAGTGAGGAATAACATTAAGTTACCTGTCGATATGAACGGCGTGTGTGCGATGGACACACGCCGTTCAGAGGACAAAAAATAGGTCCGAAAAATTCGTTTTCGTAGCGCGACCAAGAATAGAAACATTCTGTGTTAGCGTTTATTCCAAGATATTTTTAGTTTAGCAGTTTTAAGCGAGTGGGTCCGGCGCTTTACTGCGAATATGTGATGTTAGTGTTCAGGTGGTGCGTGTTGTGAAAAACAAAGTTCTCGTAACGATTCCTCCGGTGTATTTCGTGATTATGATAAACGCCAATGTACAGCTCTGGTTACTCTTATAATCGCTACCGTCCGAATAGGGACATTTCGCGCGAAACGGTCCGTCGACCAGAGGATTTGAGCTGGAGCTACGGGGGGTCTTCATGGGTGTACCGACCCTCGGGCATGCCTATAAAATCCACCAGTAGCACCAAACCTTTCGATTCCTATTCATCCACCAACTCCAACAATGTCAATACCACATCTCAAAGACCGAGATATACTCGCTCTTCAACCACCAGCAATGTCGCGCAGTTGCTTAGCGATTCGTGTTCGAGCTTGCTGCAGAAACTCACCACTAGAGTCCGGGGGCTTTCCACTACTGTAGAAAGACAACTTTCATCTTCGGATACTGTTCCTTTAACATCAAGTACTTCATCAAAATCCTCAAATTCCGGCTTCCTTCCTTTAACAACCAGTAAAAGTACTACTGTTGTACCTAATTTCGGACATACTATATCAAGATTAGAAGATAAATATTCCTCAGTTTTAGATAAAATATACAAAAAACAGAACAAGGATCCGGAAAAAACTCCTGTGCCTCCTGGAAGGGCTTTGGCCAAGAGTTCTACAGCTGTCAATATCTTTTATCCAGAAAAATCGATTTATAATAACATCAACAACGATCATACAGTCTACAGAAGGGAAAAGACCCCCTATAAAGAGAGTAGGAAGTCGTTGCACAATACGAGGCACTATCCAGAGCCTCAGTACGTGTATTTAGATAAGGATTCAGCTTATAGAGTTCGACATAAGTCAAATCATTCCGAGCTACGCCCCAGAAGATCTTTGAAACCTAACCATAGGAATGAATTGAGTGAGGTAAAAGTTAAAGCGTCGAAATATTACTCATTTATTTTGTTTTCGTCCAATTTTATTTTAAAAATAGAATACTTTTCATGTAATTATATTTGAAAATATGTTGAATACCAAGATACTACTACCATAAACACATTATGTTACAATGTTACCTCAACATTTAAAGAACTGATTTATTATAAACAACTTTTCTTCATAATTACTACAAGCTGAAATTACATAATTATCATTTATTAGTTTTCTGATAACGCTCTTATTTATCTTTCAAAATTAGCTGCTTCTTCCGCTTATCTTGCAGCCCATATTTCCATTGTTTATATAGGTACCTTTTATGTTTTAAGAAAAGACTTTCTGTTTCTACTTTTTCTTTGTTTTTATAGTTTTTCGTCGATTTTTATTCATTTTTTAGGTTTTTTGTGTCCCTGCTGCACAAAAACCTTTTTGCTCCGGTCCATCTTTTTGATTCATTACTGAAGAATTTTTTTGAACAGCTTTTTATTAAGAGTAGTCTATTCTTGGAATAATAATCAATTTCGTTCATTATCATATTCGATTTCTGCTGATTCTTTTAATATATACTTTTTTCTTCTCCTTATAGTTCTGAATTTGTTTGATTGAGGTACCTTGGTAGTTATCATATTCTTCTTCTGATTACGTCGTTTTCTAACGAAGCTTGGCAATCACTTCTAGTTCTTTAAACGCTTCCCTATCTTTTGCAACGCTAATTATCTATTCAACTCTGAGATTAATCCCATCTCTGATCTTCCTCAGCCAAGATTTCTTCTTTATTCCCAAGCCTTTTCTTGCACAGACAACAAGTTTTCTTATTTTAAGTGTATTCATAAGCTTTCTGAAATGTACAATTCGCCTTAACACTTCTTCGTTTGATACTTTTGGAGGTCAAGGAATTTTAAGCATGCGCTTATATAGCCATATTTCGAATGCCTCCAATTCTTTTACGGATTGGGCTTGCAGAGTCTTACCCCATAGTAGCAGTTGCGACCAAACATAACATTGGACGAACCTCAATCTGATATCCATACTCAATTTTTTATTTGTAAACATTGAATTGTATTTTATAAATATAAATCCTTTCCGAGCTATTTCAATTCTGACCTTTATTTCCTCATCTTGATCTAATGGTGAGTTTATAATTGCTCCGAGGTATATATGCTTGTCGACCCTCTCTAACGTTTTATCCTCCAATGTCAGGTGTACGTTGTCAACAGGAGATCACCATGTATTTGGTTTTATCTATATTCGTTGTTAGTCCCATCTTTTTGCTTTCTCTACTAACGATTCTACCAGAATTTGTAAATCGTCTATATTTTCTACCATGATTGCGGTATTGTCTGAAAATCTTATGTTATTATGATGCTCCCTCCAATCTTTACACCTTTAATTCTTTCCGATAGTGCCTCCTGTAGTAATATTTGAGAGTACACATTAAATAATTGTGGAAATAGCACACATCCCTGTATAACTCCTCTTTGAATTTCTACTTAGTTTGTCTCACTATCTTCTACCCGTATGACAGCTGCTTCATTGTAGTATAGATTTTTGATTAAATTAATAACCTTTGGATCTAGGTGTATGTGGTTCAATGCATGTATGAGTTTATCATGTTGAATTTCGTCAAACGCTTTTTGAAAATCTATATAACATATGAATACTTTCTTATTATATTCTCTGCATTTTTGTAATAGTACCGTCATTGCACACAATGCCTCTCTTGTTCCCATTTCAAGTCTATATCCAAATTGTGTGTTGTTTAATTATTGCTCTTCACAATTTTTATATATACGCTAATGATTAACTTTGAGTAGTATTTTTAAAGGATGGCTCATGAGACTAATTAATCGGTATTCAGGGCAAGATTTAGGAATATTTTCCTTGGGTAAGGGTTAAAAGATGGATTTTAACCATTCATCAGTAATTTGACCGCCGTGGTATATCCTTTTATAAAATAATTTAGTTCGACACTATATTTTCATCATTCAGGATTTTTAATATTTCTAATGGAATTTCATCAGTACCTGGCGCTTTACCTTTACACTTTTTGAGTGTTTATTGTCTTTTTCACCTCTAAGTTTTCTTGTTTTTCTTCTTCTGATAATTGGACATCAACATTGGAGTTTCTTATGACTTGCAGTATTCTATTCCGTATATTACCCGTAATTTATTTCAGTTTCTTATGTAGGTTATGTGTTTTTTAAGCTCTTTTCTCTATTCGGATTGCCTAGTATAGGCCTCTCCTAATTCTCGCCATTCATCTCTATTGTTTGTAAGACGTTTCCACATTGGTCCTGCAGTTCTTTTAATATCGTCGCTCCAGCACATTTGCGGTCTTCCTCGTGGTCTTTTGGCTTCATATGACCGCCAATTCCCGATTTCTTTATTCCATCGGCCATCCTTAAGACATTCGTTATGTTCAGCCCATTTCCATTTCAGTTTAGCTGCCTGTTCAACTGCATCTTTTACTTTTGTTCTATTACGAATGTCTTCTTTTATTTTATGGGCTTTAAGTGAGATACTCAGCATCTGTCGTTGGATAGCTCTCTGAGTTTTTCTGATCTTCTCCATGTTTATTTTAGTGAATGTCCAGGTTTGAGCTCCATATGCAAGTACAGGTAGGATACAGGAATTAAACACTTTGTTTCGTAGTCTTTGAGGTATATTTTTATTTTTTAAGTACGTATGAGAGTCTTCTAAATGCTGCCCATCCCATTTTTACACGTCTGATCGGTAGATATGGCATTAGTTTAGTTTTGCTGAAATTCATTGTCTGTCCATTTTTAGGGATTCTGTGTGTAGCTTCTCAATCATCGTATTCAGTGCATTCCATGTGTCGGCTATTAGTACTACATCATCTGCGTATCTAAGATGGTTCAAGTATCTTTCGTTAATAGGGATTCCCTTATTTCCCCAGTCTATTGACTTAGAGTCAATCCGGTCGTTAACTAATGCTTCTTCTATTGCCCACAGTTCTACGCTATCAAAAGCTTTTTCATAATCCATAAAAGTCAGATATATTGGGAGATTGTATTCGTTAGTCTTTTCTATTAGAATTTTCAAAGTATTTAGATAGACGGTCACATGTGCTGTACCCGTTTCTAAATCCGGCTTGTTCTACTGGTTGATATCCGTTAAATTTAATTGTTAACCTATTTGTAATTGTAAAGGTTTTGTAAAGTTGTGAAAGAAGTGAAATTGGTCGACAATTTTTCAGCTCTGTGGTGTCTCCCTTTTTGTGTATTAGTATTTTTTTAGCAGTATTCCATTGTTCGGGTATGTTGTCTTCGAATAGACGTTTATTAAATAGTATTTTTAGATATGTGATGGCTTCTTCTCCGCCTTCCTTCAGCATTTCTGCTAGGATTCCATCGCTTCCAGGAGGTTTATTCCTTTTGATTTCTTTTATTGCTCTTTCTAGTTTTGCTAAGTTCTGCTTTGAGGAGTTAGGGGATCGTTTCTGGAACGATACAGATCGGCGTATAACTCTTCAATTGAGTATTATGTTTTTCTTTCCTAGTTTCGGTTTGGTGCATTTTTCTCTATGACTTGTTCTATACGGTCTTCTTGATGTTCTTTAATGTCCTCTTTTATCTGTTTTCTTATTACTCGAATAAGTTCCTTACATTCCACAGTGTCTCTTTTGTTTTGTCTCAGAAAATATTTTCTTTGTTTCAGCATGTTTTGTGATTCTACACTTATTTTGGATTTTATTGGATAAATAGTTCTTTTGTTATGAATAATCGAAAGTATCTTTTGTTAATCGAAAGTATCTTCTAAGGAATTTCATCTTTCTTGCAACTATATGACTGTTATTATTTACTATCCAATTATTAATGTTTAGTATATATGTGTTTGTTGTCATGCTTAGATAATTATTCTACCTGATGAGTTTAAGTTTTATAATTGCTCTCTTTTTTTCCTAGTCTCTGTTTAATATTTTCTTTAGTTAATTATTTTTTCGATATTATAAACCGCAAGTATATGCATTTAACTTTCCTTTTATTATTGTTTTTGTTTATTATTATATTCTGTTTACATCAAGTTTATAAATAAATATAGATAACAATAAATGAGTAGTTTTTCCACACTTTCTCAGATAAACGACAGAAAAACTGCATCGAGTCTGAAACTATGCCCCGTGGAAATCAAATACCATGACCAACCAGCTCAGGTTCACTCCAACTTCGAGAAAACCCTCAGTCCCCCGGCGATACGGGCCAACGATAAGGAGCTTACTACGATCCCTAGTGCTCCAGACACCGAGACACAACGTGAAGCGAAAAGGGTAGAGATCCAGAATTTGATAGCAAAGTATTCGGCATTGGATGAGGCGTATAAGTTGAATGACAGTGCTTACAGTTCTGCGGCTAGTACATCCAGTTCCAGTTCCAAGCCCAGCGTTCTGGCTAGTGTTACGCAGAAGTACTACCCCAACCTGGCGCCTGCGGTAAGTAATTGCTACAATACTAATAAATAATAGATTGTTGAATGCATTAGATGGCAAGCAGTACATAAAATATAGCTTTGTACATTAAATAGGTGTCGACCTATTTTTTCAATTTCTCTCTATTTTGAACAATTGCTTACCCCAATTGTTCAATGGAAAGAAGTTTGATTAGGGTATTGGTAATTTCGTCACAATGACAATAGAGTATATTTAAAGTTTTTGTTAGTTTAAATACTAGTGATATCTGTGTCAGAAATTAAAAAGATTGACTGAATAGTGAATACATACTTAAACTATTTGCAGACTACAGAAATAAACTTTCACAGATACAGAGTGAAACAGGACCAGGTATATTAAATAAAAAACTATAAAATTCTGTAAAAATGAAAAAAATAAAAAACCAAGTGGATTCTACGAAATCTTTACATAAAGGAAATTCATTAAGGAAAGTCTATAACAATGGTATTAATCTTCTTTAACAGTCTATAACCCTAGTATGTATTATACCTAAAGAATGGTCCACATCTATCACCATTCCTAAAAAAGTTATAGAACTGATGGCCTCTCTTCATAATCGCCGATTGCAGACAAGTAAGCGTGAGAACGATTGTGTAGAGGGCATACTCGACTATACTTGTCCAACATTGTCTATGATTGCCTACAACCTATGAGTTATCGGTTTTTCGGAGACGCATCAAAATGAATCACTTTATGCTTGTGGTTCGAAATGCTATTACGGACGATTGTGTTGACGCTAATGCTTACACCACACTATCGTGTGATCGTCTATAATCGGCACAATCATCCTGCAAGCGTCCACAAAATCGTCCGTAATCGTATATCGAACCACAAGCATCATGCAAGATTCCCTTTGATGCATCTCCGAAAAACCGACAATTCACGGGTTGTAGACGGTCATGACAATGATGAGCAAGATAGCCGAGTATGTTGTTTACAGTCATACTTGTCTATAATCACTGATTATGAAGGGGGCTAGTTCACATTACCTCCCCGTGAGATGATCAAGCACTCAAATTGCTCGTGCAGGATGTACAATGTAGCGTGAACTACTTGTCATGTTAGCCAACGTTTTCCTCAGATATATGGACAGGATATTGAATTCGCCCGACAGCCCAAAATTCGCACCAAACAATGCCGTTTGGTGCGAGCATTTTCGTTTATAGCGTTTTCTGGAGTGTTCAGTTTGTGTAGATTCGCGCTTGATTCTTCAACAATAGTCAGCCATCATATGTACGTCCCATCTACCTTGACACCGTGCTTTTATGACCTTCAAATCTTGATGGAAACGCTCACCCTGCTCATCACTCACCGCACCAAGATTGTCCGGAAAATTAGCAAGGTGGCTATGTAAAAAATGCACTTTAATGCTCATGTTGCAACCTAGCTTTTGGAAGCTAGGTTGACAAAGAGTTGCTGGACAATGTCGGCGTAATTCAATGCTCGTGTATTTCCAAGAAAGTTTTTAACAATGCTTTTGAATGCCAACCACGCATTCTTTTCGATTTCTGACATTGTTACCACGAAATGTTCATCCGCAAGAAGTTGCCGAATCTGTGGACCATCAAAAACACCGGCCTTTATCTTTTCAAATTTCGCAGGCAAGAAATTTCGACATGAGATACTTGAAACAGTCTCCTTCAGTTGGCAAAGCTTTAACAAATTGCTTTCTAAGACCTAATTTCATATGCAGAGGTGGAAATATAATATTCTATCTGTCGACAAGTGGCTGATGTACAATGTTTGCATCACCAGGTCTCAGATCCGGTCTTAGCGGTCAATTCGACTGCACTCAATGTTGCACAAACCTCTGCTGTCCCCCATATACAAAAAACAGGGATACTCCACGTTCTTGACCAATTAGGAAGCAAGGTCCAGGACCAAGGTCCTAGATCTTCTTCTTCTTCATCTAGCCACTCACGTCCACATCTGAACATAAGCCTCTTCAAGTCTTCCTTTCGATTGTTTTTTATTGTACGCTACTTGTAGCCAATTTTTCCGGCAGTCCTTTTTAGATCATCTGTCCATCTCATAGGTCTGCCTCTGGGTCTTTTGTGTTGGTATGGTCTCCAGGTTAAAATTGATCTGTGCCATTTGTTTAGATCGCTCCTAGCTACATGTCCAGCGTATTCCCATTTCAACTTTAATGATTTTTGCACCACATCGGTGACTTTGGTTTTCTGTCTTATCCATGTGTTTGTTTTCTTGTCCTTAAGTGATATACCTAGCATTGCTCTTTCCATCGCGTGTTGAGTGACTCTAAGTATATTCATATTCTTTTATGTGATTGTCCATGTTTGTGCCGCATAAGTTAATATCGGAATAATGCATGCATAAAAAACTTTAGATCTAAGATGTAATTGAATTTGTTGATTTCTGAGTATATAGTTCAGTTTACCGAATGCTGCCCAAGCTAACTTTCTTCTTCTTTTTATTTCTTCAGTCTGAATTTCCCTATTTAGGATTATTTTTTGTCCCAAGTATATATATATTCTTCAAATTTTTCTATAACTTTATCGTTTATTATTGTCACGGTGTCTTCGGAGTGCATGACTTTT
Organism: Diabrotica balteata; assembly: GCA_918026665.1. NCBI lineage: Eukaryota > Metazoa > Arthropoda > Insecta > Coleoptera > Chrysomelidae > Diabrotica > Diabrotica balteata. Next base: position 23,112,050 of record OU898276.1, on the reverse strand, counting down.
GTTTTGTTTAAATTCATTTTCAGTCTTATTTTAGAAGATTCGGTATGTAGTTCTACAAGCATGGTTTGCATTTCTTGTAGGTCAGTAGCTATCAGGATTATGTCATCTGCAAATCGTAGATTACTGAGGTAGCGCCCATTGATGTTTATTCCCTTATATTTCCAATTTAGGTTTTTAAAAACGTCCTCCAAAACTAAGGTGAACAGTTTGGGTGATAAAGTATCTCCCTGTTTGACTCCCCTGTTTAATTGTACAGGGTTCGTGTGTTCATTTTCATTTAGGTAGTATGTAGCTGTAGCTTGGTTCATAGTTTCTTTTATTAATTTAATATATCTGCTGTCTATTCTACAATTTTGCATTGCGTTTATTACGGCCGTGTGTTCTATGGTATCGAAAGCTTTTTCGTAGTCTACAAATGCTAGGAAAACTGGAAACTTGTATTCGTTACATTTTTCTATTATTATTTTTGTGGTTAACAGGTGATCGGAAGTTGAATAGCCTTTTCTAACACCTGCCTGTTCATATCCTAGATAAGGAAAGATATTTTAGACCAAATACAAGGAAATATATCAACAGTTAATTATTACCTAAATTTGGTCAACAAAATATATAAACAAATATTAAATATATTAGGTGGACCTCGTCCACCTACTTACCTACGAGACTTAATCAGCCTGATCTTTCTCCTGGTTGAAGGTATAATTAAAGGTAAAAAGCAAATTTTCAGAGTTATTTTATCAGGAAACTTATTAGGAGTCGATAAACAAAATTCATTAATAAAGCAAAACAATATATTTAACACCACAATGATATAGGCAGCTGAATGTACACACAAGTAATATAAAATGCACTATCAATTGATCAATGGTTGTATCCATATAGAAATAAAAAGTATTATAATTAAGAAATACCTTTACACATACAATATAGCAAAATCCTGCACAAATTAAATTATCAGCGAAGAGAGCCTGATGGTAAATAAAAAAAATTCAACCAAAGTTGATTAAATTAATGTTCTCTTTGCTGTTTAATGGGCTTATCTCGAGATAACGGGTACAGTAAATAAAAAAATGAATAACAAATAACACAAAGTTAATTAAAGTTAAATTAAAAAAATACAAAAAGATTACAGGAATAAAAATTAAACCAACCTGCACTTAGTTAAGTTAAATATCTGTTCGCACTGTTATTTAATGATTAACTGAAAATGAAATGTTCGTAATAATTATTTATTAAAAGTTCTTGATAGATGATTGAAGGTTCAGATGAAAATATTAAATGTTCTCTTAATTCAATTGTTAAATCGGTAGTTAACTATAACTACAGGTGAAGAAATGGTTGAACTTAGATTCGCCCAGATAATTAAAGATTCTATGATAATATACCATATTATTCGCTTAGATAATTGAAGGTAATTGATTACGATAACTTACAGTAATTCTCGATGACTCCTACACTACAATGATTCTACATACTGTACTTGTATCAAGAACTAAAGTTATTTAAATTAAAGGTACTTTATACCAATATTTAATCTAATATGGTATTAGATTAAGAAACTCAAATATATGAGTGTATACACACTTAAAGAAAAAATCACAGAGAAGGTAACACAGAGACGGTAATATAAGCGAGCGTCTGTACTCAAAAATCACAGAGAAGGTAACACAGAGACGGTAATATAAGCGAGCGTCTGTACTCAAAGACGACCCTGCCAGAAGTCCTTACTCAAACACAGCCCGGCCAGAACTCAAGTTCTTCCGCCAAAATTTACCAAACTACCCCAAAAGTAAGGTGAGATATCTCCCACTCAAAAACAACAGGCCAGACTGTATTCATTTCTAGGTAGACAGAAAGGTTCTGACGACATCGAAAATAATGGGATCCTTCTAGCTAGAACGTGATGAAATATAAAATCCTTTGAATTAGGTTTTTACAGAAAAATACCATAAAAATCCACGACTTTGCCTGCCAAAGCATCAAACAGAAACCCGCCTTAAACCGGAAAAAGATTAGCTATGGATTAACTTAACCGGCCTCTTTTAATAAGTCGATTCTTCCGCACTGAGAACTTCGTAATAAAATTTTCTAATGATAAACAAAACCACCCGCGTATATATTTGCAAAAAACTGCCTTGGACGTCTCAGCAACAGGGGTAAAGGGATTAAAAATTGTTTAGTATTTTAATTATAAAAAAAATGTTACAATATCACATGAAAATATACAACTTTAATACCTATTCAACTTTTTTCTTTTTTTCAACTTCTATAACAAAATTTATTTTATTTCGTTTAAAATTGATAACAAATTCGAAGTATTAATATTTTTTTAATTATATTAAATTTTTACAAACTCCGACTATTTTTGGCGTAAAATATTACTCTGATCTTTATCGATTGTTGAGCACTGTAGTTTAGTAATTATGATTCAAATAACGCAAATTTAAATATTAAATGAAAGTGATACAATTATTTCAATAAATAACTTATTTCGGATTTAATTATTTTTGACTCATTTTTTGGTCGTGAGGAAAATACAGTCAGTTACTCAATTAGAAATAAAAATCTATCTAAAAGCGGCTTAACTCATACCAATTTTTTATTTTAACCCCTTTACACACTATACCTACTACTAATGATAAGGGAAGCATTTTCAGAATGACTTTTTAACCTTGACATTAAAACTGAAAGTTTGCGCTAATTTTTTTTTCTTATTTACGCAATCGCTTTCAAAAAATCTCTATTTTTACTGCCTGTATCTCTTCGCCTATCTTTTCCCAAACAGGATTTATTTATTTTATTCTGAAGTTTAATTTAAAATAGTTTGACGCAGTTATCAACCTGTCATGTTAAATTCTGGTGTGTTTTCATGTAAATAGAGCCACATGCAACATTGACCTGGCTTATTTCCAGACTGCAGTTATTTAGCAGTCGCCTATTTCTCTTCCGTTTTGTGATTATTTAAGTTAGAGACACTTAACCCGATTTTAATTTAAATCAAAACATAAGTGGGTGTACAAGATTTGCTGTTATAATAATTTTTTATAACATTATAAAATACGTTGTCCTCCTTTTCATGTTCTGTAATAATTCGTTTATCAGGTTAAAACGGTTCCTACCTGATCAATTTATTTTTATTTATTCAATTTTACTGGTCGACCTACACAGCAGTATAATTGTGTTACCATTGTACTATTTTTATTGGGAATAAGTCACAGATTTCCACTTCGGAAATCGTTTCAAAACACAAAACATTAATAAATAAAACACATTTTTTTTACTTGGTAAAAAAATTCTTCTAATAATTTAATTGTATGTGACTCATTCATATTATCACCACGTTGTGGATATAACATTCGGAAAAAATGCTAATTTCGTCCTCGAGGATGCTTTAAAGGTCAACCACAGGGAGGAATCCAACGTAGAGTGGTCCAGGACGATGAGGTTAAGTCATCCATCTATTATTTTAATAATCCATTTCCATATTTAATCCCATTTCTATTTATCTTTAATTTACTTATATTTTCATTATTTCTATTTATTCCAAGTGTACAGTGTACATGCACGTTTACATATTTGATTTGCTCTTCCAAAAATTTTCCCTTTTTGATATAAGATTAATGTTTTAATGTTTTACCTAAACAAAAGTGTTCATAGTATGTCGACAAGGACTCAAGCTCACTCGTCTAAACACAACTGGAATACATGTTTTTGACGCATTATGAATCGGTTTGTCATTAGTGTATGTGTTGAAGAGTACTGGCGACAGTACTCCTCCTTGAGGTACTCCATTTTTTTGGGAACGGTATCTACTTGTTTTCCCCTGGAACTCAACATAGAAACGTCGATTAGTCAAAATTGTGCTGAGTGACTTCAACTGTTTTGTAGTTTTTCGTTATTTTGTACATTTTGTTTAGGAGCATTCTATACTTGTGCCAATTAAGTACGAATTTACATGACCAATGAGAGCTTTCGACTAAAATAAAGATATGCTTGGTAGATAATTTTATGCTTTCTTTTTTGCTGTGTTGTTCTGCACAGCAGATTAGTGTATAGACAAAATTACCAATGAAAAGGTTCAGTAAATAATGAGGAAAGATCGCACAATAAATATATCCAAAAATATAAAATATCTAGTCCACCTAATGCGGAATGAACAATTGTATAACCTGCGTCATACCATGCTAAAAGGCAAGGTATGCAAAAAATCAAAATTATCCTCTGTTGTTCATCCTCCGTTTCATGAACAAGCAGAAGAAGCGTCCTTAAGCTCTTTAAGAAGCTACATAAAATGATACGTGGCTCCAAATTATTTCATTAGGCAGCTGGGAATATTTTAGGAGGTTTTGGAAAACTTTAGGCAACCAAGAATGAAAATAATGACAAAATCCTTAATGGCTTAGTATCATCTTGAAATATTTCAGTGGTTTCTGAAGAGCTGACGGTAGTATGTTCTTATTTTTAGTGTTTTTTGGAGAACTTCAGTAGACCCCAAAATATTTCCAGAGTATACAGGTCTCATTCAGAATAACTGAAGGTCTTTAAGCTAGTTTATAATGTTTTGATAGTACAGTTTTAAATTATTTCAAGTAGTTTTTTGGAAGCGAAACTTCTATACTGGCGTTGTATTACTTTTTTCTCTAATACCCCCTTTACATGCAGCTCACTTCCGCGTCAGTAAGCAGCGAATTGAGCAGGCAGGTTGGCAGCATGGCAGCTTGAGTATGTAAATACGTCGCTCGCGCTGCCATTGCCGTTCTCGTACGCTCCCTTCATTGGCGGGTTTTTAAACGGAAGTCAAAGGACTTGCAGTGAGAGTGACAGTGACTGTTTACATGGTGCTCGCTGTGTTGTCAGTTCACGGACTTGTTTATTGTTTGGTAAATTTTTCGTTAACTATGATGGTTGAGTGGAGCAATGACCAAGTGCTGAAGTTTTTAGAGCTATATGCTATTGAGACATTGTTGTGGGATACTTCGCATAAAGACCACAAAAAAGCATAAAGTACCAGATGTGTGGAAAAAGATCAGCATAATTTTGGAAAATACCTCAATAGAAGAACTGAAATCGAAAAAATTGTCTCCAAAAGACGCCATGGCAGAAGACAATACTTCATAAATATTGAAATAATGTTTAAATAGAATAAATACTTCCTAAGTCTTATTTGTGTTTATTGTTTACCTTAATTTGGTCCTTTAAAACGACATGAATTGCTTTAAAAACTTCCGGCAAAATCAGCAAAATCGCTGATGATGATACTTTAAATAAATAATACAAACTTTGGTAACTGTTCCCAGTGGCCAAATATGGTAAAGATATTGCCAAGTGTATTTTTGGAGGTATTTGGTATGGAGGTGAAATTCTTACTTCAGTCTGTTTTTTTATCATGGGCTCAATTTTCTGAAGCAAAAATTCAAAATCTATTCGTGACATTCTGCAAAAGTTAAAAATTTTTGCGGATTCCTCATAAGTCAATTAATTAAAAAAGTTTGTCATATTTCCCCTGTAAAAAATGTTTGAAGCCAGTTTTTGATTATTATCCAAAGCTGCCCTCTATGCCTTTCATTGTTGATGGTACACTCAATACTGATCTGATGGCGAGGTGGAGAACTATCGATAAAATATCGATAGTTTGGCCTATCGTAAACTATCGATATTTATTAGTACTATCGATAACTATCGAAATCGTGTTGTTCATAACCATAGATAAATAATATAATTGTTCATAACCATAACAACAAGATGCATATTTGCATTATTTGGACTCCTGTTAGTCCTGTTTTTGTCATTTCATTGATAAAGTCATAATCATTATTGGATTTACGAATTGGGCAATGAACAAATATGTGACCTAGATCAATCAATGAAGTGAAAGGATTTGAACCAAGGATTGTCGGGGAAGTTGGGCTGGATTTTTTGATACCATTTACCTTTTGTTTGAAAAGTTGTTTTTTGTGTTGTCTTTTCTAGGTTAGGTTAGGTTCTCTCTACTCTAAGTGACCAAAAAGTACAATTTCTTTTTTGATTCGGATTTGTTCAGTTATCTGGTCTGCCGCAGTGGTATAGTATGAGGTATATGTACATAGTAGATTTGAATAATTGCAAATTTTTTATTGTTGATATGTCCCTCGAAACAGATCTAACCTAACTAGCGATAACTATCGATAGTTGATTCCTTCACTATCGATAATTATCGATAGTCGTGACTATCGATAGTTCTCCACCTCTAACTGATGCACACTGTCAATATAAATAAGAGAGTTAAAAAGACATCTGTTGCAATCTGCCCACTGGTGGTTTGAGGGATCTGAATCTATTGTCAAATCTATGCGCTAACCTATTAAAGGGCAATTGCCATTTTTCATAATTAACTGCAATTAATATCAAAGGAAAAAAATAATAATTTATTCGTGTTTTATATAAATCATTAATTTGCAGACTTTATAAAATAATATAATAAAAATTTACTTTTTTAAAGCTTTCTCTCTTTATATTTGAAACATAAGATATACATTATAAGGACATGGCAACACTGCCAACGCAATATTTCTTTTTGTGAAACTTAATTGACTGCTAATTTGAGGCTCTATTCACCGGGAATAAATATGAAAACTGTTCATAAATAATAAATTACTTTATTCAATTTTAAAAATATTTTTAAAATTTTAAAAATACAAAAAACAGTATGAAGCTTCGCCCTAGTCTACAGTACCGCCTACTGTTCCATTTTTTGCTACTTTTTATGGAATGTTATAAAAACGTTTAGGAATATTTCATGGCACTCTGAATAACTTCTTGGGAGCAAAGAATGTGTTGCGGAGTCTGAAATTCTAGGAATAATTTCTTGTAAACCATTTAAAATAAAACAACTCCAACGGTTATTCCACTTCGAGCGAATTGAAAGGGTACAATTTATTAAATGAGTATAAAATAAAGAATAAACAAAATAATATTGCTATGATCCTAAACTGCCTGAAAACAGCTTATATTTATCTACGTTGATGATAAAACTAATTACCCAGGGGCATATTAGCGTAACAACAAGGAACAAGAAAGAAAGGAGGAAAAAAAAAGAAATAAGGATGATAAAACTTTTTATTAAAATTATCAACTTTACAGTTAATGTTACAGCTGTTCTATTGATCTACAAAACTGATATTTCTAAATTTCCTTGCTATCATTTCAAATTTTACTACAAAAAGTAATTTAAGGTATTAAGTAAACATCCCAAAGGCATTCCCACATTCAGCAGATTACGATTCTTTTGCATGTGTTGATGTAGACAGATAAATGCTATTAATAAAACTATTTGTATTTCTTTACTTCTGTGTGGGTAGGTGAGTTTTAAAATTAAAAATATCGTTTTTTGAGTCTAATGAGTCATACGGCTTCAACTGTTAAGTGTTTAATGACAGTGAGAATGGGAAGTTAAGGATATTTTATCGTTTACTTAGAGCGTTGGCAGGAAAATGTGCCAGTAATACAATAGGGGATGGTTATTCACCTTTTAAAATATTTATTGTCTTCTGTATTTAGCTGAAAAAGTATTTGTCAAGAGACGAATGGATTGATAAAGAAGTGACCAAAATGAGAGATGTTACAAATAGTGGTCGGTGCTGGTTCTAGGGTTTTCAGCGCCCCGGCAAAAGAAAATTTTGCACCCTTTAATACAAGATTATATACAAAATTACTACAAATTAAAAAAAAGCAAAAAAGGCAAACAATAAAAATTACACAATAAAGAACTATGTAAAAATGTATTTATTTAAAAAATAATACAATAGGTATTTACTTACAAGTGATGCAACATATGGAATAGCATAACATTTGAAGTTCGAGCGATTAAGTAGTGAGAACTTTGACAAGTAAGTTATGCCACAGAATAAAGTTTTTATCCATTTACGACTAATTAAAGAGTTTTGAAAACATTGTAAACTAACTATATGATTTATGAATATATCAGGAAAAAGTGTGTCTGCCTATTAACGAATTTGTTGGTGCATTGGTTTTCTGAAATCCATCTTTAAATATGGAATATTTATCGGACCTAAATCAGTTTATTTATGCCTGGCTAAAGCGGTATTATTAAACTATTATGTAAATCTGGCTACAAAATGTCAATGATTAAATGCAGGCCAGAATATTTGCGTTAGTGAATGAAGTTGGCAAGGGGACAAAGCGAATAAAAACAGAGTTCGATCGAATACTTTAACTCCATATTTTATTATTGTTCGATGTATTGATCTAAAATCAGTTGTTTCGTTTATAAAGCGTTAAGTTATATTCCAATGTTATGACAAGTTTTTATGAAAATATCTTAGTGCAGTAAAATTTAGTAAGGAATTTAGCGAGGACGTATAGTGCAGTGACAATTGGGAAATCATATATCAATACTAAAATAGTGGAAAAAATATAATGGTTGTTACGGTAAGTCTATTGTTAGTATGTTATATGTAAGTAATGAAACGCTTCCTTGTCTGAGTCCATTTTGTACTGGGGTAAATAAAAAAGTCTTTCTTCTTCTTCTAGGGCTACAATCCTCTGTGGGTTTAGGCCTTTCAGCAATAACATTCCATTCCCTTCTGTCATTGACAACTCTTCTGCAATTCCAAACTCCCATAATCCTTAGATAATTCTCGACACTCTTTAACTAACGCTTTTTTAGGAAGTCCTCGTTATCTATTTTCGTCCGGCCTCCATTCGGTGATATTTTTTGTATTTCTTTCATTGCTCATTCAGAGCAAGTCGCCAAGCCAACTAATTCTATGAGATTTAATATATCGAGAGAGTAATTTACTATATCGAGAATTAAGTTTATGCGGACTCTGTAGACCCAGTTCTGCTTCCTGATAGTCTAAAAAATCTTCCTTAGCAATTGTTCTTAAAACACTTTTTAGGGCATCTTCGTCTTTCTTCTTCAGGGTCCATGTTTCACAACCATATTTATTCTAATTTATCCTCAATCCCGCTTTCGTCAGATCTTTAAAAGTATCCTTTAATGCTGTATAATTACGACTAAGTATCATTAAGTCATCCGCATATATAGCTATAAGGATGTTAACGTTGAATATTGCTGCTGCAGCAAGAAGTTAAATAAGAGCGTTGAGATAGCGTCTCCTTGTCTTACACCGTCATTGATCTCAAAGATGATAAACTTCATATTTTATATTACTACAGCTGATTTGTTGTCAGTAAGAGTATATATTAGTATTAAATGCTTGTTTGAAATCAATAAATGGACTATGTCGATGTTATATTAATGGCTAGTCTAACACTTGCCGCAGCGTGTGTATGTGATCAATCACATTGTTTTGGCCGAAAGCCGCACTGGTAGTCACTAATGATCCTTTCCATAAAGGATAACAGTTTATAATATTATATAGGAGCGTAGAAAACACTTTGTGTGATATGTTTAATAATATCATTCTTCTGTAGTTCATGTAGCAAGCATTCTTGCTCATTCTCTTTCTTTTGAATAGAGTGTATAAGGCCCGATTTCTATTCTTCAGGTAGTATTTGTTTCCATAGTGGTAGTATTGTGTAAAACTTGAGGTCGCTGGTTAAATGAAATTAGAATCATAATCGAAGATAAATGCAATATTTTGACTATGAATAAATTAGCCAAAATAGCAAATATTAATTGTGAATAAATTACGAAAATTAGCTGGCTTTACTCATTGATGTTATATGTACAAAGAAAAGAACTTACCTTTGAAATATTGGTGTAATAATTATTGTAGCCAGTGGAGTGTCGTTGTATCTGCCCGTCGTTTTTTATCCATAGCTTTGTATTACTATTTTCTCTATAGTACAATGCTGAGACAAGCGTCACGGAACTAGCGCCACGAGAAGGCGTCACGGGTAGTGTCACGAAATAGCGGTTCTTCACATCGATTTATTTTATACAACATATGTTCTGTAGGCAATAAAGTTAAGTTTTAATATTTAACATATGTTCTGTACGCAATAAAGTTAAGGAACTTGTGCTTTTAACTAAGCACTGACTGTATCCCCTGCAAACACTTTGTATCAATAATTACTCCATAATATTCAAATTTTGCAGTTCTGAAAGCATCCAGACAGGCACATTAATAACGTTTCAGTATAAATTCATTTTGGTTGACTCCAATAAATTTAACCATCTCTGCATTGAATCTAAATTCGAATTCTCTGTTACTTTCAGTAAGCAGCTTAATAGTTTTCTCATTGTTGTGTAGAGACCCCCTAAGCCTTCAGTTATTATTTCAAAGATTGAAATCCTGGCTTGAAAAAATTCAACAAAATGCTTTTGTTATCTTGACAGGTGACTTTAATATTGATTATCTGGATTCATTACACAGCCACGTTATTACCATTACAAATTTACTTAATAGTAATAATATGAGAATGCTGGTTACCGATCCAACCAGAGATAACAGCATATTTGATTATATTTGTACTGATCTACATCTAGATCTGGCTGTGTGCAGAGTGATGCCCTATTTTTCACCAGATCATGATCCCATTCTCTGTGAATTTCCCCTTAAGAAATCACCTTATAAAGCCAGATGGGATAGGATTTTTAGCAAAAGTAATTTTGACAGGTTTATCAAATTATGTAATCAGGAAGATTGGAATAATATTTTTTGCCCTCCTGATTTGCTTCATCAATTTCATCACACTCTCATGAAGATTTTAAATTTAGCATTTCAAAAAAGAATTCTTAAATCACAAAGTAAGAAAACTTGGATTACCAAAGGAATTTGAATTTCCTGCAAAAACTTAAGATTGTTAAATTACATTAAAAAACATCAAACAAACATCAAAAACATTGATATATTTCTATAAATATAGGTCAATATATAGGAAGGTTACTAAATTAGAAAAATGTATATCTCTTAAATCTAGAATGGAAAATGCCAATAATAAACAAAGAAGGAAAAAGGAATCTTTAATAATCTTAGAGCCAAAGTTCACCAAACTACTGATATAGTCTTAGACCTTAGGGAGCTGAATAAATATTACTACTCGGTAGGTCCAGAACTCACTGGAAAAATTAATTCTTCTTGTGATCCAATACATTCTTTAAATGGAGTAAACATTACAAATTCCTTTTATTTTCTTTCCACTAACTCGGCTAAAATAAAAAATATTATACAAGGCATTAAAAATCCTATGGCTGCAGGCTGGGATGATATCCCATCTAAAGTTTTATCCATTCTTCCTGATATTATTCTGAGAATTTTAGCGGAGGCAATTAACACATCTTTTTCAACGGGTCTATTTAGCGATTGTTTAAAATGTGCTAAGGTTATTCCTCTGTATAAAGGAGGTGACCACGATTTACTGCTATTGCAATTGCTAATTATTGTCCTATCTTTGTTACCGTCGCTTTCAAAGGTTGTACAAAAATTGGTAAAAATCCGAATAATGACTTTCTTACAAAAACACAATTTACTTTCTTCCTTTCAACTCGATTTCCAGTCATTAAAAAGTACATATGATGCCAACTTCGAAGTCATGGAAAAACTATACTTGGACTTAAATGACGATTATGTTTCTGTGATCTATCTAAAGCCCTTGATTGTATCAATCACAAAATACTTCTTAATAAACTGAAAAAATGTGGTTTTAATGGCACTGCTCTAAAGTGGTTCAGTTCATACTTGGAAGACATATGCCAGCCTGCATCAATCAATGAGCGCTACTCTAGTAATATCTTTATTAATTGTGGTGTACCTCAAGGCTCTGTCTTGGTTCCTATCTTTTTCTTGATATATTTTATCGACATAACTAACCCTGACATTAATGGCCGGTTTACTATATTTGCAGATGACACCACAATTTTATGGCAAAACAATGACTCTAAGCTACTGAACAAGATTATTAGTAGTGATATGCTAAAAATCTTAAAGTAGTGCAAAGCTAATCATTTGACATTTAATTAAAAAAAAACCAAATTAATTTCTTTTAAGAATGATCTAAACAACATTACTCTGGGTAATGAAGGCATTTGTTCTGACACCCTAAACTAATTTTTAGGTCTCTATATTGACAATAAACGTAAATTTAAGCAACGCACTGTATGTTTAAGCAAAAAGATATCATCGTCAAATCAGTTGCTCACCATTTAGATTTCAAGATTGTAAAAAGTGTTTATGTGGCCCTGATTGAATCTAATTCGAGATACGATATTGCCTTTGGGGTAGCTGTTCTCATCATCATTTCAGTAGAAATTTTATACTACAAAAGAGACCACTCAGATATTTATGACACTTCCTTGCATGTGTATCCTTGAATTAGCGTGCTCAATTTTTAAAAAAAGTAAAGAGGATATTCGGACAGATTCCCACTTATATTATTCCACTTCCAATTTCCTCTTCTACATTAATTAAAAAATCATTTATTTACACTGCTAAGAACGTGTTTAATCACCTAACACTCCATATAAGATTCTCAAGCAATATTTTTTGTATTCCGAAGAGCAATCAAGACGTTTTTATTATCTAAATGTTACTTTAGTATAGAGGAATTTTTGAGGACAGTTGCGCTAATTTATATTATACTTTTTTAATTATGGAATTTTATAATTAGTATTTTAATGTATCTTGTGGCTTGTTTGTTCTATACCATGTTGTGGTTTATAAATGTAAACTCATTTTAAAAACAATAAATGTTTCTCTCTTCTCTTCATCAATTCGTTTCTAGTTACATATTATTTATTCTAAGCAGTTTTAAATTAAACACCTAGGAGGAAACCCGGGGGTAGAAGTGGCAAACTTTTTAGTTTGTGGAAGTGGAAGTCTTTTTTGTGGTTACAAAATTGATATTTTCAGCAAAATTCAACTTGTTCGAATGAATTTTAGAGATTCAGTCGTTCAGTGGCATTTTCATCTCTGACGACTGGAGTATTTAGTAAAAAATATAAATGGTTTGTTCTTACGTAGGTACTTGTATTCCTTAAAAAATGAATGAAATCAGTAAGTAGTTGGTATAAATTTTCAAGTCTACAGTTAACGCGTACCTGGTTCTCACCAATGTTATTGGTTTCACCGATATATTTAGGCTCTTATTTTTTTCAAAATAAATAAATTATTTCCCACATGTAGTCTAATATTAAGATATTTTTTTAGTTGACCTTTGCTAGTTTTAAATATTATTTGTATTTTGGCAGCGTAAGCATTTTCGACGTGACGTATATACAAAGAATGTTTATGGATGTAGGTATGTATCTTACTATGAAAGTAAACTCGGCTAAGAATAGTAACAACGTAAAAAATATAAAATAATGTAACACTCTATACAGTACGTCCCAAACATTTTTAATACCTAGTATGATAAAATCTATTTCAGCTTTAGGTATTGATGTGTCGTCATCACACGATAAAACAAAATACAGATTCTTAAAAAAAATAAAGTTTAATGTTTAATCCAACATACTTTCATAATTTTATTTTAATTTTTGGAATATAAATACATGTACTAAACTTACATTTTTTGATTTCTTAATTTCATTGATAAATTTAGTATTTAGATAAAATAATGCCATCAGTTTGAACACAATAAATCTATTTATAAATTCAACCATAGATTAATTAAAAAAAATAACATTCTAGTTCATTCTATTTACATAATATACTGGGATATATTACATATTAACCAAAAACAGAGATTATAAAACAAATGTGTGCCATTATATCCATGCATTATATACTTATAAATCAAAGTCTCACCAATAGATGGCGCTTTAATTTCCTAACCTATTCCACATTTTTGACGTTTTAAAAAGTTTAATGAATATTTTGACAATACGGAAAGTATAAGGAATATAAGTAAGTTTATTTTTTCATTTAAAATATTGTATTGTATAACATTTTGATAAAATGAGTTACCGGTCTAGAAAACGATACAATAAACGGCGTTCTAAAAGTTGGCAAAAGGTTAGAAAATACGAAAAGTACACTTGTGTTAAAGATCGTCAGGTAGGTAATATTTATTATTTTATTATAATAGATTTTTTAAATACAAAACGAGAAATCGAAATAGACGATTAAAATATATACAACTAAATTTGGTTTATATTCATTGATATTCTGTAATAAAATAGTGTTCGTTTTTTTAACAATTTTATATAAACAGCTTAGGAACTATAGTTTATTCGTCTTCCGGGTTTGGACCGTGTCATTTGTGAGTGACCCAAAAGTGGGTTCATCTCGACGTTTCGCTACAATTGTATGTAGCTTCTTCAAGAGAACAAAGAAAAGAAAAAAGAAAACAAAAGAACAGGAAGATGGGTAGTTAGCAACGGTAACTCAGTTACTCAACGCAACCAGAGGCGAATACTAACTACCAAGATGGGCATTTGGTCACAGTAATTCAACTACTCAACGCAGCCAGAGGTGAAAACCAAATGCCAGGACAGGGATTCACGTCCAACAGCTCAGAACACTAACGCGTCGAGAGGCGGGAGGATTCACTCCCCGCCTCTCGACGCGTTAGTGTTCTGAGCTGTTGGACGTGAATCCCTGTCCTGGCATTTGGTTTTCACCTCTGGCTGCGTTGAGTAGTTGAGTTACTGTGACCAAATGCCCATCTTGGTAGTTAGTATTCGCCTCTGGTTGCGTTGAGTAACTGAGTTACCGTTGCTAACTACCCATCTTCCTGTTCTTTTGTTTTCTTTTTTCTTTTCTTTGTTCTCTTGAAGAAGCTACATACAATTGTAGCGAAACGTCGAGATGAACCCACTTTTGGGTCACTCACAAATGACACGGTCCAAACCCGGAAGACGAATAAACTATAATTCTGACTCTGGCCGTGGAAGCCTACGATTAGCTTAGGAACTTTTAATTTAGATGGCAGCATGATGCACTTCAGTATTTTCATTAAAATTTAAAAAATCATTTTAACAAAATAATATATTGTACCTATATTCTAATTTTACTCAATTAAAAGGTATTTTGTCAGAAATATAATACCTAGGGGTGTAAGAAATAGTTGTGTGAAGAGAAGTATGTCATTAGACAAGAATATTTTTGCCACTAAGGAAAATAATATAAAAGTTATTCATGTCGTCAATAACCAATTTCATGGCATGTCTCCTCATAGATAGATTCAAGTTTTTTCTTATTAGTTTAACAATATCTATATTTTCTTTTTATTAATACACTCGGGGCCAAAATTAAACGGCCACCTTAAAAATGGGTAATTTTTGATTTCTTCTTCTTTCTGATCCTAAATCTGTTGTCCGATTTAAGTGATTTTTTAAATATGTTATAGCCTCATTCCTCGACAATATCTTTATAATAATATTGTTGCTAAACAGGTAAATTTTCATTGTATGCCGGGTGTTCGAATCAAACTGTGTTTTTTCTTAAAGTTTGCATCACCCTGTGGAATATTCTAGCATTTGTAGAATACTGAAATTAAATGTTAACTATAGCCTCATGCTTTCTCAACATATTGTTTTTTGATTGATTCGCTTGTGTTGGATAATACATAAGTTAAGTGTTTAAACAACTAGACATGTTTTTTATTAATTTTTATCTCGCCGGAAGAGAAAAAATAATCTTTTTGAAAAAAAGTCATTTTGTTACAGTAAAAATCCAATGAATAAAATCTTCGAAAAAAATTTAAATTAACAATATTTTGGATATCAAAGACATTTGAAAAAATTGGGTATCAATAATGGGTGTTGACCCTCCAGCTCTTAGGACTTCTTGGAGCCGGTTCGGCAATCCATTCATGATATCCTGGATATCAGATTGGGGTATATGGTGCCACTCCTCCACCGTACCTGTCTTCAGCTCTTCAAAGGGTGCAGGGTCTGGTTCGTTTTGCTCTTACCCGTCTTTTAAGGTTGTCCCAGATATGCTCAATTAGGTTAAGATCGGGACTGTGTGCTGGCCATGATAGAACTTGAATCCCGACCTCAATAAGGTACTCACGGGTAGATCTTGCTCTATGGCAAATTGCATTGTCATGCATTAGTCTGAAGTTTTCACCAATGAATGGTGCAAACGGCATGACATATTCTTGGATAACTTGCACGAATAGGTACTTGTGCATTCACACTTGACACTGCCTCTACCGAACACAACAAGATCAGTACGCGCTTTGTAAGAAATACCTTCCCAAATCATTATTGACCCTCCTCGGTAAGCCACTGTTGCGGTTATAGCGCATGCAGTAAACCTTTCATTTTGACGCCTATAGACACGTTGGCGTCCATCTGGACCTTTTAGGGCTATTTTGCTCTCATCTGAGAACAGTATATTCTTCCATTCCGCCATAGTCCAGTTAGCATATTCTCGCGCAAAATGAAGTCTAGCCTTACGGTGTTGTGAGAGCAGTTGTGGTGCGCAAGCTGGACGAAAAGCCCTCAAGTTTATTAATCACAGTCTTCTTCTAATCGTTTGTCTACTCAGACTGACGTTTATCACCTCAAGAAGAGAACTACGAGCTTCAGGAGCGGTGCAAAAGCGATTTCTAAATAATTTAGTGACAATGATAGTCATCTCGAACTGAAGTGCATCGTTTTCGGCCTTGACCTGGCCTGCGGTTGTACGATCTTGTCTCTCGAAATCGTCTGATGGTATCGTGTATCGTATTAGTTCTAGTTACATCGAGTATCATCATCAGTTGGCGCTACAGCCATTCGTGAGCCTTTTCCTGCTTCAAAACATTCTTCCATCCTTCCCTATCGAGTGTCTGTTTTCTCCAGTCCCTCACTCCAATCTTCCTCAGATCTTCCTGTACATCGTCCAGATATCTGAGTTAAGGTCGCCCCCTTCTTCTTCCGACCGGCCTGTTTAGCATAGTTATTTTAGTGGGATCACTCTCATCCATCCGCATAACGTGGCCCACCCACCTTAGGCGGTTTATTTTGATGGTCTTCACAATATCTGCATCACCAAAAAGTCTATAGAGTTCAAAGTTATATCGCCTTCTCCACAGACCCTGTTCGTTTACTCCGCCAAATATGGTCCTCAATACTTTTCTTTCAAATACTCGTAGTAACTCTTCATCTCGGGTCGTCATTGTCCATGTTTCCGATCCGTATGTGAGCACTGGGCGTATTATTGTTTTATAAAGTTTGCACTTTGTTGCTATTGACATACTTCTCGCTCTTAGTTGAGGGCCTAGGCCGAAAAAACAGCGGTTAGCCACGCATATTCTTTTTTTTATCTCGTTGGATGTGTTATTTTTGTAGTCTACCAGCGATCCTAAGTAGCAGAATTCTTCTACCATTTCTATCGTTTCGTGTTGCACCTCTAAGTTATTTTGTTGAATTCTTGATATGGCCGGCATATATTTAGTTTTCTGGATGGAAATCAGAAGTCCGATGTTTTCTGCGGCATTTTTGATACGTGTGAAAGCCACCACTGCTTCATTTTGGGTTCTTCCAATTATGACGATATCATCAGCGTATGCCATTATTATATGCCATCAGTATGCCGAATCTCTCATAACTTTTTATAACGCTAGGTTGAACAGCGTGCACGATAGCGCATCTCCCTGGCGCAGTCCTCTGTTGGTTTTAAATGGTTGTGAAACATTCCCTTGTACGCGCACTTTACATTCGACTTTCATCATTGTCATTTTAATTAATTCTACCAAACCTTTTGCCGAATATAATTGGGACCTGTCAATAGTATCGTACGCTGCCTTAAAGTCTACGAAGATGTAATGGCAGTCTATGTCGTACTCCGTCGTTTTTTCTAATATTTTTTTGATAGATGATATGTGATCAATGGTAGATTTGTTTTTTAAAGAAGCCTCTTTGATAGGATCCTATTATATTGTCAGTATACCGTGCCAGTCGTTCGTTAAGTATCAGGGACACAATTTTGTATGCTGTATTAAGAAGGGAAATCCCTCTAAAGTTGGAACATTCAATAACGTTTCCTTTTTTGTGTATGGGGCATATAATTCCAGTATTCCAATCTTTTGGTAACGCGCGTTCTTGCCATACCTGTATTAGTACTTTGTGAAGGAGGGTTACAAATGTTGTATTTAAATGACCGCCACATTTAAATATTTCTGCTGGTAGGTTGTCTGCTCCGGGTGACTTGTTTCTGGCTAGAGACTGAATTGCTTTGTTTATTTCTTCCAAAGTTGGTAGTTCAGTATCCTCGTGTTCTATTTCTATATCATATCTACCTTCAGCTCTACTTTCTCCATTAAGTAGCGTACTAAAATGTTCCTGCCATCTTTCTAGTACTTCCACTCTCTCGTTTAAAAGAATTCCGTTAAGGGCCTTGACTTGGTTCGCTTGTGGTTATACTACAAAGCGAATGAATCAAAAAACAAAATGTTGGGAAAACATGAGGCTATAGTTAGGTTTTAATTTCAGTGTTCTACAAATTCTAGAATATTCCACAGGGTGATGCAAACTTTAAGAAAAAGACACAGTTTAATTCGTACACCCGGTATACAATGAAAATTTACCTGTTTAGCAATCATATTATTATAACAATATTGTTAAGAAGTCAGGCTATAACATATTAAAAAAATCATTTAAATCGGACACAGCACATTTAAATAGGCCACATAAGTTTTGTTATGATATTTTTTCGTCTAGTTCTAACATTTCGTGATCCGCATATTTTATTCCATTTCATTCCATCTTTGGTATTGTAATAAAGGTGTTGGTTTGACTCACCTTGTCGAATACATTCTTGTACGTTTAATTCGGTGTCTGATAAATACAATTCAGACTCTGAGTTATGATTAGCATCTTCATGTTCTAAGTTGCCAACTATAGACTCATCGGAATCTGAATCTTCATAATTTTCTTCCTCGTCGGTTGCAACTTCCTCGTAGAGACCTTGCAAATGTTTTGCCTCTCTCGTAAGAATACATTGTTTTGCTAAGCTCTAAAAACAATACACTCCAAATATTCTTTTGTACTTTCATAAAAAAAAATTACATTAAGGAACGGGTTGGGTCTAAGAGAACGAAAACAGATATATCATCGACACTATTGCTTCAACGCGCATTCGTAACTGAAGGATTATAGCTAGCTATGCCGACGAAAGGTATCTAGACCGCGAGGCCGTACATAGACTCGCTGACCGAATAGAGATATTAGAAGAACTAGTTAGTTAAAAAACGGCCGGAGTTGTGGAAAAACAAGCCGTGGAGTTTGCACCAGGATAACGCACCTGCCCATAACACGCTATCTGTGAAGCGTTATTTAGCCGCTAGAGGCATTCCAGTGCTCGAACTTAATTAACATTCCTCTTAAAAGGAATCCGGTTAGAGTCGATGGAAGAAGTGAAGCGAAAAACGGTGGAGCTTCTAAAAGCTCTAACAGAAGAAGACTTCCAGTATTGCTTTGACCAATGGAAAAAACGAATGAAACGGTGTGTGGCGAGGAACGGGAAATATATTGAAGTAGAGCATTCGATTGTAGAATAATTCTTAAAATAAAACTCTTTTTCATAAGCAGGCTCGTTATTTAATATAATATTAAGAATGTCATAAATTAAATTATGCATTCCGGGGAAAAAAAAATAAATTGATTGAATCCAACTTACCTTAGTACAAAAGTGTAGGTACACAAGTTACAAAATAAAAATTGTTTTTTTGCATTATCTCCTAAACTACTTGACATTTTGTAATAAAAATGGACACGTCACTTTCTTGTTCTAAAAACATTTTTCATACAAAAGAAACAACAAAATCTAACAGCACAGAAAAATTTTAAGGTTAGTGAGCAGCCCTAAATCCCCCCAAACTTTTGAGTACGTTCAAATCAAATGAATTTTGTGGCATCATTGGGTTAACACATTATTTTTAAAACTTTTTTTGCCTCTTATCACTTTTTTGAAAAACAGTTTTTATTGAGTTACAGCTCTTTTCATTAAACTTTAAAAAATTACGTGCAACTAAATAAATGACTTAAATGAATTAACAAGTACAAAAAATGTCTATAAACTATATAAATATGATATTACAATAAATGTTTAAAATGACCCCTATTTTATTCAATACAATTCGGTATCGTTTTATAAGGAAAACCGAATTCGCTAAAAAATCATATTTTTCTAACGAAATTGATTTGCTGCTTCAATTATTCTAACCCTCAATGGTTGTTCGTCTATTGTTACAGAATACACTTTCTCTTTCATAAACCCCCAAAAGCAAAAGTCCATGGGGTTAAGACCTGGACTTCTGGGTGGCCAAGAAATAGGTGCGTCACGACGCCTTCCAATCCACTGACCAGGATACTGCCTGCAAAGGTATTCTCGGACTTCATTACTGTAATGCGATGGAGGATCTTGTAGAAACCACATATCTTGCCTTATTGCAATATTAACTTCTTCCAAATACTTTTGTAAATCGTTTGCCAAGAACTGCAAATAATTATCACCATTTAAATTGTTGGGAATAAATACTGGGCCTATTAGATTATTATTTACAATTCCTGCCCAAACATTAACTTTGAAAGTCCTTTTGCGATAAGTCGTTTTTTTGGCGTGAGGATTTTCGTCGGCCCAAATGTGCTTGTTATGATGGTTTGTTATTCCATTTCTACTGAAGATAGCCTCGTCGGTAAACAAACTATTTCTAATAAAATTAACATTTCGAGTGTTTTCCATTAACAACCAATAGCAAAATTTAATACTTCTAGGATATTCTTTAACCAATAACTCTTGAACCGTTGTTAAGTGATATGGTGTAAGGCTCATCCTCGAAAACCCTAACGGTAAATTTCAGTGGGCTATCTCTATTTCAAAAATTTCTTTCTTTACGAAAACAAAATCTGTTCATGAAGTAATATTCTAAACTTCGTTCAGATATCTCTCTCAAGCCCAGATCAAAAATGCGTTCATCTTTTACACGAGCCGATTATCCACTGGGACAACCCCTGTAGTGACAGGTTTTGACTTACAATAAAACCATAAATTTCTCTTTAGTGGTGTTTTGAGTAAATAGAATAACAGATCAAAGTAATATAATCTATTCATAAATTTACAATGTAACAAATGTACATACATAATTTATTTTTTACGGAAAAATTGGCTGTCTGAATTTTAACGTAGACTAAAATTTACGAAAAATAAAAATTATAAAAAAGATTATAATTATATATCATAAAAATTTGATTAGTATCACGATCATTAAAATTGATAAAATGAAACGATATAAATATATAATTATGTCCAATGTTTCTTCAGAAGGTGTTTCAAATAAAAATTATAATAAAAATCTTATCTAATTAGTATCACGATCATTAAAATTGATAAAATGAAACTATATAAATATAGAATTATATCTAATGTTTCTTCAGAAGGTGTTTCAAATAAAAATTATAATAAAAATCTTGAAATTTTTGTGGCATATTTTCCCACAGTTCCATATATTCATCAATCTTTTCGAATAAAATATTTTTTGCTGTCCATACCGCAAACTAACAGTATTCTCTATTCGATATAAATAAAATAACTGTCCTTGCACTGGATAGTAATAGGAATCAGTTCTTTTTAAAATTTCTTGAAGGAAGGAATAATTTAGTCACGCTATCATTTCCAATTTTGATTTTTGATATTGAATTTGATAGGTTGTGGTCTATTACACCAAAATCTAATAAAATATAACAAATAAACATAACATGACACAAGAAATAGTTTCAGAATAAGTTGGATGTGTTGTTTATTATCATTCAGTAAGAGACTAATTTACTTCTTAGAATGCTAATCTAATAGACAATTATTATTGTCAAAAGAAAGAAATAACATAATTTACTTGTGTGCTTGTGGTTAGTAAACGTCGGCCCTATGCAACTAATTGTCAACAAAGAACGGATTACAAAAGTTTAGATTTATGACTATGAGATTTATGAGGAGCATTTATGAAAGTTAGGTGTATACTGAGTACTTATTTCAAAAATTTACAACTAAGGATTTAATTTGTTATATGTAAATATACTCCTAGATATAGAGAAAATGGGAGTGCGACAATGAGAATTACTGGCACAGGACCGACAAACATGGAAGGCAATAGTAACCGCGGCAAAGACTCTCGAAGAGTTGTAGCGCCATTGATGATGATGATGAAATATACTGTATTACTATTTATATGGATGTGAAATATGGATCATGAAGGATAATATGATGGACATTTTAGGATGTACTTTGAAAAATTAAGGCAAATATCGAGCACAAATTTAATAATCAAATCTTACCCAAGTACTTTCGCTTTCTACAGCATCATCAGGGGCATCTGAAATAAGCCAAGAAAAGTTTTTTTTAATGAAGAAAATTAATTAACTTCGATAAAAAACTTAAAAGTTAATGGATGATAAAAGTTTTTTGTGATTAACGTTTTAGACTTACTTCGTCAAATTTGGGCTATCCAGCAAGCGCAGATGCCCCTGATGATGCTGTAGAAAGCGAAAGTACTTGGGCAAGATTTGATTATTAGATTTGTGCTCGAAATTTACCTTCATTTTTTAAAGTTAATTTATTCGAGCATTCAACCTTATATCAATAATTTAGGATGTGACTCAGGTATACGATAAAGTATGGCAAAGACGCCATAACTATAAACTAAGACTACATTTACCAAAACGATACTCTCAAATAATTGACTCCTGTATCTTGGAAAGATATTTCAGAATTAAACAGGAAGAAACATACACGGAATTGAAAGATATTACAGCAGGGCTGCCACAAAGAAGTGTCTTTACCTTTTGTATACGTGTTATATTATTGTCCTAGAAAATAATACAATTGCAACATTTACCGATTATATTGCTATCATAGCAATATGCAAAACCAGCGAGGAAGCGACAAAGAAATTACACAGATGTTAATGAAATATATACTCCATGGAAATAACCAAAAAATAGACCATGTTCGTGACACTCAATAATTCAGGTCGCTTACTTAACGCTTAACTTTTTTAGTTATTGTAGACCTATAAAAACCTACTTGTTTCCTGCCTTGAATTTGGAGCTGTTTTTTAATTATTGATAATTTAATGCAAAAAACGTGATTGTTTCTATGATTATTGATACTAGTATTAAAAAAAAAATAGATTTTTGGAAGAAAATTGTTTTTGCACGAATTGTTCAAACAAACTAGACTATTTATTAATTAATTAATATATAAACAAATTACTAATAATTTCTAATGTATGTAGAAATTACATACAAATTAAAAAAAGAATGATCAAAATCCATTGAGTAGATCCGAAGATATAGAAAATTTTATTAGTTTGAAATTGCTTGTTCGGTATGGACTTGTAGGTTCTTCCTAGTCACCATTTGAACTACATTTTTGAAAATTCGTAGATTGTCCTGTAAAGGTACAATGTTTGTGCAAATTTTTTAACAAAAAATACAAATCCGATTCCTTAACATAACATCAATGAGGTTCCTTAATTATTGTAATCAAATTAGCTGTGAATTATCATCTTTTCTTTGACTTGATCTACTACTTGTTGTAATTGGTCGTAAAACACTTCCCTTGTTTTTTGAGGCTTATTATTTTCTGGGCCGTATACTTAGATAATGTTCAGGTTTTCCTTTTCCATTCTTATCTTTGCTGTTACTATTCTTTCTGATATGTATTGACACTCTTTGATGTAATTTTGATACCTTTGGTGTATTAGTAAGGTTACACCTTCTTTGGCCCTGTTTTCTTTTGCTACTCCACTGTAGATTAGTATGTATTCACCTAATTTTGATTGACCTTTTCCTTTATTTTTTGTTTTCTGTAGAGCACAAATCTCTATTTCTTTCTCTTTCAACACTTGGGTTATTTCTTGGTTCCTTGAGTTGAGTGATCTGATATTCCAAGTAAATCTCATCTGGGTTTTGGATGTTTTTCGCTTGTCCTTATTTCTTGCTGTAATCGTCTTCATAGTATCAATCCGGTTTCGAGACTGTACATTGTTTCTTTGAGCAGTATTTGATTTTACGATTAGTAGGATGCTAACCAATAAATATAAATAATTAAATTCAATATTCAAATACTGCAAAATATTTGGTTATTACTCTGAGCTCATGTAAAGAAGAAAAGAAAATAATAATTCTGATTGAAATACAAAAAAAATGTACTGGATCATTGACCAAAATTCTACGCTGTCTCTATATAATAAATTATTATTATATAAGCAAATACTGAAACAATAGTATTATTATAAAAACAGTATAAATATTTAGAAGGAAAATGTCACTAATCAACAGAAAATATTTCTATTCATATCAAAATTTACTTTACAAAAAATCAAATTATAGGTACTTACTGCTTATTTATACAAAATTTCCTATTTTAAATACAATAAACACACTGGTTTGTCAAAAGTCGGAATAAGCCCTAATAATGTTATTCAACTTTATTTATCCTCCTCCGAGGGTTTTACCTACCTGGCGAGAATCCAGAAGCTACCGACAAGGACAGCCTGTGCTGACGGAGAGAAAATTACATTTAGCAGAACTTAGAAATTTTTTATACCAAATAGCAAATAGCTGCTTTGTGTTACACTTTATGTTAAAAATAAAAACAGATTCGGAAAGTGGGTCAAATTCTGTAGTGCTCTATTAAGAAAAAAAAAATTTACGTTTATTTTAACCAAAAATATTTGAAAAAAAAATATTATTTAAACAATTTACTAATTTACAACCAAATAGTGCACTAGAACTTTTTAAGACCTTCCATATAAAAAAAGAATCATCTCAATACCTGCCATAGTTTTTGTGTTATTTGATATAAACTTTTACATTGAAATTTACCTATGCCCAGAATCGCGAGGATCGGCCTTAAGCAGCTGATCCTTCAAACGCCTCCAAACCCTTACGCGAGGAACATTTATTTGAGCAGCTATTACCCTTGTACTTGTTCCAGGGACTTCTTCAATTATTTCTAAAATGTCTTCATCAGTTGCATCCATTATTGCCAGCACAAACACTATTGCCAGCAACTTGCGGTTGGAATGTACCCGTTTCCCGTAAACGACGATCAATGATCAGAAATAATCGTCTATCGGGCTTATTTCGATTTGCGGTATTTTACTGCATATCGCCTTGCGGCTGCTGCACTATTTCGTTGACATTCACCTACGATATTCCCGATAGTTTATTGAAATCATAATTTAATCTGATCCAACTTACCCAAAGTTAAATGCATATCTACCATTTCCTGAAATGTGTAGGCCACTGTAGTATCAAAAGTTTTAATATTAATCCTATTCACACAATAAATGATAGCTTCAAATTATTGACTATTATTGATGGAACTGTTTGTAATTATTGTATCCTTAGAAACTAATAGTAATTTGATGGCCAAGTAGGAAAAAACTAGCTTTTCGAAAAAGTGATGAGGCAAAAAAGTTTTAAAAATAATGTGTTAAACTAATGATACCACAAAAATCATTTAATTTGAACGTACTCAAAAGTTTGGGGGGATTTAGGGCTGCACACACCCCTTAAAATTTTTCTGTGATTTTGATAGATTTTGTTGTTTCTTTTGGATGAAAAATGTTTTCAGAACAACAAAGAAATGTGTCCATTTTTATTACAAAATGTCAAATAGTTTAAGAGATAATGCAAAAAAACAATTTTTATTTTCTAACTTCAAAGGGCTGTAACTTTTATACTAAGATGAATCAATCAATTTATTTTTGTCCCCGGAATGCGTGATTTAATTTATGTCATACATTTTTGAAACACCCTGTATATCTGTTAAGTTGGGCAATCGCTTAATCATTTGTTTATATTGTTAAACAAGAGTGATTAACCATTCACGTGAAAAAACTATAATAAAAATCACTTCTCTTTAATATTCGCCTTACTAAGATAAAATAATGTTATACATACATGGTATACCAAACATTATATTGGATAGGTACATATTGGTAAATATATTCATTCATTACTTAGATATTTAGTATAGGTTGGTATCAGCAATGTTTATGTCTGTCATTATTTGATTTATTGTTAAGTATTCCGATATACCTATATACACGATGGTTAGCTGTTTACGTTTGAATTGTTGCCCTGGCGTAGGTGTTAATTATGAAGTTTTGCCGGTTTAAATTCTACACTTTTTTACAAGTACAACTTCTTTTTCAGGCTTCAGCACCTTTAGAAGACGATGAGGAGGGCCACTTGTTGTACAAAGTTGGCGATACGCTCAAAGAACGATGTAAGTATATTATTTCGGATTAATAGCTTGTTATTCAGAGATTATTAAATGACGGTGGTATGCTGTAAACACTGTACGTAGTGCATTCTTTAGGTTTCATTATTTCAAACATTATCAATACAATTAAATCGGTTATTTCGAAAAGGCCATAACTCCAGACATGTTAATTTTACAGGAAACGAAAAAAACGTTTAATTTTGGTATTCATGAAGATATCTTTCTCTTTTCGGAGTAATCTCAAAATGTGATGCATGACGAAGTTTCATTAACAAATCCAACATAAAAATGAAATAGGTCTTTTCCAAACAAACACTGATGATTTTATGATTAATAATAGAAAACTACAATATTATTAAAGAAAAAATTTATTAGCTGGCAAAAAACATCTTAAAGGTTGAGAAATAGTTTTTTAGTAATTTTCCTCTGGTCTTCTTCTTCAAGTGAGAAAAGTTCTTTACTTTTGAGACGGCTGCTGTGAAAAGTTCATTTGATGTACATCCGTTCTACCACTCTCTCAGCTATGACATTCTACGCCTCCCTATGCTTCTCTTTCCTTGTATCTTTCTCTGCATAATCAATTGAAGCAGGGTATATTTCTCTCTACATGTAATGTGTCCGAGATATTTATACATATAACAACATTAGATATGCGAGCGACTGTGATCCGAGATAGATCACAGTCGCTCGCATATCTAATGTTGTTAATGGTAACTCTTCTTCTTCTTCTACTTTTTGTAGATCTTTCGATCTGTTTAATTCTGAAGCTACCTCTGGTTAATTTCTTGGGAGGTAGATTGCCAACTATCCCTCCATCTTTTAGGTGGTCTTCCGGGGGGTCTTGAACCGGGCGGATTGTTTTCTAGGGCAATTTTTGGGAGTCTATTCTCATCCATTCGTCTTACATGGTTGTACCACATCCTCTTGCGCTGCCTTCCCCATCTTACAATATCTTGAATTTTGCACTGCTCTCTAATATTTGTATTTCTCACTCTGTCTCTTCTTGTTTTCCGCATTATTGTTCTTAGGGTTTTCATTTCGGCAACCCTTAGCATCTGTTTCGTTTTGTTGGTATCTTCGCGCACTTCTATGCCATATGTCATGATCGGTCGTATGCAAGTCTTATAGATTCTAATTTTACTATCTGTGCGCATATACGGATTTGACCAGACTATCTCCCGCAGACATCCTGACAGTGCAGATGCTTTGTTGATCTGACTCCTCAGGTTCTTTACTGGGTCGTGGATACTTGATATATCTATGCCCAGATATCTGAATTGCATCACCTGTTCTATGGGGTTGTCCTCAACCACTAACTTACATCTGAGCGGATCTTTTGCTATTGTCATACATTTAGTTTTGTTGGTAGAGATGTTCATATTTAGTAGTCGGCTTGTTTGAAAGAACTGAAAGAGCTGCCTTTGGAGATCATCTTCTGATTCGGCAATAATTGCTGCATCGTCTGCGTAACACACCATACCAATTCTTTTGTTGCCCATTCTATATCCGAGATTAAGAGATGTTACTTTGTTGATAATTTTGCCCATGAGAAGATTAAACAAGAAGGGGCTTAGACTGTCGCCTTGTCTAATTCCTCCCGGTGTTGGAATATTTTCAGTGAATTCGTCTCCTGCTCAAACTTTGGTTAGGTTGTTGTTATTTAGGTTATGGAGTATCTTTGTTATACTGGTCGGTGTTTCATTTTCTATTAATATATTTAGAATGTCTCCCAGGCGAACTCTGTCAAATGCCTTCGTCAAATCAATGAAGCAAATATACGCTGGTATGCCGAACTCTATAGCTTTTTCTTTTATTTGTTTTATTATAAATACTGCGTCTGTTATAGACCGCCCTTTTGTAAAACCTTGTTGTTCTTCAGCATTAGTGATTTGCTTTTCCAATTTGTCTTTGAGAATACCCGTGAAAAGTTTCATTGTTGTATTTAAGAGGGTTATTCCTCTATAGTTTTGTGGGCAGGTTTTTTGTCCTTTTTTAAATATGGGGATTGTGATACTATTATGCCATTCCCCTGGTGTTTCTGTTTTGTTTAATATTTTGTTAAATAGTTGTGCCAGTTTACTTGCAAGTTCCGGGCCTCCATATTTTAAAAGTTCATTGGGTATACCATCCGTTCCCGGTGATTTTCTGTTTTTTAGCTTTTTGATCTTTGCTTCTACTTCTTCGTCATTGATTGTAGCACTCACATCTGTTTCGCCTTCGTTTATATTCAGCGTTTCTTCAGCATCATATAGCTCTTTAAAATGCTGTTGCCATGCCTCTATAGGTACTCCTTTGGTCTGCACGAACTCGTTAACAGGTTTTTTCCTGTTGCGGAGCATTTTCCATACTTTCTTTTGGGCACCATATAGGTCGTAGTCCATGTCGCAAGTGAATTTGGCCCAATGTTCTCTTTTGATTGATTTTATTCTGGCGTTTACTTCGTTTCTTATTTGAACATATTCTGCATGAGCTTCTTCCGATTGCGTGCTTTTATATCTCAGATAGCATTTGCGTTTTAATTCAGAGAGTTCTTTTACGTCTTGGCAAAACCACGGTTTGGTGTGGTTTGTCGCTCTCGTGTTAATTTTCCGCTTTCCAATCGCTTCTTCTGCTGCTTCGTTGATGCATTTCTTAATTTTTTGCTAAGTATCTTCTACTCCCCATTCGGGTTTTAAGTCGATCTCTTTTAGTTTGCTGGTAACCCTGTTCTCATAAAGCAGTTTTGTACTCTCTGTTGCTAGCGACTCTATATTATGGTTTTCGATGAACATTGGGGGTTTTCTGTTTCGTTGCGGACGTTCTAGTAGCATCTTGCATAAAACAAGGTTATGATCAGTCCCCAGGTTAGCAGATCTTAGTGCTCTGACATCAAGTACTTGTGACGGAGTTATCGCTCGATTTGTGATTATAAAATCTATCATTGATCGCTGGCCTCGATTATTGTTAAAAGTGTATTTATGTTGGTCTTTATGAGGAAAGTATGTATTGTTGATTCTCATTTCATTTCTAGCGCAAAAGTCTATTAGTGCTTCGCCGTTTTCATTAATTATTTCTTCGTTGTACTTTTGTTTTATACCTGGTATGACAACGTTTCCGATCCGTGCATTAAGATCCCCGAGTACGATAATTTTGTGTTTCGTATTTACGTTATCTACGACGTTTTGTAGTTGCTGATAGAAATTTTCAGTTTCTGCTGTAGGCTTAGATATGTCTGGGGCATACGTGCTTATCAGGTGTGTTGTGATGTTACGCATTTTTATAGAGATTTTTAATAATCTATCGTTGATGTATTCGATATCTTCGATGTTTTGCGTGTATTTATCGTGCAGCAAAATTCCAACTCCTGAATGCGCTCTTTCTTGTTTAGCTTTCCTTCTATATGAGTATAAATTCTCCGTATTTTGATGTTCCTTGGCCTTTTTTCTTTGTTTCGGAGATTCCGCAGATGTCAATATTGTGTTTCTTCATTTCTATTATGATCTCCTGGTCTCTTCCGTTCCACGACGTAATGTTCCAGCACGCGATTCGTGTGATGGGGTCTTTAGGTTTTCGTTTACCAATTCGTTTTTCCATTGTCATAGCATGTGTCGTCATCTGATATTTCTGTCCGAATGATAAACTCCATTTACCTTTATTCCAGCTGTTTCACCTCAAGAGCGTTTTTCACGATCTCTTCTAAGTAGGCATTAAAAAGAATTGGCGACAATACGTATCCCTGTCTCACTCCACACTTAATTTCAATTTCTTCTGACAGCTGTTCGTTAACACGTACTTTTGCTCGCTGTTTATAGTATAAATTTGATATGATCCTGAAGTCGTTGTAGTCAATCTTCTTTGATTTCAGGAGATTAATTAATTGTTTATGTCGTACTCTATCGAATGCTTTATTATAGTTAATAAAACATGCGTATATATCTTGATTGATGTCCAGGCATCTTTGTATCAGTATATTAAGTGAAAAAACAGCTTCACGCGTTCCTAGGCCTTTGCGAAAACCAAATTTTGTATCAATAACGTCTATGTCTGGTTTGTGATATATTCGGTTATGGATGACTTTAAGTAGTAACTTTAGCATATGAGACATCAAGCTAATGGTGCGGTAATCGCTGCATTCTCTTGCATTTTTCTTTTTAGGGAGACAAATAAAAATCGACGTTAGCCACTTTTTGGGTAATACGCCTGAACTATAAATTTGGTTCAAGAATGTCACTAAAACATCAATGTGCTTCTCATCTAGAATTTTTAGGATTTCTATAGGAAGCATGTCAGGACCAGGGCTTTTCCCACTCTTCATTATTTTTAATGCGTGTAATATTTCTTCTTTCTTCTTTGGTTCTTTCTTTCTTCCTCTGTTGGTTCATCACTATTAGTGCTAGGACATAAAATCAGCTTATTATAAAAAAACATTTTGTCTTCTGGCACATATTTTACAAGTTTCTTGATTTTGTCCATTTTTTTCGAATTATTAGGGATTTTTTCTGTGTAAGCAGACTGTTGGCAAACTAGGAAAACTCCAGCTGCTCTTCCAGGGAAAATTCATGAAACATAAGCCCATCGATAAATGGAGGTACTTTAACAATTCCCTGTTTTTTGTTGTCATATTCGAACTTATATTGAGAAGTTTGAAAAGTTGTTTTCTCATGTTTGGTTTTTTTCCCATAGGAGTCAATGGAGAGTACGGTTTTCTTATAATGCATAGGCCACTATTTTTTGAATTCCAAAATTGTTTAATTTTTTACCAGTTCTATAGAAAAAAGGAATTTTCTTGACGATTGTTTTATCAATTCGTAATATTCTTCAGGAAGAAAAATTCGGTCCTGCTTGCGAATGAGTCTTTTTGCTACCCCGACGTCTCTATCGCACGGGAGGAATGAGTGGCCTCTGATCAGAAAATAATGAAAAATGTCATTAAATTTGCCTGACGAAGCAAGAGCTAGAAGGAATCTTATTACCGTGTGGTTCTTATTTTGGCCTGCATAACCATCTGAAATTATATGGACCACTTTTACATTTTCAGAAACCTCATTTTCAAAATAATTTTTCAGGAAGGTGCACACTTCATTGGGTTCTTTGTGGGCCTCGCCCTCGTGATAGGAAAAAAATTTAGCTTCTCCCGTTTTTAAGTTGTGTATACTGAATTCAAAATCCTATAACTGCCGATAATAAAAAAATTCCTGTACAAGTATGCCAGGTATCGGCAAATTTTGCATATAATCCATGGAGATTCCTAGTATCTCGTCCGTCTCTGAAGAAAGCTTTTTAATCTGCTCTAGTTTTTTATAAAATTTCTTTTATATTTTTGCCCTATTTTTGTGAACTAATAGTTCTGCAACAGCAACTCGTTTTGCAATGTCGTTGAGACTGGTACTTTTAACTTTCTGGCCAAGTTCTTCACAAGCAGAACATACAAAAACTCGGGGACGACCAAAAGAGTATGTAAAATTTTTATGAAAATACTTCTAATAAAAACTGTATTTTACTTAGATTCCGAAAATTTTTCAATAGACATTTTATGCATTTGTTTGACATCCAAAGATCCAAAGTAGCAGGTGAATACTTTTTTAATATATTTAGTCCAGGCTGTAAGGCCGCTCCCGTTGGGAAAATGTTTCTGATTCGGTTTATTCGCGAATTCCGGTTCAAAAATGTCCCCTTTAAACAAATCTGAAGGGTGCCGGGCGAAATTTTTGGGCAGAAATTGTTTAAACCATTTTTTTTTAATGAAGTTTAAAAATAATTTTTTTTAATCTGGAAAAGGTTTTTTTAGGTTTTTTGGGCCATTTTAAACAAAAAAAGTCTCTTTTCATTTTTTTCTTAAGTTGATAGTTTTCGAGTTATAAGCGATTTAAAGTCTGAAAAACGCGAAAATACGCATTTTTGAGGCTTGAAAACACATATGTAAATGATTATTTTTGAGGTTACCAAGTGTCTAAATTAAAGTTTAAACATTCAACTTCAAGGTTGTGAAGAGTAATCTGGGCTTATTTTAATTTAGACCGTTGTTTTTTAATTGTTAAGTATGCGCGTACACTCGATTTCAGCCGCTGCGGCGCCGCGCGCTACCGTGCGCCTCTATCGTACTTATGCATAGTTTACATATACTTACAAATAATTATTATTTATTGAGTATATATTTATTTATATCAATTGAGTTATAATATAAATTTCGTCTAAAGTCTAATAATAGTTACATAAAATAATTGTACAAAAGATTGTTAAATAACACACTAATATCACTCAGTAAAAGTATATTTGTTTTCACAAAAATCTAAATCACATCCATATAATGGTACACAGTTGACATGATTTTTCTTGCAGTTGCAAGCATTAGTTTTGCATTTGCACGGTTTCCCAACCCACCACTATCAGACATGTAATATCTATATTGTGTAAAATCGAGAGTTTGATAGCGGGAATATATGGCATTTCGCCATATGTTTTAGCGAAAGCTCTTAAGAAGTGTTGGTAAAGTTCGTCAAAGGTACAAGGTATATTGGCTAGATTAAATTAAATTTTTCAGTCACACTGTCTTTTCGTCGAAGAGCAGCATTTTGTATTGTTATGTAAAAATCTACTTTAGGTTTTTGCACTAACTTAATATTGTTGATGTTATTACAAAAAATACAAACTAAATTTTTAATAGAAACAAAGTTTTCATTTAAGAAAAGGTACGGAAAAAGACATTTTAAATCCATTCGCAATTTTTTTAATAACACATTAATAATATAATACCCTTTTAATGGGCATTAAACAATAGTCTTCCTAATTATCGTTTAAGTAATATCAAATCAAGTATGAGCGCGCGATTGTTAAACAGGTAAAAACTTGCATTTTTGCGATAGTATATTGTTTTTAAACACCGCGCAATTTAAAATTAAGTTTACTAATATTAATATTTACTGCATTGTATTATTTAAATAATAATTTAAAAATATTATTTACAATTGATATAAATAAATATATACTCAATAAATAATAATTATATTGTTCAAATTTGGAAAAGAAAAAAACTATATACGGTTATTACATTGCGATGATTGATTTATTTAATTAGCCCAATGAAAATAATTAATACCTACATAAATAAATTATGGAAAAAACGATAATATATCATATCATAAGTACGATAGAAGCGCACTCTAGCGCGCCGCGCCGCGGCGGCTGAAAAATCGAGCGTACGCGCATATTTAACAATTAAAAAACAACGGTCTAAGTTAAAATAAGCCTCGATTACTCTTCACAATCTTGAAGTTGCATGTTTAAACTTCAATTTAGACACTTGGTAACCTCAAAAATAATAATTTACATATGTGTTTTCAAGCCTCAAAAATGCGTATTTTCGCGTTCTTCAGACTTTAAATCGCTTGTAACTCGAAAACTATCAACTTTAGAGAAAAATGACAAGAGACCTTTTTTATTTAAAATGACCCAAAACACCTAAAAAAATGTTTTCCAGATTAAAAAAAATATTTTTGGAATTTGTTAAAAAACAATTTCTGCCCAAAAATTTCGCCCGGCACCCTTCAGATTTGTTTAAAGGGGACATTTTTGAACCGGAATCCGCGAAAAAACCGAATCAGAAACATTTTCCCAACGGGAGCGGCCTCACAGCCTGGACTAATTAGCATAATGGACTTCCTTTACATCAAACGATTGTATGTACTCACGTATTTGAAAGCACAATTCATCTGGTATTAATTATCCCTAGATTTATTCTCTAAATTGACCGACTCAATAATTGTATTAGGAGATAAATAATTCGTTAAAGAAAGTACCTCTTATAAATTTTTAAATAATAAATACACTGCTGGAAAAAAACTAGGACCTTCCGTATGTTTTTTTACCTCATTATCATCTTTGGCTCGATAATCTTTTGTAGATCCGCATAGTTAAAACGTTAATAAAAATAGTTCTAATCTTAATGATTTTCATAAAATATTATTTCCAAAAATTAAATGACATCAGTAAATATTTTAGAAAAAGTATGACTGATTGATAACTACGTGGTTCAATATAGTCTCTTGCTCATTTAATATATTTATTCATTGTCGCTGCATGAATCAAACTGATCGAAATAGCTTTTTAAAGCAGCTGTTACGCCTGAATTAGGCTTGGATCTATTATAAACGAGCCAATTTGAATGTTTGAAAACAGATCTTGAGAATATGATGAATGAGACACTAATTCAAAATACAACTAATAAGGTTCGGCCACTTAATCAGAATCTTATGGATAAATGTTTTATCCTGAAAAAATCACGTTTTAAATAAGAATTTTTGATTTTATTATTAAGTTGTAACAAAATGGCATAATCGTCATAATTTTTTTCACGACTTTTTTGAGGTTTTGGCCTCTTTAATTCTTCTCCATTTTGATCTAATTGGAGCTTTGATGTTTCGTTTTTTTTTTATTTTTAAAATTGAAATATCTTGTTTTGTTTGTTCACCAAACTTTGGTCTAATTCTTGCATTCATTCATCCATTTGCTTATTTCGGTCCGTACCTCTTGGATAAATTAGGGGCATAATTTAATTAAATAAAATAAGTTCCAAGGGACCTTTGCAAATTGACTATAACGAGTTTATTAAATACGGTTTAATTATACTAAACAAACTTAAATAAAAAGTAATAATTAACCTTCTAATCATGAGATATGTAACATATACAAGAAAGGGAAAAGTACAAACATCTACATCTACAGATTCAATAAAATTCCCCATATACTATATCTATAAAAAATAAACTCACGAAATGTATTTAAACTTCATTGATTTAAAACCGTTGAAAATGTTTATAGCTACCGATAGACTTTCCCACACACGGCCGGCGAATCTCCACTCCTGCACAGAAAATTACTGACCTGTACACGACTGTTTTGGGCTGCAATATGCCACGACCTTGGAATTAGGTAAATAGGTCACACTAGTCCGCATGACACATACACTACAGTTTTTTTATAAACACTTACCGCTGACCTCTCACAATTTTTTATGCCCTATATCGACTATTATTTGAATTCAACCAGGTAACTTGACTTTCAACGGTCAGCTACAAATTGCATGCGTGGGTAGTACAGTTTCACTGTACACGCCTGTATTTCTCCAAGCGAGAAAAGGTATTACTTGTCAGAAACAACCCCAGCATTCCTTTTGGAAACTCAGATGCTTTTAACAGCTTTCAGAATACCTGTTTTATCTAGATTTATATTGTTCAGAAACTATTTTCTTGTGACACTGTCTCTGCTAAACCATTCACGGCTTTATTGCAGAGTGCTCTGAGAAAAATAATTGGGAAAATATAGATCATGAGTTTCTAAACAACTTGAGGTTTGCAGATGATGTAGTCTTTACTGCAGATCTCGTAGATCATGTCTGCCAACTTCTTTGAGACCTTCAGAGCTCAGCAAATTAACTTTTCCAAAACACAATACGTGACCAACTTTGTACTGACCAAAAACATTTCAACGTATGGCATGCAAATTGAACAAGTGTATACCTATAAGTATCTAGACTACGAGCTTAAATTAGGAAGAGACAACAAAAATAACAGAATTAAACAGGATGTCAGCCTAAGAGAGCCAGGGTCTTGGACATCCTGTATTTCCTGTCTTTCCTTGGATGCTCTGTAGAGGGCTTCGACATTGTAAGTCGAAGGATCCTCTACTATATATCCATGTATGGATGGATTTTCACCATCTAGGTAGCTAGTCTTTAGTGCTACTGGTTATTCTTTCATTTAAATAAATGAAACACATTTTGGCAGTAGAAAAGGTAGCAGCCAGGCGTATGGATACTTAAAAAAGAAAGCAAAGCCCCGATAGGGGGCTCCCAGAGTATAGTCTATTATTATATATACTATTATATATAATACCTCAATCAACCATGGCAGCTTATCGTCTATGCTTTGCCTAGCTTAGCCTCTCAAGCGTGAATTCGTCTCGTCTTAAACTATGAATTAAACAATGAACACTTAGCTGGTAACAAATAAAACAATTATTTAACTAATCATATTTATTTAACATATAAAAAATAATATTTAAATAGCAAAAACAACCCTGACTAATGCATGTGGGTAAGCCCTACTGACAGCTGCAGTTATTCCATATTATTCCCATAAACATATAGAATATAGAAGTATTCAGTAAAATCTTCAATAAATTCTCCAATAAATCCAATAAAATGTTCTAGAAATATCCCATAAACTAGAATAGTAAACAGCCTGTATTAGAAAAACATCAAAGGGGGTTAACTTTCTTGACAATTATTTTACTATGTAAATGACGATTAAACTAGTAGCAGATGGCAAGGATAAAATAAAATAGAATTACTATTAAGCTTAGTTAAATTTTGTTAGGTTCCTACATGCATAGAATTAAAAACGTGGTTTTGAAAGAAGTAAGGTTATGAATATTGAAAATGCTGTCAGAATTATAGAATATAGTTTACAATGACAGTACTCACCGCAAGAGAATTCTGCAGATGATAAAATGAACCTAATAATAATTTTTACCTTCTTTTATAAATTTCAATTACAGACAAAAAAAGATATCCCACCATGAAAGTTGATTGACAGAAAGTAAGTAATAGATTATAAAGAAGTATAGCACAGATGTCATAGGATGTATAGTAGCCCGAGCAAGACTGCCTTGCCTTACCTGCCTTAATTCCAGGTCAATTAGCCAATAGAAGGGTCTAGAGGCTGGGTGATCATCGTCAGCGTGTGAATTAGTCCTCAACTAAGATCTCGTGATGGCGAGAATAGGACCAAATGAGCAGCTTAAGGAAAACTGAGGGAAGTGTTTAGATCAGATATTCTCATGTGTTTCTAGAACAACTGGATTCAAGGTGCTTAAAATCGAAAGCAGTATAATTAGTTACGAGAGGCAGTTGAATTAAAACGGTTGATTATGATGATGAAATTTAAATAAATGCTATCGGTTTCATCATTAATATCCCAGGTTCTATAACTCTTTGTGATAATTGGTTTACTCCAATATAAGGTTCATTCCTTTGTATGTTTTGTTTTGGTTTTCCTCCACTTATTCTTTGAATTTTGCCAAGAGCATACCATTTATTGTCCTTCCAAACGGCGTATTCTCTTACTCCTTCTATTGACCCAGTCACTTAACGTATTTATTTTAATAAATCGGTTAATATTAGATTCACTGCACTCAGATGCAATGGCGCTCAAAATCTCTAATCTAATTGTAATAAGAAATAATCTAATTTTTCTGTTGCAGATAGAATTATCGGAACTTTAGGGGAGGGAACGTTTGGAAAAGTTGTCAAAGTGAAAGATCTCAAAAAGTAAGTACCAAAAATATTTATTATCCAATAATACTTTACAGCGTGTAAGAAAAGTTTTGATAACCAGATTATCTTAAAATTTACATTTGAATATTTGCGCTTTTTATCTGAATAATGCGCTTTGTGCAAGATTTGTTAAAAATGCTATAGCTGGATAAGATGATAAAATCTATATTCGGCTGGATTCTTATTTGGAATTGGCCACTTGTAAGTCCAAAATATAGAAACCCCTATAACCTCTGTCCAAAAACATTCTAATGTTTTTCAGATTGTTTGGATCAAAATTGAGCTTAGGAAAAAACATCCTCTAAATTCAAAAAATCTATTTTTTGGTGTTTCTTCCCTTGTTACAGCACATAAACTTAACTGCATGTCAATTAATAACGATTTTTGATATATTTTTTGTTATTTATAAAGTGGGATCAGGTTTGTCATTTTTTGATCAGAAAATGCTTAAAATAAGACGACCCTATTTTTTGAATTAATATTATTTCCAATATTTTAGCACATAACCTCAACTGTATATGGATAAACAAAAGTTTCTCATCTATTTTTTTCAAAAAAAAGAGGTTAGTCTTTGTAAATGGGTATATTTATTTAAAAAACCCTTAAAAGGGCTACATCAATAAAACAAACGTTTTCGGACCACACAGTCCATCATCAGGTTTTAAAATCGAAAAATGCTAGGTCACAATGCCTGAGCCACCAAAATACTACTTTCCTTTTTTTCTAATAGCAGGATCATGTTGGTCATTTTCAAACTGAATAATACCCTCAATTCGAGAAACGTGCATTTTTTGGTAATTTTTTTTTTCGTTATTTAAGCACAAAATGTAATCTAAATGTGACAACGATTTTTGTTTCCCCTCTTACTTCATCGCTATTAGAAATAACGAAAAATATATCAAAAATCCTTATTAATTGACTTGCAGTTAAGTTTATGTACTAAAAATGGACGACAACGCCAAAAAAGGGTTTTCTTCATCGAATTTTGAAGATGTTCCGGAGAGAAAATGGCACATCTAACCCCGCTTTTCAAAATCCGAAAAATAATTATTTAGAAGTTTGTCAAAACTTAACTACATAACCTAAAAATTCTTTGAAAAATTAAAACATTTTTCCTGAAATTATTTTGATTAAAACAATTTAAAAAAAATCAGATGAAAAGTTATGGGTTTTATCAGATATTTAAAGCAAAGTATCGCTTAGGATTTTTTTTTTGGAAAAACAGATTTTTTGCTGTATGAGACCTCTGGTGTCACCTAGGGAACTAAAAATTTGGCCAAAGTAGTTTCTAAATATGTACTGTCGAGTGCCCAATCTCAAAAAGAATACCGAGTGCAGATTTTACCATCTTATCCCGTTATATTCTGTCCTGTCTAAAATTTTATGTTCAGTCCTTATTATGACATATTTCGCCTTATCGAGGCTAAATAGATTATGGTAGATAAAAAAAAACAGAATAGCAGGCATT
Organism: Diabrotica balteata; assembly: GCA_918026665.1. NCBI lineage: Eukaryota > Metazoa > Arthropoda > Insecta > Coleoptera > Chrysomelidae > Diabrotica > Diabrotica balteata. The sequence goes on along the minus strand of OU898276.1, from coordinate 23,073,142 downwards.
GCCACCCAAATGTTCTACTACGAAGTGGAGACGAGTATTTAATAAGGAATATTCTTTCTCAGCAAAGTTTGTGCCAGCTTAGAAACAATTTAAAGGATTTTCTTAGGATCGAATTTAATCATATAGTGTTAAATTTAAAGAACATCGGTTGATATGGTAGCCTTACAGTAGGGATCCTTGCCTGCAGAGAAAAATGTAAGAATCTGCGGGGTAATACAGCCCTTTCGTTGCATGGGTAGTCAATCGTGCTGGACGTGATGGTGACAGAAAAGGCATTTAATACCCTAAAAACTTTTCAGGCTGTAATAATGAAAAACCCTCCTCCAACCAAACAATTATATGTTTTGAAGGAAAAGTAACGCTAGGAGGAGCGAAATAATTGCTGAAAGATGAATGAGAGAACATACCTTACCTAAAAGTGTGTAAAATACATTATTCTTACTATACTACAAAACTACGAAGTATTTCTGAAAATTTTAAAATATTTTATTAGTTAAATAATATATTTATTATAATATATATTATCCAGATTTAAGGCATACGACTCACATTCCGTCGAACGTCATCTGCAGCTCTAAATGACATGGTATGCTGGAATATCTCGCAAACATTTTCTTACGTATCTGGACGTGGAGAGTACTACAGCTTTCTGTATGATCTTATAAAGATGTCCACCCAGATCCAGGTGTTTTATGCTTTCTAGGAGGTTTTTCGGGATATCACCATCAGTAGAGAGAATAATAGGTACTGTCAGGGGTTCCATGCTTCATTGTCTCCTTATTTGTATTTACAAATCTCTGTACTTAGCGATTTTTTCGTTGTATTTAGCACTAAGATTATTGTTGTTTGGTATCGCTCCATCAATTAGTGTTGTTGGTCTAGTTAATCTATTAACTAGTGTTAGATCTGGTCTATTGTGTGATACTGGTTGCTCTGTAAGTACAGTGTGGTCCCAATATAGCTATAAAAGTGTAGTAATTGTCATTTTTAAACATATTCTCAGGAACCTATTAGTTTGTAAAAGTCCTATATTCCCTTCACAAATTGTTGAGAGCACGAAATTTGCCTCAAAGTTATAAAGCGGTCGTAAAATTTGTATCATCATAGGCGTTTCTGAGGTGTTTATTCATTATCAATATTAATAATGTTTTAATACTAATATATTTACCAAAAAACAATTAAAACTTTCACGGCTAATGTTAGTTATTATATTATATTAATAAAAATAAGAATTTAACCATTAACAATTTTGTAAATAAGAATACCTTATCTCTTTGGATATTTCAATACTAATCTTCGCGTTTATTCACTTTACTAGAAAACCTGGAATTCATATCCGAAGGTACTATTCGTTGCAAGATAATTAGGATGGAATTACCAAGATTTTTAATAATATAATGGGTATAAAGATGCCGGCTTTGGCCACGCGCCTCGTCTGTTCAGTTTATATTCGAAACTTAACTTGAAAGGGTGATGTTATTACGAACAAAAACAATTTTTTTGTTTAGTACGTTTTTGATCGCATGTAATTTACAGCTCGTCGGTGTTTCCACGTCTACGGCAGTAATTAGCCTCTCGAATAGTTCTTTTGTTAATTATATGTAGTGCATGAGTGATTTTTTATTCCAAATACCTACGAAAATATACGTACCTTTCGCACGTGTTCGTTTTGTTCGATTGTTTGTGATGGCTTCATCATCAACATCATCAAGTTTTACACCGGTACTGTTGCGTGCAGTCAGTAAGTCTGTCTATTCACCAAGAGAGAAGACTATTGTCCTGAATGTTCACGATGCTCTGGTTTCTCAGAATCCCACAAACACTGTTCGCAACATAGTCGAAAGTTGTGCCAACATGACTGGCGTAGGGGAGTCAACTATATATAGGTTTCTATCAGAAAGAAAAAAACACGGTATAGCTAACCCAAACACAAACGAACACTTGAAGAGAGGAAAATTCATGAATTTTTTTTCAAAAAATAAATACCAAACCTAAACAAAATTTTACAAGAAGTTAGAGACGACCCGGATTTGACTCATATCGGACGAACTAAATTATGGCAAGTTTTAAAAGAATTAAATTTCCGGTGGAAGAAATCAGACCGAAAATCACTTTTGATTGACCGGAAGGAGATAATATATTGGAGAAGAAATTATCTAAGATCCATACGAAAATTCCGGGCTGAAAGAAGGCCAATCTTCTACCAAGATGAAACGTTGGAAGTTATGGAAGGTTGGTCTACTGGTATCTCCCCACCTTCTGGCAAAGGCAGTAGGTTAATAATTTCTCACATTGGCAGTGAAAAAGGAATTGTTAAGCATGGTTTGTTGGAATTTCAGTCCAAAAGCACAAAAGACTATCACGAGAAGATGCCTGCTGATGTTTCCGAAGAGAATTTTGAGCAGATGAGTGAACACATACCACCAAATTCAATTATAGTATTAGATAATGCACCTTATCATTCACGACTAGTAGAAAGACTTCCAACGACTATTTGGAAGAAACAGGATATTCTTGACTGGCTGCGGAATAAGTATCTGCCTTACGAAGATGGAATGGTAAAAGCAGAACTTTTAAAAATTGCCCGGCAACACAAATCTAAGTTCAAGAAATACGTAGTTGACAAAATGGCGGAAAGGCGAAACATCACAGTCCTTAGACTTCCACCCTACTACTGCGAAATAAATCCAATTCAACTCATTTGGGCACAAATGAAAAGTTATGTGGCTAGAAAAAATACGTCATATAAAATACAAGCTGTACGTGAATTGTTATACGAGTCTTTACAACATATTACAGAACAAAACTGGAAAGATGCAGTAATACATGTAATAGAAGAAGAACAAAAAATGTGGGATCTTGATAACATAATTGATGCGACCGTAGAGACACAACTGCTAATTATTAACCCTCAAGACTCGGATTCCGAAGTTGATCCTATTTATTTTGAATTGGAATAGTTTTCTTATCGTAATTATACAAGGTGGTCCCGAACATTCCCCTAATTGCGGGCAAACAAATTTAAAAATATAGCAAATGAGACGTGTTAAACAAATTTCACTGTATAGTACAATAAAAGTGTAGATAAAATAATTTAATGTTATTAAACGTCACTGACAATTCATAGACTACTTGAGATTAAAGTGTTGTTGCTAACACAAATGTCAATTCCAAAGCATACTTGATGAATATTAAGAAATGTAACGATTACAATTAAATACATGTATACCTTCGAGTTTAAATAAATCGAAAACGGTGATATCTATCGAAATATTACAAGAGCACCTTTTTTACGTAGAAAAGTCTAAGGAAACAATTTTTAAAATATTTTTTAAAATATGTAAAAATTAAAAAACATGTGACGCAATAACCCCCACTTACCCTCCAAAACTACCCTGTAATAATCTAGGATGTGGTAGGTGGTAACATGAAATTAATTCTCCTAATGTCTAATAATCACTCCCAAAATATGAACTCCGTATTCAAAACCGTTTGGAAGATATTTGAAAAAATAAGAATTTCAATTCACCCCTTTAAAGGGTTGTATCTCCCTTATTATTCAGTTTTATAAAAAAGTGTACATAAAGAAGTACCATTATTTTTGGACGTACTATGAGCTCTAGAAATTAATGTACATAATTCTGGACCACCTTGTATAAGGTAAGTAATAGTAGTTGTAATCGTAAGGTATTAAGGGGGAAAGGCGCAAAATGTCGAATGTCAAAATGTTCAATGTGTTTTAATGTATCCATTTTTTTCAAATCCTGAGAAAACTAAAAAGCATTTTTAAAAAGTTTAAAGGCAGAATAAAATATTTATTAGAAAAAAAAAAGTTTCTTTTGCATGCAATATTTTCAATTAAAAATTATACTATATTTACTCTTTTATTTTCACCCCTCTTACATAACATATTAAAATAAACATTGTAGAAGTTTTCAGGGACTTTCTGCCCTCAGTAATCTTTCATTCTGAGTTTAAGTTTTTCAAAAATATTTATTAGTTTTTTCCGGATTCGGAAATAATTATTATAAAAATATGTTTATTTAGTTCAAATAAATGTTTCAATCATATACTCTACGACACTGGTCGGTCATCTGTAACCAAAATACCTTCGGAATCGGATTATAAGGTTTACTGCTGTATTGTATTCCTTCAGATACAGGGTGGGTTAGTCGAAAACATTTTAAACCGTCAGTTTCAGGTTGGTTTTTACTATTATATCGTATTACCTATCCTCTCTGCATTTCAGTTCTCTAATTTGGGGTAAACTTGTAGTGAGCTATCGACAAATTGTGAACAGATAATAGTTTGTTAGTTATTTCTTGATGAAGCGTATCTTTCCTACTGTCATTTATTACTTGTATTCAGTTTCAGCAAATTTCTGGCAACTTTCGGTAAGATGTCGGATGGTTTCTTGGGCTTGACATCCATGTAATATTATTTAAAATCTTCTATAATTTTTATACAATACCGTCAAGTAATTTTTATATTTCACTATAATACAAGTGCACTAAAAATTGTTGCTTTTATGTATACTTTTTTTCTAGAGACTGCCTTAGAGCTTTAAAAATAATTAAGAATGTTGAGAAGTACAGAGAAGCTGCCAAACTTGAAATTAACGTATTAGAAAAGTTGGCAGAGAAGGATCCAGATTGTATAAAGTAAGTACAACTATCCGTAAAAACTTTTAAAATAAAAAATAAATATTCTCGACTGAGAAGCTTTCATACAATTTTTAAATTTTTATGGGATGTTGGTTATAGAGTGAGTTCACAAAATGTGGTTAAAATGCCGCTTATGTATGTAAGCTTTTTATAGCGCTGCAATATAGTTCTGTTTAATCACGGAACTACCCCCTTCTCCGTCCCATCCAACTTAATGCATTAGAAAGAAATCGAAAAACTGTGACGCACTGAAAAGTGTAATTATAAAGTCAGTTGAAACACATAAAAAACTAGTTGCCGACAAACCTTAAAAGAATAATATCATATTACCAGACATGGGCGCATCATTTATTTCTATAATCAAATATAGATTAATGAAGAACAGAAAAAGGACGATTTTAATTTACTTAAAGCTGTCGTAAAGTATATAAGTGTTTACAAATGTTTTTAATATGTCATATTAAGCAACAAAAAATTTATAATTAAAGGGCAATAGGCCATATTGACAGTATAATGATTTAATTATACTTCGTAAAATAATAAACATTTTAGGTGTACAGCACTGGTATGATTCAACAGAGTTTTCTTATCTGTACCCTTCGCCACCGGCTAGAAGGGACATCCAAGTAGCGTGTTAAATATTGGTGATTTTGAATAACATATCAATGTGCAATATTTATTTGATGGGATGTATCTTTAATTCCCTCTTTCTTCGATCTATTTCCTAAGAACTACGGGGATTGTTCAAATGCGTTTGAAACATTGACGCGTGTTATTTATACTTTAACTTGATTACCGGTAGATATAATATTGAACTGCCCTTATAAATCGAGTCAGAGAGAAATGTTTCAACTGACTTTATAAATACTATACCTCTGGGATGTTCTATACTCTGTTATTTCACGGAGGATTATGTTTCGCATATTTATGAAACTCGAGCAGGTCGATTTTGTATTTCAGTTTTCTACGGTCCTTGAAACGAATTAATCTTTATTCCTACTATTTTACAGGATACGACATCATCAATATTTTTTTAATTGAAAGTATAAACTTTTGATTTCACTTTCAAATTGCTTTTACTATGTAGCAAGACTGCAATTAGTCACTGCACATTTATAATGGGACTTGTCTTCTGGAATTATGTACTTTTTACTAACGAATCCAGATTCGACTTACATTGTCCAGGGGGTCATAATAGAGTAGAAGGACAAAAGAGAGATTCGTTTAAAACACAAAAAATAAAAAAAAACCAAAAAACCCGAACCAAGTTGCCGAACCAAGTCGCCGACTCCGGTCGTAGCTCGGGGCGGAGACTTGATGCCCGAGCAAGCAATTCCGATTCGAGGATAAGTCACAAGAAGGTAGCAGAAATAAAAAGCCTCACGCTAACTTGGATTGATCGGTTCTTGTACCCAGGACTCCCACATGAAGAACATTTGGCTGATAGTGCTATAGGTGGGAAAAGAATGGTCTGGAGCATTGAAGCGCGATGGAGTGATTCCTGTTCTTACACGAATTAATACACCTCGCTCAAATGAATTATAACACATGAACGTCATTTTATAGGATGTACATTATTGTACAAGTCTCTCAAGCTGAGTTCAATTAAATTTCTGGATGGATTCTAAGTGGATAGAGAGAGATTCTAGTAGTAGCCATAGTTCCTGGCTACTGGAGGAGGTTCAGTAATGGTATAGAGACAAAAAAACCGGGAAGCCGTCACGGAGTTAGTGTTTATCAATAGATATTTGATAATAACTGACATATTGAGGAGATATTAGTCGATCACATGGTACCTTTTAGTGAATTTGTTGGCATTCTTCTTCTTTTGGTTACTTCTTCTATCGGAGGTTGGCTATTATAACAGCTATTATCCGTGCCTTATTGGCGGCTGCTCTGAAAAAATCAACTGAGCTGCAACTATACCACTCTCTTAGGTTTCTTAGCCAGAAATTTCTTAGTATTTCTATGGATCTCTTATCCTTGATTTTACCTTGCATTATGAGCCCTAATATCTCATATTTCGCATCTCTGGCAATGTAGCCTAAATATTCCAGATTTCTTGTTTTGATGTGCTTTATGACCTCACAATCCTTTTACAGCCTGCTTAACATTTCTGCATAAATCGTTGGGTCCATGGTATGTATTTTCAAAATCCTTCTATAGCACCACATCTCAAAGCTTTCCATTCTATACAACAAAGTCGAGAACACGTAGCATCTTATGACTCTTATCCTCAGCTCCCGAGGAAGGTCAGCTGAACCATTATCACTCTCTCTGAGTAAGGACTGAAGCTTTTAACTGATTTATTAGTTTCTGTGTCCAACAAGATTGCGACTCCATAGCGATGAGTCGGATCGTTGTTTCCAGCATAATTCATCATGCCGGTGTCTGGCTATTGTACGTAACTTATGCCCTGGATATTTATTTCCATTCTGGTTGTTTCGTGTATTAATTTGTCTAATTTTCTTGGCTGGTACAAGTTTCTTACATTCCATGATGCAAGTCTTATTGTTCGTCTACATTTGTATATTCTTAGACGTGTAATTTTATTATCTAAACGAGGATTTTGTTTGCTATCGACCTGAAAGGCCTCGTCTTTTACATAATCTTTTTTTTTTTCCTATCGGATCTTGGTTTCTGGATTCCATGATCAGTAACGGTTTGACTTTTTTGCGTATTTGCCATTAAGAATGACTAGGGGTGTTCTGTTGAACCTTTAATGCAGTGGTTTCCCCTTACCTTCTACATTCTTCTACCGTTGACCAATTTATTGGTTCTTCCGCTTTTGGAGTCGATTTCTCAGCTCCAGGACAAAAGATTGTCCTGCAGGGGATTGCTTATACCGGCAATCACTTGGTCCCTATCTGCGTTAGCCACCAACATTGATGTTGCTAAACTTCTACCACGTAGAGGTGCAGATTCGGATTCTTCCTTCGTCGAGATTAAGACCTTTCGGCATTTCCTAATCTCTCCAGAGTTTTAAAAAGTTTATTGGCATTGGTTTTATTTTAATCCATGATAATGATCTACCACATTATTTCTAAAACTAGTTGATATTCTCAGTCCTAGTATTCGCAAGAGATATTACAGCAAAATATCTTAGATAAGAAAAAGAAGTTTATATAACACTACATAAATAGAAAGTATTTTGTGGAGCATCATCATCAATCTGCCAATCGCGTCCACTGTTGGGCATAGGCCTCCCTCAGTTCTTTCCAGTGTTCTCTACAGTGGGCCGCTTGTAGCCAGTTTCCTGCTACACGTTTTATATCATCGGTCCATCTAGTCGATGGCCGTCCTCGGCTTCTTTTATAGTTTCTGGGCCTCCATTCCATAATACGTCTTGTCCACCATCCATCTTGTGCTCTGGCTAAGTCTCCTGCACAGTTCCACTTAAGCGACGTGGTTCTTTCGATGACGTCTTGAACTCCTGATCTTTGCCTGATTTATTGGTTTGTTATGTGGTCTCGAAGGCTCACGTTCAGTATTGCACGTTCCATGGCTCGTTGTGTAACTCTGAGTTTATTCGCAGATTTTTGCGTGAGTGTTAAAGTCTCCGCTCCATAAGTTTGTACAGGTAAAACACATTGGTCATAAACCTTTCGCTTGAGACACATGGGAATTGAACTTTTTAGAATATGGCTTAATTTGCCAAATGCTGCCCAAGTTAGGCCTATTCGCCTCTGTATTTCATGTGTTTGATTGTCCCTGCTTATTTTGATTTCGTGTCCCAGATATTTGTAAGTGTCTGTTTGTTGTATGGTATTATTGTCAATAGTTATATTTCCACTCATTACGAGATTTGTTATAAGTTTAGTTTTCTCAAAGTTTATCTTTTATCCTGCTCTTTCAGACAGACTTTTAAGCGAATACATCATAGAAACTGTATCTTGTAAATTATCTGAGATTAATACAACATCATCTGCAAATCTAAGGTGATTTAATCTTTCTCCATCTATATTGATGCCCATATCTTGCCATCGAGTGCCATTCGGCTCTCGAAGCTGGTGCCATTCGGCTTTGATTTAGGGCTTCCAGTATTGTTTCAAACTCTACAGAATCAAAAGCCTTCTCGTAATCGACAAATGCAAGAAGCATAAACCGCAAATAAATTCTTTATCCTTTTGGACTCTTGGCTTTCAAGTGAAGAGCAGTTACTATTAAATATAATTATAATTATATATACTTAAGACATAATTTTTTAATTCAAAACGACCTTGATCCGGAGGCCTAAACGTTTACTAAAAACTTTATTTTTTAACCTCATAATAATACTATCGGATCTTTTGACAAAGCTTACAACAAAAATAGTCACTATAGTTTTCTATCTCCGATAATATCTCAAAAATACCTGAAATATCAGAACCAGATGTATAATATCAGTTTGTTTCCATTCTGTCAATCGCCTAGGTATCGATTTGTCGCTCAAGATAAAACTGTCTATGACACAATACCCCATTTGTTCTACATTTTTGGCACAATTCCCGAAGACCGTTCACTTGATATAATTAAATGGAGAATCTTACGATGAATATTCTTTTGTTCTTTATTACAGTTTTACGAGTTAGTTTACAGCATGTACCGTCAAAATGTAGTTATTTAGACGATTTTAACTGCTCAAAAAGTTTATAAGTTGCAGCTCATATCAAACAGAATTTGTACACAAAAAAGTTTCGTAATAAAATTTCTTGTTAGTGGGAGGTGTATTCAGTTGAAATAAATAAAGTAAATCATTCAAGAATTATTTTATTTTGGCGCCATTAATCATGACCATACGATGTTTTTTTTGCGAGTATAGGTGAAGATTTTGAGTATTAACAAATCTACTATTTTGTTAATACAACAGTAGTTTATTTCAGCGCTCTTGGCGTAAGTAATCAAATTACATATTTGTAATATTAAGTAATTTGATTAGTAAGTTCAATAATCATTCTTCTTCTTTTTATGTAGAGTTTTCTGTCTGTTTTTTAATGTGCCTCTAGTAAGTTCTCATTCCATCGTTTTCTTGGTCTTCCATCGTCTTCCTATTGGGGAATCTTCTCTTGCCGTCTTTACTACTCTATAAGTTATCATTCGGCTTATATGATCTACCTTGCATCTACCTCATATATTTATACTTCCATCTCGGTCCCATAGTGTTTTACCATCAATTTTTCTAAGTGTTTTCATCTCTGCTGTTTCTAACATCATTTTTGTCCTCTCCGTGCCAGGTCGTGCTTCTGCCGCGTATGCCATTATTGGTCTGATGACTCTTTTGAAAATTCTGCCTTTCATTTGTTTCCCGAAATTTTTATTTCTCCATATTGTTTCATTCAGGTAACCTGCGCCTCTCTTTGCTCTTTTCACCTGATCTTTTACTTCTATTACGAGCTTTTCGTAGCTAGATAATGTGATGCCTAGATATTTAAACTTTATCATTTGTTTTATTATCTCACTTTTCAGCTCCAAGTTATATCTAAGTAAATTTGCTGTTATAACCATGAATTTTGTCTTTATTGGGGAAATCAACATGTTAAATTTTCTGGCGGTAATATGAAATATTAATAATTGTAAATAATAATAATTGTAAATCATTCTCACTTTGAGACAGTAGGTAGTACTTGGTCGTCTGCATAGTAGTAGTATTACTTGGTCGTCTGCATAGTAGATTATTTTACGTTGTTTTTCACCCATTTGGTATCCTTTTTTAGTTCTCACTTTTATTTATTATTTCATCCATGATCAGGTTGAATAATTGAAAACTCCCTGTTATATCCCATTGAAAATCAATAGGGTCAGTTAGTTCTTCTTCTACTTTTACTTTTATTCTGTTGTTTTGGTAGCGGGTAGGAACTCTTTAAATTCTTGAAGATAGTCCTATCAGGGAAAATGAATCATTCTTTGCCCCCCGCAGATTCCGGGGTTTCCGGGAAACTAGTACCTATTTAGGGTCCCTTGTCCAGGGTTACGGATGAAGTTCTCAACGGTAGCCATGGCGGAGAAGCGGAGCTTCGGTATGGTGCGGATGACAGAAGTGGCAACCCTCGATTATAGGGTTAATATAGAATCAAAACAGTAGCGTCTGATCCAGAATGGACAGCTACGAACAGCGTCTGACCCAGAGTGAGCGGCTGATATAAAACTCACCAATCCGTCTAGCCAACGTGGTGTTTTAAGGCTACTCATCCTTCCAACTATATAGAAATGGCGAATACTAATACGAACGGACACAGTCCCCAGGTGGGTGGAGTATGTTATGCTTTGGATTATTCAATCAACGGTTATGCCAAATCCCATACCCATAAACGGATCTGCCTCGTAGAATCTGGGGGAGGCAAGAATTCGCTTAGTACACACATAATGCACATCGAAACATATAACATCAGAACGATGAGGACAGAAGATAATCTAGAAGAGTTGCAAGAAGAGCTTAAGACCATAAATGGGACATCGTAGGCTTATGCGAGACAAGGCTTAAAGGCGAAGAAACGACTCTACTAAAATCATGGCACACTTTGTACCAATACAATTCAGGAAATAACGAAGGTATAGGAGGCGTAGGCTTTTTGGTATATAAGAGAATTGAAAACTTATGAACTAAATTCTAAGCGATTGCTAATAGAGTTCTATCTGGTAATAAAACTAAATTGTAGATACAACATTAAAATAATCCAGTGTTATGCACCAACTTTTTCTGCAGATGATGAAGAGGTAGAACAACTTTATGAAAACATTACAAGAGCCAGAAACTTAGAGAAAACATATTACGTAATAATTACGGGAGATTTCAACGCTCAAAAAGGAAAGAAGAAAATAACAACGACAACGAATATATTGAAAATTTTGTACTGGAAAGTAGAAATCACATGGGAGATATTCTCGCAAATTTCCGCAGCAAAGAAAAATTATTCTACTTAAACACTTTCTACAAGAAAAAGATGCAGAGAAAATGGACGTGGCACAGCCCAGACGGCAAAGTAAAAAATTAAATTGACTTTATACTCTCTAACTTCAAAAACTAAAGATGTTACTGTATTAAATTCTGACAACACTGGTAGTGACCATCGATTAGTTAGGGTGCGAATAGAAGTAAATACGAAATTCTATAGAAGAAAATTATTATGACAGGATAAATTACCAAACATAGAAGCCCTAGAAATGAATAAAGAGGAATATCAAACTGAACCAAAAAAAAAGAGACTAAAAAAATTAACGAATAACATAACATCAACTGCAAAAAAAATCTGTGGTAAAAATAAAAATTAGAGAAAAACCAAGAACCACAAACAACACTGGATTTAATGGAAGAAAGAAGAACATCGAAAGAATCACCAGAGTATAAGGCTGTCAACAATAAAGTTAAAAAGAGCATCAGGTCAGACTTGCGAACTTATCAAACAAAACAAATATTGCAAACAATCGAAAAAAATAGAAACATGAGAGTATTGAAATCAAATTTAACTAAAGGAATATCAAAAATAATTAAAATCAGAAAATAAAACCAACAGGAGAATACGGTGACGGAAAAAACTCAAATAATCATGTAAATACAAACTTACAGCAAATGAAAAATAAAAAAGCTCCTGGTGAGGATTGTATAACGTCTGAAATGTTAAAAATGGGCTGCAACATCGTTGTAGAGGTTGTGGAAGTTTTGTTGAATAAGTGTCTAACAGAAAAAAGAATAGCCAGTCTGTGGGAAAACGCTGAAATAATACTTTTACACAAGAAAGGAGACACTATTAATATTAACTACGTACGAACTGGAGACCATGGCCTTTACAAAGAAAACCTTAGAGCAGCTCAGTAGGTACAACCCAAAAAGCGATGGAGAGGGTCATCAGGGATGCTAGGGATTAGTTTGAGAGACAGGATTCTAAATATCGACATTCGAAAAGAACAAAGATTACTAATGTCGCTGAACGTATAGCAAGGGTCAAGTGGTAATGGGTCGGACATGTTGCCCGAGATAATCCCGAAAAATGGACACAGATATTAACAAACTGGAGACCAAGAGAGAACACGCGAGGAGTAGGCAGACCACAGAAGAGGTGGGCAGATGATATTAAACAAGTCACGGGCAAGCAGTGGATGAGAATGATCAAGAGTAGAAATCAATGGAAGCAAATGGTAGAGGCCTATGTCCAGCAGTGGACGAATACGGGCTGAAGAAGAAGAAGTGTTGTTTTGGTATATATTTTTGCTGGTTTTGATCATTAATTAATAATACTTATTTGATTACTATTTATAACTGGGAATAAGCCACAATTAAAGATAAAAATACGTTTATTGACGTATATATAAAATTTATATTTATGGAAAATTTTGAAACAAATATCATTTCTAAACAAAATTTCAAACCCATAGTATGGTGGAGGTATGTAGATGATGTATTCTCAATATGGCCTCATGGATCAGAGTTGTTGGACACATTCCTAAACGATATAAACGATAAAGAAGAGACAATAACATTTACCATGGAAAAGGAATATAATAACACGCTACCTTTCCTGGATGTTTTAATATCTAAGAACGATACTGGATATGAGACTCAGGTGTATAGAAAACCAACACACACCCAATAGATATTTAAATTTCAAATCAAATCACAATATTAATGTAAAAAAGGGAATAATTAAATCCTTATACGATAGAGCCAAAATTACTTGTTCTAACGAAAATTCGTTCTTGGAGGAGAAACATTTGTTAACATCTGTTTTATTAAAAAATGATTATCCTTTATCGTTTATAAATAAGGAATTTTCAACAATCGATCGAATAGAACAGAACAACTTAGAACGAGATCCTACAGCATACACAAGGAATACTATGAGGAAAATAACAATACCGTACATAAAAGGATTATCAGAAAAACTTAAAAGGATAGGAAATAAATTCAACATTTCAACAACATTCAAAACAACAAACACGTTGAGATCTATTTTGTCCAAAACCAAACCTAACAATGAACAAGAAAGGACAAAGAATTGCATTTATAAAATACCTTGTGAATGCGATCAGTTTTATTTAGGTGAATCATCAAGGCCATTAAATCTTAGAATAAGTGAACATCAATCTTATATTAAAAATAGAGAATTTGATAGATCTCAAATATGTAAACACGCATGGGATAATGAACATAAGGTTCAATGGAATAATTCAAATATAGTCCTAAAAGAAACGGATGGCAAAAAAAGAAAAATCAAAGAAGCGGCTCTAATTATGCTAAATGAGGCCAATTGTGTCGCAAATTCCTCGCAGAATGTAGTAGGATCTGGTTACCAATATTGAAAGAGGAAGTTATTAATAAGAAAATACCAGTATTAGTAAGTCAGTAACATATAGCGGATACATCATTTATGTTTTTTTTTAAATAACGTAACATATAAAATCAGAATTTTGATGTTTGTTGAAGGTAAACTAAATTCACGAACAAATACTTACAATGTCGGGATAGTATTATGAGGTTTTTTTCCTGGTTTTTCCTCATAATTTACTATGAAATCACTAACAGGAGAATTTTACTGTCATCATGTCATGTGTTTGTCTTTTTAAAGACGAATTACATGGTATGATTTTTTCTGACGGATATTCTCAAGTTAAAGTTGATTTCATGTAATCGAATGAACTATCTTATAAGTAAAGTCGTCCCAGGAGCGCAACTCAACAATATTGACAATATCATTTTAAAGTCGTCTACTTTAAAATGCATAATGTATGTCTGAATTGTCAATATAAATGAGTCAGATAAAATTAAATTATTAGAAGAATTTTTTTACTATGTAACAAAAAACAAAATTTGTTTAATTTACTGTTTGTATTTTGAGAACGATTTCCGAATTGGAAATTGAAACGTCAATAAACGTATTTTTATCTTTAATTGTGGCTTATTCCCAGTTATAAATAGTAATTAATTTACAATGCCACAAGAAAATAGCTTCAGAACAATATTAATACTTATTTGATTAGTAAATATTTCTTCTACTTCTTCTTTTAACTGGTGACACCTTATGTCCCATTAGAGGCGTCGGTGATACCTTTTCTTAATTCTATCCATTTTTCCACCCCTTCCTGTCCTGAGCAATTCTTATATTTCTCATGATTTTTATTTCTTCTTATTTCCAGTATTTGTTGTCCTTCCATTCTGCTTCTTATTCTTTTTGATTCGTAAACTCTTTTGACCAGTCTACTATCTTCCATTTTACAAAATGACTGTACCAACTTAGCTGGTTATTCTCCATAGTATGTAATATTGGTTTCAGACTCACTTTTCTATTATTTGTATTTGGGAGTTGCTTTTTTGTCTTTGTGAGTACTTCTTTAATGAATTGTGTTTGTTTCTCAAGTGTTTGCTGCAGTTAAAGCATCATTTAAATTTTGTTCAAAAATAATATTTGTTTCAATATCTTCCATAAATATATTCGCCAATAATGAACATATCGCATATACTTGTAGTCGGCAATTAATATATCGTTTGTGTCTTAGTTTCAAATAAATATATAATTTTATTCTTTATTTTTCAGTTTATGTGTAAAAATGTTGGACTGGTTCGACTATTATGGCCATATGTGTATTACTTTTGAAATGTTAGGACTAAGCGTTTTCGACTTTTTGGTAAGTTTCTAGTTTTAATTTTAAATATTTAATTTGTATGTAATTTGTAGGTATACACACTTTTTGTTTAATAATTATTATATAACGCACTTACGAGCATAACAATCGACTTAAAAGTAAAATAAGTTATATTTTTTGACTACTCTGTTTGGCCAGTTATATCCACAATATATGTGCAATGACACCATTATTTATAAAGTTAGTAAGTAAATAACAATAAAGATAACTTACTATTGTATGTGAGGAAAAATGTTTGTACATGAAAGTCATTATGTAATGAATATAAAAGTAAATTAACATAAAGAATCAAAATTAATACTGGGTATTTCCTCTTCTGAGTTGTATTACACTTTCCATGCGATCTCTTAGTTTTTATTTCTCAGTTTTTATTAAGTTTCTGACTGATTCTTGAGGATTCGCTTCCCACTCTTTATCTAATGCAGTTTTAGCTCCGTCACTGTCACTGGTGCTGCATTACGGACCCAAACCCTGCGTTTAAGTTTATCCCATAGGTGCTCGATGGGATTCATATCCGGACGTATTGGAGGCCTAAATACTGAATTGTTGAAGATTAAATATTTCAATTAATATATGTTTTCCTTTTTATTTCAGCAAACAGCTTTACAAGATAGCTTGGAAACTATCTGTTAATTATTTATTTAGCGTATGGCTATATCACAGGTTCATATAAATATAAATATATAAATGATATAAATTACAAACAAAACAGTAAATATAAAAAAATATTATTCTACAAACAAACATCTAGATTATAAATATACTCGATTGACTCTTTTGTAGCAGCCAGGAAATCTGAAAGGTTGCCATTATAGGATCTAATCGGGCATTCCTCTACCATGTGTTTTACTGTTTGCTTTCGGCGCCGCAGTCGCAATTTGGTAATTGTATTTTTCCCCATCTAAAAAGTGAGTCGGAACATCTGCCACAGTTCGTCCTTATTCTATTGAGTGTGGTCCAAATTCGTCTCGGTTGGTTGAAGCCCTCAGGTTGCTTGTAATACATGGCATGTTCAGTTAGCTGGTTCAGCGTTATTCTCCCATTGTTCTCTCCACCGTTCAGTTACATTAAAGTTTTGATCTACTAGCCTTTTTGCTGTTTTTAGAGGCGGATGTCTTGAACGGAGCCTATTTATGTCTCTGGCGGAAGTTCCGACATGGGAGCGGAGCTCAGGATCAGTATTGATTTTTGTAAATTCTCTGACAAGGGCATGTTCCCGGCGGATGGGTGGTGGAGCTATATGACTCAAAGCTGGTAAACCAGTAAGTGGGCGTGGCCTTGATTGTGCCCGATATAGTTCGCATGGCTTGGTTGAGTTGGACATCAACACGGTGAGTATGTGGACTGTTTATCCATACTGGTGCACAGTATTCCGCTACGGGGTATACCAGTCCTAATGCTGTCGATCTAAGTGTGGGTGCTGAGGAGCCCCATGTAGTGCCGCAGAGCTTTTGCAGGATGTTGTTACGAGTTCGGAGTTTTGCAGCAGTCTTAGTAAGATGCTCTTTAAAGTTCAGCGTTCTGTCAAGTGTAACACCTAAGTATTTTGGGTGTTTATTATATTTAAGGAGTCTATCCCCAAAATTGATTTGAGGTTGATAGTTGGCCATCTTGTTATATAAATGGAAGCAGGACACTTCTGTCTTAGTTGGATTGGGTTGCAATCTCCATTTTCGGAAATAATTCCCTAGGGCATTTAAATCGTTTGTTAGAATGCGTTCAGTGACCTCGAATTCTTTATGACTTCTTTATATCTGTTAATACTTTTCTGACTCATAATCACCTCTTGGAGCAAGTTTCATAGTTTATCACTTTCATTTACATTATTTCTATATTTTTTTATTAACTTGTCACTCTTTTTCTTATTTTACGGTTTCTGTAGGCATGCAAATTGGCCGAATCCTCAGGTGTGTCCCCCAAATTTGAGTGTCAAGTAGCCACTCTCCGGCACCTTCTGCTAGCCATCTTTAATTCAATTTGTTTTTTGTCACATTGGCGCTCTATTGTAATTTGTTACATTAGTCCAAATACTTGTGTTACATTACACATACACATTTTTATTACATTGGCGTCCTACTCTTCCCATTCACACTTTTTTTGTTACTAGTCCATTGTTTTATATTGGTGTTGGCTACGTAATTTTTCGTAATCCGCGCTGTGTGACATCGAGCGTTATCATGCATTAGCATGAAGCCCTTGCCTAGGTAACCGGCCTAAGAAAGAACATGGTATTGGAGTAATAACTCCATTTATGGAGTCATCATTTTTTAAAGTTCTTACAGCTTTTAGTTCCTTTCCGCCGCCATCTTTGTTTTTTGTCTCAACATATTCGTTACCTCCGCCCCTCTTCATCGATACCTTACACATTGTTATACGTTGAGCAATTTAGCCGGTAACAGCTTAGTGCCGTTTTGGCAATACCGCCATCTTTGTTTTTCTTTCTACGTGTTCCCCATCCCCTTTCCGTTCGTTTGACACCTCATACGTTACAATCGGACCAATAGACCCGGAGATACGTTATAGTGCCGTTTTGACTATGCCGCCATCTTTGTTTTTTGTGTTAACGTATTCATTACCCCCTCCCCTTTTCGACGATACCTCATATGTCACGATCTGACAAGCCGTTTTACTCCCAACACAAAAAGCGTCAAAAATGACCAGAATGGACCTTAGCGATTTTCCCATGTTAATTTCCATAAGAGTTGTGCTCGTATCAGTGCTGCCCTTTACTATCCTTTTCCGTAGTTTGTTAAATATTGGAATACTTTCTCTATGAGGTAAATAATCCTAATTTTGGAATATATGTATGAGTAATAGCAAAGTTTAGACCTTTTGACGGTATTAAACTCTCCGTTGCATTTAAATGTCTATTTGGTTAATTACTGTTTCTTATTTTTTTTTTAATAAATATGTTTTTTTGAAATGGGTCTTATTTGCTATCAGCTAAGAGTTTAGGTTCCATCCTTAGTTTAAGACAAGACGAACTCACACTTGAGATACTGAGCTAGGTAAGGCGTATGCGATAGCTTCCATGGTTGATTGAGGTATTATTTTTTATAATAGTAGGTACTTCAACTACAATAGATTGACAGCTGTTGCTGATATGTCGTAGGTTATTATTATTATTATGTAATATTATATCCAGATGCTGTTAAGCAAATTTTCTGGTCGTATAGATTGTCTGGCAAACTCTTCTGTTGTACGCTTAACTTTAATACTGCGTTTTTTTTGTATGTGTCAACTTACATTAGGTATCATTTTAGTCTACCTTGAATTAGAAAAAGTTTGACCATATGCCACTAATACTTTTTTAGGAGAGCTGGTAATTTCCTGAAGAAAGGACAGACACTTCTGGGAAGGCATCTTAAGGGTGAAGACCTACCTTACTTTCGCGAGCTAGTTCGATTTTGATCCAAGTGACGAAATCTAAAGTAGAATTATTTCTATTTAGATATACAGTGATAATAATATCATATCCCTTGCTAAGACGACATTTAAATATAAAAATAGCATACTGCTAACATTTTTAAGTAATTTTTTGTTTCAGAAAGATAACAATTACCAACCGTATCCACTAGACCAAGTTAGACATATCGGATATCAGTTGTGTTATTCAGTCAAATTTCTTCACGAAAACCGACTGACGCATACAGATCTCAAACCGGAAAATATACTCTTTGTAGATTCATCATACGACTTGGTGTACGATGTAAAAAAGGTAAGTTAATCGGTAAACTAGAGTACTAATTAATTCAGTTTCTCCGTTATACTATTATAAGTGTCTCACCCCTCCATTTATTGTCTTAGCCACTAATCTTAAATTAATACATTTTTGGAAGATATTGGACTAAGGTATCTGTTTAAAGTTTTTATATTTTGGTGACGTAATCACTAAAAAGAGACAATTCAATGTTTAATGGTTAAACTTTTAAAACAATTATGAACTAACCCTAATAATTTAGTGGTCTTTTTATGAAAAATGTGGAACTTTTTATGGAATAATCCCAAACAAGTCAATTTATTTTTCCAGTTTTCGATGTTCTAACATAATTCATTTGTTTATGATCACATCACTATGATTGTGACTGCTCATCCAAGATATCAAATGTCAGATGCCACTTTAATATTTCCTTTAAGACCAAAATCCATTCTCTCCCCTGCTGTTACCAATTATGTAGCTTCTTCAAATTTAAAAAGAATTGAAACTGTTTGTCCTTTGTCTAGTGTTGTGTAAATGTATTGTTTAATGTTTATGACATTTATAAAATTGTTGGATAGCCTATAGTTTTGACGAAGTAAGTCTAAAACATCTTATTTATGATGCACCTAAAGATACTCTAAGAGCGAAAGTACTTGGGCAAGATACAAAACTGTTCTCGATATCTGTCTTTTATTTGATTAAAATTTATTATTTTTTATTTAATTTTCCAGAGGAAAGACGTGCGGAGGGTAAAAAGAACTGACGTGAGATTAATAGACTTCGGTAGTGCTACATTCGACCACGAACATCACAGTACGATAGTATCGACACGTCACTATAGAGCACCAGAAGTTATTTTGGGTAAGTTAATAATTTTTATAGATTATTTTATATTCATCATTATCCTAACTGGTGGTATAGTCTTGAAGTTTCGCCTTTCCCAAGTCCTTCGCCATTCAGTCCTATTCACTGACAAAGGTTGACAGTTTGTCGCACCAATTTACCTTGCAACTTCAACTCCATCCTTCCATCTAAGTTTTGGCATATACTTTCTACTGGACATATATTTCCCTCGGCTGTGTTATAATTTATATTCACCAATTTATGTTCACTTTCCTTTATAATTTCGGCGAATGCATTTGATATTAAAAACTTACCGATTCATACGAACATATTGTTGGAAATTAGTTAATTTTGGCAGTCTACCAACATTAGATACAGACAGTAATGCATTTTATTATGGTTAGTTGACAACTTAAATGTATATTTATTTTATATTCCGATTAAAAAAATGATAAATATTTTTTTCCTACTCACTGCGCCTCACATTTCTAATGAAAGAATTATGACGCCATAGAAATACTTAATGGTTCTTATTGATATTCTAACTTTGAATTGCTTGAAAAGGTTATTTTAAGTTTAAAACTTTTTTTTTTGGTTAAATTGATACTTGATTTCACCTACACACATCGAAACTGGGCTTCATCAAGTTTTTATGTGATTAATTATGAGATGAAATAAACTCTAAAATCCTTTTAGAATGTATTGCCATTACTTGGTGAGTTGTTTGAACATACTCACCGATGTTTAGTAATTTTTATTAGTTAATTGCTCCACACCTACGGAGCATATTCTGTATCATTTCTTCTTTATCCAAATAAAGCTGAAACATATTAGGTATCATTAGCCATTTTATTATTTTGAATGCCAACTAGAATATACCAAATATAGCCTTAAATAACTTTCGCTTAACGATAACTAAGAGAATATCTTGACATCTTGGAGACTAATAAATGTCTTCATACTTCAGATATAGGCTTTATACGAATTCCATATGTTTCGTCATTCAAATGCTTGGTTATTCACATTCTAGCTGACTTCTAAGCTGATCACCGACAAGAGTGTTTGGTACACACAAGCAGGGCTTTGATCCTACTATAAGTGACGGTCTTCGAAAATCCATCTGATAGACGTGATTACGTCGAGGCACAGTTTCAAAGACCACTGTAATGTTTTTAGCTTAGCTTTAAAGTTAATTGCAAAATATAACCTCTTACCTTGTGCGATCTGGACGCATAGGGATAACTATTATTTCGGCGTGAAACTTTAAAGTGGCGCTTTATTATAAAGCCGAAGAAACGCTAATAGGGAATATCGCATATGAGCATATGAGACAGGTGTGAATAAAGTATAACCAAATAAACACCTGTGAAGGCTGAGCGAAGAAAAAGACCGGTGCTGTAGCGAAATGGGTACAGGGTGCTGCATTATGACAATACATCAATCAATTATGTTACTTATTTGTGATTTGTGCACAAAAAACATTTCTTCTTTTGGACATACTCTTCTTTTTTTTCCCCATTTTTCCCTCCTTCAATATTGTTTTAACATTTCGATTCTTTGGCATTCGTATAATGTGACCAAGCCATCTAGCCCTTTGCACTCATATTTTTGCCGTAATTATTGGTTTTTCATATATACTAATTATTTCTTTATTTGATAGTCTTCTCCAAATATTCTCTGCCGTCTTTATTACTTCGAAGATTTTTCTGAGCACCTTTTCCTGGTATACATCACTGTGGGGCTGATTACTGTCTCGCAGTTTAGCTGTTCTTGACACATTTTTTGCTTTCAGTAATGGATTTGTTAATTTGTTTCAGTAATGATTCATATGCTTGTTGAAAATTGATAAATAACACATGTAATCCTAAGTTTTGTTCGTAGCCATTATTTTGTATTCATACTTATTTGATCAGTAGTTGTCCTTTCTGGTCTAAAACCTCCCTGGTATTCTCCAATTACTTTGTTGTCATATTTTATTAATCTTTTCCTAATAATTTTTGCAAGTATTTTATAGACTACTTCTCATAGTGCTATATCTCTATAGTTTTCGCAATCCGTTTTGTCTCTTTATTTATAGATAGGACAAATTTTACTCACAAAGTAAGCATTTAGGTAAGAAATAAGTGGAACATAGTCAAGACGGGATCTGTTGAAAAGCAGACCATATTGAACATTTTCCATAGGATTCTATTTTTTTGTTGCTGGAATAACTTCAGGATGTACCGTGTATCAATAATTACGATATGCGTCAATCGCAAATCTTATGCTTAATTTGATATTTAATATTATCTGAAAACAAAAAATCGAAAATTGTTGCTTTTTATAGGCGAAAATATAGGTACCAAGAGTAAAAATTTTCGTTTTTTTTTAGATAAAAAATTAAGCACAAGGTACATCCTGAAGTGATTCCAGCAAAAAAATAGACTCGTATGGAAATAACCAATTCAAAACAGATCTCGTCTGGACTAACAGTGATATTTTGAAAAACAGTAACTGTATACTAAACGATATAATAGAATTATTTACTCTTCGAGCTGCCAGACATTATATTATTTTTCTGATTTTTTTATTTTTCTTTTCAGAATTAGGATGGTCTCAACCGTGCGATGTTTGGTCGATAGGCTGTATATTATTCGAATTATACTTAGGTATTACATTGTTCCAGACTCACGATAATAGAGAACATTTAGCGATGATGCAAAGGATCATAGGAGAAATTCCAATCAGGTTGGTTAGTTTCATTTTTTATGTACTTTTAGCAACATGATGCTTTTTAAAACAAACAGAAAGATAACAGCAGAATATTTACTAGTTTTTAAGGACCCGACTGTCTATCAGAGGCCTAGGTTCGTACATCCAAATCGTACGCCATCTCATTGTAAAAGGCGCCTAATGGGATAGAATGGGAGTTGGACAGCTATCGATCGAGGTGTCAGAATCGCAGAATCGCAGGACGCCATCCATTCTACTTCTTGTAAATATATATAGTAACGTTAACATGACAATTTTAATATCTGGGCCATATTATGAAAAATGACGCAGTCAGCAAAGAAAAATTGATATGATTATGGATTTAAAATTTGGAGCCTGGAATATACAAACCCTCTTAAAGGCAGGAGCTATGATAAGTATGGCCGAAGAAGAAATTGAAAAATACGGGGTTGAAATATTGGCACTGGAGGAAATCAGATACAAGAGCCACGGAGAAATTCGTAAAAATAAGTTTTCACTATAATACTCCGGAAATAAAATGAGGCAAGGTAAAAGAGGAGTAGGGTTTATAGTAACCAAAAGACTGCGAAAACCCATTATCGCATTTACACCAACATCAGACAGAATTTGCACCATAAGACTCAAAGGTAAACTGCATAACGTGACAACAGTTAATGTATATGCATCGATGGAAGAATCTGCTGAAGACGAGGTTGAAAGATTCTATGGAGAACTTCAGGAAGTATGTGATAAAATCCACACAAGATGCTATTATAACATTAGGCGACTTTAATTCTAAGCTGGGGAAAGAAGAAGCTTTCGTTAACATATTTGGGAAACATAGTTTGCATAATGAAACCAGTCAAAATGGACTTAGGGTTGGACGATTTGCAACGGCAAATAATTATGTAGTTGTCAGCACTAACTTCCAAAGAGAAGATATCCATATAGGAACATGGAAAATACCAGGAACCAATGAAGCCAATCAAATTGACTACATCCTTATCTTAAAATATGGGCAACAGGCATAACTAATGTCAGAACGTATCGCGGGGCGAACTTTGACTCAGATCAATATCTTGTTGGGGCAAAATTGCAGCAGAAAATCGCGAGAGTGGCAAAAGGGAACAATAGCCAAATAACAAAATGGAATGGTAAAGGATTCAATAAAACAATTAAAACAATAAAAATTGAATCTGCAGAGGAAACTGTCGGAAAAGCCAAAAACCAAAGAAATGCGCAATGGTATGATGATGAATGCAGAACTGCAGTAGAGGAAAAAAGGCAAGCTAGGCTTAACCAACTTCAAAGAAACACAAGAAATAGCAGAGTAATTTATAACAAAAGAGAATACAAGCGACTAGAATATGCAGAAGACAAAAAAGAGAGGCTTTAAAAAAACAAGTACAAAAAATCCTAGAACATAACAATGAGAGAGAAAATTCTATAAAAGAATAAAAGAATAAAAGAATAAAAGAATAAAAGAAAGCACACAGTCATTTAGAGCAAAATTGACAATATCCAAAAACAAAGACGGAGAACTACTA
This sequence comes from Diabrotica balteata, assembly GCA_918026665.1. NCBI lineage: Eukaryota > Metazoa > Arthropoda > Insecta > Coleoptera > Chrysomelidae > Diabrotica > Diabrotica balteata. The sequence goes on along the minus strand of OU898276.1, from coordinate 23,049,062 downwards.
ACAGAGAAACAAACAATTATAATGAGATGGAAGGAATACTTTGAGGGAAACCTAAATGAAGACAATGGAAATGATCAAAACGAGACAATATATTTTACAGCGGAGCAGGACATTAAAAATCTGAGTTATGAAAAAGTAGTTCAAATAATAAAGAAACTAAAAAACAGTAAAGCGTCAGGAACGAACGGAGTTTCGGCAGAATTGTTGAAATATGGAGGACCCGAACTGTGGGGAAGAGTCCCTTACCTGATAAAGTTGGTATGGACCAAGGAGCAAATGCCGGAGAAATGGGCAGTAGGTCTTATACAGCCAATATATAAAAAAGGAGATAAGAGGGAATGCCAAGTTTACAAACCAATTACATTGCTAAATGTAATATACAAAATCCTTTCTGGCAACACTAGATTGTCAGAATACTCCGAAAATGTAATTTGTGATTATCAAAATGGATTCAGACCAAATAGAGCCACTACAGACAACATATTTATACTTAGAACAATACAAGAGAAAGCTTATGAATATGACTATAGAATATAGAACTATATAATATGTATATAGAGTTTAAACAAGCTTTTGATAACGTGAAAAGAGACAAAATGCTGGAAGACCTCCGAAATCTAGGTATACCAAAAAAATATATCAGCCTCATAAAAATGACGTTGCTGGGTACAAAAGCTGAAGTTAGAGTAGATGGAGAACTGTCTCCCCTATTTGACATCAACATGGAGCTGAGACAGAGAGACGCACTTTTAACCAAACTTTTCAACCTAGTTCTTGAAGCAGTCATCAGAAAAACCAATGTAACCGGCCATATAAACACCAAAACCGTACAAATTACTGCATTATTAGTAGAAGCAAGCCACTACTAATGGAAACATTCAAGGAAATTGATCCTGAAGCACTAAAAAGAGGGCTTAAAATAGACGAAACAAAAACTAAGTACATGACCATCAAAAGAACACCTAAGAATGAAAATAATATAGCAATAGACAACTATACTATTGAACGTGTGGATGCCTTCACATATCTGGGCACAGAAATCAATCAGAATAATTCCGTAAGTAGCGAAATTAATGCACGTATTTCCAGTGGAAATCGTAAATACTATGCTAATAAAAGATTGATGACAAAGAAATTATTAGACAAAAGAACCAAAATGATTATCTACAGAACTTTGATTAGCTACAGAACTTTGATTAGACCCGTAGTAACCTATGGTTGTGAAACCTGGGTAATGGCGAAGAAAGAGAAAACCCAACTCAGGAAATTCGAGAGGAAGATACTGAGAAAAGTATATGGCTCGGTGCAAGAAGAAGACCGCACGTGGATAATCACGAGAACCAACGAGGTTAATGAATTGAATGAAGGGTATGAAATTGTAAGATTTGGGAAAAGTCAAAGACTGTCATGGCTGGGATATATTAAGCGACAAGATGACACGAAAACGACAAAGATGTTACAGTGGAAGCCGGTAGGAGGGCGGAAAAAAGGAAGGCCCAGGCCGAGATTGTTAGATGACGTGGAAGATGACCTGAAAGCCATGATTATAAGACAATGGAGGAGAAGGCACAAGAGAGATCTCAATGGAAGGACATAACTAGACAGGCAAAGACCATCCAGGGTTATAATGCCAAAAGAAGAAGAAGAAGAAGATTATGAAAATTTGGCAGAGATATAGCTTGTTGCAATTCGTTTTCTCACTAAATGCACTCGTTTTCTCTCACCGTAAGAAGAAAGATCCTACAACTCCTTCTTGAAATCGTGTCGTTATCTGTTCGTCTGTCTATCTGTCCATCTGTGCGTTAACTTTCGAAGGTCTTAGAGTCTAAAGACTTGGTACGTATTTTCCTTTTGAACCAAGTTAGAACGATATTGAATTTGGGAACATATACAACGTTAATGTTCCTTTTTAAATTTACAATGCCAAGGAGAAGACGATCTGACATATTTTATAGTCAAGCAAATATGCGACGAGCTATATGACTTGCTAACCGTACTGATGAGCAACGAGATGCAGAAAATGATAATAGGCGTAATGTCATCTCAGAATTTCGTTCTAAAGTAATAGAAAGTGAAGTGGATATGCTTAGAATGGACAAAGTTCATGCACATCACAGCGAGCACAACACAATGTGATCTATCTGAGTCCCACCCCACAATTTACAATTAAAAGTAGGATCCGTTGTTATGCTGCGTAACATTAATCAACCTTGACTGCGCAGTGGAACAAGATTGACTGTGAAAAAGCTAATGAATAATGTCATTAAGACAACGATCATTGAGGGAAAATACACAAGCGAGGATGTCTTGATCCTGTGTATACCGATGATTCCAACGAACTTACCATTTGATTTTAAGCATCTGAAGCATTTGCAATAACGAAAAACAAATTGAAATGCCAATTGGTATAAGTTTGCAGAATCAACTTGGAGTTTCCATGTTTCGCGCATGGACAATTATACCGGAGATATGGAAAACCGTCCTTGTTTTATATTTACGCACATAAAAAAATACCAAAAATATTGTTTATCAGAAAGCATTCATTTTATTAATTTTTTTGGTACAGAATGTTTTTGAGTATTTTTAATTACTGAACTTTAGCACATTATTTAATTACAAGGTGGTACGAGGTTCGCCGGTTCAGCTATTACCTAATATTGTACAGAAACATACAACTTTTTTTAAATATATATTTCTTTACAGTATGGCGAAACGAACGAAGACAAGGTACTTCTACAAAGGAAAACTGGAGTGGGATGAAAAGAGTGCAGCGGGGCGATATGTTAAAAACAATTGTAAACATTTATCGGTAAGTTAATCTATTTTTTTGTTTTAAGTTTAATTTAATAGCCCTATATACTGGCATTAAATTAGTAGATTGTCATTTATATAAAGGTTTAATAATTGCCCCCAAGTTGAAGGTTTAGTGAAATAATTTCTCTATCGTCAAAATTTGAGATAAAGAACTTTCATATAAAATTTTTATTTATATAAAATAAATAAAAAGAAATCACTTAACAATATCTGGTCTCTGAAGAGTTTGAATTGAGAGAATTTAACAGTTTTCGACCTCATAATTGGTGATTAAACGCCTGTTAAAAATCTGAATTAGACAGATTATAACATTACATTACTTCTTATAACTGTAAATAAAAACCATCTATTTTTTCTTCCAGAAATATAAACAGTCCGAAGAATCGGATCACAACTCGCTCTTCGATCTTATTTTCCGAATGTTAGAATACGACCCTGCGGAAAGGATCTCTTTGCGAGATGCGTTGCTTCATCCGTTCTTCGCCAAAGTCACCCGCGGCCAATACGCAGACGAGGCCGTTTCTCTTGCCAGGCCGTGCAGGAGTCTATCCAGATGAAACTGGATGTATTTTAAATTAATTTTGTAAATGTACGAAACGTTTCATTATTTGTACAGAGAGTATCTTTTATTAAGAAAGGACGGTAGAAATTCTGTAAGAAATGGTCTTTTCAAATAATTTAATGACTTTGGAAGAAAAAAATAACTAAAATTTTAAACCGCCGAGGCATTTTGATAATCTGCTAGGATGATTATATATATTCCACTGTCGAACCTATAAATCACGTACACAGCGATATACGCTGACTACGCGATTATCTGCTAATAATAAAGCGATAATCCGCTGCTACGGCACTAATCCGTTGCTACGGTGATAATCCGTTGAAGAATCGATAATTTGTTGTATATTAATAACAGTCCTAAATAAACGTAAAATGAGTAAACAAAGAGAATTGACGATTCAAAATGTAATCACTGTTTTTTTATAATCATTGACAATGGGAGTTACTGTTAACTCTTTTCTATTGTGTGTATAATTTTAATTATTATAGTTACAAAAGACAGTTAAACGTTTCTACAGAATTTCTACCAGTATTTGAACAAATATGCCGATTGACTCGTTCCAGCCAAATCGTAAATGTTGTAGGTAATTTTATTTTAATCTTCCGTGACTCCTGAATATATGGCGCCACAAGGCGGGTGTAGCTTACATATAACTTTCCAAATAAACTAATATCACGTAAAAGTACATAAGGCATATTTTGTTTCAGATTATTCCGAAATTTGATTAAAACAGAAATAAAAAAAAATTATGTGTAAAAGTGACCTGATTGTGGTGTTTATTATTAAAGAAGTGAGAGAAATGTACTTGGACTATAGATGCATATGTCGTTGGTTCAGATCCGGCTTGAAGGACCACAATATGTACAAAAAGGGGTGTACATATGTGAAATTATGAATATAATTTTGGTGTATGAGGACTGTATTACATAAGGCTGGTTCAAATAAATTAGGATAAGTAGTAAGGAGTTATACAGATAATAGCAAATCAAGTTTATAAAAAGTCTTACCAATCCTGTGCTGCACACCCGCGGTATTTACAGGCTTACACTTGCGGTTGTTCTTTGTATGTAGAAGCTGTCTTTACCGGTATCTGAATACGTGTCTCACGGTACTAACACTGAGATTACGAGATAGAACACATTCGCGTCTGTATACGATTTAGAAGAGGATTCGCGGTAATTTTCGCCTAACTAAAAGCGAAAAAGTGAGAGAGAGAGAGAGAGAGAGAGAGAGAGAGAGAGAGAGAGAGAGAGAATGTCTGTTGTTAGCGATAGACAACATGCAAGAGAGCGTACGTCTGTTGGCTCAATTCTCTGTCAATAGTAGATAGAGTACTGTCTGTATTTCTAATGGGGTAGGGTTGGAGTTGGAGTAGGAAGTATTATCAAGGGTTGAATTACGGTAATAATTTTATAATTGCGGTAAAGAATGATAGTAATTAAGACACTATTTTTACTTGGCTATCACTGTGACAACTTTAATGAACCAAAAAATCGACAAAAAAATAAAAATAAAACCTCAAAAAACATACTTATTTGTAAAAAATGAAGAAATAAAGTCGAAATAAAATATGTTTTATGAGTTTTTTCGTAGCATTAGATGATTTTTGGGAAAGTTATTAAATTTTATAAGCCTTAGTCAAACGCCATATATTAGTTTCAATATTCCGTCTCTGTAGGTTCGTTCTAAAATACCACATTTTGGGATATCTTAAATTCTCTCTAAATAGATTCACACAAATCATTAGGGATATGAAAACCTCTAGTAGGATAAATAATTTCGACTATCATATTTTTATACTAAATTTTGTTTTTGTTTTGTTTGAACCATAAACAGCTATTTTTTGATAGGACGCCTTTGTGATAATTCGCATTGCGATAACCAGATGATGGATTGTTATAAAAAAAATTGGAACGAACCTATTTACTGTCTTCTATTTCTTTGTTCATTTATGTGTTGGATACGGAGCACGAGTTGACGACAGCGTTGGTTCCAATTTGTTTCTAAGTTACGCATAATTAATATAAGCTTATAATGTATTACACTAATTGATATTAATCAGTGATTTACTGTGATCGAACCAAAAGTGCTTGATTTAGTTTTGCAATATTCTTTAATGATAAAGATGTACATGTCTTTTACGAAATAAACAGTATGATTCGAATATAAGACGTTTTATTCACTTATCTAAGCTACAGAAATGAAACAAGCTGTTGCGGATTTTTTAAATGGAAAATTAAATGTCAGTGGAGACTAGCTTCCGGCTCGAAGGACCAATTTACAGATTCGATGTAAATATCATGATCGAATTGTTTTCTAATGCCCTTTGTTCGATTCTTCTCGTCGGCGATGGTAATACAATAAAATGTTGAAGTCGTGGAGTAAAAATTATAGTTTTATTGACAGTTACTGATAATTACACTATAGATGTTAGTTAGGTAACTTTCTATATAGGCTTTTCAAATCTCCAATTTATAATTTCACAAACAATGTATACCTCAGCACAGAGGTTAATATTTCTATCATACTAAGAAAATTTGAACTATGAGCTTACAATACAATTTAGTGTAGGCCGTTATTGCAACACTTAGGAAGTTCAATTAGAAAATATATTATTCGGCAATTTAATAAGTCTGCAAGTTGAATGTACTCTAATTATTAAAATATTACTCGATATGTTTAACAATCTCTTAATTATACACGGTGAAACCATAAAGGTTAAGAAGTAAAGAATAATGTGATATGTGTAATGTGATAATGTAATTCTGTACAAATTAAGAGATTAATTTGTGATTGAACACTTGTTGGTCTGGAATTACTTTTTCCTGATGCTTTTCTGCAATTGCAAGATTGCTTGTATGCTGCAGGGTCTGATGACTATATTGCAAGAAAATTTAAAAGTAACATTACCGAAAACCAGACTGATTTGCAGTAAAATGTAGAATAAAATTAAGCTACAATCACGGAACAGTTAGGTGGCCTTAAAGAAGATATGTTTGCAAAATTGGCAGGACGCAAGCCAAGGATACAAGAAACCAATTAAGAACTTCGAGTAGAAGTGCGTGTTACTACTACACAACTACGTAAAAAGATACAAGAAGCCGCTACTGACACCACAATGAAACTTCGCACAGAGATACAAGAGGCTATGAATGAGAATGAGAAATAACACCAATAGGAAGGCCACGGAAAAGGTGAGAGGATGAAGTTGCAGCGGACGCGCAATATTTGCTAGACGTGAGAAACTGGAGATGATCGGCACGGGACTGGCAAGGTTGTATGCATAGTTTGGAGCAGGCCAAGGCCAAATTTGGGCTGTATCGCCATTTAAGAGAGAGATGAATGAGAAAACCTCGCAACTGCGAATAGAGATGCAGGAATTGGACCACAAATTGAGAGATGATGTAGCCAAAATAAGGAGTCAGGCAAATGTTGCAACTATTCCTCAATTTTCACGTCATCTTAACACAGCTAAAGTGAAACTACCAAGATTCTATAGCACGACCAGTTGGTCAGTTTATCTGAAATAGTTTCTTGCAGCTGCACAAGCCAATTCGTGGTAGGATGAAGAAAAGGCCAATGCACTTGAAGTTTTCCTCTGACGAGAAGTCCTGAATATTTTGCAGACCATCTCTGGGAAACAGCAAAAGAACTTTTCCAGCTTGGTGTCTCAATTGGAAAAGCAGTATGGGGACAAACATCTGCAGCAAGTGTACCAAAGTCAATTAAGGTCCAGACAGCAGACATACGGTGTCTACAAGAATTTGAAGTCAATATAGCACGTCTTATCAGACTAGCCTCTCCTACTGCCCCAGATGACTTTCTGGATCAACTGGCTATCCAGAATTTTGTAAATGGACTACGTGACGTCAAAATGCAGCAAGTTATGTGAATTGCTAGAAATAAAACATTAGAAGACGTCTTGGCTCATGCGTTAGAGTACGATGCAGACAAAACTGCCTCAAAAAGTACCTCAGATAAGAATTCGCCAGGTTCAGGCCACCAACGATAATGAAAAATTTGGTGAACTAGCAACACTTAAAGGTTTTCTCAAGCGACTAGAAATTAGGAGCCGCAACAGTCCTCTAACCATACTTAGATGTTGGCAGTGTGGAGAAATAGGTCATCGTAGAAATGAATGTCTAGCAGAAACCAGCCGACAGCTGGTTGGCTCCTACAATGCCCCAGTAGTTAGAGTTTCACAACTTCATGCACAAGGAGAAAAGTCTTATGATTTCTGGTAAGCTTAATGGGAAAATTTGTCAAATATCCATTGATATTGGCGTAACTCACATTATAGTCCACTCAAGGATGATATATGTTTCGAAGATCTATCGATGCGAGATAAGTTATACTTTAACAACCGCAACCGGAACAATAACTCCTATTCATTGAAATACCGACGTGGAGTTGAAGCTCAGAGGGCAGAAAATCGTACATCTTATGCTAGTAGCTGATATCATGTTCCATCAAACTTCTTGCTTCTTCATAACGTTAACTTGGATTTAAAAGCAAATGTTCTTCAAATTAAAGATGAAGAAGTGGTGTTAATGTCAATAGAATCTAGTGAAACAATATGCCGCATCTATGTTGAAGAAGATATTCTATTACCAGCCCGATCCGAGATCATATTACCTGTTGTTGCGAAACCATAACCAGACCTACCGACTACTGTTTTTAGAATCTTCGAACAACTCTCTAAAGGCATCATTCCAGCAAGAAATCTAGTTAGAATGGACGGCAACCCGTTCCCTGCCTTAATAATGAATCTCAATGATCACGATGTTCGATTAAAGAAAGAAATTTCAATGGGCACTCTTGAGGGTGTCACCAGTATCAGAAATTGTATTCTACAACCACAAAAATCACCGATGGCTTCAAAATTAACAGCACAACTTTAACTCCTAGATATCTAACGATTATAGGCGAACCGAGGTAACCAAACATCAAATAAACACTGGAAATACTGCCTCCATCAAACGAACTCTTAAAAGAGTCCCGTTTGCAAAACGAGAAGTCGAGAGAATGTTAAAGGAACTGCAGGAACAAGGTGTAATGGGACCATCACAAAGTTAATGGTGTTCCCTAGTTGTCTTGGTGAAAAAGAAGGATGGCTGTACTAGATTCTGTGTAGATTAAATGATGTTACGGTCAAGGACGACACTGTACTAGTTGCAAGAACAGTAGAAGAATTACAAAGATTACTTACAGACATAAATATTGCTTGCAACAATTATGGTATAAATATCAATATTAAAAAAACCAAGTATATGGTCTTCAGTAAAAACATGACACAACCAGCGTATATTAGTATAAACGGCACTCAAGTTGAAAAAGTATCAAGTTACAAATACTTGGGAACTTTAATAAACGAAACTGGAGACCAAAACAGTGAAATAAAAAGACGTATCGAAATTGCTAGGGCCACCTTCATAAAGATGAGAAAATTCTTCTGTAACAGAAATATAAGCATCCCTCTACGATTAAGAATGCTGAGAGGCTATGTATTTAACACTCTATTATACGGTGTAGAGGCCTGGACTCTCAAACAGAACAACATGAAAAATATTGAAAGTTTCGAGATGTGGTGCTACCGTCGAATGCTGAAGATTAGTTGGGTTGAAAGAATAACAAACTGTGAAGTAATACGAAGAATAGGAAAAGACCCAGAGATTTTGTTAACGCTAAAGCGAAGAAAACTCGAATATTTTGGTCACCTGATGAGAGGACATAAATACGCATTACTTCAAAATATAATGCAGGGAAAAATAGAAGGAAAACGGAATCCAGGCCGTAGAAGAATGTCATGGTTGCGGAATTTGAGAGAGTGGTATGGCTGCACCACTAATGAACTCTTTAGGTCAGCCGTAAACAAGGTCAGAATAGCCTTGATGATTTCCAATCTCCGATAGGAGCGGCACAAAAAGAAGAAGAAGACGGTCAAGGATAGTTACCCATTGCCACGTATTGATGACACCTTGGATGCTGTGACTGGAATCAAATGGTTTTGGTTTAAAATGTGGGTATTGACAAATAAAAATGGGTCCAACAGACCAAGCCAAGACAGCGATTTCGACTGGTCAAGGTTTATAGCAATTCACTGTCCTGCCCTTTAGTCTTTGTAATGCTCCAGCCACATACAGACCGTAATTTTCACCCCTATATTATCAACCCCTATTTTTCATAACACAAACAAAACGGAATTTATGAAATTCCTTGTGCAGACTGCTCCGATCTTTAATATACCCAACAAATTATAGAATAGAAAACAGGATTTATGAACATTCCATTTCTGTTCGCAATTCCGACTCAATTACAGCTTTAGGTAAACACCATCTTCATACAGGCCACAAAATTGATTTTGAAAATTCTAGAACCATAGCCACCATCCGCTTCTGTAAACCAAGAATTATCCGAGAAGCCATAGAAATTGAAAAAAGGCCAAATTGTCTCAAGAAAAGAGATGATGGCATACGGTTACCTTCGACTTGGAACCTCCCATCAAAAAAATATCATCTGTTTCACTCGTCAATCAAAATCCTGCTGTCAGAAATATTCGTGTTAATCTCCACGCTAATCCCCACGCTAATTCCCACGCCAACCTCCACCCAAACCACTCACGGTATAAATGAACTGTCCTCTAGTCTAGTTCCAGCACCAGTAATGCATTGGTTAGTCATCAGTGTAGTAGTGTCTGAGGGCTCGGGAGACTGAGACCTCGAAAGCCCTGAAGAAGACGTCGAAGAGGATGTCGAAAGCTCGGTGTAATGATAATCGACGCGATTCAATCCGGAAGACTGTTGAATTTAATATTAATTCCTGTAATAGTATTAATCTTAGCGCTAGATTTACAATGTTGCCGGTCATCATTATTCTGGCATTATAATCCTGTGTGGGTCATAGCATCCTCAAGAATATCTCTCCAGTCGTTCCTATCCATCGCCTTCCCCCGCCAAGCACGTATTCCATATTTCTCATGGCTTCATCGATGTTATCAATATACCTTTTTCTAGCTGGGTCATTTTGCTCCATCTGCATTACATGCCCTATCCACAATGTTGCCAATACCAAAATATAATTGTTATATAATCAAAATTCTGTAGAATTCTGTAGTAGATTTAAATTTAAGTGGTGATTTAGTAAATCTTGCTAAAGTCTTTGATTTTTTTTAAAACAAGACATAGTTACACATAGTAACAAGAACCAAACACAATTATTACTTGGAATATAAACGCACAACTGGTGAAACAAAATTATGAACGCCTTAGAAAAGAATCGTAGCATTACAAATATTATTATATATGTCAATTTGAACATCAACAGCTGCTTACTCAGTACGTAGCACTTTAAGTGGCCCCAAACTTACGTGCATAGGGGACCCAGATACGTTGTAACATTTTTTTTATTATTAATATATTAAATTATTTTTAATTCCTTTTACCCCCGTGCGATACGCCGATGATTAGGAATCCCCGTGTTTACGATAGGAAAATAATATTGTAGATACCAAGCTAAAATGGAATTCCCTAATTAAGAAAGGTTTTTAATCCTTCCGTCATAATATTCATTATGAAAAGAGTATAACGCTTTTTGGTATTTGGTTTCTCTTCATAAATTGGTAATTTTCGTCGAAGGCCCGTTTCTTTTGACAATAACTTAATCCCAAGTATTGTCTGTTTCTTATGTCCAATTGTTAATACCGATTATTTTACCTCAAACTTTCCAATAGTCGTTAAGGCCTTACCTTCTGAGAAACACATACAACTGTCCTATCATTCTTGAGTGGAGGAATATTTTCTTCTTCCTTTTTCAGGGACAGTTGGTGAAATTTTTAGTGGAACCAATTTACTTGTTGGTGGGCCGTTGTTGAGTTAAGGCCAATATCTCGTGTTACGCTTTGCTTACAATATTTCTTATCTTATCGTCGCTGTGAATTATTTTCTAAGTGTGTATACACTTCATATTTGAGTTTTCTTTCCTTAGACTATATTAAATTATATATAGTTCTACACTACTATTAATGGTTATTAAATTCAGTGTTTAGTACCAGAAAAGTATTAAATTGAGTGAATTAAGCTGCCTTCGTCAAGATCTACTGTAAGTAATCTTTATCTACAATTATCTGGGCGAGTAATATGGTATGGTACCATATCACCTGCCATTATCTGGACGTATCATCTATATCTTCACCTGTAGATCGCCGATTTTTGAATGTAATTGAACCATTCAAGAAATTTCTATAAATATTACCTATGAACATACAAGTCTCAGTTTTTTATTAAATAATAGTGCGAGATAGTTAATTGACTTAACCAAGTGCGGTTTGGTTTATGTTTTTATTTCTGTAACCTTTTTGTATTTTTGTAGATATAGAGTTAAGTAATTTTTGCTATCTTTTGTATTTCCTATAATTTTTGTTCATTATCTTTCCTATGATATCTCGAGATACGCCAAACTATATTTGTATATGATTGCCTTAAATATCTTGGTAAAGGTATTTTCTTATTACATTATTGCTTAATTTTATACATATATAACACCATTTCATAGTTGTGTATTTTTATTACTTGTGTTGCATTTAGCAGAATCATAATTTTGTGTTTAATATATTGTTATTGTTTTATGCATGGATTTTATTTGTCGGCTCCTAACAAGTTCCCTGATAAAATAATAGCTCTGAACAATTACTATCTTTAAATATTACTATGCTTTTGAACTGTAGAAAGATCAGGCTGATTAAGTTTCGTAGGTAAGTAAGTGTAATACTTAATATATTTATTATTTGTTTATATATTGCGTTGACCAGATTTATTTGATAATTTACTGTTGGTATCTTTCCTTGGGTTTGATCTTTGAGCCTAAATATCTTTTCTTATCTCTTTTCTTTTCTAAGGTTTTCTTAATTTTCTCCTTAACCCCAAAAAATTGAGTGGCGCCCTGTTTCTATCTTCTCTTATCTTTGGTAATTTTACCCATCTATCTTTTTGTTTATTTCTGTATCTTTTCTAATATCTCTTATCCTATCTTTACCTATTTCTTCCGTTGGATCCATTCCCGGTTCCAAAAGCTAGTTTCGAACCCACGACTCGCTCTCCACCAACCATCTGGCTGCCGTCCGCAGTGTCTCCATTGGTTATTTTTCTAGCACCACCCAAAAAAGATTTCCGAGGTTACAACGTTGACTCAAATTAATTAAACCAGAGGCATAAATATTATGGGAAATTAAACTGGACAAGACAAAATATATATTGATTTGGTTACGTACATATTTATTTGAAACCATACATATAATTTGTGAAAGTTTCACGATCAAATTCAAAAGTTTCTCACCTAATTTAAGAAAAAGAAGACATAGTAGTCTACTTATAATATTTGTAATATATCATTTATTTTAACTTGGCCCTAGCCAACCTTTATTTTATTTTCATCTCATCGTGAAGTCACAAAAATAAACGATTTAAAATAGCAAATTTCGAAAGTATAAAAATAGACATTGGATGTGACAAATACGCGCTTATATCCGATTTTAACTCCATAATTTATTCTCGATCAAAATATTTGACTTAACTATTTTCAGCGTCAATGAGTATTTTTGTTACAAACATTATTAGCGGCTGTGTATACTTTCCCGCGAAATTACTACAGTGCTGAGTTTATGTGGCCAATAAATAATACAGTATTTGATATAAGTGTGTAAATATTTTCCTCATTTACTGTTTATATTTCTTATAATACTGAGGGATACATATAAATATCTTGAATAGGAAATTAGGATTTAATGTCTAAAAAGAAAAGTACGGAGCAGTAACACTTATCTTAAGAAAATATTCATAAGTCATTTTAAGTGCGTAAGTAAGATAAACGAATAACTCGACTAAAATGGAGATGGGCAGGACACATAGTGAGAATGAATGACAGACGATCGATTAGTCGAAAGTCTATTAGAATGGAGACCACGTTGGTATAATGTCACCTCGGGGTAAATGGAAAGGGTCTAAATCACCTTCTGTACCACCGTGTACTCTGTAGAGGACTTCGAGAATATCTACGAAAGCACCTCTACCCAAGTCCACTTTCAGGTTATGGACTTGTGAAAGTTGTCTTCTGGTGGACCCGTCTTGAAAAAGACGGGTTATTTCTTACATGACGAAAATATTCGACGAAATAAACCATCAGGTTTTCTTCTTTCGGCGACTTGCCTTGATAAAGGCAAGTTATTTCTTACACAACCAAAAGAGGTCGAAATAAAACACCAAAATTCACGTTGAATAATAACTCAGCCACAGAGTAGGGAAAGGCTAAAAGAAATCAGAGCCCCGAAAGCACTAAGCTCTCGGAGAGCCCGTGAAGGACTGACCTTATTGACCTGAAAATCGCCTATTTTTATACTTTCTGAAGTAGCGATTAGGGATTTCCAGGTCAGGGAGGGGTCTACGGGAAAAATAAGACCACCAGCACAATAGACTGCTGGGAAGTCTATTGTGGACTGGAAGACTTGTGGCCAGGACCTACAAAGCAGATCCTGGCGGCGCCCATTTGTGGACTTTATTTCCTTAATATATTTTTCTTTTTATATGAAAAAAATGCTGTTCAACCGTTGTACTAGAGTTCAATCAAGGAATATTTTTCATGCTAGTTTCTCTGATATTGGAAAAGTGTGTCAATAATAGGTATAGGACTTATACAAAAATAATACAAAAATACTGCACAATATTGTAATAAACAAACAAAAATATAATACTAAAAATAATAGTAAAGGTACTTGAATGATATGGTTTAAAACAATCTAAGCACAAAGCCACTTTATCCGTTTTTGAGCACTGGTGGCATCATCTTCGCGTGGTTTTCTACGGCAAATGACCAACATTTTAAAAATACTGCATGTTCAATGACCTCCCAATTTTTTTTCTTGCAGAAAAATCTTTTATAATACTGGTAGCCAATTTGGATCTATATTTAAGGTAAGATATTGCTTTTTCTACGTTACTTTGCCTAAGGGATACGTTATAAATTATGTAAGAATTTACTATGGATGCATCAAAAAGGTAATAAAATCTACCAACCATTCACTTTTCCAAGCTACTAAGTATGTCTGCATTCATTGGTCAAACCGATCAACACCGCCCATATACATATTGTAGCCTACACTGACTTGAGAACAGCGGATGTTTTCTCGTTCTCCAGTTTTTGATGTTCTCAAAACATAACCAGTTATTGCATGATTATGCATATTGCTACATACTGTCACACAGATTTTGAGCCAAAATCCATTCACTTACTTAAAGTAATATCATTGCTGACAATTTCATCAATTTCACCCATTTTCATTTTTCTAGTCATCTACTAAATATGCTTTTGGAAAATATTTTCGTGTTTGTCTTACTGTCCCACAACCAAAATGACCTAGTTCTGATAACTTATTCATAAGAGGAAGTGTGGTAAAAACATTGTCAAAGTATAAACTGTGTCCACTTTTTTCTGACACTTTAATTAAATTCTTGTATTTGGCTTACAAAAAGGACGTACAAAACAATATCGTATAATTTTTCGTACTTTTTATTATACAATAAAATTAATATTTAAAAATAAATAAATAAATTAGATCGTAATATTACTAAGTCAGTCTGCGGCTACCTGGAATTAATCTTCTTTCTCGTTTTTGTTCGTTCGTCTAGAGTAAGAGAAAATTGGTCTATTGCTTTGTAGACTGTGCTGTAAAGCATATCCAATTCTTTGGCATCTAAAAAATAACAAAAATTTGTTTTACTATTACTTCTTGTACTATTTGAATTTACTATATTAATAAATACAGGCAAATTAATTTAAATTAATCTGATCAGACTCTTTTTTTTTGTGTAATGTGTGTCGAGTAAAAGTATTCTCATTACGTAAAGTTTGCTTCATTGTCTTTGAGGATATGTACGAAATCATCACTTTATAGTCCCCCATAAAATTATTAGAACCTTCGAGATATAGTAAACTGATCACAGGCATCATTTGGAGATAGGTAAACTCATCACCGCAGACAGGTAAACTGATCACCAGCATTTTGCCTCAAGGCGCTTACTTGCTACACTTCTCGTTTATGTGGTAATTTATTAAATTCAGAAATTATTTTAAAATAAATAATAAGATCGGGTTTCTTACGGTGTGACCTATTATACGTATCTGCAAATGTAAACAGTTTTGAGGTCTGAAAATTCAGTTTCATGGGTTTTAGATAGTGAACTTTATAATTTATTAATTATATTAATTACTATTTAACTGGGAATAAGCCACAATTAAAGATAAAAATACGTTTATTGACGTTTCAATTTCCACTTCGGAAATCGTGTTCAAAATACAAACAGTAAATTAAACAAATTTTGTTTTTTTGTTACATAGTGAAAAATTCTTCTAATAATTTAATTTTATCTGACTCATTTATAATGACAATTCAGACATACATTATGCATTTTAAAGTAGACGACTTTAAAATGATATTGCCAATATTGTTGAGTTGCGCTCCTGGGACGACTTTACTTATAAGATAGTTCATTCGATTACATGAAATCAACTTTAACTTGAGAATATCCGTCAGAAAAAAAAATCATAGCATTTAATTCGTCTTTAAAAAGACAAACACATGACATGATGACAGTAAAATTCTCCTGTTAGTGATTCCATAGTAAATTATGAGGGAAAAACCAGGAACAAAACCTCATAATACTATCCCGACATGGTAAGTATTTGTTCGTGCATTTAGTTTACCTTCAATAAACACCTGAATGTTTCCTGAATGTTTTAATCTCTAAGAACGATACTTAATATGAGACTTAGGTGTATAGAAAACCAACACACACCAATAGATATTTAAATTTTAAATCAAATTACAATATTAATGTAAAAAAGGGAATAATTAAATCCTTATACGATAGAGCCAAAATTACTTGTTCCAACGAAAATTCGTTCTTGGAGGAGAAACATTTGTTAACATCTGTTTTATTAAAAAATGATTATCCTTTATCGTTTATAAATAAGGAATTTTCAACAATCGATCGAATAGAACAGAACAACTTAGAACCAGATCCTACAGCAGACACAAGGAATAATACGAGGAAAATAACAATACCGTACATAAAAGGATTATCAGAAAAACTTAAAAGGATAGGAAATAAATTCAACATTTCAACAACATTCAAAACAACAAACACGTTGAGATCTATTTTGTCCAAAACCAAACCTAACAATGAACAAGAAAGGAGAAAGAATTGCATTTATAAAATACCTTGTGAATGCGATCAGTTTTATTTAGGTGAAACATAAAGACCATTAAATGTTAGAATAAGTGAACAATAATCTTATATTAAAAATAGAGAATTTGATAGATCACAAATATGTAAACACGCATGGGATAATGAACATAGGGTTCAATGGAATAATTCAAATGTAGTCCTAAAAGAAACGGATTTTAAAAATAGAAAAATCAAAGAAGCGGCTCTAATTATGCTAAATGAGGCCAATTGTGTCGCAAATTCCTCGGCAGAATGTAGTAGGATCTGGTTACCAATATTGAAAGAGGAAGTTATTAATAAGAAAATACCAGGATTAGTAAGTCAGTAACATATAGAGGATACATCATTTATGTTTTTTAAATAACGAAACGTATAAAATCAGAATTTTGGTGTTTATTGAAGGTAAACTAAATGCACGAACAAACACTTACCATGTCGGGATAGTATTATGAGGTTTTGTTCCTGGTTTTTCCCTCATAATTTACTATGGAATCACTAACAGGAGAATTTTACTGTCATCATGTCATGTGTTTGTCTTTTTAAAGACGAATTACATGCTATGATTTTTTTCTGACGGATATTCTCAAGTTAAAGTTGATTTCATGTAATCGAATGAACTATCTTATAAGTAAAGTCGTCCCAGGAGCGCAACTCAACAATATTGGCAATATCATTTTAAAGTCGTCTACTTTAAAATGCATAATGTATGTCTGAATTGTCAATATAAATGAGTCAGATAAAATTAAATTATTAGAAGAATTTTTCACTATGTAACAAAAAACAAAATTTGTTTAATTTACTGTTTGTATTTTGAGAACGATTTCCGAAGTAGAAATTGAAACGTCAATAAACGCATTTTTATCTTTAATTGTGGCTTATTCCTAGTTAAATTGTAATTAATTTAAAATGCCACAAGAAAATAGCTTCAGAACAATATAGTTTTTTTTTGTTTTCTTGCTTAGCTTTCTGATTTTTATCCATGTAATTAATCCAAAGTGACATTTGAGTTATTTTCCATTTAATTTTTTCTGTTTTTTTTCATAATTCAACAGTTAAATTAAAATTTAATCTGAAACTGGCTGTGTCCCGAGAATCCAGTAACTTCTCTACACCCAGTATCCCCCAGTACCCTATCTTCTATGATAATAAAGTTCTCATTGGTTACAAGGAACCTAAATACGTAAACTTCTGATTCTATGCCTGGGTATTAATGCTTATTACTTTCGTTTTTTCATCAGTTATTTCATCATTTGTTTTGATGTTTCTGATGATGAAGTTTTGAAAATTGAAAGTGTAATACAAAAGCGGAACAAAAAGGTAAGAACATGTATTCTACTGAGTCACTTTTATATTTTTTAGATTTATTCGTTACACACCTACATATTTTAAATTCTGCCTCCAAAATCTTAGACTTTTGAAGGACTTTATTTAAAAATACATTCAATAATAAATTGTTCCTTGACCAGCTTGTTTTGATACTACTTTTTAATACCAGGTAGACATAATACTGTACGCTCTCACACGTGCGTTGATACATAGTCATTTTTTGGAAACAGGCCAACTGACATAAAAAATAAACGATTACGTAGAAAATTTTCAAATTGTACCTTGGGGTGTCGAAATATCTAGGTGAAAGTTGATATTAAAAATTGTTGTATTTCAAAATATGTGGTTTTTGTAAATCAACAGTTGTTTAAGCTCAATGGATTTATAAAATTTGTTATTTGGACGTCGAACAGTCTTTTTTATAGCAATAAGGTTTGGATCATATGATTAAAGTACAAAAAAATAACTCAAATATTAAATTATAGAACTATTGAGATCTTTACATTAAGTAACGTTTTTCCGCAAATATAATATTCTAATTTTATAACCTTCTCCTTCTTCTTCTTCTTCACTTCAATAATTGAGCTCCAATGTTCTGCTTCTTTTCTGTCCTGAGACTTGCTATCTTCTTCGGAGCCGTTACATGTCTCTTTTTTCGCGTAATTTATATTTTACAACATGTCTTATTAATCTATCTTGGTTTAGTCTTTCAATATGTTCTCCCTATCTTAATATGTTCTTTTTCTTATAGCTTCTTCTCATATCGGAGGTTGGCTATCGTCACAGTTATCCGTACGCTATTGGCGGCTGCTCTGAAAAGATCTACTGAGTTGCAACTATACTACTCTCTTAGGTTTCTTAACCAGGAAATTCTTCATCTTCCTATGGATCTTTTACCCTTGATTTTACCTTGCATTATAAGCATTAATATCTCATATTTCGCACCTCTGGTAATGTGGCCTAAATATTCCAGTTTTCTTGTTTGATGTGCTTTATGACCTCGCAATCCTTTTGTAGCGTTCTTAACACTTCTGCATTTGTACCACGTTGGATCCATGGTATTTTCAAAATCCTTCTCTAGCACCACATCTCAAATGATTCCAACTTCTGTATACCAACCACTTTTAGTGTCCAGCTTTTCATTCTATACAATAAAGTCGAGAACACGTAGCATCTTAAGGCTCTTATCCTCAGCTCCAACGGAAGGTCTCGATTAACAAACTTTGTTTTAATTTTTATAAATGCTTGTCTTGAAATTTCAATGCTTGTCCTTATTTTTCTACATTGGTCATTGTTTTCATTTATCCAGGTGCCCAAACATTTGTAGTTATTCACTCTTTCTACTTGTTTTCCCTCGATATCTAGCCTTCTTTCTGTATGCTGCTTAGTTCATTTGTAGTCCATATTTTATACTGACTTGATGTAATCTATTTACTAAGCGTTACAGTGGTTCTAGTCTGTCTGCAAAAATAGCGGTGTCATCTGCGAATCTTCTGTTGTTCAAGATTTTTCCGTTTATTGGTATACTCTGTTATTCCTCTGATATTGCTTCCTTAAAAATAGCTTCGCTGTACAGATTGAATAACAATGAGGACAGCTTTTCTTTTAATAGTTTTACGAGTTTCTGATATCGTACTCTATCAAAAGGCTTTTGATAATCTATAAAGCAGACATAGAGATCCTGGTTTCTATCTAGTCGTCTTTGCACGAGAATGTTAAAAGCGAGCAGAGCCTCTCCCGTTCATAGTCCTCCTCTTAATCCAAACTGATGTCATCTATATCTTCTTCTATTTTTGTATATAGTCTTCGATGTATTATTTTTAAAAATATCTTAAGTATGTGGCTTATTAAGGAAATTGTTCTGTAATGGGAGCATTCTGTCGCATGTATTGACTTTGGTAGTATTACAAACATGGACAGCAACCAATCTTCGGGTATTACTCCTGTTGTATTGGGTATTGTCCATGTTTTGTTGTATTTTGTTATTCGTTGAGAATATATTTACTTCGACACTTACATCTTCATTTCTGATTTGGTCCCTCAATGTCCCGTAATGTGTTCCTTTTGTTTTTCCTTTCTAAAAATGTAACATTTGAATGGACTACAACCCTTTTATAAATCCTAACTGTATATAGCTAATATCAGGCTGCAGCTGCTTACTTACTTACTCCGTGGCGTTACAACCCTTCGTGGGTTTTAGCCGACTCGACAACATGCCTCCACTGTTTTCTGTCTTGAGCAACCTCCATCCAATTCTCCACGCCCATAGTGCTTAGGTCTCCTGCTATATTATCTCGCCACCGGAGACGAGGGCGTCCGCGTGGTCTCCTTCCAGTTGGGACTTCCTCCCACACCAGTCTTACTGTTCGTTCGTCAGAATGTCTTCTGAGGTGTCCTGCCCATTGGAGTCTTCTGGACTTTATTTCTTTTATGATGTTGGCGTCTGGGTAAAGTTCTTCAAGCTCTTTATTAGTTCTTATCCTATATTGTCCTGATGCTTCATCAAGCACCGGACCAAAGATCTTCCTTAGGATGTTTCTTTCCCAAAACACGTAGTCTCTCTTCATTTGCCTTTGTTATCGTCCACGTTTCGCTTCCATACATCACAACGGGTCGTATGATTGTTTTATAGACCTGTATCTTCGTACGTCGTGTTAGTTGTTTTGATTTTATAAGGTTTTGGAGGGCAAAAATACATCTGTTGCCGGCCTGAATCCTGTTGTTTATTTCTTGTGATCCGTTATTGTCTTCAGTTATTGTTGTTCCAAGATACTTGAATTCCCTAACGCGCTCAAAGTTAAAGTCATCGATGGTAATGTTCTGACCGATTCTGTCTCTGCTTTGGTTATTGCGGCTGATATACATATATTTCGTCTTATTTTCGTTGATTTGGAGCCCCATCTTCTCTGCTTTCTTCTCGAACCTCACGAAAGTCTCCTTCATCCTTAATCGTGTGTTTTCTATTAGATCTATATCGTCTGCAAATGCCAGTAGTAAGTTTGGTCCTTCTCGATGAAATACTGTATTGGGTTTTTCGATTCTTGTACTTCTGATTATGTGCTCCAGAGCTAAGTTAAAGAGTTGTGGTGAAAGTGCATCTCCCTGTTTTAGTCCATTGTTTATTTCAAATGTCTCCGAGTATTGTTGTCCAACTCTCACCTTACATCGTAACCGTTCCATACACATCCGTATCAACCGGACTAGTTTTTTTGGAAAGCCAAGTTCCTGCATCGCTGTCCACAGTCTGTCCCTACATACTCTATCAAATGCTTGTTTAAAATCTATGAACATCTGATGAAGCTCACGATCAAACTCCCAGCATTTTTCCATTATCTGTTTTATTGTGAATATCTGGTCAATTGTAGAGTGGCCCGGTCTAAATCCGCATTGATAATCTCCAACGATTTCTTCTGTGTATGTTTTGGTTCTTTCTAGCAGGATGTTTGCAAGGATTTTGTAGGCGGTGTTTAGGAGTGTTATTCGCCTGTAGTTAATACATTGCTTTAGGCTGCAGCTTCTGGCAGATATAAATGATTTTGAGAAATATATTGATCAAGTGACTTATTAACCAGATTGTTTAGTTTAGACTCCAAAGAAATTACACTCAAAACAGTAGACAAAGTTACGTCAGCATGTGTCCAAAGCCTAGAAACTGATAATGTATGATGTCTTCTTACTGCCATACAACTAAATAGTCTCTCCTGTTGGACCTAGGTCGTCCTTGGCAGTCCTCGACTACTTTCGTGGCATGTATTAGCTGTACCATCTTCTTAAACACGATACCAAGCCCGACTAAACAGAATCACACTCTGACAAGCCTTGAAGGCTTAAGCTACTTCTTGTTGAATTCGATTTTCCATTAGTTGCAAAAAGGGTAATATAACGGTATTTTTTGCGAAAGAAAGCTTTCCTAGTTACATAATACGGCACAAAACACTAGACCATACCGCTCTTATACGTGAAATCACTTGTTAGAACTGAATAAAATGGTGAAAAAGTGTTTTTATACAAATAATCTCCAATATGTTTTACAAGTATAAAGATAAAATCTGAATCTTGTTTATCTCTACAACAAAAATGTACCAAGAAACATTATATTTTGCTATTTTACAAAAAAAATCAATCACAAATATGTTAAAACAAAATATATAGCAATTATCAAACTGTTATTTAAAATGGTGAGCGAAAATAGTAGATTGTTTTCTTACCTATCCTCCCAATACTCCTATAATTTAGATCACCTTCACCTCCATTATTCCCAAATCCAAACTTGTTCTTCAAACTAGGAATGAAAAATAGTAAACACAAAACCGCCACAAAACTGACAAACTTTTTAAATAAGACCAGCTTCAGTAAAATTTTTCCCAACCAAAAAAGATCCAGTTTCCACTTGAGTTTTTCCCATAAGGATCCTAGAGCGTGTGGGGCTCCATAGAAGACTTGAATTGAGGACCCGGGTGGTCCGTAAATTGGTGCTGGTGGTCCATAAACTGGTTGTGGTGCCGGTGGTGGCGGTGGTGGTGGTGGTGGAGGGGCCGGTGGTCCTGGATTTGGTGGTCCGTATACTGGTGCTCCATATCTACAATATAATTTTAACTAAATATGTAATTATTTCGGCTAAATTATCACAAAGGTTCGGTCAAATTATGATCGACTGGCAGAGAGTTCTAAGAAATTATGGATTCCAAAGGGAATGTTCATACTTGTTTTGTAGCATTTTCAATTTCATTGATTCTTTTGAGTATATTGAAACCTCCTCGTATAATAAAATAGATTAAAAACTCCTTATATATTTAAAAAATAAAACGAGGAATTCTCCCGTGTTGTTAGTTCGTATCTTTCAAAGTACCCAAAAGTGTTTCGTCGCCGAGTAATAAAACCATTTGGCGAGTTGTTTATTTTACTTCGGCAATCTCTTTTCATGTTTATGCGTCGCAAAAGATATCTACGTCGTTCGTTGGTTTTGCTATGTCAAGTGTTTGTTTATTTTCAAGTTAAGCGAAAAATTTTTTAATTTCGTTACTCTTGTTGGAACCGCGAGCAAGAGCGGTTCAGCGTTATGTCCAAATTCATGTCGAGTTTGTAAAATTTTCTGTTTTTTTCGTTGATTGTGGTGGAAATGGGTAGCAGTAGTGATGGATTTTATCCAGTATGAAGTGACCGGCATTAATTTGCGGGAGTAGTGAAGTTTTCGCTCGATATTTCGAGATTTTTAAAAATTCTGTTTCATGTTGGAGGGTTCATGTTTTTTTTTTTGAGAGTTCCCGTTTTCCCTGGTGTGTTTCCCTGGTGTGTTTCGTCCCAATGAATGTCCTGTTCCTGTTTCGGCCCCAAATGGATGTGTTTGCTGCTGATCTCGGATGGATGCTACAGAGATATAACAAGTTCTTTTTGTGAAGTGGAAATATGTAAATCAAGGTAACTGTTTTTTTTGTGTTCAAATTTAAACTAAAGACAGACAATTTTTTTTATAAAATAATAATTGTTTTCGTTACATTTAAAATTGTAAATTTATGGTTTTGAGTTGAGCTGTCAATTTATGTGTTTAGTTTTTTTGAAATTTAATGTTAATTTATGACAGCTCGTTTTATTATTTTTTGATTTTACTTTGTTCTATTTAAAAAAAAAGGTTAACCTCCATGCAATTTTGTAAGTTTTTGTAGCAACAGTGTTTGTAAGCGGATGACACATCTAAGTTTTTGTGTTTTGTTTTTTCTCCATGTAACTGTCTGTGGTGACACATAAATAAATGTTAAATTTTGTTGTCTTAACATTTTATTTATTTTTTTTGAGCTAACCCTTTTTGAGTTTATTTGAAAAAGATATGTTTTTTATGTTTTGATTTTGTTTTCTAATTATTTTTCTAGTTACAACTAGTGGTTGTAATAGGCATGATTAGGCACCTCAAGTGGCGCCCTATATTAAATTTCTTGAGGTGTTTTTTGTTTATTTTTATTGTGTTTATCCCAAGAGATTAATGACCCCTTTATTTCATTTTCTTGTAGTTGCCCCATTCTATCCCCCTTATCTTTTACTTATCCACGACCCCAGCTCTCCTAGAAACCCTGAGTGCCGTTCGCATAAGTAGCGTTTATTTTGCTTGCCTTATCTCCACCCCTTTAGTTTCTTCCCCCAATTTTCTATCCCCTGTATTAATGAACCCTTTGGTAGGCAAAATATTGTCGTTACAGTTTTCATTATTTCAATATATAAATCAATTCTTATATCTATATAATGATCTATTGTAATGACTCCAGTGGTGGGTTTTGATCTTAACCATAATTCACCCACAGTCTATTCTATTCTTCGTTACATCTTTTCAAAGACTGAAGTATCTCTCTTAAATCATCCTCCACGTCCTGCAGCTATCGCTTCCTTGGACTACCTCTCTAGCTTGTGCCTTCCATTTTTTTTACAAAATAGTCTTCTAATTTTTTTCCACGTATACAGTTATGACAGCTTTCTCAACTTTAAAAACCTAACTGCTAACTCTTTAAACAACTGAGAAGAACTATTAAAACTGATCAAAAAATAACAGAACAAAACAGAATATCACAATAATGGAGATCAAGCATCCTAATATCTCTCTTCATAAAGGGAGACAAATCAAACCTAGAGAACTACAGAGAAATTAACCTATTACATGCAATATTAAAACTGACAACCAAAGTGATAACAAATAAACTGAATGACATTATAACACTAGCAGAAGAACAGCAAGGTCTAAGGTATGGAAGATCATACACCGACAGTATATTTATAATAAGGCAAGTTTAAGAAGGCATTTAACAGGGTCAAATTAACTGACGTTATCCATTTATTGTACGCAAGAGAGATATCTATGTATAGTAATAATCAAAATGTTTACGAATATCTACCAGAACAACAAAATAAAAGTAATTTAAGAAACGGAACTAACTGACCCAATTGAAGCTCTCAATGAAAAACGATAGGAGGATTGCTGGAGCCTTTTATTGTTTAACCTGATCAGGGATGGAATAATACAAAAGTAGAAGAACAAAAAAACGATAACAAATGGGAGAAAAACAATTTAAAATAATCTGCTATGCAGATGTCGCAGCAATACTAATACCTCAAAGTGGAGATAATTTACAACGTATGCTGCATCAATTTAATATAACTGCCAGAAAATTTAACATAATAATATCTGCAAAAAAGAAAATGAGTGGCACATCTACTAAGATGTAAATTGGAACTGGAAAGTCAGACAATGGAAAAAGTGATGGAGTTTAAATATTTAGGCATCACAGTTTCTAGCTACGGAAAGCTCGAAATAGAAGTGAAAGATTAAGTAAATAGAGCAAACAGAATATGAAGCACGAAATGTGGAGCAACAAAAATATCGGGAACGAAATGAAAGGCAGAATTTACAAAACAATCATCAGACCAACAATAATATTCGTGACAGAAATACGACCTGACACAAAGAGAATAAAAAGAGTGCTAGAAATAGCAGAAATGAAAACCCTTAGAAAAATCGATGGTAAGATGCAAAGACAGCAAGAGATAGTTCCCCAATAGAAAGAAGATCAGTGGGACGACCATAAAAACGATGGGTCGATAACTTATTGGAGGTACAGTAAAAAACAGAATAAGTCATGCCTACATAATAAGAAGAAGAGAAGAGAAGAAGAGAACATCTTTTATGTGAATAAATGTTATACTTACTGAGGTGCAGGAGGACCGTAATTCGAAACAGGCTGTGTAGGTGGACCATATTGATAAGGCGCAGGATACTCTCCAGTGTATTCCCTATTGATATTTCCTTTCTTCGTTACTGCAGCATCCAACTTCTCGTTTTGCGATTCTTTGTACGCGTCTAAGTAGGAATCAGCCGCAACGAGAAGAGACCCGCTTTTTTGGAAATCAAAAACTCCGCACAAAACACCGAAAAATATTACTATTGTTTTCTTCATGGCGCGTATCGAAGTTGACTGAAAAAGATATAAAATGAAAATAAATCAGTTCTAAATAGATGGTGGGCATGCTTGAAAAGGATTTTTGACTTTCCATTTAATATATTTATTCAGGACCGTACTGGATCATTCGAATTGATAACATTGAAAGTAATTAAATAAGGTACAAATGTGTGGTATTCAATTCATTGCACAAAATAGTAAAAAATATCTCTCTCTATTTTTCGTGACATAATGAGGTTTGTTTTAGTTTATTTATATTAATAATAATTTTGTTTTTATTTAGAATTTCCGCATCAACCATTAAAGGTTATTAGCGGGTTTTACAGATTTTATAGTTGTTATTAAATATAGGTACTAATGACAAATTGCGTATTAAATTACAAACTACAAAATGATACATGAGGCCCCTGGAAGTCAAGGGGTCTAAGTAACAAAATCAACATTTTGAGAAAACTCAAGTCAAAGTCGAAAGATTATTGTAAGAGGGAAATTTAAAATTGCATTATTTTGACCATGTGAGAAGGATAATAAGGTCTTTGTGTTGTTATTGCCAATAGCAGAAATTATTGCAATATTCGGTTATTGTTTTATGTTTAAAAAAAATTGAAGGTGCGCACATGGATCCCTTTACCTCTCATTAATTTTGTGAGAATGAAAATGCTCAATGTGCCCAAATACATAAGTGGTTTTATTATTATTTAAAAAACTATTTTGTATGTTATTTTTACATGATAGTATTAAATCACAAAATATTAGATGTTGGCACTTGAAAACTATTTAATTGCTGTCATTTGTGTCATAAACGTTGTTACCAAAGTGATTATCATAATTTTCATTGTCTACAAAAGTACCTGTAGCTAAATACTTTCTAGTCATTGTTTCATGAGGTAGGCTTGGGTAAAATTCATGGTATATCGATGAAAAGAATTGCAAGAGTTTCATGAGATCTTCATACTTTTTGTATTTAAGCTTGGTCTTCTTAATTACCGGATGAAACATGAGAAGCTGATAGGGAATTATACCCGCTCGTTGTTTCTTCATTGACAATTTTTCGTAAGGCATAATACCCTCTGCTAATGTTGTCTTATAAAAAAGAGTGTCTAGGTTTGCCTTTTCATAATGCAGTATCTGCATTCCTCGTATCCCTGGCACATTTTTCTGGAAGTACTGATTTAGTAATTGAAGATCAATAAAGTCTGCATCCATTTACTTGCTGAGGCATCCCGACTTATCCAGTCTTCTGGTACATAGATATGATGTTGGTTCTTCTTTTTTTTTTTTTAATTTCTATGATTCCAAAATCTTGATCACATTGATTGTAAGAATGACCAGCGACTAAAAAGTCGTGATTACCAGTTCCAATTTGAGTATTCTTAACAATATAAAGCCAAAAATTTGACAATTAGGTGACTTTTGTTTTGCCCTAAACAGTTGTCACTGAACGCAGACATGTGTAAGACAGTCGGTCTACCTCCTGGCAGGCCCTACCTGCCTGTCCTTCGTGCCACATGTACATGTGGGCGGTTTCACTTGTTAGGTTGTGAATTCTGGATTCACACTTAATCTGAAGATTATTTTTAGAGTATATTACACTTCAACCCGAACATATTAATGTTAGCTATTACTTTTATAAGGAACAATAAATAAAATTTTGTACCACTAAGGGTTTTTACCCAAATATTTAGTGGCTTGACTCATGTACACTAAGTAAGCATTTAACGACATTGCTTTTCCAATCTTAGTCAAAATTAAACCTTTACGTTTGTATTCAATAAAATGCTAATACCTATTCTAGGTAATACACTGATAATTGACTTTTTAGTCTGAAATCGTTCTGTGATGTAGCCCGAAAGGGTATTTTAATTATATACCTTTAAAAAAGGATTTTTAAATAAAACTTTTGTGATTCATGGTATACAGCCAACTACAGAAATTTCATTTTCCTTGTGGACATTATTTTTTATTTATAAACATACAATATATTATTACTTAATAGACAACTGTTATTAAGATATTTTTAATAAACTGATCTTATATTTAAAGGCCTGTGGATCTCTTAGGAAGCATTTTTCGATAAAGTGATTTAAATAAAAAAATCTACTCGATATGAGAACTTGCAGTTTCCTTTGGGAAGGATATTTCTGGACAACCTGTATTAATATTCTGTTTTTTTTTAATTGTTGAATCCTACAGCTGTTAGCCCACAACGGACCTGTCTCTCAATCAGGATACACAAACTATCTATGTTAATACATGTATTGTTATGCCTCGTAAGTACCGGAAAAATGCGAACAGACCTGGATGAAATATTAACGATGGTGACAATATAAAAATCACGTGTCTCGCGTCCACTCTTATTTTTTAAGAATTTGATAGGTGTATTGTTTTGTTGACTGGTGTTGATTGCGAATTATTGATTAATTACTTAGTCCAATTGTGTTGGTGTGTCGTTTTCATTTTATTATTTATGAAGTGTCACTGTCGCCCCAAAAACATTTTAAATGACATCGGCAGAATCAAGGAATGTGGAAAAGCTTCGAAAAATCGGAAAGTATAAATAGAAAATGAACGTATTTTAGTTACCCTTGATTTAAATGGTAAATATATTTATGATACGATGCATTAAGCTGTTCTGAGCATATTTAGTGTGTGCTTCTAGCACCACACAAATTGCGAACAGGTTACCATGCGCTCATTTCCCATACTTAATGCTTTATTTATAATTTTATGAACGTGATTTTCTAAATTAACCAGTCAAATCTACGTGTACGATACGTTTTATATCCCATTTTATGACAACTTTCACTTAACGTATATGATTTTTTATAGGTACCTACTGTTAGTGTCAGTTTCAAACGTTTTTTGCGTTTATCATTTAATACTTTTTTACTATTCTCTGGCATTAAAGAAAAAAAAACAGCTCAAAAAATCTTATACAAGTTTTTGCAGGTTCTAAAAGGTCTATAAGGGATAGTCGATATCAAATCCTTCAAGACGTACAGCTGATTTTGCTTTATTTATTTTTAAACAATCATAAAAAATGAAAAAAAAAAGTTTTTTGCCTATTACTTGTTTCTCATAGAGTAAAGTGTCCTTATACCGGATACTTTTTTTTTTAACCCTAATATTAGTTTTAGTAGGTCAATTAATTTATAAATATTTTAGAGCAAAACAAGTAATAGACTATAGAGAATCAATTATTGAACGAAAATAAATCATTTCTACGAAGTAAAAAATAAAATTTAAATTTTTATAAAAAACGGTAAATTTAGACTGACAAAAAAAAATGTACCTATTACCGGAGATTAGAATAACGGTATAAAATTAGCCAACGAGGCAGAAATCACAAATAGAATTCTATATGTGTCTTTTTGGTCGACATTGGTGCAGTCGGTGTGAGTCCACAAAACACTTTGAGCACTGAATCCATTGTTTGCCCAAGGTATCTTCAGTGAAGAGTCCACTACAAAACATACATTCTGCTTCCTCTTCCTTAATGTGACACTCCATGTCAGAATCATCATCTAAAATGAATTCTTAATCTTGTTCAGATGAACTAAAATGTTCCTCTTGTAACGACTATTTTGCTTACCACAGGGTAAGAATATGAGGGAACAAGATTGGGCAAACAAAATAATCGGAATTAGTGCATACGGCACTCAGTTGGTTGTTGGAGAGCTGGGTCGTGGATAAGTTGAAGATATGGGGGTTGGATTGGGGCAGCTACAAAAAAGGAAATAAAAGGGTACTTATACAAATCTCTTGTGATAAACAGAATGAAAATAAACCGGAAACACCTCAAGAAATTTAATATAGAACGCCACTTGAGGTGCCTAATTATACCTATTACAACCACTAGTTGTAACTAGGGAAATAATTATAGAACATCAAAAATATAGAAAAAAAATATCTTTTTAAAATAAAACTCAAAATAGATCAGAGAAACAAATTAAACATTTCTTTTTGTATCAACCAAACGGTTATCAAAAATATAGATTATAAAAGAAATATATCATATAACATAATTAACAATAATAAAAACTTACATGTTCTTCGTTTACATAAGAGATTGCTACAAAAAATTTAAATGGTTTCTAGTTTATAATATGGCCAATTTAGATTATAAAAATTTTATGGATATCCTTTTTATGAAAATTTTTATCTACGACAAAAATAATATAAAACTTTAATTATTACAAATGCTGTCTTATTTTAATAAAAGCAATTATTGTTATTTAAAAAAAATCTATTTTACTATTAACACAAAATGTTACCTTTAATTCACATACAATTTTGCACAAACTTCTGAGAACTGAAACCTCTGCTATACAAAAGGAATGCTTCAAACTGGACTGAAAAAACGACAAAAACAAATAAAATTGAGGTTGAAACCAAATCAATCGCACATAGTGGGCACACCCTATATACTGCTTTAAATATCTTCCATATTATTTTATACTGCACAAATCCATTAAATATTTAGTGGTTACTCTTGTCTAAATCTGCCATATTATAGAGAGTAATTATTCCACTCTTGAACAAAATGTGACGACTTTTGCAAACTACATCGCTAATACGTCTCCCACTCTGGCCGCCCTATACAACCTTCATGTTTCGTTACTCTTCTCAACCTGCCTAACCTTCGTTCGATTTCCAACCAAAAACGCAAAATAATATCCCTCCTGACCTAAATCTAATATCGATGTGGGAGACCCTCTTTCTAGACGATAAAAACAACTTTGTAAATATTCCAGTTTATTGCGTTTTAACGACGAAAGAGAAATAAAAACTCTTTTTTATATTAGAGGGGCATCATGAAATATAATCCTCTAGGCGACAAAAAACTTGTCGAAATAGATATAACATAATACAAATTAACAAAATAGCACGTTTTTTAAACCGGAGTTCTACCTGACTTTGTAACAAAAGGTTATGGGATTTGAAAGTACACATAGACAAAAAATATATCCAGCGTTATTTACGCATTAAGGATTTTCGTAAAAGACAAACACAGATTTTATGGCAATCTTTATGCATACTGACGAGATAAACGAACAGGGACGTATTATAAAATTTAAAACGCTACACTCTTTCTTCGCACTTTTCCTTTTAACCTTGGTTGTCATTGTCTTCTTAGCAATAGATTTTCCTTTTTATTTTTATTTGTTTTCTTAAAACAAATAAAATTTGTTTTAAGAAAACATTCCCTTCGAAATACTTTTATTTCTCTTCTGTTCTAACAAACTGTTCTAACTTA
This sequence comes from Diabrotica balteata, assembly GCA_918026665.1. Classification (NCBI taxonomy): domain Eukaryota; kingdom Metazoa; phylum Arthropoda; class Insecta; order Coleoptera; family Chrysomelidae; genus Diabrotica; species Diabrotica balteata. The sequence continues at coordinate 23,017,889 of OU898276.1, read as the reverse complement.
ATACTAGACTTGTAAAATGAAGTGGTGGGTAAAGGGCTAATATCTTGTGGCCGCACTGTTAAATTTCTGTTATTAGAAATGTTCTTAAATGATAAATCTTCCACACATTTGGTCGCATCAATACTTCTTGGAGGAGTTACATGCTTCGGAGGAGTTACTTGGTTTTCTTGTTCAGCCTCTGGTAGATTTGGAACTGGAACTCGGTCACCTTTCGCTTGATGGTGAATGGCGAAATCGTGTTCTCGAAAAATGTGTTTATTAAATGGGCAGATACCGCTTTTTCGAAAACCATTTATAGCGATTTCAGCTGTAGCACATCTTACATAAGCTCTTCCAAGCAATTCGCAAATTTGATAGCAGGTGACTACTCTTCCAAGGTTGTTCCTTAGTCAATTTTCAATTTCCTGCGAGTATAGGTTTTAAGAGGCCCCATGAAAGCAAGGTCCAGCCTCAATGTTCCGCATGTGGGAGAAGTGACCATCCAATATTAATACAACTGGATCAGCTTCACTTGGTTTAACGTGGCAAATAAAATGTAACCAATCTACCTGCTTTTTACCTTTTAAGGTGATTACTTTGGTATACTTTGATTGTACAGACGTTATACCTGTCTCATCTACATTACAGATTCGACAGGGATTAAATTTCAGCTTCTCCATCGCAGGTTCCAAAATTAAAAAAAAGTATTAACGGTTTCTTCTGTGAATCCTTTAAATCTGGCAGTTGATAAACCCTGTGGTCTCCTAAACGTTAGTTCAGGATGCCTCTTTAAAAATGAACGCAACCATTTGTAACCACCTTTTTTCTGATTAGTTGAAAATTAATGTTTTAAATTGCTCCAAATAGCTAATTAAAAGGATAATCTGCGAATATCAGAAGATCGCAGTCCGTAAAATCTTCTCGTATTGCAAAAATTCGGATAACTTACTCTAGTGCCCTCTATGTTTTCTTAGAGACGCTAAAATATTATTTAGCGACCTGGGTTTAGCTCTATGCTAAACTGGGCATAGATTTATTGTTAATCAGATTACAGGTTTCTTTAAAACAAAACTATCCGATAATAAGTAACTATCCGATATTATGTCACTTTACATTTTAGAGAAAAATGGTTTAAAATAAAAGTTGTAAATTTTAAAAAGTTCTTTAACTTGAGAGTTTCTGAATTAAAATACATAAGCAATTGATCGAGATAATTGCAAAAAAACCCTTATTTTTGCAGTAATTTATAAATCTTAATACCTTTCTTTTTTGCATAATGACATGTATTATAACTACTTGAAATTATGACAAAATGAGTTATTGAAGTGTGCCGAATCTTAGCTAGATCGACCAAATAGTTTGTAAGTTACTCAATTTGTTTACCTCGGAGAGTAATTATTTAATAAATTGTACTTGCGCAAAAAATGACTTGCCTTGACGTTAGAGGTATTTAGCAGATCGAAAAAATTAATTATCTTCAATCTTAGGCTTCAATTTTAAGATATATTAAAAAAACATTTTATCAAAATTCTTATTAATAAAACCATTTGAAAAAGGTTGACTTTTCAGCTTAGGTGTACACATTTTTGAATACCTAACTATGATATTTTTTATGCCACCCGCTTGAAAGTGGCTCACTGAAAAGATGGTGAAAAAACACAATTTAAAAAAAAAAACGAATCTATAACCAATGGGAACAAAAATGGCAATTTTTTTCTTAAAATAATATTTCCATTGTGACTGGAAAAGTATTTAGTATTTACTTAAATATTTTATATATTTTGGTTTATTATTCTTAATATTCGGTCACATCATGAAGAACAGCGAAATATTTTTTTATTTAAAATTAATAATAAAATTAAAATTAATTTTTTTTGTGGAAAAGTTAAAATAATAAAACTTATCACTATGCAATGTGCTCAATGCAATTAGCTCAATTAAACTTGTTTCTTTTAAAAGTTTAAGAACACTGTTTGGAACAAAACTGTGTCAAAACTGTTTGGAACACCTAGAATGTCTTTTAGATTTCCTTTTAGGCTGTGCTTGTTTCTGGAAGAATCATACTGCCAGCAGTCCACTATCACGTGTTTGATGGAAAGGAGGCTATTACAGTAGTGGCATATACTGGAGGGTTTTCTGATGTCATAAGATATTCATGCGTGAGACGTGTATGTCCTATTCGTAGTCGATGAATAACTGATTTTTCTTTCCTGTTCATAGACGAGATATTGATGCGAGATATGTTGGGTTGAACGTCATGCAGCTTAGTTTTTGTTTTACTCCACAGGTCCGCCCATCAGCTGAGGATTTTTTGTTTTATCGATATTTTAAGATCCGTATAGATTTGAACCTCTTTGAAGGCTAAGTTGAAAGAATAGAACATACTGCTTTAGCGGGTTGGTATGCTTTTTCGTTTCCCAATATACCAACATAAGATGGAGTCCAGATCATTATGACTTTTATATTAGCAAAATATAGTTGGTTACAGATGGTGAGGATTTCCTGGACTAGTGGGTTTTTCCAAAAAATGCATCTTATGGAATGAATCGAGGAATGAGAATCAGTACAAATGGCAATTTTTATGCTTTCATTTGAAGTAGGATGGATTAAAGTCTTTAATGCTTAGAGTATTCCATATAATTCTGCAGTGTAGATACTACCACTTTTATGCAATCGTACAGAGCTTATTGTTGTCGTCAGTATGGACACAGCGGAGCTGCAATAGTCTTCATTCTTGGACGCATCGGTGTATAAAATTTCATCAAATTGTGTTAGGTTGAGGATGTTTTGGAAGGATTTTCTAAGAATTGAGTTTGGAGTTTTTGTTTTGTCGAATCTGCATAAATCAGTATTGAAAATTGAAAGTGGAGTGCCGCCACTTCTTCTTAGATGGAGTGGTGGCTCTGGAGATTCAACACAAAAAACTTTCAGCGGGGCTTCATTTGAAAGCACCAAGGCATAGTCGTAGGGATGTATTTTAAATCGTGTTTAGAGACTTTACTAGGGAGGTGTTAGATGCCATATAAAGAATACTGTTAATAATCTAGCTTTAAGCGAATTAACACTCTATATATTTTAAGGATAATATTTGGAGCGGTCTGTGAGAACGGAATATGGAGGCGTAGATATAACTTCGAACTGCAGAATATCTACAAGCATACGTTTGGTGGTAAAGATATTACCACTATAATTAAGCGAAACCGCCTGCAGTGGGCAGGACATGTAGCCCGGGCCCCTGAATCGAACATGATAAAAAAGATTCTAACAGCGCAACCTGTGGGAATGAGACGACGGGTAGACCAAAGCTGAGGTGGATGGATGGGGTAACACAAGATGCGGAGAAGATCGGAGTCGGCAACTAGAAAATTCAAGCAAGGGAAAGAACAGAATGGCGTAGAAAGCTTGAGAAGGTCGAGGCCCTCTAAGGGCTTTAGCACCAAGATGATGATGATATTTTAAGGAGAGATTCTTCATCAGCTCTCCAAGAGAAGCTAGCAAGAAATTTAAGTAAATTGATTCCTTGGTTTCCTTTTTCTTTTCCTTTAAGTTTCTCAATATGCTGTTTCCAGATAAACTTTTTATTAAAGGTAATACCAGGAAGTGTCAAATAATTAGTTGTTTGTAACCGAAGTCTTGGTCACTTGGTAAAGTAAATTACTTTGGATTTAGGAGTTGAAAACACAAATTCAGCACGCGTAGACCGGGTGTCTATTTTGGTTTTCGATAAAGGCAATTATATAATCAAGAGGGACTGCAAAAGCTTCTGGGTTTTGTTTTTAGGCTTCGTGTATTGCTTGCTTGGAGTCAGTGGATAGACTGAGGTCGAGAGAAGAACTACGTTTTTGTTTCTTTTGTGTATTGGAGGGGCTAGAGGAACTAGGAACTGTTTGTTTGGGAGGAAACATAGTTTGTTCTGTTGCGGGGTTTTTCCCAGATTGAAGGTTCTTATCGCTTATAGATGATACAGATGAGCGTGGTCTCTTCTGTGAAAGTTGAGAAGTTAAACATAGTTTATCGGACTTTTCAGATATTGTATCATTTTCGCAATTTTCTGGGGAAAAGACGGATCAGATAGATTTGTTTGGGAGGGAGACGGTATAAAAATTGTGTATTCTGTTGCTGTGACGTTAAATCGTTAAGGGGGGGACTTAGGTCATGAGAAAGAGTAGGATTTTCAGATGATAAGTTGTCAGATGAAGTATTGGGACAATTAGAAGCAACATGTCCTGATTGTTTGCATAAGAAACATTACATCTTGTCCGTAGACAGAAAAATTCTATTATCATTGCCTTTAAAAGGAATTAACAAGGGGGAATCAAAATTATCAGAGGGGGGGAAATATATATACTTGACGGCGGAAGCTCAGGATGTGAGAGCATTCAATGCCTGTTTTAAGGAAGGACACGGGAGAGGCTATTTGGAAACCAAGACTCTTCACTGCATTTTCGGCCAGTTCATGAGGAATATACGGAGAGATGTTCGAAATTAATATTTTTTTTGTTGGGGAGATAAGTTTTCGAATACTTAGAATGAGAGATCCAATTTAAACAGTTGGGTGGGATTTCAGAAGTTGATCAACGGGATTTGAGTTCGCTACATATATTTAGATTCTATTGTTTAAAGATTGGTAAAGATTTTGGATGCAAAGGAAATATTTTTTGGTCCAATGATATCACCAATGGCTTTAACATAGTCTAAAAGTTTAAGGTTTTCTTCTGCGTGGAGAATTATCGCTTGTTATTTTTTTGGAAAAGATGGTTTCGGTGTTGATTTTGCAGCGGTTACGTATAAAAGAGATGTAGTTGCTGGAATGTTGTTTGTAACACTTTGAAGGGCCATAGTTAAGGTAGAAACTGTAATAGTATTGTTTATATTTGTACTCATGTAGACATAGACAGTAACCTCGTTTTATATCTTTCCTTTAACTGGTTTTGCTATCAGAATCGTATTAAAATCAGATACTTAATATAGAGGAAGAAGAAGATAACTCGGAAGACGAAAGCTGTGAGGTGAGCGGAGCAAACGAGAGGGAGGAGAATCCACCAACGATCTTAGAAGTTAAAGACGCTGTAAACAAACTAGCCAGAAAGAAATCACCCAGAACAGATAATCTCCCAGCGGAATTATATAAAGAAGGTGGCCACGATATCATAATAGCGCTACAGCAGCTTATAAAAGAAATATGGATACAGATGTCCCTTCCCAGTGATTGGAATATTGGAATACATAAAAGGGGAGATATCTTTGAGTGCTCTAACTATCGAGGAATTACGCTCCTAAATGCAGCGTATAAAATATTCTCCAATATACTATGCCATCGTATGGCACCGTATGCAGAGCGAATAATAGGACAATACCAGGCTGGTTTCAGAGGTGGTAAATCAACAATTCATCAGATTTCAACCCTGAGACAAATTCTAGAGAAAACACTGGAATACGGTGTAGACACGCACAACATATTTATAGACTACAAGGCAGCCTACGACTCTGTAAATAGAAGAGAATTGTTTAAAGTAATGATAGATCTAGGAGTATAAAATTATTTGGTAAGTCTAACCAAACTAACCCTTGAAAAAGTTGAATGCAGAGTACGAATCCAGGGGGAACTCTCTGAACCTTTTAATACAAATAACTGGCTACGTTAGGGAGACCCACTTTCCTGTATACTATTCAATCTAGCTCTGGAAAAAGTAATACGTACTTCACAAATCACAACTACCGGTTCAATATATAACAAATCTGTGCAAATTCTAGCATATGCTGACGATATCAATATTGTTGGGTGAACGGAAAACGCAGCCCGAGAGGCGTATGTAGCAGTAAAGGAAGCGGCTACAAAAATGGGTTTAATAATAAACATTAATAAAACGAAATACATGAAAATAGGTCCGCAACCACAAATACTACGGCCACTTGTTATAGAAAACGACGTCATCGAAGCAGTTAACGAATTTGTATACCTGGGAACGCTCGTCAATACTGAAAATGACACTACCGCAGAATTTGCACGGCTAATAGATGTTATTTTGAGCTTAATATCCTTTTTAAATCTACAGTTATATCAAGAAATACAAAGGTAAAACTCTACAAAACAATAATACGCCCAGTCCTAATATACTTATGGTTCAGAAACCTGGACTTTAACAAAAATCAATGAAAACATATTAGGATATTTCGAAAGAAAAATACTAAGGCAAATCTATGGAGTGGTAAATGAAAATGGTGTCTGGAGAAGACGATACAACTTCGAACTCTATAGAATATACCAGGAACCAAATATCGTAATATAATAGGACGTCTAAGGTGGGTAGGCCATGTAATGCGGATGGAGCAAACCGATCCAGCTACAAAAACGCTCCTTGATAGACCTATTGGTTAAAGAAAAAGAGGAAGACCCAGAACAAGATTCCTATTTAACATAGACCAAGATATGAGAAATATGGAAATACGTGATTGACGGAGGAAGGCGATGGATAGGGACGACTGGAAGAGAATTCTTGGGGAGGCTAGGACCAACACAGGGTTATAAAGCCAAAATGATGATGAATCGTATTAAAATCCGTTGAATTGGATGGCCAGCAAGAACCAGCAGATTGGCAGATTTCATAATATAAAAAAAAACAATTCGTACAAAACTTGTCCAGAAATCACGTTTTGAAATTACACTATTGAATCTAAATTAAGCGCTAATTACTACTGATAAGGCAAAATGGATTTTAATTGTAATTGGTACACGTCTTACTCGTTCGAGTGCTAGAACAGGAATCTGCCCTGGTTGTCTAAGTTATATCATATAGGCGTGTTCCTGTTGACAGAATTATCTTTCTTCGTTAGTGTCATTCCTTTATTCGAAATGTGTTTCGAATAAAGGAACAACATAAGTAATAAAACAAACATAAGTAATAATTTTTATTTTTATAGATACAATGTTTCAGTTACTCACTATATTGTACATATAACTCAAAAAATCAGATCTTTTGATTTTTACAAAAAATAAATTAAACATACATTATTTAACAAATCTTACATTCAGTACAGACTCTCCCTTAAAGTACAAGAACAGTTTTTCTTTAAATGTTTCAATTGTACTTTATTCTTGAGTCTTTTTTAAATACCTACCTAAAACCATACATTCATGTGAATGGAGATGTTGAAATGATATTAAATTAATAATGGGTGAACATTAAATCGTGATCGAAAACCTTTTTGGAATACATCATTTGTAAAATACTTTGTAATTAATGACAAACAAATATGTACCTTAAACTGCTACGCTGCCAAAATGGCAAAAAAATAACCGTTATTGTGCGGTACTACGAGCTAGTAACAAAAAAACTAACTTAATACCTCATCCACACATTTACAAACTAACAAACTGAAGTTTTGGTAATACTAAAGACACAATACTGAGAATTATTTAAAAATATCTAATAATATTCAAAAATGTTAAATGTTACTAGATCTGCCACTTCGCCAAAACTTCAGCTGTCACACGGTTTACATACCATACTTTAAACCTACATCTAAAACCACTTTCTCACGGCAACAGTCTGGGATTAAATCTACCTATATGTAAAATCAACCCCGTGGGATTATGCCTGACAAAGTAGAGAAAAGGTCTGTCAAATTTCAACCTCGGAAGCTCTGGTTTTCTTGCTTGTCTTGGCCTCAGGGGCAGTGGCAAGTCCAGATAGCTGAGGTCGTGAAGGGGATCCTGGAAATCGCTAGCCGTGAGATCCCTCGCGAAGTGATCGTTCATCTGCATAAATGGTAGTAATCTAAAAAACACAGAAGAGGATTTTACTATACAAATACTGTTTCTAAATCTCGAATATATAGGTTACGAATTTGTTCTACCCCTAATAAAAATTTGTTTTTTAATAGGGAAATAAATAAAAAATAATTTTTTGTCGGGGTACTGACCCAACCATGTTGCAATTGGATTTTTTTGGCTACTATAAACATACCTTATACATTATAAATACAAAAATTCCCGTTGGAAGCATATAGTAGCTATTAACAAATAAGGGTCAAAATAGCAGTTTTTTCGTTTAAATCGCTACAGGCAAAAGTAGGGTAATTTGATATATTATTTAGATCTTTAAATTTATTTAGATCTAGTATTCATCTTTCAGTAGAAACTCAAAGGTTTAAAATGACAGTGTTTATATTTTGGTTTAATCATTTGTTTGTAACAATAAAACACTGAAAACTTTGTCTTCAAACTTCCACAAAAATTTATTTTAACTCTTATCACTACAGCTGTTTCGGCTGATTGCCTTTCTCAAGTGATTTATTTTTGGCATGCGTTTACACTTTATAGTCTCTAATGAAATAGGTTGAGAAGGGGAGAACTGTTTGTCTCAAGTTGGTCATTCAGAATTATATCTGTGTTTTTTAATTTGATGATTTCCATAGATTCTAACAAGGATAGCTTAAGGCCTTTATTTTGAATGTGAAGAATTTTAAATTCGTCGTTAAAAGAATGATTGTGATCTAGAAGGTGAAGTGCGTATGTAGAATCTGTTTTTCTATTATTGAAAGCCCTTTTATGTTCTGCTATTCGTTTGTTAAAGTTTCTACCAGTTTGACCGATGTAAGTTTTTGGGCAGTCGCCACATTTAAGTTTGTACACACCACTGTGTAAGTGTTTTTTATTTTGGCTCTTGTTGTTTTTGATATATTTGCCTAGGTTGTTATTTGTTCGGAAAGTGGTGTTATTCCTTTGTTTGGCTATTTTTGTTGTAATTTTGCCTGTATATGTAATCGAACAGAAGGTACTGGGTTTTTCTCAGGTGGTGGAAATACTAATTTCAGGGCTTTCTTGTGTAGTTTTTGATTTAACATTACAATGTTAATAACAATGTTTTTAGTTTTTACACCTTACTCAATGTGACAGGAATTAACGCATTTGTAATTTACAAATCTAATCAAAAAGAAGATAGAGCATATCGCAGAAAAAGTTTTTTGACAAAACTATCCGGAGGTCTCGTAAAAAAACATGTGATAAGAAGACAAGCAGATCAACACATACCACGTACCATCTGAGAAAGGAACAAATATGGAAGCTACCCACAGAAAGCCCCAACTATCTTCCAGGCAGAAATACATGCTATAGACATAAGTGCCCAAGAATATCTCAACCCGTAGGGCAAAAGTCTTTATTTTATCAGACAGCCAAGCCGCCTTAAAGGCTCTAAAGTCATTTACATGTGAGTTAAAGTTGGTTTGGGACTGTAAACAATCTCTCAAGAAGCTGGCGGAACGCAACAGTGTAACTGTGATGTGGGTGCCAGGTCACAAGGGAATTGCAGGAAATGAGGAAGCTGACAGCCTCGGAAAAGAAGGAGCTAATACCCATTCCAGGGTCCGGAACCCTTCTGTGGACTATCGAAAAGCCACATCAGAGAGGAACTCCGTACCTGTGAACTCAATCAACTAAGATCATATTGGTCTAACACACCAGGACAAAGGCACGCAAAAAGGCTCATAAAAGTGTCGCCTACTGCAACAAACCGCCTTCTCGAAATGAGCAAGAAAGATATCAAAATTGTCACTGGCCTTCTCACTAGTCACTGCCCTCTGAGATATTATCTCAAGAAGATGGGAAAATCAGATAGTGAGAACTGTTGTTTCTGTCACAATGAAAAAGAAACGGCAGAACATATACTATGCAACTGCTTAGCACTGCTCTGCAAAAGACTAAAATTCCTAGGAGAGGTCAGTCTGGCGTCCTCTGACATAGGAAACAAGTCACCTAGGAAGCTAATCAACTTCATCAGAAGTATGGGCATTCTAGAGTTTAACTAGATTAGGGTATGCACAAAAGATCTGTATAGGTCGAAGTGCGGTGAGGCCGCATGGCCTTAACGACCTCACATAATCTAATCTAATCTACCCACAGAAACGCAGCAGAGACACGAGGAGTTACTACAAGTTGGGCGTTGCCAAATTTGTATCTCTAAACAAATAAGAAGACAGAATATAGCTGCAAAAATTTGTAGTAAATTCCTCTATCTCGTTACCTCTGTTTGTTACCTCTGTTTGTAATCAATGCTTTAAGGGAAGACTAAACTAGGACTTTTGTAATTTTAATTTAATTCCATTTTGTTTGTATTTACGTAAGAAATGTATGTTTTATTTTTATTAACGATTAAGAAATTACTTGTTCAATAACGTTATTGAGTTTTATGTTTAAACATTTTTGTAAACTATTACATCTTTACTACTAAGTCCTTTATTAAGTATAATTACTTGTAAAATATGTGTTTATAAGAATATATAAAGCGATATGTCTATCGGTCCAACACACCCAGGTCACCAGTAATGTGTAAATTTATTACGTGACCGTTAGAGAGATAAGCAACCTAACTAGCGCCATTTTAAAGTTTAGGGTTTATAGACTATGTGTAAAAGCATAGTATAAAGAGAAATAGTATGGACACTCGGCGGGCGGGAAAAAGTACGCGCATCATTTGGCGCAGGCCATATCGCCATATTGAAAACAGACCTAACGCTAGTGACACCCGACTGGTATTAATGTGACGTATAGTCGAGTCATCTGTCGTGATTTGTTTGTTTATATTTTTATCGTCGAGTTTTATTTTTCGTTTAATTAAGTCTAAAAATAGTTCTTTTTAGAACTAAATTGTATTATCAAATTTCAACTTAGTATATTATATACTTATATATTAGTTTTGTGGTTTGCAAGAGATATTTGTATATTTGCATAGTATAAAAAATTTAGTATTTGTGGTTAAACTGATTTAGATTATCAAAAATTAGATATAATTTCACAAAATACTGCCAGATATGTGTGTGGATATTATATTAAAAAGTGTTTGGAGGTACATACATGTTCAACTTGTTCAAATTTTGGGAAAACTGTTACTGAATTAGATGATTCTAATTTATATTGTTTTTTTAAAGCATATGATACTGATGCCCTCGATATGTTTGGTAGTCTTCAAATGCCGGATAATATTTTTTTAGAATATATAATTCAACTGGACAAAATATTTGTCCAGTATTTTATAAACATTTTGAACACATAATAATCAAAAGTGGTGTCATAAAGAATTTTATTACTCTGTATGAAAGTGTAATATTCGTACATCCTTGTAATAATTTTCCATATAAATATTTTTTAAATTTGTATGCTAGAGTAAGGTTGTATTACACATTAAAATTTATTAATCAAAATTTCAAATGCCAAAAAAATATTTCAAATAAATCTATAAAAAATAAATTAATTGTTTGGAGCAATAAATAACTTTTTTTTACTGCTAACATGAAAAATTACTATTATTTATTTGATTACTACAAGAAGTAAATTTTCTCTCTGTAGGAAAACAGTATTACTTTTTTACCTAGGTAAATAATGAAAAATAAGTGTTAGTACAGTGCCATATAGTTGTTTTGATTTGTTGATTTACTTACTTCTAATAAAAGATTTTTTGCCGACACTGTTCACAATAGTGAAGTAAATATTCCCGTAGAGAACTCAATTATAATTTTAAACAAATTTCCACGTTACAAGTCTGGTTAAATACCTGTGCATGTTCCAAATATTACTAATAATAGTTTTTTTTTAATTGTTTGTTTTTCAAGTTTTTGTTTTGTTTAGAATAAATTAAGCTTACATTAATAATGAGCTAATATATAAATGTTAGTAGCAAAAAAATACTATACAGTTGTGGTAATCTGAAAACTGTATATAGCACACATAATTAGTGCGAAAAGAACAGTATGAGGTTGTTCTACTAGCTGAGAGCTTGTTTTTAACACCCATTAGATTGAATTGTAGTTTTGTTAAAGTGATATTTAGTTTTGATAAGGGAAACATCAAATATATGTCTATTTTTTCATTAGTAATGAAATCACAATCAATCTTGGTTTTATCACAACACATTCTCGAGATATTTCGATACCCACATATAGAATTTTATATCTTACTTTTGTTTGTGACATCCTGTCTTATGCTTCTATAGAATGGTCACCATACTATTTTAACCATATTTACACCCTCGAAAAAATTCAAAATAAGTTACTCCGGATTTGTGCTTATAGATTAAACTTAAATGACATGTCTTTGGTTGAACTAAGGTCAAGGCTAAATATCAGTTCCTTAGAAAATTATAGAACTAAATATGATCTAGTTTTTCTCTATAAACTACTTAACCATGCAACTGACTGTTCTGATTTATTAGGTCCTGTCAACTTTAGATGTAGCACTAGAATTCTTAGAGAAATGCCTTTGTTCTGTATAAAACACTATCACACTAACTATGGCAAACTCCCCTATCAGAATTCAGATACCGGGAAATGACTTTAGTCAATCTTATGATTTCATTTCATTTTTATAAAAACTTGGGGATATTAATTTCATTTTAAAATGATTTTCATAAAAATTTAATTTATGTAATTTAATAATTGTTTAACAATATTTAATAATTATTTAATATTTAGTTTTAATATTTATGTTATGGTTAGGATATTTTATGTAGTTAATTGTTTTGTAAAAAATGGAAACATCCCGTTAATAAATAAATACATAATAATTCTGGTTTTATTCGCAAAAAGATAAAGGAATTGATATTTCCAGTTAGGGAAATGGTAACCTTTACAACTGAACATTAAATTCAAATTATTAAATGATATTATTCTGGAAGTAGGGCCAACGATGTAATCGCTACGTTTTCGTTTTCATTCGAAAGCCCTGTACCATCAAAATCTGCAATTCACATTATTTTTAAATTTGAAAATTAACCAGCTCGTGCAATTAATGAAGAACAGGAACAGCCTAAAACTGCCGTAAGTAGTCTAACTGAAATCAATTTTCCTTGTAACAGCACGTTCTAATTTCAAAAGAAACTGGTATTACTGCTAGAACTGTATGAAATACTTTAAAAAGAAGCAAGTACCATTGCTACTAAAAAAAATCTTAAGAACACAACCATTCTACTAGAAACTGTAGTAAATGCAATTTAAAAAGGCAGGTAAAAAACTTATAATAACAAAGATGGCCTCTGGTTGTCTTTTATGTTATTTAACATATAACAAGAAAAAATGAATATGTTCTTTATAAAAGCGCAAATAGTCAATGTTCTTTGTCCCAAAAACATTTCAAGATATTACTCGGCTAAAGTCTTTTGAATGAACATCTGAAAAGAAGAAAATATATGAAACAGCTCACTAATAATGATTTAACAACCACAATCATAAAAATTCTTGGAACACATCAAAACAAGAGTTCAAGAAACCCAACTGAGGAACTTTCAAATCGAAAACCTGCTAAGCAAACAAGACGTCATTTTTGTCCGAAACATACAGACATGAAATCATGTGATGACTGTAAGAGAGCAAGTTGTAAGGAACGTAGTGTCACCCTAAACTTTTGTCAAGATTGTTTTAGAAATTAAGAGATAATATATATATATATATATATATATATATATATATATATATATATATATATATATATATATATATATATATATGTACGTATTCACTCCCTCTTATTTTTTCCGATATTATTTTTACTTGTTAAAGTTTTTTGTAAGTTTACTTTTGTTAAATTATTGCTGTAGAAGTTAACAGTAAGTCTATTTAAGTTAGTTTACACACAAGTAGAAAAGTTTTATTTTTATATAAAATAAATAAAACATTTTGATAATAATTAAATTAATATATTGTAGATTGTAATTAATTTAAATTAACTTGTTTACTAACTTTAAAATAATATACCTAAACACGTCTCTGTTCTAATCACTTGTGCCAGTCCGTAACTGATCTGGTCTGTTTTCAATATGGCGTCTGGTTACTTTTATACTTCAAAGGCGCCGACTAAGAGTGTCCTAACTGTTTGTGGTTAAACTGTGGTAAAAGTATCAGTTAACTTTGAGCTTTAACAAAGCGGTTAATAAAGCTTTTTAAAATGAAGTCTTAACGAAATCGGCTCGTCCAGGTGAAGGTGGAACTATAAAATCCGTGCACACAAAAAATTAAATTGATTCTTCAAACACATGCTGCGAATAATAATCTCTGGAACTTTTGATGGATTTTGTTTATTCTTTTTAAGTACTGACCAGTATTAAAAGCAGTATGTGTTTGAAGAACCGATTTTATTATTTGAATGCACGGATTTTACAATTCTCCCTCCACCGGCCGCTAGCTGATTACGTCAGGACTCATTTTTGAAGCTTTACTGACAGCTCTGTTGTAGTTCAAAGGTTACTTTTACACATAAACCCTGGCTAAGTCGTTGTCCCGAACATGGTATTTTTTGCCTTATTTCCCTTGTTAGTTATATATCTAAATTCCATTGTAAAGTCTCTATATAGTAAAAGATTCTAAATAAAGAAATTATCTGTCTTACTTTCCGTTTCTTCCTGCTCTATTGGGATAGATCTCCGAATGATGGTCTGTTCTACGTTCACCACACGTCGTGAACTGATTAAGTTGAATAATATCTGAGATATATAGTTCATTAGGTACTCCATTCATGCCCATAAGATCAGCTTTTTCTTTGTTGAAAAGTTCAGTGAAGCCCATCTTGCTCAGCGCAAAAGTGGTGTTGATGACTGATCTGTGGACTATTTTGGGAATTTGCACTTCCAGACCTGCTCTTGGTATTAGTGAGCGCAAAAGTCTCGACCAGGCTCCTACAATATAGGTAAATAGATTGAATATCAGTACATTCCATATAATACTTTGCTGCTTTACCTTTTTTAACAGAGCTCTCGACTAGACTCTTCTCTAACCTCGCTAGCCCATCTCCAGGTGCAGGCATACCTTGTTGACCAGGCATCACGAAAATAGTACTAACAGTCTTGGTCTTATCTCCGATAGCTACTGCTGTGGCATCCAAACTTGCTTCGTAGCCTGCTAAAAATCCTGATCTATAAAGAGCCGCAGGGATTGGAACAAGTCTTCTTTGCCTTATGCTGGGAAGCACAGTAAAATGCATTTCGCTGTCTCGTTCTTCGGCCGAAGTAATACTGCAATCTGTCTGCAAAAAATATTTTAGGTCAAACATTATTTTAACTAAAAATATAAAAGAGATCATATTATTTAAATAGTAAAACACTAGACAATGTGAGTGTAGCATATTGTTAAACGATATGAGCAATCTCTCTTTTTATTACTACTGTTACTAACCTGAAAAACATTAACACTAAGTCCTAATAGTGGTGGTTTCCCGGCAACGGACATATCAGTCAGGAATTCGGGGATTCTTCCTGAAGAATGCTTCTTCACTTGTAAATTCGTCCTTCTTCTTATAATGTCCCCAATTTCGGAGAAATTGACCTCTTCAACATATCCATCATAAAACGCTCGTACTCTTTCCTTGTAGAATGGTAAAATCCTTCCTTTGTTTTTATCGCTAAACATTTCTCGAATAATAGCAGATGTTACAATACCAGATCCTTTCTCTTCAGCTACGATTGATTCACCCACGTTTTTAAGCACCAAATGAGGATTGAAAGTTATCATGTCATCTAGTTTTAGTATTTCATTCATTTCTGCTGATGTAGAACCTCTGGCCCCTAAGAAAATCATCGCCAACAAAGATATAGCCCCGAAAGGTGACACAACAACACTTCTAGCATGACTTAAAGTATTAGTGCTAGTCTTCCAAAAATCAAACGCCAGTTCATTGTACAACTGAGAGAATTGATAGATATCTCTTTCTAACGCAGAAGTACTATCTTCCAGACCAAAACCACTGAAGGGTTCAGCTTTTAAGTCAATAATTTGAGACGGTTCTAAAATCTCTGGATAAGTTTCTACAGAAGACAAAGGATTTTCAAAAGTGTTTCCACTGTGAGGCGCAATAGTCGGTACCAAGGTCCAGTTGGTTTCTTTTTTATTCATCTCTGGTTCTTTTGAAGTACCTAATAGTACTTTTGTAGACGTTGCAGGCACTGTTGTAGTTTGAAGTTTAGTTGTCACAGTCAGTGGTTTAATTGTTGATTGTTCTGTAGTTCGTAATATATTTTGTTGTGTAGCTATAGGATTATTCTCAGTGGTACTTTCTGGTTTTTTTATTGTCGTGGAAGAAGGTGTTTCGACACTGACAGTTTCAAGTACTATATTTTTGGTATCATTGGGAGTTGTATAGGTAGACGGGCGTGAAGTAGTAGTAGTAGTAACTAGTTGTGGAGTAGTACCTTTGGTAGATTCATTGATAATAATGTTAATGGAAGGTGTATCGGTATTTGTGCTGTTTAGAATCAGCGATGTGATCTGCGTGGGTTCAATTAGTGGTATTCGTATACTATTATCATTTTGGTCATTAGCACTGTCGATTAATGTAATTGGACCGATAATTGTAGTACCGTTTAAATCAGGTAATTCAGTTTCAGTTGTTGTTTTTATCAGTTCTTTAGAATTTTCTTCTTCAGTGATAGTTTCATTAGAAGCTTCCAACTTTGTACTCTTAATAGGTGCTCCGTTTAAATATTCTATTATAGGTTTAATATTGGTTTCTGTAGAAATATTGTGAGGGAGAATGGTAAAAACTTTTTCTGTTTGAGTTGACATATATGTGTTATTTAATACTGAAAATGTAGTAGGTATTATAGAAGTGCCTTCAGTTTCACTAAAATCGTTAGCAATTGTATTTACATTATCTTTTTCTGCAGGTAGTAAAGGAATTTTCACTGTAAATATTTCTCCTACTGTAGTTAAAGTACTGCCCACAGTAGTTTCTTCCTTTAAAAACAAGGTTGATTCATTTGTATCAGTAGAACTAATATTTTCTGTAGTTGTTTCGAATGTATCATTGCTAATTTCTGTTGGAGCGTTGTTCAAAAGCTGGTTCATTGTATCTCTCATAATTTCACTATTGATATCATGAACCAATGGCGTCGCAAACAGTTGATTCAAAATTTCTGGTGCAGCTATTTTATCTATGGCGTTAATATCATCGATCAATGGTGGTGTAGTTGTAGTGTCTATCTCATTTTTGTCTGATGTACAGTTTATTGTTGATTCAACAGACTGTATTGTTAGTTCCTGCAAATTTGTTACGCTTTCTTCTGGCACATTTTTATTTGTGGACGAACTTGAAGCTGATTCCGTTATGAACCGTTCTTCTTCCGTTGTAGATAACTCTGTCGTAGATGTAAGTGGTTCAATCTTAATAAATTGAATCTCACTGGGTGTTGGCTTTGGAGAAGTGACCGTATCTATTTTAATAAATTTATCAGTTACAGGAAGATAAGTACTCTGAGTATCTTGGTATGAACCAGTAGTTCTCTCTAGTTTTTGAGCTGTTATTGTACTAATAGGAATATATTCTTTTGTACTGAAATCACTAATTGTATCTAAGTTTGTAGCAACTTCTTTGGATTCAGTGGTCAGCACTGTCGTTCTTTCAGCTTCTTTCGTTGGTTTTTCTGAAGTAATGGAAATAGTGGGTAATGTAGAAATGGCAGAAATAAAAGGATGAGAGGTATAACTAGTAATAGAATGAGATATATTATTTGTAGACGTTGAAGAAGCAGAAGATGAAAAGGTAGAGGTGATAGGAGATATTGGAATAAGGGTAGATTTAGAAGTTGTGGTAGAAGTTGCGAATGTAGAAGTTGATGGAGAAGTGAAAGATGAAGTTGGTGCACTAGTGGAGGTAACGGGAGATATTGACGTAGAAGCGACTGTAGAAGTAGACGTAGAAGTAACTGTAGAGGTAGACGTAGAAGCAGCAGTAGTCGTAGATGTAGAGTAACTTGAAAGAGGAGGAAATCCAGAAACTTTGTTAGAAGCTGCTGTCGAAGGACTAGTTAAAGGTGTAGATCTAGGCGTGCTGTGATGTTTTTCAGTAGGTTCTATCATGATAGTATCTGGCGTTACATGCAAAGGCGGTTTTTCAGGAGTGATATCAGCTCCAGAGTTTCCAAAAACTGCTGGAAGTATCATATTCCAAGAATCTGATACATCTGGGGTGTCTAGTGTAGGAAAACCTTCTAATTTAGTACTATGTATTTCCATTTCTTCTTTTAAAACATTCTGCACGTTACTCAGAACATCATTGACTCTTTTTTCTGGTATATAAGCCTCCGAAAATCCGGAATCGTATTCCAAACCGTCACTGTCACCCGTAGCTATAATCCCTTTGATTTCTTCTAATGACATTAATCGTCTAACTAGATTTCCGTTATCGTCAAAAGTGTAAAACTCGTATCTATCAGGATTGAGAAGTTTTATTGGACTGGCCACATCGGAAGAACTTAGAGGTTTTTCCATCGGTTTGCCCAACGGATCGGAGTATATCGTTTTGGTTCCATTGCCAATGTCCATTACGACTGACACAGAAGTGACGACGCTAAAACAAAAATATAAATATTAAAGCTAAATATGCAGGAATAATGCGATGCATTATAATGCGGTGACTGATGCGACACCTACCGCCTTCATCTGACAATTTTGGAGTCCCAATTTTCAGGTTAAATATATGACATATGTTTGACGTTGTTAAATACATTCGAAATTGACAATTATTAATAAATTAGATTTTTAAACTATATTTTTTCAGTTTATGTACAAAATAAATGTAGTATTAAAAACTGAGTTTCTCAAAATTCATCATAATATATCTTTTCAACTCCAAACGGAAAAGAAAGGGAAAAATCTAGTACTGGCAAATCAAGTTTTTCACGCAAAGGAGCATATAATTAAAAACAATAATAATAAAAGTTATGATATAAAAGCAAAAGTCATCTGCAGTTAGATTGAAGCCTTATGAAGTATCATTCAAGGTAAATTATTTAAATTTTTCTTATTTCAATTGCATAAAAATGAAATTATGTGATATTTACTTTTTCATATTAATAGCACGAATTCATCTTTTTCTTTTCCCTAATCTATATGTAATCTTTGGGAACCTATAAAAACTACACTCACTGTTTTTGCTATTATTAGCAGAATTAAATACGCAACATGTATTTGCACACATTTTTGATAAAACTTATGCGTAAAAATATTTTGTCCAATATTCCAATTTTGTCATATTTCGCCGCTACGCACGCTGGCATCGTTTCAATGTACCCCTACCATGGTCACGCACGGAGCGAATATAAATCAATTTTTAATTAAATAATTAGTTTGATTTGTTTCCAACAAAATAAATCCTGAAACGTTGCTCAGTTAATATCACGTTGAAAATGACAGTATATAATCATTTGTCAATTGGTTTATTTTTGATAGGAAAACTTCGCTAAAGTGAAGGTCTATTGGAAATAATGAAAAAAAAAAAATTAGTTTTGAGCAATGCTTAAAGTAACTTTATTGGAAATGCTTAGTACTTTTTCGTTTTCAATAGTAAAAACTGCGTTGTTAAATCTGTTGTAATTAGTTAACAAAAAATTGAAAGAGAAACAGCATTATTTTGATATAGAAGAAAACGTTTCACCATCCGGTTAAGTTATTTGTCTATAATTATCCAGTTCAAGTATCCATAAACTGTCTTAGCGGCAAGGAATTTTCCTTTAATTATGCCGCAAGGAATTTGCTTTCAATTATGGGGCAATCGCTGCTATAAATAGCCAATTCGGGGACTTGGATTCATCTACCGATATAAAGCAATACGAATTTGCAACTCCATAAATGCGTCATTCAGGAATAAATGCATAGATAAGTTTTGGAAAGTAACATAGGTTATAGTGACACCTAAGCAAAGAAAAGTAATATCGTACCGGCCAATCTGTGTTACCTGTTATTGCTAAACTTTACAAAAACAAAACCTTAAAAAAAGTCAAAAATTCAAGGGATAAAATTATTTTAAAATTTAAATAATACAAAAACTAGTTTTAAATAAGAACGTTATCGTTTTGACATTGTTAAAACTTGAAATTACCAGTATCAATCACCGTCCTTTGCCATATCGTTATGTTTGTTTGATACAATCTATTGTGGACGAATATTTTGGTTCTGCGAGGAAAAAAGAGATGTAGTATAAAAAATAATTTGTTAATAAGGATTTTCATGTCCAACAATTCACCGGATCGCCCGTTTAAGTCCATCAAAGAAGTTATGTTCCACTGTCTTCCTAGACGTTGAACACACGTTTGATAACCTTTGTCATGAAAGTCTAAACCATAAATTAAATTTTTTACGTATTCGAAACTATTAAAATCCTCTTTGTCAGATAGATACTACAAAATAAAGCAAAAGGATGCATATTCTGATGTAGAAAAATTAAGGCAGGGGTAACTCAAGATATTGTATGATGAATATTACTCTAGTCATTGTAGATCAGTGATATTCCTAATCTTTAGCATGACTCTTTTATAACCTCATAACTAATGGTTAAAATATGTCAACTTTACCGATTAAAATGTTTAACACATTAACATACGTCTCATAACTCTCAGATTCCATATGTCAATATCGTAAAGTATTTGGGAATGACACTTGACGCTAGATTTCGCTGCAACCATTAAAAACCGATCAAATATAAAAAGAAGTATGGGCTTCTAGATAGAACTAACTACAAATTGTATATACATATCAAATTGCTTCTTCTATAAGCAGATATTGAAACCGGTTTCCAGGTGTGGTAGTCAGCTCTGGAGCTGTGGCAGCGAAAATAACATTCAAGCTATTCAACGTTTTTAAAATTAAAAAGTATCAAGAGATATCATCGATTAATCCTTTGGTAGTAGTACTGTCGGAATGGTGATCTTATTAGGGATCTTGAGGTACAACCTTTTGACAAAATCATATTCAAATCTGCCAGTAGTTATGAACAACGGCTGCTCCAACATAGGAACGTTAAAGAGAACACCCATGAGGCATATGAAGGAACATACATACTAGGTGTATTCCTAGGAATCCTAGGAATACACCTAGGAATGCGTACCATTTGAGCCGTACACCGTTTAGGTACGGGCTTGGTGGCGAGACCCTGAGTAAGCAAACACCACACAATTTGCCAAATTGACGAGCACACAAAAAATAATTGTTAAGGTAGTACTTTAATATTTAAGAATTAGAAAAAACGGTTTATGAAAAAATTCTTAAAAAATTTAAATGTAGTTGTAAGTATTATGTTGAGTATGTAGGAGAATGCATTAAAAATTACCAGTCTTCTTCTTCAAGTTCCGCTCTTGGAAATCATTCTGGCAAATTATAAAAATTACCAGTAGACCACATCATTACTTATTTATTCTTGATCTAATAATTTAATTAAATAAAAATCGTACTTTCAAAACGAATGTTGTCCCGTCCCAATTCAACACGAATTTTATGCTTTTTTATAAATTTTTATGTTTTTTTTTCGAATGGTCCATTAAAAAAACAATGGAATCAACATATTTGCAGCGGTACCAATCCAACAAAGACAACAATTTTTTTAATAAACATCCCATCCTTGTCGAGACCCGACACTCAACTTACGACACCCGAGTCGAGTTTTACGTCCTTACTACTGCGCCACCGAAGTGTTATGTTTATGTAGATATAAAAGACGGTACTGACTGTATATTTGAAAAGGTGAAAAGTCAAAATACAATCGAACAAAAACAAAAGTAAATTCCAAAGCAATTGAAGTGAAGGATACAATCCTACTGAATTTCCTGGGGAAGACAGGAAATAATTAAAGCTTTTGATGATTACAGTGGCGGATCTAGACATTTGCCTTAGAAGGGAACTTCCAACTTGGGGAGGGGGGCTTCTAATGAAATACCAACCAAAAGAGTTGAAACAGATAAACTCAAACTACACAAAAGACATAATTAATAGGTTTTATTTAATTTTGAACCTTTTCAAGAAGAAATGTAATATTTGGGAGATACATGTTCCGTAAGATACACCAGAAAGAAATGTTAAAACACCGATTAAAACCAGTGAATTCAAAGAGGAAGTATATATGTCGTTTTTACTATTTTCCTTACAATTTCATCACATTTTCGTAAATTAAAAATATTACAAAATAAAAATTAGAAAAATAGATCCAGTCGTTTCTTGACTTGTTATAAAAAACTTATAAAACAATAAAATGACGTTTGTTAAAGTCATTTTATTTTTATAATAAGTGTATATGTATGTATATTACGTATATTACTGCATACCGCAAAGTTCCTCCACACGTCTCGATATTTCGTGTCACGCTAAATATTATTTCGGCACCGTACAAAACATTATACCAAGTGATGAGTCTTCACTTTAAAAGAACAAATACGTCTAATCTGAGGAATACAGTAAAAAAACTACTAAAAAGCTTCTTTTGATCCAAATCGATACCGAGTTCTGATTCTAAAACGCATTTGAGTCCGAGTCCGTCACTGCTCCAACGTCTGCCTGACCCAGACAGTATTTTTATGAATAAGTGGCAAAGAGACCTATAATTTTTTATCGTGTCTTGACTAGCTTGCCACACACATATCGCAATTGAGAGTGTTCAAGAATGGTAAGACGAGAATTACTTCAGTTAAGATGAACGACGTAACTGCTCGTAATTAGTTCTTATTTAGCGGTTTAATGTCTTTCGCACGGACAGTTTAAGACATTAAAGGTGTTATTTTAATACCTGTGTTATAGCCTATTAATTTTGATTTTGATTATAGTTAAGCCGTACGAAGAAAAGACAGAAATAACCAAGCTAGAGATGCAATGTAATGCATTATTAGCAAATTATTAGATAAATGTATAACTATAAAAGAAAACAATTATAGAATATATCATATTCTGTCTTTGGCCTTAAAATATCCCTTATTTTCGGAGTAACCTCAGTTCATATAAATATTGTACAGTAGAGCATTCTGTGAACAGATATTAGTCGCTAGGTGATGGTTCGTCCTTTGCCCCCTTTGGGTTGCTTTCACCTGAAATTTCGGAGAGAAGTGAATCCATGTTATCTTCATTATCACATATCGGTGCAAAGATATCTGTATACTACGCCGAAACAGTTACAGACAAGACTGTGCGGTTTAAATGTGATGCTTTCAGAATGGAACAGCTTTCTTTATTTCTATTTTTCCTTTCAGCCTTTTAGATAATTGATTCGGATTAACTAAAGTTTTCATTACTATTATCCATCTAGGTATTCTATTGTTAATTATTTTATGCCATTTCTTTGAGTTTTCTGCTTAATTTTTCTTGCCTCTGAAATTTGTTGAATCCATTTCCACCTTCTTCTACGTTTTTCTCTTTCTTGTTTCATGCATTTTTCTTGTATTCTTTCTGATTGTTCATTCCTATAGTTGGCACAATTCTTATTATGTCCCATTTTTTCTTTCCAAATAATATTAGCACATAGCTGCCTCATTTCCATTGCCTTTAACTTTCAGTAGTTTTTTTTAATTGTTCAAATTTAATAAATATTTGTTTTTTAACTTTTAATTGTTTAATTTAATTAAACACGCTGGCTCGCACTTCTTGATAGCAGGTGATTGGAATGTCAAAAATACTCTATGGGGATCACGATTAAAAGCAACGAAAGGTAGAAAACTACATCGATCATTACAGGAAAACAATTCATTATTGTTACCCACAGGACAACTAACATACTGGCCAGCAGATCACAAAAAAATTCCGGATCTTCTAGATTTCGCAATATTTAAAGGTTTACCTAACACGCATTTAAAAACAGGGCCTAGTTTTGACGTAAGTTCGGACCATAGCGGCATAATTATAACATTAAGCACAACTATAATATACAATCTACAAAAAAAAAAACAAACTTGGAACAATTTGAAAACACCATTAACCAAAATATAAAGATAGATCACCGAATAAAAGAACCTGATAAGATGGAATTTACAGTACAAAAGCTAAAGGCTGTAATACAAAATGCTGCTTGAGAATCTACTTCTATAAGTAAAAAGGGTAATCCTGAAGACAACAATGTGCCATTACATATCAAACAAATTCTAACCGAAAAAAGGAGAGCGCGTCCAAGAGGCAAAGGTTCCAAAATCCCCTCGATAAGACACAGCTATAAATAGGCTAAGTCAAGGTCGTAATGACACCTTCAATTTTTATATTAACAATATAAAAATTGGAAAATTGAAAGATTGGAAAATTGGATTAGATAAATTATCTACAAAACCTTCTTCCTATCGTCCAATAAGCTTATTACCTTTGATGTCCAAGATATTTGAAAGACTCCTGCCAAATAGAATAAGAGAAATTGTACCACTCGAGAACATAATACCTACACGAACATCAGTTTGGTTTCCGTCAAAAATATTCAATAATCCAACAGTGTCGTAGAATAGTAAATAAAATCAAGAAAAGACTATGTGCGCGTCAGTACTTCTCGATATTCAACAGGCTTTTGATAAAGTCTGGCATAACGGTTTGCTATATAAATTAAAATCTTTACTGCCTAGCGATATGTACCTTATCCTGAACGATCGTTCCAAGTCCTATATTAACGAACGATCGTTCCAAGTAAAAATCAATAATGATTTCTCAACCTATCAATCAATCTAATCCGGAGTTCCTCAGGTTCTTGAACCCTGTCTGTACCTAATCTGTACTGCTGAGATGGAAAAATGGAAAATAAAAGTTAATAACGAAAAATCAGCCCAAATCAAATTTGCAACAAGAAGACGCACTTCACAGACGTTTAGACTCCACAAGTGAGTCTAAACAATGCCCCCTTTCCTGTTAGAGACAATGTGAAATATCTTGGGTTGCATTTGGACCGAAAACTGACCTGGAAGCAACATATCAACGCCAAAAAAACTCAATATAAAATGAAAACAAACGAATTGGTTACTTGACAGAAAGTCACAACTGTCATTGAACATAATACTGCTTTACAAAGTCATACTAAAACCAATATGGACTTACTGCGTAGAACTCCTGGGGAAGCAAGCCTTCAAAACATAAAAATTTTGCACACCTTCCAATCAAAAACACTGCGTATGATAGGTAACGCCCCTTGGTATGTGAGCGATGCTACCATCCACAATGACCTATGAGAAAATTGGAAAATATAGGCCTCCATAACGAGTCGAACAACAATGGAATACGCTAAATAGACCTTGCAGATTCAATGAATATGGTGATAGCCAGCACAAGCTTTGAGCGTAAAAATGTACACAAAGGCACTTGGGTTAGCCCGAACTGTAACACAATCAATCAAATTGGCCATGTAGTTGTGGACGCAAGACATTACAGCGATGTTATGAATGTACGTACCAGACGTGGAGCCAACATTGACTCCGATCACTACGTGGTCCAGGCTAAACTAAGGGCAGGCATCTCTAACGCAAAAAAAGGTAAAGGAAGCAAAGAAGATAAATTCGAGGTGGACAGACTACGAAACCCTGAGATATTTAGAAAATTTGAACACAAACTTAAAGAAAAACTAGAAGACCAAATGAGTAGTACTGTTGAAAACATAGATAATTACTGGAATGAGTGCGAAAATATCCTGAAAGAAGTAGCCACAACAGTTGTAGAAAAGAAGAAACAAGAAAGGAAGGGCACAGAATGATATGATGCGGAAGGCGCACAGGCAACTTAAAAAAAGAATTAGGCGTATAGGAAACTCCGAAACAGAAGGACAAGACAAAATCCAGAGGAGTACAAACAGATAAGAATGATAAGATAAGAATTTTGCTGAGAAATTATATATAGGCAATCAAGAAGTGACTGACATAAATGACCACAGTGAAGACGTAGACGATAAGAAGGAGAAAAATAATATACCGACAGAAGAAGAAGTTGCCAAGGCAATAAAAAGGTTAAAAAACAACAAATCCCTTGGAGAAGATGGTATACCCCCTGAGCTGTTCAAGTATGGAGCAAACGCCCTAAAAAATACATAATAAAACTTGTTGAATCCATTTGAAGAGAAGGAAAACTCCCAGACAGTTGGAATGTAGGTATTATAATACCTAATTACAAGAAAGGGGATCCACTAATATGTGACAGCTATCGAGGCATTACAGCTATCGAGGCATTACCCTCCTAAATACGGCTTACAAAGTGCTGGCTTATATACTTTATGATCGTTTACTAGTATATACTGAAGAAAAAATAAGTAAATACCAAGGTGTATTCCGAAAAGAAAGGTCAACAATTGATTAGATTTTCCTTCTCAGACAAACCTTAGAAAAGACATATGCATTTGGAATTGACACCCATCACCTCTTCATAGATTTTAAAAGCGCTTTATGACGGTGTAGACAGAATCGCACTTTATAATGCGATGGCAGAACTAGATATGCCGTCGCATATAATAACATTGGTAAAGGCAACTCTTTGGAAAGTTGAGTGCAAAGTGAAGGTACAAAACAGAGTGTCAAGGTCTTTTCAAACACATGCTGGATTACGCCAGGGAGGCAGTCCGTCGTGTCTATTGTTTATCATCGCGCTAGAAAGAGCAATAGAGAAATCGGGCATAACAACCAGAGGTACGATCATCAATAGAAGTGTACACATATTGACCTACGCTGATGACATTGACATAGTAACATGGACACAAAAAGGCCTGATACAGGCTTTTGAAACATTAGAAAAAGCCGCGAAGACAATGAGACTGCAAGTTAACGTATCCAAAACAAAATACATGAAAGTCACGAACTGAACACAAATAGCGGCACCACAAGATCTGGTGACCGAAGCACACACATTCGAAGGGGTCTCGAATTCATATATCGTGGAATACAACTAAATAGCAGCAACCTAGTAAGCGTAGAAATTAAGAGAATAATATACTTGGCGAACAGAGCTTACTTTGGTCTAAAGCAGTTCTTAACATCACACATAATTAGCAGAAAACCAAGATACTAATATATGAAACTCTTATTAAACCTGTCCTGACATACGCGTCAGAGACATGGACTATGGTAAAAAGCGACGAAGAACTGTTAGACCGCTTTGAAAGACGAATTCTTAGACACATACACGGAGGAGTACAAGAAAGTGGGATATGGCGCAGGCGCTACAATTTTGAGTTGTATCAATGCTATGAAAAATGCAACATCGTCCAGTTTATTAAAATTAATAGGCTAAGGTGGCTAGGACACCTTGAAAGGATGGACACTGAAGACTCCCAAAGACAGGTAATATATTAAGAGCCAGTAGGGACCAGGAAGAGAGGCAGGCCAAGATCTAGATTCAAAACTCAAGTCGAAGATGACTTAAGGAATCTAGGGGTCAGAAATTGGAGAGCCAGGGCGAAAGATAGGAGGGAATGGAGACTAATTCTTGAACAGGCCAAGACCCACCCAGGGTTGTAGAGCCAAAGATGATGATGACCCCTTTTTTTATATCTACACTTTCATTTCTTCTGTTAACTAGTACTCCCAATTATTTGAATATTCTCTTTGAAAATGTGTGCATCTGTCAGTTCTGTTATTTGTGACTTCTTTTGCTTACGTTCATGTATTTTGTTTTATTTTCATTTATTTCCAGTCCTCTCAGTTTGGCTTCGTTTTCTATTTCTTGGAAGGTTTTCTTTAATGACTTTTTATCTGATGCTACTATGGTTCTATCGTCCGCATTTTCTATTATTTGTACTGCATTCTTGTTTATAGTTCCTGCGTTTGACAGCTTTTTTATTATCTTGTGTTGTGATAAAATAAATAGTACCGTTGAGAGAAAATTTAAAAATTGGAATTTTAAAAACACAAAACAATGGGTAGAAATTTTATAAAAATCAAAAATAATTGCATCAAATGCATCTTTAACAAAACGCCGGAATCAAGTTCACGAGACAAACTGAAATATTTATGATAGTTTGCTCAGCTTACGACACCATTAATTAAAACTAGTTATAAAATACGGTAGCTCGAGTGTTAATTTGTTAAGTAAACAATCATCGACCCAAAGAAAACAAACGGTTCTCTTAGTGCTTATATCATAAAACACCAACGGACTAAAACGCCATCTAAAAAAAATTAAACTTGAATGAATGTAAGCGTCAAGCGAAAAATGCGAAAAGTCAGACAAAAAATGGTAATGGCTGACCTTAATACAGTTTTAATGCATGCCAAAGCATCGTAGTCTCACATTAATTCGACAAAAAATAATAAATTCAGCTCCCGTGAACTGGTAGAGAGCACATCATGATGGAAATACTAAATACAACCGCTAATATATCTAAATCTGTGACAAATGTATGAGAAGAATAATAATAATACGCTACAGTGAACTTGAAGAAAGGCAGTAGACTATTTAGAACACAATTAACCTAGGTTTACAGATACAGTTTGAATTAAGATGAATGGGAAAATGGAAATTTTTTCGTTTTAGTGCAATGGGAAGTAAATTTATTCTCATAGCGTTTTAATGTTCCGAAATTCTCGTGTCAGTTCCCAAATTTAAATAAAATAATTGTTAACATCTTTAAAGTTTACTTGGCCAAAATCAAACTGAAAAGCAATTAATAATAAGAGTAAGCCAAATTACTAAACTAAAATAATACTCTACTAAATAATACTAAAATAAAGTCACTAGAAAAATTACCAGATTCATCTTTCTTTTTTGGCTGACCATCTCCGTCTTCTATGAAATCTATGAAGAGATTATGAATGGTTCTATTGAATTCCCATCCTTTTTCAAGCAGCTGCCTGAGAGTAAAAATCTGATCTATGGTCGATCTATTTTTTCTGAATCCGACTTGGTATTCCCCTATGAAATTTTCTACAAAAGGTGTTACTCTACTTAATAGGATGTTCGATAAGATTTTGTACGCCGTATTAAGTAGGGAGATGCCTCTATAGTTAGAGCACTTGGTTTTGTCTCCCTTCTTATGGATAGGGATTATTACACTTTCGTGCCATTTTGTTGGTATTTTCTCTTCGTTCCATATAAGTGTTATTAGTTTGTGTAATTGTCTATGTAAAGTTTCTCCTCCGTACTTAAGAAATTCGGCTGGTATATTGTCAGAGCCTGGAGCTTTTGCGTTCTTCAATTTGTTAATTGCTTGCAATGTTTCGTCTATTTTTGGGTACTCTACCGGTAGGTCCACCCCAAGGTATATATCCTCTCCATGTTCTTCATCTTGGTGTATATTAAGTAAATTTTTGAAATATTCTTGCCATGTTTGGAGTAATTCTTGTTCGTTGATTATTAATTCATCATTATTTTTCCTCAGTACAGACATGCAGTTACGTCTGAATCCTCTCTTTTCGTTTGACACAGATTTGTAAAATGCTCGACTATTTGACTGTTGTCTATTTCTTTCCATTTCTTCATACTGCTGTTGTTCGTATTTTCTTTTTTTCTCTCTAATTAGTTTTCTTGTCATTCTTTGTCTTTCTTTATAGATTTCCGACAAGCATATGATAGTATTAAAAGGGATCATATGTGGAATGCAATGGCAGAACTTTCAGTTCCAAAAAAACTTATCAAGCTCGTTAAAGTTTGTGTAAATGGCTGTAGATCTAGAGTGCGGATAGGTAACAAGCTCTCAGAGTCGTTTGAAATAAACAGTGGACTGAAACAAGGAGATGCGCTGTCACTATTTTAATATAATCCTGGAAAAAGTAGTAAGAACCGCACAAATTAGAACAGAACTACTGACAGAAAATGGACCAAAATTACTACTAGCATACGCGGATGACATTGACATTGTAGGAAATACCGTCACCAATGTAAAAGAAACCTTCAATAAGTTAAAAAGAGAGGCAAAAAATACCGGTCTAAGGGTCAATGAAGAGAAAACCAAATATATGTGCATTAGCAGGCAAAAGGGAGAATTCAGGCAGCAAACAGATGTATGTATAGCCTCCACAACACTATTAGATCCAAGAGCCTAACACGAACATCAAAAATCAGGATATATAAAACAGTAATTAGACCGGTGCTCATGTATGGGTGTGAGACGTGGACGCTGACAAAAGCAATGGAAAGTAAACTCAGATGCTTTGAGAGAAAAATCCTCAGAAAGATCTTCGGTCCCTATCACGATCCGAATACCGAATAAACCAATACCGAATGAGAATAAATGCCGAGGTCAAACAAATGTATAGTGCTAGCGACGTAGTCCAAGAGATTAAATCCCAACGTCTAAGATGGGCTGGCCATGTTCATAGGCTCCCTAATAACCGCCTTACCAAGTTAATCTGGGAAGAAGTCCCGACAGGGAGAAGGCCCTTAGGACGTCCACGAATGCGATGGAGAGATAATATATGGTCAGATTTGAGAACAATAGGGCTACCCACTGACTTAAACATCATGGACGACCGTTCGAGATGGAAGCAGGTTGTGCAGTCAGCCAAGACCCACCCCGGGTTGTAGTGCTACCAGAAAAAGAAGATCTCCGTCTTCGACAGTAATCCAGTAATCAGTATCGGAGAACTTCACAGATAAAAAAACTTAGTTTTATTGAAATGAATGGCACAGGCAGAAGTTTATTTTTGTAAAAACGGTTGCTTGAAAAAAGTTTAATGTAAAATCTTTCTACAAAGTCTCCTTCTTCTTCTTCACTGGCTTTACAACTAAAGGTGAGTCTTTGCCGCATCCACTATCGACTTCCATCCTCTATGATCTTGGGCTTCTATTTCCCATTGTTGTACCCCAATTCTAGATAAATCGACTTCAACATTATCCTTTCATCTTTTTCTCGGTCGGCCTACTGGTCTTCTACCATCTGGTCTTTCAAAAAACACTATCTTTAACACTCTGTCATCCTCTTATCATACCACGTGACCTGCTCATCTTATGCTGACCTGCTGACTCTACAGTCAGCAATTAAGTAATGTGGCGTCTTCTCCAATCCCCTGTGAATTCATCTCTTTGAGGGCCAAATATTATTCTAAGAACCTTTTTTCAAATACTAGAAGCTTAGTGATTTATCGCTGGTTGTCAGTTCATGTTTCACTGCCATATGTAATAATTGGACAAATAATCGACTTGTACAGTGTTAATTTAGACTTTCTTTTTAGCAGCTTCAATCTTAATAATGATGAATATTTAATGCTTTATTTCCCGCAGCTATCCTTGCTGAGACCTCTTTTTCTATGTGGTTGTCAGCTGCGATTATCGGCCCCAGGTATTTAAACTCCCTTACTACTTCGAATTTGTGATCATTAGTACCGATGTTCTGCCTTCTGCCTTAAATTTTTGGTTACTACCATATATTTCGTCTTTTCTTCATTGATTCAAAGACCCAGACTACATTTTTCTTGTAGCATGCGTGACTGCATCTATATCATCAGCAAAAGCCACAACAGTTGTGATCCTTGATCAGCAAATCCTCCTATCAACTTAGACGATATTTTACTTATTGCATATTTTAAAGCAAAATTGAACAGCAACTGTGACAAGGGGTCCCCCTGCTTAAGTCCTGAATTTATACCAAAGGGCATCGATGTTCTGCTTCCTATATTTAGTTGCGCCTATGAGTCTGTCAGGCATATTTGCGTTAATTTAACTAATTTTCTTGGTATTCCCATTTCTAACATTGCTATCCACAATTTGCTTTTTTATGGAATCATATGCTTGCTGGAAATCTATGAAAATTTAGTGCACATCGTGGTTGAATTCCCAGTTTTCTCTAATATTTGTCGGATGGTAAATATCTGATCTATAGTTGACCTTCCAGCACGAAAGCCACATTGGTAGTCGCCTAGAATATCTTCCGAATATGGTGTGAGTCTCTTTAGCAAGATAAATGATAGCACTTTATATGATGTGCTAATAAGCGATATGCCTCTATAGTTTCGGAATTGTTCTTTGTTTCCTTCCCTATATATGGGAATTATAACGCTTCCATTCCATTCTCTAAATAAATGGCATAGGCATTTTCTGTTGTTGCCATACTCTCAGAATGATGTCATACAATTTTTGGTGTAAAAGGTTTCCTCCTTTTTTTCCTGGTGCTTTATGGTCTTTTAGAGACGCGATCGCATTCTTTACTTCCTCAAGTGTTGGTCCTGGTATTTCGATATCGGCAGAATAAATCGTAATATCTGCTTCCTCCGTCTCACTTTCAATATTTAGTAAATTCTTAAAGCATTCCTTCCCTCGTTTGACGATTGACGATATCATTATAAGTTCACCTGCTTCATTTCTCATAAACTGTGTTACTCCAACACTTTTGACTTGCACCTTTTCTGACTGACTTCACTTCACTAAAGAATGTCCTTAGTTGATTCCTCTCTGTCCATTTCCCGGATTTGCTGTTCTAGGTAGCTCCTCTTTTTAGTTCTGAATAGTCGCCTTGTTTATGCTCTTGTTCTGTTAAAATCTGCTTTGTTCTTATCTATGGGATCTTGTAGCATTTTCAATCTTTTTTTCGTTTTTATTTTCAGAATTTCTTCGCATGCTTTGTCAAACCATTTCCGTTTTTGGCGAGTTCTCTTTGGTTTCCTTGGCTGCTTGTTCTATAACTGATGCCACTTGCTGCCATGCTTGTTCTAGCTCTACATTATGCTCTTCCTCTCCCAGCAGTTGGAATTTGTTATCAAGGAACTGGATTATCAAGTGCTTATTGTCACTTGATAATCCAGTTCTTTATTTGGTGTTTGCAGGGCTTCTATGTTCCTTATTTCAACAGAAAGTGATCGCTATCGCTGCCAGCTCCTCACATACTTCGCGAATTAATAATGCTACTAGTACTTTGCGTCAATGAGGATCTGAGGACAAGCATACTTTTACAAAGTATACATCTTCCATTTTGTTTTACTTTAATGTCTTTTTTGAAAATTTCATATCTTTGTTTTAATTGTTTGATGCACAGATCGATGCAGAACCTATACGTTTTCTGCAGAGATTTCGGCGTCTTTTTTAATTACTAAGAATTTAGTATAAAAAACGCTATTTTTCGAATTTTGAGCAAAAAATCTAAAAAATGGCATTAGTAATTTATAGGTCTATAGTAACTAGTAACTAAAACAAATTTCAGATATATGGATTTGTCATAGTTCTGAACAGGGTCTTTTTAGTCTAGGCGGGATCTGTTTTGGATTGGAAATTTTCGAGGGAAGCTATTTTTTTGCTGGAATCTCTTCAGGATATGCCCAGTATCGATAATCACGATATGCGCCAGTCGTAAACCCTGTGCTAAATTTTTTATTTAACAAAATCTGAAAACAATTGAAAATTTCTCATTTTTTTGCTCCTATTTTCATTTATAATTCGAAAAATATTGATCTTAGAGAAAAAATTATAAGTGGTTAAAAGTTTCGCTATTAAATTTTACACAATATTTTGTTAGCTAGAAATTGAAAATTTAATGGTTATTGTTGAAAAAATAGCAATAATTGGAAAAAAAAGTACAAAAAAATGAAGTTAATCCTTTAAATGTTTTCGACTTTCTAAACTTGACTTACAAGTTCCATATTCCGCCTAGAAAAACTTTTTAATATGTTTAAAACTTGTGCTAAATTTTGTTAAGATCGGTCGGATAGGTTTTGCATAATAATTTTGCAATCCAGCCTACTGGAAAAAAATCGCAAATTTTCAAATTCATAGTAGGCCCCAAATAAGGCCCTCAGATAGTTGCAATTTTTTTTTGCATATAAAGGAAGTCTCACACTTTCAAACGCTTTTTGTAAAATTCAAATCGGTTTACTAGGAAAGCCTATAAATTTTTTTAAAGTTATAAACATTTTTTAGGCTTATAAACAAATTAAATAACTTTACGAGCTTTAAACATATCAATTTCAAAATGTATACACTTAAATAACATTAAAAGACGCTTCTTTTAAAAAACAAAAAGATACATTCGGCTTACTGGTTGCCGAGATATTGAAAGTCAAAGTTGGTATACATTTGCCGTGTAACCATAAGTGATAGAGTGCTCGTTTTTAAACAAATACCCTCGTCTTGCCAAATACTTTTTATATGAAAAGTTTTACGTAATGCGCTTCATGGCAACATCCATAAAAAAGACAAATAAAAAACCGTTTTCGCGTAAAATGTCGCTCGGAATGCATGAGGGGTGGTGGTGAGGGACATTCACTTCAAATGTGAATCGGCGATTATCAAGTAGGGGACCGTCAGTTTGTTTAATTTCGGGTTTTGAGATATAAACAAAAGTAAAGTGCTCCAAAATCTGTAAGGGCTTGTAAAGTAAATTGTTACTTTTAGTAAACAAATATGTATTTATCAATTGTTAATAAATAATTTGAATTGTTAAAACGAAGGAATTTTTTTTTGTAAAAATCAAACATTTTAAAATAATTAACATTAAAAATAATTTATTTCTGCAGTTTTATCATAATAATGACATTATTTGATTTGAGAATATATTTTGATTCGAAAGTGACGTGTATATTGTATATTGACGTGTTATTATACTGCTGTGTCGTAATGCTCGAAATTGTTTTTTTTTGAGCTTGCAATTTATACATTGAAGTAAATTGTTACTTTTGGTAAACAAATATGTATTTATAAATTGTTAATAAATAATTTAAATTGTTAAAACAAAGGCGAATGAAACAAAAATTTTCATTTCATAAATAATCTTTATTTTGACTCAATCTTCAATAATTTTTTTTAAGTCTTTTTCTTTTTTTGGAAGGACAAGAATCTTCAGGTTTTATTTCTTCCTCAAAAGCTTCATTTTCCATTTCAATATCTTCATCCTCAATCTGTAAATTTAATGTTTCTTCTCCTTCATCTGTAGCTATATCTTGTGCCTCCAAAAAATCTAAGGAATCCATCGACTCCATATCCATATCTCGTTCAACTTCTTCCAATATTTTATTGTGATCAATATTTTTACATGTTTGACCATTGCAGTGAAGACAATAGTCAGAACATTTGAGACCATGTTTGATACAACTGCATGTTTTTGTACAAAGTTTTTTACATTTGCAACTAATATTTCTGAATAATGAGTCAGGTAGTAATACTTGCTCAGTTTGTATTGGCTCAAGACCATTTTGAGTTAGTTCCCACCCCACTCAGTAGCATTCAGGTTATTTCCAAGCCACTGCTGTACTTGGAAATATACACGAAGCGAGTCTTGCTCAGCTGCAGATTGTGTAGGTGGCAGCATGGACAATTGAAAATTTTTATTTTTGCAACCTTTTTTAAAGCACAAGTAGCGAATTTTATTCAATATAAAATCGCACTTTGAGTGGCCCATATACAATGCCGATATAATTTTGCATCCGCTGCGTTTAATTTCTTCCTTAGTGGCACTTTTTTCATTAAAAATGGTTGCTTCTTGCCATATATCATTATTTGTTGAAACCAATTTAACAATTTTGCTTTTTCCTTGATAAAAAAATGCAGAGGTTGTATCACAACCAGAAAATGCGTGTAAAAAGCCCACTAAATTTTTTAACGAAGATTTCGTAGATTCACTTACTTTAAGTGCATTATTGAAAGAGTTGTAGTCATAAATTTCTTCCGATTTTTTTCCTTTGCTAGGTTTCCAGAAAAAAAAATATTTTTATTTTCAGTTACTTTTTGTAAAAATATTACCAGAACATCAATATCCTTTGCAATTATAAAAACTGGCTTGTTATCTGAGGCTAATATATACTTGATACTCGCCGATTCACATTTGAAGTGAATGTCCCTCATCACCACCTTTCATGCATTCCGAGCGACATATTACGCGAAAACGGTTTTTTATTTGTCTTGATTATGGATATTCCCATAAAGCGCATTACGTAAAACTTTTCATATAAAAAGGATTTGACAAGACGAGGGTATTTGTTTAAAAACGAGCTCTCTATCACTTATGGTTACACGGCAAATGTATGCCAACTTTGACCTTCAATATCTCGGCAACCAGTAAGCCGAATGTATCTTTTTGTTTTTTAAAAGAAGCGTCTTTTAATGTTCTTTAAGTGTATATATTTTGAAATTGATATGTTTAAAGCTCGTAAAGTTATTTAATTTGTTTATAAGCCTAAAAAATGTTTATAACTTTAAAAAAAAATTATAGGCTTTCCTAGTAAACCGATTTGAATTTTACAAAAAGCGTTTAACAGTGTGAGACTTCCTTTATATGTAAAAAAATTGGAACTATCTGAGGGTCTTATTTAGGGCCTACTATGAATTTGAAAAGTTGCGATTTTTTTCCAGTAGGCTGGATTGCAAAATTATTATGCAAAACCTATCCGACCGATCTTAACAAAATTTAGCACACTTTTTAAACATATTAAAAAGTTTTTCTAGGCGGAATATGGAACTTGTAAGTCAAGTTTAGAAAGTCGAAAACATTTAAAGGATTAACTTCATTTTTTTGTACTTTTTTTTTCCAATTATTGCTATTTTTTCAACAATAACCATTAAATTTTCAATTTCTAGCATTGTGTAAAATATTGTGTAAAATTTAATAACGAAATTTTTAAGCACCTATAATTTTTTCTCTAAGATCAATATTTTTCGAATTATAAATGAAAATAGGAGCAAAAAAATGAGAAATTTTCAATTGTTTTCAGATTTTGTTAAATAAAAAATTTAGCACAGGGTTTGCGACTGGCGCATATCGTGATTATCGATACTGGGCATATCCTGAAGGGATTCCAGCAAAAAAATAGCTTCCCTCGAAAATTTCCATTATGGTCTGAATTTCTACAGATGCCGCCTAGTCTATTTTCCTATAAAACATTTTTCAGTTTTATTAAATGGGTTGAAGAAAAGAATAAATATGTCGAATCTTAAAAAAGTAAATCAAAATCA
Organism: Diabrotica balteata; assembly: GCA_918026665.1. Classification (NCBI taxonomy): domain Eukaryota; kingdom Metazoa; phylum Arthropoda; class Insecta; order Coleoptera; family Chrysomelidae; genus Diabrotica; species Diabrotica balteata. Next base: position 22,981,358 of record OU898276.1, on the reverse strand, counting down.
ATAAAGGTATTTAATAAAATATTTTGGTTGTATTATTTACTATTCTGAAAATTAAAAAACAAGTTCTGCGATTAAATAAAAAATATTTTTGATATTCCATGTTGGCATTTAAAAATTTATTCCTTTAGTCAACTTTCTTATTTTTTATCGATTTGCAAATAATCATGCATCCCACATAATACAAGAAAGAATCTAGAATAATAAACGTTTTGGTATTGAATCCGGGCTTCTTTATTTCATTGCAATTTAAGATTTACAACTAGAGATGGGAGCGTCTTATCTGGTCTTGTTCGGTGAGTCGGAGCCTCGGGATATCACATCCATATGATAATAATTTAACTGGTTTGAACAGACACTAAATGGAAAGTAGATTCGATAGCAGAACAGAAAGTAGAAATCAATGATAAAAACTGGAATTGGGTTAAAGAGAAAAAAACTAGTGATTCGAAAAACAAGCAAACGAAACCAACATACAGGTAACAATATTTTCAAAAGCCAAAGACAACGAGTATTGTGATTATACAAGGAAAAATCCAATAACATTTTATGGAATAGTAATACACGAATAGTAAATGCAAATTTGTGAAACTAAAATAACAGTCTTCTTAATTAATTTTAGAATGAGATTCTGGAATATTCGATGTAAGGTATATTCTAATAAGCTATCTAAGAGACTCATGAATATTCAGCTCAGCAAAGTGTTATTGTCCCGAGGTGTGTAATTCCATAAAAAAGGGATCTACCTGTTTTATTAAATATTTCTTTGTTTATGTAATCTCGCACCTCGAAAACAGCACTCCACTGAGCTGAATACTCATGACTCTCTTAGATAGCTTGTTAGACTCTATACAAAGGTTCTGAAGCTGTTTGTTTTCCATATTTAAGTTAAATTTATAAATAAATAAAGATAATAAAATAAAATTGAAAACTTGTAAACAAACGGAAGATCTGTCATTACTTTTGACAGAATTGACATTGCTTCGTTTGATTATTTTATTTGGTTTATGATTGGTTAAAGTCTTCGTGAGAGAGATAGGCTGTCATTTCTCTTTATTAACTCGCTGGGGTTAAAATGATGGGGGAATGAACCAATGTCATTCATATAAGATTACAGAGCATGTATACAACTTGTCTTATTGCTCGATGGATACAACTCTCCATTGTACTCTGAGCTCATTGTCCTAGTCTTCTTCTTCTTCTTCTTCTTCTTTTTTATAAGCAAAATGCTTGTTCAATGTCGATTAATGCCTCTATTGGAGGTTATCACTCCATCTTTTGCGTGGTCGCCCGATACTTCTTCTACCTTTTGGTGATTTGTCCCTCGCTATTCTGACTAATCGGGTATCTTCCATTCTGTTTATGTGTTCGTTCCATTCCTTTTTTGTGTTCAGTGTCCACTCATTTATTTCTGGTATATTGCATTTTCTTCTGATCTCTTCACTCTTCATTCGATCCCTCAGTGTGTTTCCTGTAATTCTCTTCAGTAAACGCATCTCCGCTGTTTCTAGTAGTTGCTGACTTTTGGAGGTATCCGGTCTTGTCCCTGAAGTGTATGTCATTATTGGTCTTATTGTTGCTTTGTAGATTCTTGATTTCACGTCGGTATTAATGTCGGGATTGCGCCATATCGTGTTATTAAGACAACCTGCTATTTTATTAGCCTTTTGTACTTGATTTTTGACTTCCTTCTCCACATCTCCGTAGCTAGACAGTGTAATTCCTAGGTAATTTGTCTCCATTACTTGCTCAATGCTAATACCGTCGATTTCCAGTTTACATCTAATTGGTTCTTTACTGATTACAATTGTTTTAGTTTTCTGTTTAGAGATCACCATATTAAAGTCCTTTGCCCTTGTGTTGAATCTATGGGTTAGTCTTTGTAGATCGTCTTCATTGGATGCAATTAGGGCCGCATCATCTGCATAGCAGAGTATTCTGATTTCTTTGTTCCCCATTTTGTATCCTCTTCCTTTATTAATAGTATTGATGATTTCATCCATGATTAGATTAAATAGCGTTGGACTAAGCGAGTCTCCTTGTCTTATTCCATTGCCCATATCTATTGGATCTGTAAGCTGGTCATCTATTCTAACTTCCATATTGTTGTTCTGGTAAATGTTCTCTATTGTTTTTATAACATCTAGTGGAATTTCTCTATCGTAAAGAAGGTGAATTACATTTTTAAGCTTTACTTTATCGAACGCTTTCTTCAGGTCTATTAGACACATGAATGCCGGTCTGTTATACTCTAGTGCTTTCTCGGTAATCTGTTTTATGATGAATACTGCATCTGTGCACGATCTTCCTGTGCGAAAACCCTGCTGTTCATCCGCTAAGGTAATTCTCTGATTTATTTGGCCTTGCAATATTTTGGTTGTAAGCTTCAAAGTGGTGTTTAATAAGTTGATACCTCTGTAGTTTTCAGGTTGTTTTTTATCTCCTTTTTTGTATAGTAGGATAAGCTCGCATTTCTTCCACTCTTCAGGTATTTTATTATGTTTGATAATTTTGTTATTGTCCCAGTCATATTTGCATATATAGGATCTGTCGAAGTCTCTGTTTTCGATATACATTTCATGCTCGTTTATGTTAATACTTAGTGGTCTTGCTGTTTCGTCCACGAAAAAAATTATAGCATTCACAAGGCATTTTATCGATGAAGTTCTTATATCTCTTTTTCGTGTTGTTTGGTTTGATGTGAATTTAAGTTAATTTCATTTAATCAAATAGGTTATTCGTGAATAATTTCGTTACAGCAACGCATTTCAGAAATGCTGACAGTACGAGAATCGTTTTAAATTTTCTGATTAAATTAAACTATGTTATTTTTGCTTTTAAAGTCACAAAATTTTATGGTTTAATTAATTTTGTTATTGAATTGGGTTACTAACTTCATGGGTAACAATAGAAGAAAACAAAATAAGATCTAGCACAGCTCTGAGGTTAAGGGAAGCTAACAAGCTGAACCGCAAATTCTTTCTGTTTGGTGATTTCAAATTCGACTTCGTGATATACGAGTAATCCAGGAGGAAACCCATGAAATTGTTGATTCGATGATCCGGCTTATTAACATGAATTTTTGAGGTATTTACAATCCATCGAATCGAATCCTAAAAGTGACTGTTATCTTTCCATCTCTTTTACTTCTCAGCACGACATACCGCACAACAAAAAGTGTGTCGACCCGGTTATTCTCGAAATATAAACAATTATGACCACACTTAACTGTTAGAAACAAATAGTATCGATGTCATTCTTTATTTTTTATGGCAATTATTATTACACCGGTCGACCGGTTAATAGAAGAAAGTTCGGTCGAGCGCGGATGCCTGCCTACTCTTGTGCGAATTATGAAAGAAATAATGACTTCATTTAGAATATTTAAATCGATCTATTGTTATAAAACATTACAAGAGATTATTCTCGATCACTGTAACGTAAAAGGCATGGAAAATATCAAGAAATTCGACAATTTTTGTAGATATAATCTCTTGCAGTAATGATTTTTATTTGTCTTGATCTGAATCTGAAACACATCAAAAATGTGTAAGGAACACAAAGTTTTTTCTGATGTATACCTACGTCAATTTTGATTGGATTGTAAAAAGTGACATATCGTTATATTGCCTGATTAGTTAGCAATCAAATCAGCTCAATTTTAAATTAAACATATATTTACATATAATAAACATAAAAATCTAACAAAAAATGTGTTTAATAATCAGTGTTTTCTTCAGCAGCATTAATTACAGCTTTACATCTCCCTGGCATGCTTAAAATGAAATTATCAACTTCGTTTTGAGGCAATACGATCCATTCTTGTTTAAGAAGATCTTGAAGACCTTGTATAGTATAAACATTATGCAGATGAGGAGCAATCTGTCTCTGAAGCATATCCCATACATAATCGATGGGATTAAGATCTGGGGATTATCGTGGTCACTGTAAGAGTGTGTAATATCGTCATTATGAAACCAATCTCTTACTGGTGCTGCATTATATGGCCTTGCATTATGCTGTAACGCAAATCAGGACCTGCAGCAGTGAAAAATGGAACGATAACAGGTTCTAAGCTGTGATCAATATATTGAGATTGATTCCAAGTGCCTTCTAAGAAAATGGAAACAGTTCGATTATGAAAAATTGTTCCAGCCCACATCATAACTTGTGAATCACTATATAGACGAACTCCCTGTACATACTTGAGTCTCTCTTGTCGACCAGGTCCTGTCCAAACTTTCACTCTTCTTGAATCAGGGTAGAGACAAAATCTTCATTCTTGTAAGCCCTACTACACGTGTTCTTGTGCCCACCTTAATCTGATTATAATGGACGTCTGGCGTGCAAGTCAGTTTCATGTAAATTATTCTTCAAGGTTTGGTCATATACTGTAATGTTGTGGGTATTTTCTCAGTCTCCATAGAGTTCACGTGCAGTTATATGTACATATCTCGGCGAGCTAATCCTACCACATACCGATCATGTTGAGTCGTTTCACGTTGACAACCGCCATGTCTTTCAGCAACATTATCAAATTGTTTATATCGACGCAACATCATATTCACAATACTTACCATTTGAACATAATACCGACGTTCCTATTTTTATATTTAATAATCTTGTTTTAGTAAAATTTTCTTTAGTAAGATTATCTTTAAAATTTAAAGCACTATTTCTTTACAATTTGAAGCAATTAATCGTATGAATTTGAGGCGCTGTCACTTTTGCCTAAATAAAACAGTGCAATTTACATATTAATTTACATGGCATAGGTACCTTGGTTTTAAAATATTTTTTAAGTTTTTATTGAAAAAAGTGGAAGTGTAATAATGGTGTTCCTTAGACATTTTTGATGGTGTACATTTTCTTTCATCGATGTAATAACTATAATATTTTGATTTTTCTATGTCTTACATATTGCAATAAGTAAATAAAAAGTGATGGACTCACCTTTGTCCTAATATTTTTCTGGACAATTCTCCATCTTTATTTGCGTCTATATCTTCTGCCGTAGCGATTAATTCAGCTCCGGTCAGAAGGAGAAAGAACAACCACATCACCAAAAGAGGTTTTCTGAAAAGAAAAATGATTTATGAAAAAAGAAAATTTTCTAAAAAGATTACTATTTTGTAAAGAGAGAATAGAATAAAAAGAATGAATTCTTAATTTTTGACTATTATGGGAAATACTTCAACTACATTTTTGTTTTATCAGATCTTTTTATAATTAGTTACGTTATATATAAACATGTTAACATCATTGTTGATTGTTTTTAATATAAATTGTGTAATCTGGTAGTTATTTTTGTGTACATATATACTTTCATCATACTGAAATACTTTCATCATCATTAGACTTCGGCAAATATGCATATTGCATATTTTGCATATTGTGCATATTTTATGCAAATATTTCATATTTTGGCATATTTGTATAAAAGTTTGCATAAAGTGCATAAAAGTTCAGATTTTTATACTGTATTTGAAAATTTTTAAACATACCAATTTATTTCAATTCTTGTATAAAATTTTGTAGTCATTTTAATCAGGAAATGATCTAAGTACGTAATCTCTACAGGTACAAAACATTTACAATTTCAAAGAAGATCAATTTAAGTAGCCCTCAACATTCTTAGAAAGTCTCGGTCACTGAGGCATTCAGTTATTGGATAATCGCTAAGGGTTCGCTCATTTGCATTTTATGATCTAATCCCCAAATCTATCTACAATTTATTGTATCTTAACAGCAGGTAAACGGCTAATAGTTTTGTTCCTAATTTAGGGATTTTCCAAAATCTCCCAGTTTATTGAATTAGGTACCTAAACATTTCTAATTTGATGCTCAGATTTGTAAATCATTTTTGTTTTGATATTCAAAGCGTAAACACTCGTTGTGCGTAACAAAAAGGAAGATTGTGATTTTATAATGCCTAAAACAACCAGTGCTTCAACTTGGATTAAACCTTATAAAGAGCTGTCTATGGATATGGGAAAAATCTACTGTTCAGTCTGTGGTAAAATTGTAAGTATCTAATATTTTCTATTAAATATCTAATATTTCATACATACAGGGTGTTTCCAAATCACACTTACAACGTTTGACTGTAGATACTTCTCGAAAAATTGAACAAAACGATATAGTTAATGAGGGGTCAAACTTATTTACTTTTCGAGATACAGGGTGTTAAAATTAAAAAAAATTAAATTCTTTTAGTTAATAACAACAATAACTTTAAAACCAATAAACGTATTTACTTGAAATTTAGTACTCGTAGGTTGTTTTTAAATGAAAAATAGCTTCCTTTAGTGAGAAAAAATTGTCCATGGTACAATACAATGGTGTGTATTTGGAAAAATTTTTCACCTTTACTTTTTTTATGAAGTCAGCTATTCTAAAACACAATTATTTTTATTGTAATTGAATTAACAAAAAAAAAACAACTTTTGTTGAATTTTAAAATAAGTTATATGATGTACTAATGGTTAGTAACAAAAACTAATTTGTGGATTAATACTGCATTTAAAACACTTAGCGAGTGTTTTTTTTCCAAACCATTTGATTAACCAAAAACACCTTGTATATTTTTATATTTTAAAGGTTGGGTTAAAATAACGGTTTTTATTTTTATTTATAGATAGCATGTGAGAAGAAATTTCAGATAGACCAACATGTGAGAACTGCTTCACACATTGCAAAAAAAGGAAAAATAGGAGGAAAACATCAAACTTCAATGGCTAAATGTTTCCAATCTACTTCAAAAAAATTAGATGAGCAAGAAACTTTTAATGAAGAGTTGTGTCGCGCATTAGTGTCTGCAAACATACCGCTTTCAAAATTAGCAAATGTAAATTTTAGTTCGTTTCTAAAAAAATATTGCAAACTTAATGTTCCAAGTGATCGGTCTCTAAGAAGAAATAATGTGAACGGGCTATACTCGTCGGTGTTAATTAATATTAAGGAAGAAATTGCAGATAATTATTTTTACATATCTGTAGACGAAACCACTGATTCCTCAGGAAAGTATATTGCTCATTTATTGATTGGTGTTCTTAAAGAAGATACCTACCTTACCAAAATCTCATCTTATTTCATGCCAGCAACTTGAGAAAACAAATACTTTAACAATTTCGCGTTTTATACAAGAAACATTAGCAACTTTTTTTCTTCCGACAACTATTCCTTCTAATAAATTACTGCTTATTTTATCGGATGCTGCTCCTTATATGGTGAAAGCAGGACAAAATTTAAAAATATTTTTCCCAGATTTAATACATGTTACTTGTGTAGCGCATGGATTAAACAGAGTTGCAGAGGAAATACGAAAAAAGTTTCCTCTTGTAAATACCATGATATCCAGTGTCAAAAAAGTATTTCTTAAATCTCCTATAAGAATTCAACTTTATAAAGAAATGCTACCTAACATTCCTCTTCCACCACAACCTATTTTAACGCGATGGGGAACATGGTTAGAAGCAGCTAATTTTTATGCAGATCATTTTGTTAAAATAAAGAACATAATTGATACGTTAACAAATGAAAGTTCCCAATCTCTTTTGGATTCTAAACAAACTTTTCAGAATAACTTACTTCAACAAGAACTTTCATTTATAAAATCAAATTTTAGTTTTGTTCAAAAAACAATTACTCAGTTAGAATCACCAAAACTGTCATTGTTCGAAAGTACAGCATTAGTAAAAGAATTTGCGTCATGTTGTCGGAACGTTAGAGGTAATATTGGAAAAGATATTTTAAAAAATTTTAAGCTACTATGGAAAAAAATAAAGGTTACCATATTCTTTCTGAAGTAGTCAGTGTTCTAGCTGGAAATATTTCGGAAACAATTAATTTAGAACCAAATGTTTTGGTTAGTTTGAAAAATGCTCCCGTTACATCAGTTGATGTTGAACGAAGTTTTTCCATATATAAATATATGTACTCAGACAGAAGCCACAAGTTTTTGTTAGAAAATTTTGAACACCACTTGGTCATTTATTGTTACCATAATTCTAAATAAGTTTATTCATACTTAAAAATGATGTAGTTACTTAAAATAAATGTAAATCTTAATGAATAGTAGGAAATATTTAGTTATGTACACTTTTTTTTTTAAATAAAATTGTTACTATTTTACGATTTTTTTATTTATTTGTATGCATATTTTGTAAAATATTTGCATATTTTCGGGTAAACACGTGCATATTTATGCGCATATTTTCTACATTTTTATTTGCATATTTGCCGAAGTCTAATCATCATAAACATGTATGCGTCGTGAATAGCTTTGGAGAGATGGTGTCTCCTTGCCGTACTCCTCGCTGTACACAAAATTTATTTGTTTCTTGTTAACATAGTCTTACGCTAGATTGGCCTACTGAACTTTAAATAAGTAGTATTTTAAATAGTAGAGTACCAGGGAAGATAGATTAAGACAACAGGTGGTCAGTCTGTGTTCACATATAAAGAAGAAATAGCCATTAATAATACAGTTTTAACAGATGCAGATTGGAGATATCCATTAAGCTTAAGGGATTTGACGCTTTTTGGAAGTGTATCTAGATTTAAGAAGAATATCATATATTAAGAATATTAAAAAAAAGCCGAGCAAAAGTATCTCCGGACCAGATTAAAAAATACTTTGACAATTTAAAACGTTCTTGTTGAAAACATTTTTAATTATGACGAACAATTTGACATTTAATCATATCTTTGCTCGGATTAATTTGTGGTCGTTTCTTATCGCACATTTGCTGAGCACTGTTCATTATGATACAATCTATTTCATTTTTGATTCAGCCTTATCAACCTGGGCTAGCCATATCTATTTACGTTGAGCTGACCCGAGTTACGATGTATTAAGTTATCAATAAACAAGAACATGGTACAATCTTTATTTTTCCGAAGTAAAACATGGATAATCGGTTGGGCTAGCCGAGTGAGCACCCAACATCACAGAGGATCAACAACTAAATATAGTGAATTATATAGCATGATCTAACACTACAGTGTTCCAAGCTGAAACATTTACGACAAAATAATTACAGAAGATTACAAAGCGAAGCGAATCCATAACCAATCGGCAATATTAACGATAAAGAAACCACTTATTTAGCAAATCTAAAGTAGTAAGAAATGTTAAAGCGGCTTTGATAAATAACGTCATTGCGTTTCCTATACTACTTTCGATGATTCGCCACCCTTTATGGGTTTAATAACATAATTAAAATACCAAAACAGCTCATCAGTTTCTTTTAATTAAATTTTTGTGCTTCGATTTTGTATACTGAACGTTGATCAGGATGTCAGCCATTGATCATTTCCAATTCTTTTGTTTCAATAAAAATCCTTATATTTCTTGACAGCACTTTAAAGTTATGTATTTTATTGGTATCATAAAGGTTGATTATTTCCTTTAAATAGTAAGTGCTTAATTGATAATTGTCTTTAAGTTGTAATTTTTTAATACGTTCAACGAAAACATTAACCTGATTCTGTTTTATTGCAATCAAGCTGACGAAATGATGTCGGATTAGGATTAAGTTTTGACAAAAAATGTAGAGTTGCCACATTTAGACACTCGTGTTAGTAAAAGTTTTACGTATATATATATATATATATATATATATATATATATATATATATATATATATATATATATATATATAGCGAGTGTTTGCAACTTTAATATCGCTTCTCGCATCCCAATCGCCATAATTTCTTATCGGCCCAGTCTCCTTCTTGAAGACCTCTATTTTCCATTTCTATATGAATATTGGATATCCATTTCTTTCTTGGCCTTCCCCTTTTATTTCTCTGTGTAGGTCTCCAGTTCCAAACCTTTCGTGGTATCCTTTCTTCGTTCATCCGTCTCAGGTGTCCATACCATTTTAATTGTTTTTCGGCTATCGTATTCATTATTGTGTTCTTTACTTTCATTTTTTCTCTTATGTTTTCATTTCTTATGTGGTCAAACAAAGTTAACCCGGAACATCTTCTGCAGTACATCATTTCCGTTGAGAGGAGTTTTTGTGACATATTCTTGTTAAAGACCCACACTTCTGACCCATACGTCAGCACCGGCTGAATCATAGCCTGATATATATTTTTCTTTGTTTTCTTAGTTAAAGTTTTATTCCACAGGATCGGATGTAGTGTTTTTATCATGTTTTTTCCTTTTCCTATTTTTCTTGTTATATCTTTGTCGTCTCTCCCGTCTTCGCTTAGTGTAACTCTACGTTCTACGTACGTTCTATCTACGTTTTTAATTAATCCGCTTTCTGTTTCCATGTCTTGACCGATGCCTCCTATATTCATGTATTGTGTCTTTTCGGTATTAACCTCTAATCCCCATTTTTTGAATTCGTCTATTAGTTTGTTTATCATGTACGTCATATCTTGTAGGTCCTCGGCAAGAACTACCTGGTCGTCTGCGAACAGGATTGTGTATATAGGAGTGTCATTTACCCATATGCCCATTGGGCTGCATTTTCTCATCCAATATTTTAAAGCATTACCAAGATATATTTAAAATAGGGTTGGGGAGTGGCAAGAGCCCTGTTTGACACCCTTTGTTTGGTGAAACCCTTGGAAATTTGGTTTCCAACCTTAATATAAGCTTGGTTATCTTGATATAGCTTTTTCACGGCATTTATATATACTGCATTTATACCTGCGTTTTCCAATGTTGTCCATAGTCTCTGCAGTGGTACGGAGTCAAATGCTTTACGGAGATCTATAAAAGTGGCATGAAGTTCTAGTCCTCTTGCTAATCTCTTTTCCGTTAGATGTTTGAGAGTAAATACATTGTCGACACAAGATCTCCCTGGTCCGTATCCACTTTGTTCTTCGATCTCTGTGGCTTCTTTTTCTATTCTGGCTTTCAGAACTCTTTCATACAGTTTGCCAGTGGATGACGTAATGCTGATACCTCGGTAATTACTGCAGTCATTCTGTTTCCCTTTTTGTAGATGGAGTTTATGTACGAGACTTTCCAATCTCTTGGGATACTTTCTCCTTGTAGGCACTGGTTAAACATTTTACAAAGCAATTCTAATGTTATTGCAGTGGCATGTTTGAATAACTCGATAGGTAAATCACCCGGCCCAGGAGCTTTATTATTTTTCATTTTTTGTAATGCGTTTTTTATTTCTTCTACGGTAATCATCGCCACTTCATTTAACCCCGTTTCAACTCTATCTATCTGTGTGTCTAGAAACTGTGTACGTTGTTCATTTAATAAATTTTCATAATAATTTTTCCATCTTTCTCTGTCTATGGGGTTTATTTTTTTTGTTTCGCTTTTTAAAGTTTCTTCTTAAACTTTCGTTAAAAGTTTTACGTAAAAGTATGAAAAAATATATAAAAAGTACTTTTTAATTAAAAGTATTACTAATATCATATACAGAACATGTATATTACCTAAAGAATGTTTTCTATCAACATTCGTGACCATACCGAATAAGGAATACGCCAGACAATGTTGCGATCATCGTACCATCAGTCTAATGTGCCACCTACTAAAAGTATGCCTAAAGATTATTCATCGTAGAATATATAAAAAGTTAAAACAAGACATTGGACAAACTTAGTTCGGATTTAGAAATGCCCAAGGAACCAGAGAAGCATCATATGCAGTGAATGTGCTAATACAGAGATGTTTAGATGTAAACCAGGACATGTATGTCTGGCTTCTTAGATTATAACAAGGCATTTGATACAGTGAAACATAATCCGTTAATAAAACTAATGAGAACAAATAACATCTACACACGGGATATAAGAATAATAAATAATCTGTATTATGCACAAGAAGCTGTTATAAGAATAAATAATTTAAAAACTAATAACATAAAAATCAAAAAAGGTGTTAGATAGGGCTGTGTCTTGTCGCCATCACTGTTTGATGTATACTCAGAGGAAATACAGTAGTCTCTCTTTATAACGATTCCCTATATAACAATAATTCCTCTATAACGATGAAAATAGTAAACGTTGGTGGGTTCGTCATAAGGACAATGTATTAATTCTCTATACCGATATCGTTCTCTCTTTATAGCGATGACTTTTCAGCGTTCAATAGTCGATAACAAAGGAATGCGGCCACCCATTCTACTCATTCTTATCAAAGTGTTAAGTGACTCGCTTTTATTGTTTGGGCGGCGTGATAAACTGTAATCACACAGTTGTTGTCATCTATTGATGACTTTTCATTTCCAGTTTTCGAAAAAGCGTAAAGTGATCTCGGTAAAGAAAAAGTTATCAATAACTCGAGCAATAGAGAGAGGTGAAAAACAATAGGAGCTCGTTCCCCGTACGGGGCTGTCTCAGTCAACTATGGCTACGAAGATTTAGATCGCGCTATGCTTCAGTGGTTCCAGCAGCAGCCTATGAGGTCAGGGCCTGTGGTCAGGACAAAAGCTAAGTTTTTTGCAACTGAGCTTGGAATTAAGAATTTTAAGGTATCCGAGGGTTGGCTGAGCAAGTGGAAGCTGCGGCACAAGATTAACTACGAGCAAATCAGCGGAGAGGCTCGCTGTTAACAAAAACGTAACGGATGATTGGCTAGAATTCGGGTGGTCTGGACTGAAGCTACGATATGCGTCACACGACATATCCTGGCACGTTGCTTTCAAAACATAAAAAATCTACCGGTAACCTATAAAGCGAACAAGAATGCGTGGATGACTTCAGAAATTTTTGAAGAAGCGATAAGAAAGTAGGATATCGAGTTTAAAGGGAAAAAATTCTTCTGCTTGTAGACAATTGTTCTGCTTATCAAACACTGCGGCTTTTTCTGCCGACAAACACAACGAGTTTGTATTATATTATGAGTATTACAGCCCATGGACCAAAGTGTCATCAATAGTTTGAAAAGCCATTACAGGAGAAGAATTTCGATGGAATTTGTTGAGAACAATAGCGATCTTGAACTAAACATTCTTGTCGCCATCCTAATGATTAGTATATCCTGGGACGAGGTGATGAGCAATGTAATAAAACATTTCTTTAAACACGCAAGATGGCTGGAAGATCAAGGATTGATGAATGATGAAGATGACCTGCGATTAGATGTTTGGGCCAGACAGTTTGAACTTACTATCACCTACGAACCGAAAGAGCTAACAGATTTTGAAAGAAGTTGATGAAAATATAGCTACAACATCTGGAGTTTCTGACGAAAAAATCCTACAAACAGTTCCTGTAGAAGAAGAAGAAAACAGTGACCCGAACTGGAAGTAGAGCCAGAACCAGCTCCGACCTCTCAGCGGGCATTGGATGCGGCAAAAGTGCTGCATCGATTCTTTATCCACCAGGAAGACGATATGAGTGCTGTAGAATATTTTATGCGTCTTCATAGCAAGGCCAGGTCAGTTCTGTGGAAAGGGAAAAAACAGACCAAGGTGACAGACTTTTTTGGTAATGTAGGCTAAAAATTTTTTACAGTAAAATATTATTTTGTTATTGTACAGTACACATGTCTTAATTGTAGTCATTTTTTAATCTTCTTCTTCTTCTTACGGTACCTTATCCTTAAGGACGTTGGCTATTAGGTACATTTGCCCATTTAATCTTATTTGTAGCAGCCTGAATAGTTCTATGGAGGTCATGTTCGTCCATTGCTGTTTGCAAAGTTTTTAAGCCAAGAGTTGCGTCTTCTTCCTGGTCCTCTTTTGCTATTGACTTTGCCTTGGATTATCAGTTGGAGCAGTTCATACTTTTGATTTCTTACATTTTTTATACTGTATTGTATATATTATTCTTTAATAAATCTATGTGGTGTACAATACAGTGTTAGTTCATTTATATTGGTTTTGATACATTTTTAAAATCAAAATAGCTTATTTAGTACAGTAGTATTATTATTACAGTGCCAAATTTTATCTCTCTCTGTATAACGATCTCTCCTTATAACGATGAAAATTCCCGGTCCCTTGCATATTGTTATAGAAGAAGAGTACTGTACTCAAAATAAAATTAGAAGATAAAGTAGCAGGCATAAAAATAAATGGCCTACCCATACGTGAAATTAGATATGCTGGTGATACAATACTAATAGTAGAAAATATTACAGATCTACAAAGAATTTTAGATAAAGTTGTTGCAGCGAGTGAAGAATTTGGTCTGTCACTAAAAATAAAGAAAACAAAATTCATGTTATATCAAAGAAAAATATTAGATACATCAATTTACACGTAAATAATAAGACGATAGAACGAATTCAGAATTATAACTATTTAGGAGCAAACATTAATGAAACAAACGATTATACCAAAGAAATTAGAGATAGAATAGGAAAGACTAGAAGTGCATTTCATAATATGAAACAAATATTATGTTATAGATTCCTAAAACTAATATTTGCAGGGAAAGATTCAAGGAAAACGCAGCACAGGTAGAAAAAGGATGTCCTGGCTGAGAAACCTTAGAGAATGGTTTGGATGCAGCTCAACTGAACTCTTTCGGGCTGTAGTGTCGAAAGTTAGAATAGCAGTAATGATTGCCAACCTTCGTCGCGGAGATGGCACGCACTGTAGCCAACTCTACTATTTATTTGCCAAGTAGTCCGTACGAACTAAGTCAGCTGAATTATGAAAACCAAACTAAGGAATAAACTTTCTACGACCACAATAAAAGGTACCTTGCACACAAAATCAGACATCAAAAATTGTTTCGAGTTTAATGTAATGGAGGACTATCTAAAAAATTCAATAAAAATATGTACGATTTAAAAAAAATCCAGAAAAAAACGGAAAATCAAGAAGATTTACAAATTGAAAATGAAATAGAAGCTAGTGATACTATCTGATAGCTATGATTTTCAAGCAAGCTCCACAAAAATCGCTATAGTCACATTTTCTTGAAGTGTTGGGTTATAGTTTTTTATATATATCAATTTTATTCTATTTAATGTATCCTTGGAGATTTTACATTTTTTTAAATTTAATTATCCTTTGATAATTACATCATTTTTATTGTTTTAAATTTCCTCCCTTTACTATATTCTATTTATTAGTATGACTAAATAATAGAAAAAATAATAAAAGATAAGGATGTAGATTTACTGTTTTTTAATTTGACATTTACAGTTTTTTACAGTTTTTTCAAGCATATCTACAGTTTTGCTCTGTGCTGGGGTTGGCAACACTTGGCACGTAAAGAAGTTAGTAAAAGTACACTGGAGAACTATTGTTTCATCTCATTTATTATTTCCCTTATTTCTTGTGTATTTTGATGAATAAACTACAAACATACAATCAAATATAGTTTATCACATAAGCTTTTCTTTCTACTTCTACTTTATTTTTAATTTTTACATATTTTTTGAAATTTCAATATATATTTAAAATAACACTAGGTATCCTAAAAATAACTTATTAAGTAAAAAGTTTTAACTAAGTATGATATATATATATATATATATATATATATATATATATAATATATATATATATATATATATATATATATATATATGTGTGTGTGTATTTGAATGTACATTCCTGCAAGGAAAGGGCAGATCCAGGGCCGATTTTTTTTTGGGGGGGGTACATGAACTTTTTTTGGAGGCTCTGGGAGAATTATTTTTTAAATTATGGTTAAAATTGTGAGTTGTTCCGTAAAGACATTCAAAACGTATCATTATTAAAGTATTTTTATTTGTCTATAAACATACTCTGCTTGAAAAAATAAGTACGCGCATCTCGTTCACGCAGACGGAATCAACCATGTTTTAAACGGAACCAGTGCTGTTCAGTGAAATTTTATCTAGTGTGCGTAGAACAATTAATTGGTTTAAAATATCGCGATCGATTGCTGACACACTTCAAAGGCGCATCTGAGAGTGGGCATTCTGATTGTTATTTATTCTGTGACTTCAGTAATAATAAATTGACGTATCTTCCCTCTTAAATAGGTCGGAAACATTAATAAAAAAATTAAAATATTTAAAAATTACTAAAAATATTAATTTTTTTCTGCTTTACTTGCTTATTTTAAAACAATTCATTTTGAAGCAAAGTGGTAATGAAATAAAATAGCGCTAATTGAATTTTTTTATAAGATATAGCTAGTCAAAAATAGGATGATAACCTTTAAACCATTATCTTTTTATTTCGGAGCTCGTTCTTCATCATCTTCGGAGATGTTTTAGTGGGAACCAGTGCTGTTCAGTGACATTTTGTCTGGTGTGCATAGACAAATTAACCTGGTTTAATTTATTTACAACTATAGACATAATACGCACAATTTTATTCGTACTTTTAGTTGAAGAATATATTAAATTATTTCAAATGTACCAAAATATTAATCTCTAAAAATTTAATTCAAGTCTATGTTTCCGTCTAAAATATGGCGGCATCTGAGAGTGGGCATTCTGATTGTTGTTTATTCTGTGATATTAATAAATTGTACTCTCTTTATGTTTGAAGCATATAACATAATATACATTATAAGAAAATGGCAACACTGTCAATGCAATATTTCGTTCTGTGACACTTAATTGACAGCTAATTTGAGTTCTCCGGGACCAAATGTGAAAACTGTCCAATGTAACGTTTGTTTCTAATAAATTCCAGAGGATGCTGCAAAATACGATAAAACAACATTATTTTTACGCCCCGTATATGGGTAAAACGTTGAAAATTCTCAGAAAACACTAGCATAAATCCCTTAGTTTACAGTAGGTACAATGTGAGAAAAAATCGAAATAAAATCAACAATTCAGAAAAAAATCAAACTGATGATACATTTCAAATGTTGCGTTAATTTTGGAGAGTGGTGTAGATAGTTTTATTTTGTTAATTACTATTGTAGAGTACAGGTTTCCGACTGTACTTTGCTTCTTCTAAAATTCGTCACACAAATGTATAAAACTATAATTTAGACAAAAAGTGTAATTTCGGTGGGAACGCAAAAACAAAAGCCATTTGGAGTATCTAAGGAAGAACAATTACATAATACAACGATTTTGTGTAAACCAAGTTCATCTTTTTCTAAAATCTACCATTATAACTCATCTGTGACGAGGTTGATTACCCAAAAGAAAAGAGTTCATTCCACTTAGCACTTTTTTTGATTATTTCTATAATCAAAACAAAAAAGCACTGAAACGGTATTCGAGACCAAGATGGATAGAGATAAATACTATAATTTAGGGACAGCTATTTCGGAAAACGTTAGTCAATCAAGATGTTTCGGTAATAGGTGAGTTGTAAAAGCTTAAGCACATACAGATTGCTAATTGCTAGCGCATGTAAAATTACGATGTAAAATCATTCGTTTTTTTTTACTCGCTTGCGCTCGTGCCGCAATTTTTTAAACTCGTGAGAAATTAGTACCTTTCTGCATTTGTTGCACATTATACTAAATTTGAATTACATTGACAATATAATACAATTTTTTATAAAATAATTATCATTCAAAGGTTAAGATATAAATATATAATGACTAATTTATTAAACATGCAATTTTTAAATGTACACTTATTGAAAATAGTTTATTGCTGTTCTATATTTTAGTTTTCTGTATTTAAATTAATTACAGAATTTTTGTGGTTAATGGGATCCTATTTAGCCCAGTTTGGTTATGCAAATATCATCGATTTCACGGCAAAATTTTTCGTAGATATCTGAAACTTTTAAGACATAGGTGGGGGTAACAAGATGACGAATAGATGAAAAAGTACTCTTATTTTTATCTTGCGTTTTTTTTAACAATAATTTCTGGTCACAATTTGATTTTTTGTCTATAATTTTTTCCCCTTATATTTTAAATAAACGATTTAGGCGTGATGATGGTATGAGCAAGAATGCAATTACTACTCAATACAGAGCATTATTTTTTGAAATATATGATCATATTTGAATGGAAATATACGTTTTCAGGATTGTGATAAATTAAAATTCGTAAGCTTAGCAGACACGACAAAATTTAAGCCATACAGTTTGACCTTCCCTTCCGACGCTTTTCAAAATTTATTTGAGCTTTATGGCACACAATTTACTAAACATCAAAGGCTTAAATGTGAGCTCTCCCATTTTATGACGACGAAAATTACAAAAACTGAATTTGCAGGAATTAGTTATAAAGTTAGAACCAATTAAAGACATTGTTTAAAGTTACAATCAATTAAAGACATGGTTGCAGAAGCCTATAATTTGTTTTGTTTAATTCTGACAATTCCATCGACAAGCGTTTCCGTAGAAAGAAGTTTTTCTTGATTAAAAAGGTTAAAAGCTTTTACAAGAAACAATATTTCACAAGATAGATTATCCAGTTTGACTATTATCGCACTTCATAAAGAACTGTTGAATGAACTTATGCAGAAGCATCTTTTCTACGAGGATATTATTGATAGATTTGCCTCCTTAAAAGACCGAAGGATCGACTTGATTTATAAAAACTAGATAAATCAGTTCTATTAGTCTATCTAATACTGCTTTTTTTGTTTAAGTATCTCTTCACCCTCGGTTCTAGTATCATCACCATCATCATTCCGCAACCTCTTGCATCCAATTTTGGATATAGGTCTCCTCCATATTCTTCCATTGTTCTCTATCTTGTGCCATCTGTATCGAATTTCCCACTGTTTTCTCAAATCATCCATCCATCTTTTTGGTGGTCTACCTCGGTGTCTTTTATCTTCTCTAGGTCTCCATTTTATGAGTCTTTTGGTCCACCTATTATCATTTAAACGTGCTACATGTCCAGACCATCTCCATTTGGCTTGTGCAATTTTTTCTATGACATCTGTCACTTTAGTCCACACTCTCTCTCTCTCTCTCTCTCTCTCTCTCTGTCATCCCGTGAGAGGTTGTTGGACCTCCATCGGGCGCCTCCCCAGATGGCGGATAGGGGAATGCCTCCTAGATATAGGTGGTACAGGGGAAATGAAATACTTGGGCGGACCAAAACCAGTAAACACTGCGGTGTCTGATCCAGAGTGATCGGCTTCAATCAGCATCTGACTTAGAGTGGGCGGCTGGATCGAAACTCAACAAATCCAGGCGTGGTGTTTTAATCGCCAAAAAACCCTCAATGAAATGTCGAAGGTTCAGAATTAAAATACTCCAGGCAATCAGAACGAATCGTATCTAGTATAAGTGCCCTAAAAAACTGTTTTCAAGTTATGAGAGCCCTAAACTCTACATATACTTATATTTCTTTGAGTAAAATATGTTGTGTATTTTGAACAAAAAAGTTTTAACTAAACGTATTTAATTATTTTTTGATTGAAAATTGTAAGTAATATTTAAAACTATTGAATAAATAATTAATTTGATATAAGGTTGAATGCTCAAATAAATGAACTTTTATCAAATAAAAGGCAAATGTCGAGCACAGTTTTATTAATTAAATATTGCCAAGTAATTTCGCTCCCTAGAACATCTTCAGGGGCATTTCGTCAATTGTGGCCTATCCAACAAGAATAAAATGTTAAAAACATAAAATTAAACATCACACTTCACTACACAACTTGTTACCTCAACATTTCCGTTAACCAGGAGCCATTCTGTCTCCGGTTTCCATATATAATGTAGCTTCGCCTATTTTAAAAATTTTAAAGTGTTTGTCCTTGTGTAGTGTAGTGTGATGTTTAATTTAACATTTTATTCTTGTTGGATAGGTCACAGTTGACGAAATGTCCCTGAACAAATAGCTCTACAGCAGTACAGAAATGAACCAGAAATGAGTACAGTAATAAAAGGTAACGATACTGAGTACTGACTTACTAGTGATTATGACTCAACTTTCTTCTCCAGACATGAATATATTTTTTGAGAAGAAAGGTGAAAACGATAAATCCACACTTTATGATTCTAACAGTTTTCAACACCCTCATTTAAGAAGGTACGTCTGCTTTTTGTACATTTTCACTGGATGTGATTTAAATTTAAATTAATCAACGCAATCGAAGAAACTCTTATTTCCATGGATATTTTCTACGATTCCAACGCAAGTAAAGAAAATATAATAAGAATTGGTTGTGAGGTGATTGTAGTTCAATACACCTTCTTTAAATGATTTAAGATACTTACAATTCAACAGAAATATCGGTAAATCATCTTTTAAACTAGAAACTCTGCCACCAATTGAAGGTGCAGCCAAACAGCATGTTCTTCGCGTTTACTATCAATTACAAATGTGGTTAGGTAATAAGTTAGATGCTTGTGCCTATGGTTGGAGACAAAGTGTCACTGGTTTTGAACCAATTTATACTCTAGTCTAGATAATTTAATTCCTGAAGAAACATTAAAGCACATTACATGCAAATGCACTACAGGTTGCAAAACTACTAGATGTGGATGCAGAAAACGTGGTTTGAATTGTACGAACTTGTGCATAAATTGTACTGAGGAAGAGTAGAGGAGAAAATATGCTGCAACCTCGGTACAGTTACGTTTGACGACGACAGTGATTCTGAAAATGTATATTTAGAGACTGATTTAATAAGTGAAGACAAACAACCTGCAACAAAAAGGTTAAGGAGCTGAAAAAGTTATCCTCTCCACTTTCCTATGTCGATCTTTCGAAAGTACTTTCGTTTCGAAGGGCTGTGCAAATTTTACTTCTTAATGTTTATAAACAATGGAGATATGATTTAAAAAAAAATAGTAGCTAACTTCGTTCCTATTGGCCATAGAAGGTTTTTTTGTGAGATATTTTACCAGATATCCAATGGTTGTACGTACAAGTCTGTAGTTTGAAAAATATAAAAGTTATTACAATTGTTTATAAGTAAAAAACATACCTCCTTTTCAAACGTTTATTTTGTAAATAATTTCGATGGTAACGCAATATGCATTTAACTTCTGAGATAGTTTAAGTCTTAAAGAATCCTATGAAATGTGCTAAATGTGTCTGGCATCATTCATAGGGCAAGTTCAATAGTTTAAATGATTAGCCTCAGGTATAAATAAATTAAATAACTTTTAAACTATTTGACCGATCGGGGGGAAATTTCGCACAAATTTAAAAGACGGTAATTCGTCGATTTTCAAATGTATTAATAACATTTTATTTTGTTAATGAAAAAATAATGAAATTTATAAATTAGTGCAAAAAAACTGCTTTTTGCAAATATCTCCGTAAATTATTTATCAATTTTAATTGAAAAAATGGGAAAATAAAGATATTCTTAATATAAAAAAATGATACAAATTGTTTATTTGGGAAAGAACTTACATACAAAAAATCAAATTGTCTTAAAAGTTTTAGATATCTGCGAAACATTTTCGACCTTTTTTTTAACTAGACTGGGGAAATTGTAGATATGGTTGAGCGGATTTAGAATTCGAATGTCTAGTTATCTTGATCAATAATTATATTGGTCGCTTACTCTGCCTACTGCTTTTGCTAAAGTAGGCACAGCGATGGCACGATTTGAATGATTTGTAATTTTCCTAGAAGTTTAACGATTTTAATAATTTCGTATTTCGTAAATGTTACTGAACTTTGCTTAAGATATTGGACGTTTTTTGTAGTTCCTTTCTCTTTGGATTTGCGGCTTTCTTTAAAGCGAATATCAGTGAAAGGATAAAAAATAATGTTTTACGACATGTCATTTACAGTCTTTACTATTTATTGACATCATATTACAGGCCAAAGGCATTACAATTTTTACTCTTTCCAAATGCTAGCAAATGTTGCCATCGCGAAACGCAGAACGTACTGAAATTATTTCCAAATTAAATTTTTTGTTATCTTTTTGTAGTTTCAGATACACAGTTGTTTTACTATCTTCATACAAGGTGAGTTATAACTAGTTGGACGTAGACTGGAGTATTGTTAAAAACTTTATTTAACCAAATACTATTTAATAAAATGCGGTTGTGAAAAGAGATACAGTGTGTTGCGAGTTTAATTTTTTGTTTTTTTGTTTTTGCTAATAATGTTTGCTAATATTTATAAATTCTTATCAAAATCATTAGAAAGGTATATCTTTAGCCAGGAAAGATGATTTTATTTATAGCTTTACTTTTTTTTCTTTATTTTCTTACAGAAGGGTGGGTGATTCCTGATGATGAAATTGGGTCTAAACTTTTTTGTCGATACTTCTTTAGTAATTTTGATTAATGGAATGGATTTAATTCATGGAAAGTGTACTTTTAACTTTCGGATACTTTTTGTTCGTAAATGTTATAGTCCAGTCGTCAGAGATTTTATCTCTAAAAACGAAACGAACAAGCTGAATGTTTGCTGAGAACGTCAATTTTGGGACAAGAATGTCCCAGCCACTACAGTAGTAAACTATACCCCATAGATAAAAATGTTTTAAATAAAAAATGTAGCTGAGATCATTTTGAATAAAAATGTTTATTAGCACTTTTTGTTTAGAATAAACTGTTCTGTCAGAAACAACGCTTGAAGCGACCGGCGATTTAAGGGTCATTTACATGCGCAAAATCAGTGTTAAATAAAATTTGTATCAACTCGACGGTAAAAATTATATATCTTTTGATCAGAGTACCCTACCGACAAAAATTGAAATGCGTTTTAAAGGTGAAGAGCGCATCATTCGTATGCAATTTTTTTTACCGAAATGAAGCCAGTTTTTATAAAGCTGTTAAGTAAATAGACGTTGCGCGATTTTTAACATTTTTAAGTTTTTCTGAGATCATCAGATTTATCACTTCCATTGACAGTTCACTATGTTATTTTCGTTATTAAAGCCTAATCTTCAAAACCTATAGCATGTAAATTGCGTTTTTGAGTTTTGTCAAGAAATGTGAGGTATTTAAAATATGAATGAAAAAGGCTGAGTTTAAACAAACGACCTAAAGCATTTAAAACTATTTATTTTCTGCAAACCTAAGTCTTATATTGTTATTCTCATAAACGAATTCTAATTCAAGTAAAGTTTCCCACAATTTATTTTTTTTATTTTTGGGAAAGATTTGTCTTCATTAATGTCTACTAAAAGTTTGTCCAAAGGTGGAATATTTTTTGTAAATAAAATAAATGAACTTTTCTTGGAATCGATTGTTTCACAGTACCGTCTATATTTCTATATAAATGGGTTTTCTCCCTGTTGACGATTTAGGTGCTTTTGTAATACTTCTACACTGGTCATATCTGAATATTTAAAAGCTGTTCTTCGAATAGTACTTATAAAATGTTCATGTACAGAGCATCACCTACATTTAACACTAAAGTTTTCATTGGCACGATTATATGACACTTTAATTTCAATAAAATTAGACAGTTGTGACATTTTTACTACACAAGTTTACTTATTAATATCGCTTTTTATTATAGAACTAACAATTCTACGTGTTATAATCAGGAGACTTTACAAACCCAACCTGTTAATCTTAAGTAAAATGATTCATAATCTGCAAAACACGTTCTGTCGCTTGGAAATCCTAATCCTTTCTAAGAAAGTTGGTGGCTTTTAAATTGACCCTCCCCTTTCTGGAAATTGTAAATATTTTTTATATTTAGAGATTACGTACTTATACCAGTTGTTGCTTAAAATTACTAAAAAATTTAAGATAAGAATTGAAATAAATTGGTATGTTTAAAGTTTTTAGGTAAAACTCAAACATTTTCAGAACAATGTTGAATATTTTATTTTAGAAAATCTCCGTCAACTGTGTATGATGTTATATTTCGTTTTATCTCACGTACAATAAAATTTGTTCTATCAATCATTTTCAAATATACTATAGATTAAAGCATTTTTGTGTCAGATTGTTTTGTTGTTTTTAAATTTATTACAGGCATTTTCTAGTACTTTAGCTAAGTTTAGAAATCAAAAATAAGATAATATGATTTAGACTAATATTTGTAAAAAAAATCGTTGTTAAAATTTTGGTTTTACCTATTTATTATAATAAATATACTTTAAAATTCATAGTGTGTTATGCTGAATCTTATGTGGAATTTTTTCTTCATATTATTGACAAAAATCATTTTTTTTTGCATATTATTGACAAAAGTCGTGCATATTTATGCACATATAGGGTGTTTCAAAAGGTATGTCGTAAATTAAATCACACATTCCAGGGACAAAAATAAATTGATTGAATCCAACTTACCTTATAGTTGGACAGTTTTCAATTAAAGGTGACTAATCTACAAATTGAACTAAACGGTAGCGGCAACCGTGTAAAATGTCAGTAGTAAATTCTTACAGGGGTCATTTTTATTGTGTATACTTCGCCCATGTAAATAAGCGAAAAAGTAATATAGTCCTCATAACATTTTCCCCCGTAACAATATAAATTGTTGCGATTCACGAGTGTGTAGTGATACAAGTTTATTGAATAGTTTAAAACATCCGCAAACTTATCAATATTTTGCTGGTCTATATATATATATATATATATATATATATATATATATATATATATATATATATATATACATATATATATATATATATATATATATATATTTACGTTCTTAGAAAGAATAGTAATGAGTGAAATATGATATTTTAGTTTATGTTTATTCCTTCTAACGCCCTCTGTGGCTCAGTGGTAAGAGCGCCTACCTTTAAACCTAAAGGTCGTGAGTTCGAATCTCACCTGGGTGGAAATTTTCGTTTATTAAAAATTAATAAATGAAAATAATTTCTATCCTTGTGCGATCGGTACTCAATGGAGGGACCGCAGACGTTCGGATACAATTAGCGTCTCTTAGCAAAGACAATGACGTCGACTTTGCTAAGTATCAAGACAATTACTCTACACACACACACACACACACACACACACACACACATACTACACTAAGTACCTGACTGTACTATGCCAATGATCATAGTTGTCGAGGCATTAACTCAATAATAATAATAATATTCCTTCTAAATTCTTATGTGCATAGGCGTAGTGTGTTCTATTTCTTGGGGATATATTTATTAAATAGACTTTATTATTAACTTTAAAATAGTTTTGAGGTAAGTAAAGTAAATTTGCGGCAAGTTTATTCTTTATATAGTATTAACCCGTTAATAACCGGTCAGTATACAAAGAGAAATATTAATTTATTAGATTGCATTAAACACGCATAAATTAAGACTAATTTACAACCAAAAAGATTTTAAATCTAAGGTTTCTACACCTTTTACATAAATAAATAGTAGTGCTTTTGCACATCCTACATTCTTGCACCCTCGTCTCTTGTAATGTGGAGAATATTGTCGAATCTGTTTTCATCTGGTAAAACAAATATAGATTGACGTACATGTACTAAGCTTGACACTGATGTAGCGATTCTTCAGTACTATAAACTATAAATATAAATCTATGTCGGCTCATGCTTTCTCTTATAATGTGCACTTCTTTATCCTCATCCTTTGACCAATGTATATCAACTTGAAGCAGAGTGTGAATCAGATAATATACAAATCTATGTTATTCATTTCCAAATCGCGACGGTTATTCTGCGATGCATAAATATTTGTAAAATATAGAATGCTCTCAATTACGTTTTTATCAAAAAAGAGTGAAAAAACTTGAATATATGACTTGCCTCCAAAGTTGGCTTTTATATTGTCTAAATATCAATCAGACTGATGTTGAATTACTACTGAGCACAAAACAGCACGAAGAAGTATCTGTTGTTACAACTTAAGAACAAATTTGGATTTACTATTTTTGACTGGTTTTTTCTTTGAACGTTTTATCTGTGGTTCAGAGGAATATCATAATCAGAATCGTCAGAATTCCCAATCACTTGTATTTCATATGTACCTGCAATATCCGATTTTATTTATTCTTTACAAATAATATTATCATCAATGTCTTTTACATAAGAAACTTTCTTATCTAATCTCGGCGGCAAATAAAACACTTTAAGTGAGTCAACATTTTTGCAATCTGAGTCTTCTTCTAACAAAGCTATTAACTCTTTAGTAGTTAGTCCTATCTTTATTTAATATTTCGAGAATTTACTGAAATAAACAAATGCACTACTATATACACGCATTCACATGATAATAGTTTAGCTTAATCATAATTTATATGAACAATATATTTTTATATTTATATAAACAAATAAACACAAGGAAACTTTCAAATTAAGTTAAAAAAACAAATATAAAGTTTACAGGACACAGCAATAAATAGAGAATGATGTGTAATGACTGAGATCGTATGTTAAAATATCAGATTGTTTAGTCTAATGAAAAAATAAGTATTAGGTACTCTCTAATAAGAATAAAATTTACTTTAATTTGTTAGACATTTATAAGATACCTGTCAAAAGACACATGATAATTTAATAATTATATCGGTCTTAAATTTAATTTTTCTTTTTTGTGTTTAAATAAATAATTAAAATTTTTTTGGTACGCCTCTGCAAAATTGATAAGTGGAATATAATTTTGTTGAAAAGTTATCGTTAAGGGCTTCCTTAAGTGCGATGTTGCAAAGTAATCACCTTCAATTAAAAATTGTTTTAGAAGTGTACACAAAAAATTAGAGCCCTTTGAAGTTACAAAATAAAAATTGTATTTTTGCAATATCTCCTAAACTACTTGACATTTTGTAATAAAAATGGACACGTTACTTTCTTATTCTGAAAGCATTTTTAGCGCACAGAAAAATTTTAAGGGGAGTATGCAGCCCTAAATCCCCCCAAGCTTTTGAGTACGTTCAAATCAAATAAATTTTGTGACATCATTAGTTTAGCACATTCTTTTTTAAACTTTTTGCCTCTTATAACTTTTTTTCAAAAAATAGTTTTTATTGAGTTACTGCCCTTTTCATTGACCTTTAAAAAATTACGTGCAACTAAATAAATGGCTTATATGAATTAACAAGTACAAAAAATGTCTATAACCTCTATAAATATGATATTACAATAAATGTTCAAAATGAAACCCAATTTGTTCAATACACATTCGGTATCATTTTAATAAAAAAAAACCGAGTGCGCTGAAAAATCATATTTTTCTGACGAATTTGATTTGCAGCCTCAATTATTCTAATCCTCAATTGTTGTTCGTCCTCTATTGTTACAGAATACACTTTCTCTTTCATAAACCCCCAAAAGAAAAATTCCATCGGGTTAAGACTTGGACTTCTGGGTGGCCA
The DNA here is from genome assembly GCA_918026665.1 of Diabrotica balteata. Taxonomy (NCBI): domain Eukaryota; kingdom Metazoa; phylum Arthropoda; class Insecta; order Coleoptera; family Chrysomelidae; genus Diabrotica; species Diabrotica balteata. The sequence goes on along the minus strand of OU898276.1, from coordinate 22,954,320 downwards.
AGAAATAGGTTCGTCACGACCACTTCCAATCCATCGACCAGGATACTGCCTGCAAAGGTATTCCCGGACTTCATTACTGTAATGCGGTGGAGCGCCATCTTGTAGAAACCACATATTTTGTCTTATTACAATATTTACTTCTTCCAAATACTCTTGTAAATCGTTTGGAAAGAACTGCAAATAATTATCACCATTTAAATTGTTGGGAAGAAATACTGGGCCTATTATATTGTTATCCACAATTCCTACCCAAACATTAACTTTGAAAGTCCTTTTACGATGAGTCGTTTTTGGCGTGAGGATTTTCGTCGGCCCAAATTTGCTAGTTATGATGGTTTGTTATTCCATTTCTACTGAAGGTAGTGTTACGTAAAAAAATATATGCGTCATATTATTTTCTAGTTATTACCTACCTGACAAATGATAGGTTCTCCTTCGCTATAAAAAACAATGATCGAACTTTCTGGAGACGAGCCGATGTAAAAAGACCAGTTTTTAGACCAATTCGCCGCTCTGTCTACGTCAAGAAGGCAATCGAACTTCCGACGATGTCCCAATGGTGTCATATAAATAACGGGGGATTTTCATTGAGGAGACCAGTTAGAAAAGAAAATCGTAATAATAAATCGAAACGTAATAATAAATTATTGTAAGATAAATTATTATAAATAAACTTTAAATAAATTAAGTTTGTAAGTGTTATATATATATATATATTGAACCTTTAGTAAATTAAATTAAGAACAATAAATTAGAACTATAAAGACGTTATAGTGTAGCGTGGATGCGTAATAAACATCCCGCACCACACATTTAGTTCAAAACCAGAATCGCTCAATTCGGAGAGGAAGGGCGGGCAAGGTCAAGTGTATAGAAATTAAATAATATCTCAAAAAAAATCCAAACACAATCAGACAATTCGAAATTATAATTTATTATTGGACGCCACCCCTTGTTTATCCTCGTAGGGGACGAGAGAGAATAAAAAAAATAAGATATATAAAAAATTTACAGCGAAATTACACTTTATTATTTCTCAGTAATAAAAAGAAACATTAAAAGTTATGTTATTTACAAATAATACTAAAATACCATTTCATAATTACATTACCATAAACAAAACAACTTTATATCTTTTGATATGAAATTGATTGATTGGATTGCCACACAATGAATCTCTCGGAGGAACCTGTAACCTCTAGAGAGCGCGTCCCCAGGTGGCGGATAGGGGAATGCTCGACCCGGTTTACCGGTGGGTAGGAGGGAAATAAAATACCTCCCGTGGACCAACAGGTAATTCACCGAATGATTGCCGGTATAAGTAATCCCCCACTTATGACCAACGCTGCGGGCGGATGAGTTAATAAGTGGAAGGGCACTCTTTTGTCCAAGGGTTGGGAAACTGGTCCTACAGGCGGATGAATCGAAAAATATGTCAACGGCGTAAGGATGCAGAAGGCAACGGGGAACCACTGCATTAAAGACTCTTAGAGTACCCCTAGTAAAGTCATGAATGACAAATGACAAGTAGAGTAAACAAACTTACTGATTATGGAGCACGGAATCCAAGATCCGGCAGGGGAGGAATAACTGTAGATCACAGGGCCTCCAGGTCGTAAACCAGAGAAATCCCTTTGGACTTAAGACATTGAAAATAGCAACCTGGAATGTCAGAAGTTTATATGCAAGTGGTAAATTAGCGAACGTACTGCTTGAAATGGAAATCCTCCAAATTGATGTTTTAGGTATAAGTGACGTACAGTGGCCAGGTTCAGGCAAACAAATTACAAATAATGGAAATATGTATTATTTAGGCAACAACGAGGTCAATCATCGCTATGGTGTTGCTATCTTAGTTGCAAAAAAGGTCAATTACTCTGTGGTAAGTTTTACTCCTTATTCTGATAGGATCTTATCCATACAACTACAATCTAAAAAAGGTATAGTAAATTTTATTCAAGTTTATGCTCCTACGGCAGATAAAGATGACGACGATATCGAACTGTTTTACCATGATTTGGAACAAGTCTTAAAATCAATGAAGAAACATCACACTACAATAGTAATGGGCGACTTCAATGCCAAAGTTGGCCAGGGAAGAGTGGATGGATATGTGGGGGAATATGGTCTAGGAAATAGAAATGAACGTGGTGACCGTTTGATACAATTTTGCCAGACGGAAGAATTTGTAATAGCTAATACACTTTTTAAGCTACCAAAAAGAAGATTGTATACATGGAAATCTCCCGGTGATACAACGAATAGAATAATCCGAAATCAAATTGACTTTGTCCTTATTAGACAAAGATTTCGTAATTCTATACTGTCTGCCAAAACTTACCCTGGAGCAGACATCGGTTCAGACCATAACCCCATAGTAGTCGCATTACGAACCAAATTAAAACTGGTTAAAAACCCACACAAAGTAGAATTAAGAGATTAAGGGAACCACAAACAAAGGAACAAACTGTAAAAACTCTTACTGAAAATCTCCGTAATGCCCAAGAACTGAATAAGTAGCTATAACATTGATCAGAAATGGAAAAATATAAAAATAGCAATAATTAAAACAACAAATGAAAACTTAAAACCAAAGAATAGAAAACATAAAGATTGGATGACTGAAGAAATACTACTATAAATGAATGAAAGAAAATCATTCAAACAAAAAATCCAATTAAATATAATGAAACTGATCGATTAATAAAAAAGAGAATAAAAGAAGCTAAGGAGAGAATGTTACATGAGCAGTGCCAAGAACTAGAAGAAATTGAGAAAAAATATGACTTTTTTAACATGCATAAAAGAATTAGAGAATTAACAGGAATGAGAAAAACACTTCAAACTAGGCAACTAAGAGATAAAAGGGGTGCACTTATAACAGATATAAACCAAAAAATGCAGAGATGGACACAATATATAGCACAACTTTTTGAAGACAAAGAGAGAACAAAAGCACCAAAATAATTTAAGGATGATACTGGGCCTGACATTATACGAGAAGAAATTGAATATACAATGAAACAAGCTAAAGGTGGTTGAAATGAAGTTCCTATCGAATTACTTAAAATTGTGAATACTGAATTTATTGATTTTCTTTTGGATCTATTCAATGCCATATATAGAACAGGTATAATACCTAAAGAATGGCTCCAATCAACATTCATACTGCTTCCCAAAAAAGCCAATGCAAAGGAGTGCAATGAACATCGCACCATGGCCTTAATGAGTCATGTCTTGAAATTGTTTTTAAAAGTAATTCACAATAGAATACATAAGCAATTAGATGAAGGCATAAGTAATACACAAATGGGATTTAGGAAAGGACTGGGAACACGAGATGCACTTTTTGCATTAAGTGTTCTTTCGTAGAGATCTTAGATATTAATCAGGAAGTATATGCCTGTTTCATTGATTTTGAGAAGGCATTTGACAGAGTGCAGCATAATCGACTTAAAGAAATTTTATTAAATAAAAATATAGACAGTAGAGATATTAGAATCATCTGTAACCTCTATTGGAATCAAACAGCAAAAGTGAAAGTTGAAAACGAACTGACCAAGGATATCCAGATTCGCCGTGGGGTCCGCCAAGGGTATTTTATCACCCTTGTTATTCAATTTATACAGTGAAGCCATCTCAGAATTAGCGCTTGCCGAGATCAGTGAGAGCCTTATAATAAACGGTGAGCCACTTAATAACATAAGATATGCTGACGACACCGTCCTTCTGGCAGGAACACTAGAAGAACTGCAACACCTTGCTGTGCCACAAAATTCATTTGATTTGATCGTACTCAAAAGTTTAGTGGGATTTAGGGTTGCACTTAGATTTTGTTATTCTTTTATATGAAAAATGCTTTCAGAACAAGAAAGTAACCTGTCCATTCTTATTACAAAATGTCAAGTAGTTTAGGAGATAATGCAAAAAACAATTTTTATTTTGTAACTTTAATGGGCTGTAACTTTTTTGTGTACACTTTTGTACTAATGTAAGTTGGATTCAATCAATTTAATTTTGTCCCCGGAATGCGAGATTTAATTTATGACATACCACTTTTCAAACACCCTGTATACTTCACGTTTTAATATGCATATTTACCTAAGTCTGATAATCACTGATAGAGATAACAATATTTGATATCAAGATTTATCAAGATATTTTGATAACAAAATCACAAGATTTTTTTTTTGATTAACTCATTCTTATTACTATTTATAACTGGGAATAAGCCACAATTAAAGATAAAAATACGTTTATTGACGTTTCAATTTCCAATTCAGAAATTGTTCTCAAAATACAAACAGTAAATTAAACAAATTTTGTTTTTTGTTACATAGTGAAAAAAATTCTTCTAATAATTTAATTTTATCTGACTCATTTATATTGACAATTCAGACATACATTATGCATTTTAAAGTAGACGACTTTAAAATGATATTGCCAATATTGTTGAGTTGCGCTCCTGGGACGACTTTACTTATAAGATAGTTCATTCGATTACATGAAATCAACTTTAACTTGAGAATATCCGTCAAAAAAATCATAGCATGTAATTCGTCTTTAAAAAGAAAAACACATGACATGATGACAGTAAAATTCTCCTGTTAGTGATTCCATAGTAAATTATGAGGGAAAAGTAAACAAAATACATTTAAACAAAATTTCAAACCCACAGTATGGTGGAGGTATGTAGATGATGTATTCTCAATATGGCCTCATGGATCAGAGTTGTTGGACACATTCCTAAACGATATAAACGATAAAGAAGAGACAATAACATTTACCATGGAAAAGGAATATAATAACACGCTACCTTTCCTGGATGTTTTAATCTCTAAGAACGATACTGGATATGAGACTCAGGTGTATAGAAAACCAACACACACCAATAGATATTTAAATTTCAAATCAAATCACAATATTAATGTAAAAAAGGGAATAATTAAATCCTTATACGATAGAGCCAAAATTACTTGTTCTAACGAAAATTCGTTCTTGGAGGAGAAACATTTGTTAACATCTGTTTTATTAAAAAATGATTATCCTTTATCGTTTATAAATAAGGAATTTTCAACAATCGATCGAATAGAACGAAACAACTTAGAACGAGATCCTACAGCATACACAAGGAATAATATGAGGTAAATAACAATACCGTACATAAAAGGATTATCAGAAAAACTTAAAAGGATAGGAAATAAATTCAACATTTCAACAACATTCAAAACAACAAACACGTTGAGATCTATTTTGTCCAAAACCAAACCTAACAATGAACAAGAAAGGACAAAGAATTGCATTTATAAAATACCTTGTGAATGCGATCAGTTTTATTTAGGTGAATCATCAAGGCCATTAAATGTTAGAATAAGTGAACATCAATCTTATATTAAAAATAGAGAATTTGATAGATCTCAAATATGTAAACACGCATGGGATAATGAACATAGGGTTCAATGGAATAATTCAAATATAGTCCTAAAAGAAACGGATGGTAAAAAAAGAAAAATCAAAGAAGCGGCTCTAATTATGCTAAATGAGGCCAATTGTGTCGCAAATTCCTCGGCAGAATGTAGTAGGATCTGGTTACCAATATTGAAAGAGGAAGTTATTAATAAAAAAAATACCAGTATTAGTAAGTTAGTAACATATAGAGGATACATCATTTATGTTTTTTAAATAACGTAACATATAAAATCAGAATTTTGATGTTTGTTGAAGGTAAACTAAATTCACGAACAAATACTTACAATGTCGGGATAGTATTATGAGGTTTTTTTTCCTGGTTTTTCCCTCATAATTTACTATGGAATCACTAACAGGAGAATTTTACTGTCATCATGTCATGTGTTTGTCTTTTTAAAGACGAATTACATGCTATGATTTTTTCTGACGGATATTCTCAAGTTAAAGTTGATTTCATGTATTCGAATGAACTATCTTATAAGTAAAGTCGTCCCAGGAGCGCAACTCAACAATATTGGCAATATCATTTTAAAGTCGTCTACTTTAAAATGCATAATGTATGTCTGAATTGTCAATATAAATGAGTCAGATAAAATTAAATTATTAGAAGAATTTTTCACTATGTAACAAAAAACAAAATTTGTTTAATTTACTGTTTGTATTTTGAGAACGATTTCCGAATTGGAAATTGAAACGTCAATAACGTATTTTTATCTTTAATTGTGGCTTATTCCCAGTTATAAATAGTAATTAATTTACAATGCCACAAGAAAATAGCTTCAGAACAATATAACTTATTCTAATCATAAATTATTGTTCTATAAATGAAACCTATTCTTTTATTCATTTAACAAGCTTTGATTTTGTAAGAATATTGAATAAAAAATAAAGAACATTGAAAGAAAAAAATTATAAAAAACATAACGAACAGTCATAAAAGTATTGACAAAGAACCTACCAACATTCAGTATTCAAGAAAAAGAAAGAGAGGAAGTCTGAAAGGAATGAATCTAAAAGTTCAATAGGAGAAAAAGTTTGTACTTTAAACACAGCCATGTAAAAACAAACTATTAAACAAGAAAGACAAAAATATGAAGATTGTAAAGAATTCACTAATCTTAATTTGATACGATACCAAAAAAAATGAAAAACAATCTCAAATATAAATCAAAAAATCAAACAGAAAAGACTCCACTATACATAAGTGAAAGAAAGATTAAACCTCTAAGAAAAATAGTACAAACTTAAAATATTTATATTTAATAAATGAATAATTAGATTTAAATCAAAACAAATTAATACAAAAGAATCAAGTTTGAGTTACCAGAAAAACAACAAATGAAAAATAGTCCGAAAATCACATAAAAAGATCAAATAAAGAAAACCTAAGAATTTCAAAGAAAGAATTGAGCAAATATAAGCAAAAATATAATATTAAACACAAAAGAACCATCTTAACTTATAAAGACCAAAAATATTGATAAAAGAAGCCATGAAAAATAAACAAAATTAATACTAAAAAGAAAATACAAATAAAAAATGTATATAAATAATAACAAAAATGTTCAACAATACTTTGGACGTCATTTATAAAAAATTAACAAATTTAACATTTTTTAAATTTTGTCTGTTCAGAAAATCTTCAATAACTAGATAAATAATTCCAAAGGATATTTTCAATTATTCCTATTTTTAGCCTTTAATTTAAGAGCTATTTTAAATAAATTAAATATAAAACAAAAAAAACTCACCCTTCCAGTCAGCAAACGAAAAAAAAACGATCGAAAAATTCTTGCACACAACACGATGCGATGGATGGACGAGTACCGCAGAAGGATGCAGCCCTGGCGGTCGAAGATCGGCGATTGTCTTCAGAAGCACTAAAAGAAGACCAGAAGAAACTGCAAACTACTGTCGGAGATGCGCGATGAATATGTTAGTTCTTCTTCGCGGAGTCAATGTCACCACTCACCACCAATAGAGTCTTCCAATTCTCTAGTTCTGCCAATGCTGAATCGTTCACTCTAGTGGCCCAGTTGGCTATACCTTTTGAATTTTAACGAAAGAAAAGTATGGGAATTATTACATGATCATTAAACATCGATGAATAAAAGAATTGGGTACAATTTTAACATGTTTTTAACACTTTGGATAAAGTAACTCATAGTAAATTTTATAAAAGACTGTTTAAGTAGCATGATATAATCAATATAATTGAAAACTAATTTTTCTTTTTTACTGTCTGATTTTTAGAAACTCTTGATAAATTTGGACCAATTTATTTAGTCCATGTATGTCCTGACATTATCATTTTACTGCAACATTCATATTTATTTTTCTAATATTTTGTGGTTTTAAAGATTCACCAAAATAAAAGTTTATGAATTCTTCTTGATAGGATCCTGACTTGGAGGTCTTACAACATCTTCCCTGTCAACTGATAGAACAACAGGCGATTGTGATGTAGATGGGTCTTCAATATTTGTTTCTGTCAGTTTACTTCGCACTGACCATCCAAGGAACATCAAACGTTAAAAACCCATGTGTGATACCCTGTCGGAGGCTGCAGAAACTGATGGTTTATTTTTTGTTTCTTTAATTCTCTTACGAAGCAATCTCGGTGCCCCTTCCATTTTTTGTGGTGAAATACCTGCCAACAATAGTCTTAAAATGATGTAACTAACCTATTTATTTTATTTGTACAGATCTGTACCATGCCTACAGATGGGAAAATCTACGATAATCGACATAGTTCCAAAGACATGCAAAGTCATTTGGACAAGGTTAAAAAATATAGTAATGGAAGAACCCGACAAGGAAAAATGAGAACACATCGCAGAATTTAAAAAATTTACACATTTTCTGAACTGTATTGGAGTTGTAGACGGCAAGCATATTCGCATTACAAAATCCGCAGAATCTAGATCACTTTACTTCAACCACAAGAAAATTTTTTCTACAGTTCTCTTGGCAGTCTGTGATGCGAATTACTGCTTCATCACAATACGCGCAAGAGGTTGGTAAATACGGAAGAGCAATGATTTCACAATGTTTAAGAACTCTTTATTTTATATAATAAACTTAAGAAACTTAAGAAACAAACAAGACTCTACATGAGGGGCGGCTCGTGATAGTACAAGCTGGTGAGGCACACTACACTTAAGGAAAATTATTATTATTATGGTTAGCTTCTCTTTGCTCCAGTCATACCCGGCTAAGGAGGCATTGCTCGCGTCAGCAAACAATGACTTGGCGTGAGAAGGACTTCTGACGATACGCGCGCGGATCAACAAAAGTCATCCTCACCTCAAAGCTCTCCTAAGCCCTCCTCCACCCTCCCTTATGTGCACTGAAGGTGCAACATAAGGGCTGACTGCTTTTTGAAAAAGTCCGCGATTGAGCTGTATTTATGAGCACCATGTGTAATAGGGTGCTCATAAATGTAACTTAAATCATACCCAAGGTGTCGTTAAGCGACTTACTCCCGTTTATCATGAAATCTCATATCGTGAGATAAAAGCGAACGAAAAACGAGGGAGCTGTAATCCTCGAACCTGCACCTTGGTTAGCGGCCAAGTTGTAGCCTCAAGGATCTAGGTGGCCTCTCCCGTGGCCTTTTTGTATTTTTATAATTTTTTTGTGAATTTTTTATTATTTTATATATTTTTTTGAATTTATATATTTTTTATTAATTTTTTTGGGATTTTTATATTTTTTTTTGGGTTAGTAGGTATTTTTTTATCTGGGAGATTTGTTAGTAAATTTGGTAGATAAAAATTCAAATAAATCTTGAGCAGAACGCCCGGAACTTACATCGTAAAATCCTATGAATCGTTCGACTGGTTTATTGTTTATTACGTAACGAAAAATAACGGATAGTTGTGAATGGCAGCTTATATCAGTAGTGTCATCCACCTGCCAGGAAAAGAATAATGATTTTGAAATTTCTTCCTCAATTTTTTTATTTATAACAAAAGCAATTGAATCGATTAATTCATTTTGTATGGTTTTAGATGTCCCAGAAAAAACTGATCTAGAGTCATTATCATGTTCTAAAAATGTTTTTAAATTAGTGTCAAATTTACTAACAAGAACAACTAGCTCTTTGAAATTCCCGCAATTTAAAGATTCATTAGATTCATCATGTCCCCTAAACGGTAACTCTTGCATACAGAGGTGTGAAGTAATATCTGTAAGGCTTTTTAAAATTTGCCGATTTTCTTTAACCCTAGCATTGAAATTTTCAATATCTATTTTACGCGAATTGTCTAGTGCTGTAGCGATATTTTGCTTTTGTTTTCTCATAAGAGTAAGCTTGCAATTCGATGTAATATGTTGAGAACTTTTATTGTGTAACAATAGACTCCGAGACAAATTTTTCAAATCAGTATAACCATTTTTGAACCAAACTTTGTCGCTAGTATTAGCTGTGGCAAATAAAATGCATGGCCAACAAAACAATTTATTTAATGTTATACTACCCGTAAGCCAGTCAAACTTTTCGTACCATGCATTTTGAAATCCCCGATTTGGTTTTCCGACGCCACCGATAGAAACAAGATGTTTACTTAAATCTGGAATAGGTCGGTTTACTACTTTAACTATATATAATTTATCTTCATATGAATGACTTGAAAAATTCTGCTGTTTGACTAAAAAATTTACGAGATTACAAGTATTACGAATATTTACATTTACCTGGGAAAGTTGTGACGAAGTGCTCGGTGCTAAATCCATTTTTCACTAAAACCGAAAATCCTGCAGACAAAAACAAACCCACCAAAATTATTAAAAAAACTTAATTAGATTTGCACTGATTATATAACATGTAATCTTACTGTTTTTTTTAATGAAAAACAACACGAGATACGTCAAACGTGATCCTGCCGCACCAACAGGTCAACAGGAAGTAATTTAACTACTACTTACTACAACAATTTTGCAGAAATGTTCCAAAATGTACCAAAGTTGCTAATCTGGTAAATGCATAGAAAAAAAATATTGTTTGTTAAATCGGAAAACAATAGAACAATATGTATAGTACCATCTACTAAAGGAAAATACTCCAATGTTGTTACAATTTTCAAATAAAAATCTATGTTTTATTTAAAATGTACCTACTTTTATACCCCGAGGGCAAAAATGTAGCGAATTGGGTACCTTTGTACCAAAACGGCAACGCTGCTAATTAAAAGAACTACACCAAACCAGAGAGGCTTGCCTCTCCTGTTCGGTGAAATAGTGGGCAGAAAATAAAATAAATCATGTTGAATTTCGCTACATAATGTGATGTGTAATATGCTAGACAGAGCAATGCCGTGAGGCTTGCCTCGGCTATAATTTTTAAAGAGAGAATAAGATGCACAGATGATAGGCGCCGTTGTTTATTTAATATTTTGTGGTTTAAGGTTGTCCGCCCGTAGATTATGAAGAAATATACAAAGATAAGACATCAGGGGTGTACCTATTTTAATTTTTTATCATAATGAAAATAAAGTTATTTAGAAAATTCCAAAAAGTTAAATTGTAGTTAAAGAACGTAAATAGTCGATTAATACTGGTGAGGCACTGCCTCACCTGCCTCATAGGACCAGCCGCCCCTGCTCTACATATCTCAAATCCAAAAGCAATATATGATATTCATGTAACACATTTACCTTATGGTATTGTTGGGGACGAAGTTTTCTAGAGCAAGACAATATATTGAATGTTGTTTTAGAATAACGGTAAACAAACGGCGAATTTTTCATTGGCCACTTAATGTGAACATTGATTTTGCAGAGGATGGCATTAAAACTTGCTACGTCCTTCATAACTATGTACGATTACAAGATGGTTCTAAATATGAGGATACTCTATACAAAACCTTACTCACAGGTTTGACCACCAACACCTACATACCGGTTCCCAACAAGAGACAAATTCGCCGAATATTTTGTTAATGAAGGCAACTTCCGTGGCAAAATAAGATGATACAAATGTAACTAATTTTAGTGTAATACAAATGTTAGTGGCTTATTTGTTGTGGCTAGTGGCAAATTTCTTCCCAAACTCCTAGTCTCAAATTTCTCTTTGAATACTCCGACGATTCCATATACCATATTGCTCTATCCTCTTTTCTATATAATCAATAAATCATTCTATATCAAAATTATTGTATCTGCTTCCATTTTTACTGGGCTCACCTTCACACTGAGATTCGCGCGAACACTGGTCGTCCTAACCGAGTTTCTAGTATCTCGTCTCACGTGTAAAACGGACGTTACTCGCGCGAGCCGCGGTTTTGGCGTAATGTATGCATTTTACGCGTAAGTAAGGGAAGGCGCGAAATCATCTGGAGAGGATATATTTAGCTCCAGTATCTCGGGAACGTGCTGATAAATACGCGCGAATGGACTCGCTCCCAAATCGCCTCATCTGAACAAGCTCTAAAAGGACAGGTTCACGTGATAAGCGCTTAACGCACGATGAACGCTGCCCAGAGCTCGAGCTTAAAATCATTGGTTTTCTGTGTTACCGTTCCCACGGTGTGGTATTTACACAAACACTAAACTGGAGGACCGATCTGGACATAGCCTGTAACAAGACTAGAAGCAAACTCAGTCTACTCAATGCTCTAGGTGGTAAATTCGGAAGAACACACCCGCCCTCACTCATACATACATATAAAACATTTATTAGGCCGGTCATAGAGTATAGATCCAATCTATATGACGATGCGCAGCCATCTCACACAAAAACTGCTAGCATTGGAGACGAGAATCCTGCGTAGAGTGAAGAACAAGCGCCGCAACTACCCCTTCACTCACATTCATCACCTGTCGAATATCCAGCCCATCGATGAGAGGCTCTGCTCTCTGAGCGGGAGTTACACAATCAAAACCATAAGTGGCCAAAACTTCAGAGCCCAATACATATTGAAAACTACCTGCTCATCTATCGGCAATGTATTCAGAAGAAAACCTAAATTCAAAATCCCTTTCCTACCTGCAATACTACTGGACCTTGCCAGCAAAGAGCTCCCTCATGCAATAATTACTAAATGCTCACTTCGAGCTTGCCTAGACAGGGAGAGATCGGTTTTCTGTGATTTCCCGATCCCACTGCACAATGATACCTGTCTATTGCAGAGGATACAGCCACAGCTGCTCTCACGCGAATCGCGATTGATCACATTTATTATTTATCAAATTGTAAACATATAAATTCACATATCCATAATATTTTTTAGAACAATAACTTCTGAAAAGGACCGTTAACCAACACCCCTTACGCCTCTCATTGTCCAGTACGCTCCACCGACAAGTCCAAGAAGCAAACTACCAGTAGAATCCACGAAGGCAGTGAAAGAAAAAACAACACCAAACAAAAAACAAATCACGTCCTGAAGAGGTGAAAACCCTAAAACAGGACCCAAAACATCAGACAAAGAACCCATCTACAGAAAAGAAACAAGACAATGAGTTGTGTTACCGTTCAGTTAATCGCGCGCTTTTGACGCAAATAGAAGTATTTAGTGTTCGCTCAGGAAAGTAAAAAAAATAAAGTATTTGAGTCATATTATTAGAAGATAAAAGTAGATATCATATGCATTACCTTAGAATACACCTATAAATAAGTGAACAGATTAATATAGTAATCTACAGTGTATTCAACAATTGGCAAATAAATTTGAAAATAATTTACTATCCATCTGAGGATCATCACAAAAACTTGAAAATTCAATCATAAAGAAAGCTGAATCTCAAAATTCATATCTATTATTTTAATAAATAATTTAATTTATAGTAGTTTTGCATTATTTTTACGATTTGTCTTAAGTAAGCTGGAATAACGCCCTTATTTACACGTAATTTCTTAATTTTAATTTTGAATAGACTTTTTTCGACATCCTGTTGACTGTTGTCTATTTGTGCTCTGGTATGCGTTCTCTGAAGGTTTCCATAGTTTGTTCTATGTATTTTTTAAAACCTACTCATAATAATTCATAAACTCCTTGTAAATCCCCTCTAGTTCTTCAGGGTAAAACCCACGTTGATTATTAAGCTGGTTGACTGTTTGTTGCTGGTGGTGACCGTTAGAACTCAAAACTTTGGCTAGTCTGAGTCTCAGGTGCTCGACCTTGACCGGTGGACCATGTGATGCCGGGACCGTAACTGTGCAAGAGTACTTGTTCGCTAGTATAAGATAAGACAACGAAGATTTTTTATACAGGGTGCTCCGCTAGGGTGTCGCTTTTCTAATATGTGTGTAAATAGGTCATTTCATCGGTTAGCTCCGCATCCTAGCAAAGTTTGTTGATCGGTTTTGTAAAGTTTGAGATGTGTAATAAATTATCTGTGTGAAGGAAATTGGAAATCAGTTCCTTTAAGATTTTTTTAACCCTACAATGCATGATTTTGAATTTATTTAAAAAATATATTTTTGATTAGGTATTAGTGCTGTGAATGGGTAAAAAATATTTTAAAAAATCTTTTGCTTTTTTATTATATATTTTTTTATTTTTTTTTTAATGTATCACATATGCTAGAACATGCACTTATGACACAAAAAAAGAAAAATGATCTTAACCCTACAATGCATCATGTAGCATATCTGCTACATATAAAATATTGAAGAGTTCCATTTTCATTAACAGTTTATTAATGGAAGTGACCAAAACAATTTTTATTTTTATTCAGACATAGCTAAACTTTGCATTTTTCACAAAAAATAAAAAAAATCCTTTCCAGCCGGGTATTTTACATCGTTGCCTGGTATTACCCTAGTTCGGAATGTGACCAAAGTTGTCAGTTCTTACATATATTGGAGGAATTGCTGTTAAAGATGATTTTTTCTTTTACTGTTCTAAATTTCGGTCAAGTGAAGAAGATGGCCTTCCCCTTTTTTGAACCATTCTGCCCAACGTTGCACAGACAATTGGCGATTTCAGCACGAATTTTTTCCATTGACATTGTGGCTGTGTTTCCCATTTGCCTCTCTTCCCTCCGATAGAGTAGCCATGCGTTAATGATGGTAATGTCAACTAAATTATAAAAAATTCTGCAGTGCCATTTTCTGATTCTCATTGAGATTTTGTAACGCCCTAAAATACTATCTAAAAGATCCAATCCGCCCATATGTTTGTTATATTCTAACACTAAGTTTGGACATGGTACTTCCACTCGTTTTTTCTCTTTTTTATGAAACCTTTTCACTTCTAAAACTGGAGAAGAAGCCGTGTATGTAGAAAGTAATGTGAATGCTTTATTATCCAGCCATAAAACTGAGACAAACGGAGCATTTTGAAAATAAGTTACATATTTTTCGAAAGAACCTCGTTTTTTTTTTTTCATAAAAACAATTTATCTCGAAATATTGCAGTTAGGCAAACGATTCCTTCTCACTGTTCCTAACGAAACAATGCCATTTGATAATAAATATGGCATCAGAGGAATTCCTGTATAATAATTATCAAAATAGACAATGTAATTGCAGTTTTTGGGAATTGGCCGACACACGCGTATATCAACATTTGCTGAAGCCCAAAGGTCAGACTCATTTTGAAAACAGTACTTCTTGGCCCGAGTATATTTCAAATTGGTACGCATATCCCGTAACACCAGATAAAACAAATAATTTATAGCCCCATTTGTGAGGCTTTAATGGCATGTACTGTTTCATGTAGTGTCGGGCCTTTGTTGCACAATCATCTACAGATAATAGACACTTTTTAAATTAAACAGTTTGGAATGTTTTGTTCAGAGTCAATAACTGGCAGCAATTTATGCAAACGATTATGATCCGCATGATCTTTAGGAAGCATTTTCGTGTTTTCATTGTAGTGTAGCATTTCACGATTCAAGTCGATTGATACTCATCGAGTTTTTTATTTTTCAAATCTATATTCCTCGGACCAGTATCTTCTGATATTTGACATATTTATTACCGACATATAAATGCAGATACCAATGTACTTATTTTTCCAGTCGTTATATTCGCCAGTTTTGAAATATTTTTTTGATTGCTGTAGAGGTTCGATTCGTTAGTGATTTTCTCAAATAGCTCATCGGTAAAAAAGTATCTGGAAAAAATCAACAAATTACATACTAAACTGCAAAAGGAATAATTGACTTATTAGGTTTTACGTGAAGAACTGATAAAGTGTTGATAAGTCCAGTATATTTGTTGGGAGATTTTCATCACCTCTAAATGTTGCACCCTGAACACTTTGTTCAAAAGATGCTTGCTTCCAGCAAATAGATATGAATGCGTCTTTTATCAAGTGTACTTAAAAATATATTTTCTTTTGTGACGTTCGCGTCTTCATTCTCATATTATTTCGTCGACAAGAACTGCCTCATTATTATTTTCATCGTTCGAATTGGTTATTTCTACACCATCTAGTTCATGCTCAAAAATAATTTGAATATTTTCAATGTCCAAATTGGCGTAATCCACAGGATCCTTAACTTTTGAGTAGCCCGTTCTTAGCAATTATCAACGTTTTCACATAAATTATCTTCGTCCAATTTTTCCAGATCATCGTCACTTTCAAGAAAACGTTCTGCCAACTTTTTCAACTCCTGGTTTGTCAAAGGTTTTCGAAAATCCCTTTTTTTGTCCATCGCCCTGAAATAAAAAAAAGCATAAAATGCATGTTGTAGCATATTTGCTACATTTTATTAGAATACCCAATAATTTATTTTTATGAACTCTGGATACGCACTGATATACCAAATAGTTTGAATACTTACCTAATTTAAAAATTGTATCGAGTTTGTAAAGACTCTTACAAATAGAACAATAGGAAAAAAGACAAATACGAAAGATATCATTAGTGATTTGTGCTAAGTACGGGAGCGAAGCATATCTTGTGGTTTGTTCAGGAGTGATAGGGGACTTATTTATCTGTATTTTATTAGAAAAAACATTAAGGATGACGGAAGAAAAGCTGTCATATTACTATTGTAATATCTACTTAACGAAATAAAACGAGGAATATGCGTGAATTTCAATCAGAAATCTACAACTGATAACTAGCAAAACAGGAAGAAATGTTGAATAAAACTCGAGAAAAACAAAAAATCGTAAGGCCCACATTTATCTATATTGTCCGTAAATATCTATTCTACATTCTACCAGGTCTGCTGAATACGCGAAAAAAATTTTCATCATCAATGATAATAAAAGTTAAAGTTTCAGTATCTACCTATTATATTTAAAAACAAATCTAAGTAACGCAGATGAGAAGCATTCAATCTTGTTGGACCAAATGTTATCTGGAGTGCGGTTCAAGTCTTAAAAAGTGTGGCCAAAAATGATCGATAAATGTGCAGGATATGCAGGATTACCGTGGTATAAGCCAAACATCAAAGAACACAGGAATCGATTGGAACAGAGTTTTTAGAATCAAATATAAGTATGCATTTTTTAAAGAAATTATCAAATTGAAATCTGGAATATTAGATCTTTAACTAGTTAATGTTAGATAAAAATATATTATTTTAGAATTCACGAAAGGAAAATATTGTAAATATTATTTATTTTTTTTTCAGTTTGTACTTACTGACGTCATTAATTTTTTTGTCCTATATCTTTAAAACTTGACTCAAAATCACGGGGTCAAGGTTTTTGATGTCAAAACAAACACTGTTTAAAATGTGAGGTTATGCGCACAAATTTAGAAAAACAATAATGTTACAATTCAAATCCCAATTAATTAAAACAGATGTTACAGCGATCGCAAGACATAAAAATGTGACTTTAGTAGGTTTGTACACCAAATGTGTTCACTGTACAGTTAAGTGATAAATATTATTTTTTTTAGGAATTGGTTCCACATTACATGTGTTTTGTAACAACACTGATAAATTAATTAATAAAATAAATATAGAAGATACCAGAGGAGAACTAATATTTGGAATTAAACTTTTTGAGAAAAATAAACTCCTCGTGTTTGGTGGTCCATTTCTATTAATATTTTCTACAGATCAACACTTCACTCACATAAAAGAAATACATAGAGTTGCCCACAAAGATTGGATCCTAGAAGCTAAATTTATAAATAATGAAAGCAAAATCGCCACAATTTCTATGCAGAACAAACTTCAAATATGGGATAATCAATTAAACTTTTTGGAGACATTTGAATGTCAAGAAAAATGTATTTTATATAGTGCACATATTTGTTATAATGATTATGATAAGTTAGTGTTACTGTCTGGAACAGTTTTTAATGAAGTTTTGATATGGAAAGTTAAACGAAATGAATTCACCAATGTTCCAGTCCTTAAAAGGTTAAAGAAACATGATGTTAGTGAATATTTCTGGTATTTGGTTATTGATTTTTATTTTGTTTGTGTTAGTTTACAATAATCTCATGATTTAAGTGGACAGATATCACTCAGTAATATCCTAAAAATATGTCTCTGACATCCAAGTTTTATCAGGTATTTTTTGGAAATAAGTCATACATTATAAAATAAATTATTTATTTGCTTCCTCAGGTTTCAAATATTCCCTTCAGTTTCAAGAAAATTGTATGTTCTTTTCCTATCTTCTTTATTACCTTAAAATATAAAGTTATAAGTTATTCACCTGAGATATATCTAATCTTCAGATCATTATTTTTGAATCTTGTTAGTTTTATTCTATCAGTTGATCATTTAAATTTGTACATAAAAGTTTTGTTCTTATTTTACAATGCTTGATTTTTAAAATAAATGAATGCCTATTTAGTGCCTCATTAATGCTGTACAATTTTTATTATTTTTTGAATGTATAGATATATTGTGTATATTGACTTTTATTAGTAAAATTATTTTTTAGGGTGTAATATTTTGTATACATTACAATGAAGATAATGGTATAATATGTTCTACTTCAGATGACCGTTCAGCTATATTGTGGAAAGTAGAAAATACTGATCTCAGTTTAGAACTGAACAGAGAACATCCCAACATATTTTCAATATGCCAAGTTTATGGTCATTTATCGAGAGTATTCCGTTGCTTGGTATTAAAGGACTGTTTTGTCACTGCTGGTGAAGATTCATTAATAAATATTTGGAAACTAGATGGAAAATTGGCTAGAAAAGTGGAAGCTAACCAAAATAGTCCAATATGGGCATTAGATTTTGATGAAAAAGATAATGTTGTACTTAGTGGGGGAGGAAATGGTGGAGTATATGCATTTTCTCTATACAATGATATAAAAGAAGAAAAAATTTGTCTTCCAAATAGTGAAAAACCAAAAATTGTTGGTATTTTGTTATCTGGCAACTTTGTAGTGTTTTCAGAACATGGTGTTTTATACTTTTACAATAATAAAAGTTGGATTTCAGTTAAAACATTTGAAGACCTAAAAAGCTATGTGGTTATGAAGATGTCTAAATGTAAAAAATTGATAGCATTAGCTGGTAAGTCTTAACAATAGCTTTAAAAAAAATTAGGCAGAACATGTTATACTAGGGTAAAAATCAAAACAAATTGATGTGAATAAGCAAGATTTATAATATATAGATAACTTTAAATTTGTGCATTCATACTATGTAGTTTCATATCAGAGAAATTGTACTTTGTATTATTGTTACTCATCAACCATTTAGAAGCAATGCCTATAACATGTTCTTCAAGTGTATGGTAAGCATTGATCATCATCGTCATTCTTTATTTGTGGCTGAGAAGTAGATTTGTTAATATTTGCTTATCTAGAAACAGCACATTTATATAGTTGTTAACCTGATATTAAAATACAGAGCATAATATTACAAGATTTGTCAATAAAAAAAGATTAGGCAGGTAGAAGTACTTGAAGAAGAATTGTAGAAACATGGTAGATATATCTTTGATAACATGATGGCCCTAGTTCAGTGTGGGTAATTGGAAACAGTACTCCTTATGTTTATAAATGAAATATGGCAACAATGTTACATACACAAAATTACAATTCCATCTTTGCTTATTCTGTGAAATGTCCTTCAGTTGTTTACATGCCAAGTGAATCCCCATTTTGTGCAACTTAAATTTGATTGTTTTTAAACACAAATCAATTTATGCCAATATTTTACAAATTTCATCTCTCTGTATTAGGTAAGTAGTAATTATATAATTTATAGCTACTATGAGAATCCTTATATTGCCTAAATGTTAATTTGAAGTATTGTTCTGAAGCTATTTTCTTGTGGCATTGTAAATTAATTACTATTTATAACTGGGAATAAGCCACAATTAAAGATAAAAATACGTTTTTTGACGTTTCAATTTCCAATTCGGAAATCGTTCTCAAAATACAAACAGTAAATTAAACAAATTTTGTTTTTTGTTACATAGAGAAAAAATTCTTCTAATAATTTAATTTTATCTGACTAATTTATATTGACAATTCAGACATACATTATGCATTTTAAAGTAGACGACTTTAAAATGATATTGCCAATATTGTTGAGTTGCTCTCCTGGGACGACTTTACTTATAAGATAGTTCATTCGATTACATGAAATCAACTTTAACTTGAGAATATCCGTCAAAAAATCATACCATGTAATTCGTCTTTAAAAAGACAAACACATGACATGATGACAGTAAAATTCTCCTGTTAGTGATTCCATAGTAAATTATGAGGGAAAAAAACCTCATAATACTATCCCGACATTGTAAGTATTTGTTCGTAAATTTAGTTTACTTTCAACAAACATCAAAATTCTGATTTTATATGTTACGTTATTTAAAAAACATAAATGATGTATGATGTATCCGCTATATGTTACTGACTTACTAATACTGGTATTTTCTTATTAATAACTTCCTCTTTCAATATTGGTAACCAGATCCTACTACATTCTGCCGAGGAATTTGCGACACAATTGGCCTCATTTAGCATAATTAGAGCCGCTTCTTTGATTTTTCTTTTTTTGCCATCCGTTTCTTTTAGGACTATATTTGAATTATTCCATTGAACCCTATGTTCATTATCCCATGCGTGTTTACATATTTGAGATCTATCAAATTCTCTATTTTTAATATAAGATTGATGTTCACTTATTCTAACATTTAATGGCCTTGATGATTCACCTAAATAAAAACTTAAAAGTATAGGAAATAAATTCAACATTTCAACAACATTCAAAACAACAAACACGTTGAGATCTATTTTGTCCAAAACCAAACCTAACAATGAACAAGAAAGGACAAAGAATTGCATTTATAAAATACCTTGTGAATGCGATCAGTTTTATTTAGGTGAATCATCAAGGCCATTAAATGTTAGAATAAGTGAACATCAATCTTATATAAAAAATAGAGAATTTGATAGATCTCAAATATGTAAACACGCATGGGATAATGAACATAGGGTTCAATGGAATAATTCAAATATAGTCCTAAAAGAAACGGATGGCAAAAAAAGAAAAATCAAAGAAGCGGCTCTAATTATGCTAAATGAGGCCAATTGTGTCGCAAATTCCTCGGCAGAATGTAGTAGGATCTGGTTACCAATATTGAAAGAGGAAGTTATTAATAAGAAAATACCAGTATTAGTAAGTCAGTAACATATAGCGGATACATCATTTATGTTTTTTAAATAACGTAACATATAAAATCAGAATTTTGATGTTTGTTGAAGGTAAACTAAATTTACGAACAAATACTTACAATGTCGGGATAGTATTATGAGGTTTTTTTCCTGGTTTTTTCCTCATAATTTACTATGGAATCACTAACAGGAGAATTTTACTGTCATCATGTCATGTGTTTGTCTTTTTAAAGACGAATTACATGGTATGATTTTTTCTGACGGATATTCTCAAGTTAAAGTTGATTTCATGTAATCGAATGAACTATCTTATAAGTAAAGTCGTCCCAGGAGCGCAACTCAACAATATTGGCAATATCATTTTAAAGTCGTCTACTTTAAAATGCATAATGTATGTCTGAATTGTCAATATAAATGAGTCAGATAAAATTAAATTATTAGAAGAATTTTTTCACTATGTAACAAAAAACAAAATTTGTTTAATTTACTGTTTGTATTTTGAGAACGATTTCCGAATTGGAAATTGAAACGTCAATAAACGTATTTTTATCTTTAATTGTGGCTTATTCCCAGTTATAAATAGTAGTTAATTTGAAGGTTATTTACTACTAGAAGTAAGTACATTACTTAAGTGTTTACAATTACCCCCTTAAATATTGGGTAAATGAAAACATCTGTTGGGGGTAAATTGAAACAACGTGAAGTAAATGGAAATCATATTTTTTTCTGTTAAGGGAGTTATTTTGTTACTGGTCTTGCTATTTTCAAAATGCTAAGGAAGTACATAAGAAAGAGAGAACCACCAAAATACTCTATAAATGATTTAGTAAATGTCATGGCAGATGTGAAAACAAAAAAAAAGAACATATAGGGGGTTGCTGCTTGCTGCAGTATTCCACAATGCATTATTTACAATCATATAAAGGGTAAAAACATACCAACTGATAAGATGGGAGTTGGTATGTCTACTGCATTGTCAGACAAAATTGAAAACCATATTGTGACATTAAAGAAATTGCTCCCACAGAGAAAAAGGTAATCCCTCAGCTAAAACAGTTGGCCTATGGAGAAGTATTAACTGCTAGTGACGTTTTGAACAGAATGAAGGAACAAGAGGATCTTAGAAAGCAGAAAAGAAATGGAAAAAGAAATTAAGTTGGAAAAATTGCCGATTCACTTGAAACTCCAGTATCAAGTAAAAATACAAAGAAACGTAAAGAGTCATTGTCGTCATTTGATGCAAGTGAAATAGAAGTATCTTATGCTGAGAGTGATGACAGTCCATGGGATGAACAGGTATTAGTAGAATTCGATGGCGGTAAAGGATATGAAGATGTATGAATAGTACCTGCAAGCAATTTGCTATACAGGAAACTGACATTAGTTTCGTTAACTGCGAACAAATTATTGGTATAGCCCCTGAGCCAAATATTTTTATGAAAGGTGAAAGAATGTTTTACAAGCTTTCTAATAAGTTATGGATATAAGTTAAGGATATTTTTGAACGTCAGTCAACAAGTGAATATTTATGATTTTAAAAATTCGTTTGTTATACCTATGTATTTTATTTTGATATTATTTTTTTTTTAAGTTTCCTTAGCTTATTTGATATTTTCGGGGTAATTAGAAACATTGGTGTGTTTAATGGAACCAACTTGCACGATTTTTATATTACAAACTATGTACCATTTTAATCCAATTTCGTTTAGATTATGGTTAACAGGACCAGAGACCGTTGTTTACATTTAGTTTTTTCTTAAAATGTGTGGGGTAAATGGAAACGGTAGATATCTTCTTTTTTGTATCTTTTTCTTACTAGTTTTTACTACCGTAAATTTTACTTATAATAACCAAAAGCTTTTATTTTATTAAAATATGAAACAATATATTTTTAAGTAAATTTCAAATGCTTAGACATCATGAAATTTCAAATAGTGTTTCCAATTACCCTGACTGATCCTAATAAGGTAATTGCAAAATAGTGTTATAAAAATGTAATGTAATCAGTAAAGATTTGTACCTTGGTATAAAAACAGTTTAAAAGAAAACGAACATAGAATATTAATAGTGAAATATAGTAGGATAATGTCACTAAATGAGAAATCAAAAAGCAGACTTACATATAACCGGAGAAGTGGATTTTTGGAAGATTCACTGCAATATTGAGATAGGATAAAACAATTGGAGGATACATTAATTTATAATAAACAAACAGGCTTTTTTTTTCATTTTATTATAGGCACAGGCGTCTGTCTCAATAACAAAATGTAAAATAATTTAAAATAGCATTCTGAGTGACAAAGACTCCCATCAAGTAGTTCAGAATCTTAGTTATTAATTTAGAGAAAAAAAGTGGAATAATATGCCATAGACGATAGACGGGGTTACATAGAATGTGTAACCCCGACAGAAAAGATCGAACTTACCAACTGGAAAATCAAAGCAAGCGAAAGAATGGCGCAGAAAGCTTGAGAAGTTCAAGTCCCTTTAAGGGCTGTATCATAATGATACCGATATCAGCTGCAAATATATCATATTGTTGACTATTTAAGAAATCTACTTATTAAAAGGAATAAAAAACCTTGTATAATTTCATCTTAATGATCTATTTTATCATTATTTATAACAATTTAGGAATAGAGATTACAGATAATCATTTCCTTAATTCGATACAAAATTAGATTTTTGCTTTTCTTTATAGCTTATTTTCATGTGTTTTTCTGAAACTCTTGCAACATACTTACATAACAATGACTAGTGATAAAAATATATCTGTCATAAATTAATTAACAATACGCAACAATATGGTACATTGTAGTAAAATAACGTTTTTTTTCTGTCAACAACCGAGTAACGTTAAACTCCTAATCGACAATATTATGACTATCATTTAGTGAAAGGTGAAAGTGACAATAACGGCTTGTAACCAAAGGTAAAAGTGACAATAACTACACTTGTAACCATATTGAAATTTTTTGCTCCCGTCAATCAACAGTTATTTATTACCAAAATAAAAATTTTATGAGTTATTTACATATTGTCCGCTTACTTCCTATCTCCATTCAGACTGATTGTACCGGGGAACAAAATAAAACTGTTTATTTTTCGTGGTTAAAAATGGAAACAAAAGGGGCATGAGACATTGGTATATTTATGTTAAGTATCTTATAAGGCAAAAACGGGATGTGGCTCTCCGGGAATGATCGAGGAATGGAGGCATAGTTTTATAATCGTCTACGCACGGAGCGATGGTTTTGAATTTATTTTATTTTATTGTATTTTATTCTACTCATATTGTATTTTAATTTAATTTGTTATTTTATTAAGAAACACGCATGGGTCTACGTTTACTATTCCACGTAGTATGTGATTGCACGTTTTTGATGTATGTATGTTTCATGCTTGCGGTCTGAAATTGTTGCATTCATAAGGTAGTTTACAGATGCAGTTCTTTGATCTCTCTTGTTCGTTAGGTGTGGTTTTGGACAGAACAGTTCTAAGTGTATTTGTTGTTTTTAATGTTGTGATGATGTATTTATTTCATATATTTTAATTTTTCCGATAAGCTCTTAACATATGGCATTTTTGTCTTCTTTAAAACATTTCTTGTAAGCATTTCTGAATTGTTTGTGGTGTTTTTGTTTCTTTTCTTCAAATTTGTGATATTCCTTATTTATAAATGAGAATGGTCATCATTTTTTGTTAAAATCTTAGTAGGTTTTTTCCTGAAATGCATTTTCATTAGAGCAGGTATTTTAGAATTTATCATATAATGATTTGTTAAGTCCCTTAAGGTTGATTTGCCCTCTCAATTAATTTGTTTCTGATCCTAGAGATGGCTCTACTGCGGCATGCAGCTGTGGTAAATATTTTAACTTAATTGTAGATTTCTACATAATGACTCTGTAATATTTTCAAACCCCAACATAAATTATAGTTTTCTATCGTTATATCCATTGGCTGAGTTGCCAAGTTGTGTAGACAGCTATTTTATCAAATACGCTTTACCATATAATGCTGATAACTTTATTACTAGTAGACCAAGTAAGCGAAGATATCCTTTACATCTTTATGTATAATATTTTATTGCTCTGCTGTGTCAATCGGAATATAGTATATGGTATTCATATAATGTTGTGACATATAATGTAGGTTTACCAAATAATCAAAGTTACGCTTTTGCAGGAAGATATTGTTATTGCTATTAGAAAAATAAATCCATTCACACATATCAATTACGCCACATATCAGTTACGCCAGGGCGTAACTAGAATTGTCAAGTTAGGATGTTATAAAACTTAGCTAGTCAATTCACTAGCTTCACTAGCTAAGTTTTATAACATCCTAACTCGACAATTCTAGTTACTCCCTGAAGAAGCCAAATTAATTCTCTTTGGCGAAAACGTTCGGCGAAACAATTGATACTCATTAGAATTTTTCTTGCAGATTTCCCCAATATTTAAGAGTTTCCTATTTAACTTATCTGCAAAGATTAAATTTCTTTTCTTTTTAGAGGAACATGGGGTTCACTAGCTAAGTTTTATAACATCCTAACTCGACAATTCTAGTTACGCCCTGAAGAAGCCAAATTAATTCTCTTTGGCGAAAACGTTCGGCGAAACAATTGATACTCATTAGAGTTTTTCTTGCAGATTTCCTCAATATTTAAGAGATTTCTATATATATATATATATATATATATATATATATATATATATATATATATATATATATATAAACCGATAAAATTTTTGTTAATTTTGTTGTAATCTGCCAAAGTGTTGTACAAAGTAATTGATATGTCAACCCTGTTAGTATGACGTTTCGTTTAAAGCCTTTCGAAGCCGAAAGTAATGCTATCAATCGATGATACATATTACCGATGTTTTAGATGGAGCCACCTCTCTACAACACAATTTGATGGCGGAAGTCCAAGATATAATTCTTGTTGTAACGATATTTTTCATATAATTAGGAAAAAATATTCAACTTTTTATTGCAAATATTTTCCACTTTTATATATTACGTTATTAAAATTTTGTCCGGTTTCTTACCGGTAGCTTGATTATAAGCCGGAACATATATATTTTGCTATTGTGGCAAAACTGTACATTCAAAAATTTTCAAAGAATTAATAAGTATTTCTTAGGATTATATTTGTATACTGTAAGAAAGTTAACAAAATTGTATGTTTGGTTTTCCCGCTTTATACTTGGCAAAAAGTAGTTTTAAGTTTTTTTTGACATCGACAACATGACGTTTGCTCAAAATTTGTCAAAATACTTCTAGTTATCACATATACCTTCTCAAATTTTTTAAATATATAGTTTGTCTTTTGGGGGTGCAGATTGAGACGAATACATACACATTTGCTTAATAATATTTCTTCTATTTACTGATATTTTCTCTACATTTATTATTTTGTTCAAACATTACACTACCCTACAATCGTCTAAATATTAACTTTATTGTTTTGTTTGGTAAATGTGTGTTAAAAGTTTTTTTTTATATTTTCAGGTTTCATTGGTCAGATATACATCTACAAAGAAAACCAAAATACTTTAGAACAACTTTGTTACTTTCAATCAAATAACAAATCCAGGATAATATCTCTTCATTGGTTAGCTTGTGATATGATCTTAATATGTCAGGATGGAGGAAAGCTAAAACTATTGTATTTAAAACCTTCCGAAATAAGTGAAGTGTGTTCTTTTACATTGCCAAAGGGTTCACAAAGAATTTCAACCACAGCAACCATATTTGAAGATACCATTGTAGTGGGCGATAGAAAAGGAAGTCTACATAGGTTTAAAATTGGACAACAGAGTCCTATACAAACGATATCGAGAGTTCAGAGCCACCTGGGAGTAACTAATTTAATTACACAAAACAATAGACTGATATCTTTAGGTCGTAATAGTACAATTAAAACTTTTTTAACAGATAAATCTGGTTTATCACTCGCAACTTCAGATAAACTTCCTTATAGTTGGTTGTTAGACATTGTTGATGACTTAGTAATTGCTTTTTCTGGAAATAATTTTGTAGTTTGGAATTATAAGACGAAAAGGTTAATATCGGAAACTATTTGTGGGGGTGGACATCGGTCGTGGGATTTCTCAAAAACAGATGCATTAACATTTTTGTACATAAAAGACAAATTTATAAATAAATTAGAATATAATTTAATAGTAAATAAATCCCACGATATTATCGAACCTTTTCACCTAAACGATGTGAATTCAATGCAAATCGTTAGTACTAATTCTCAGTATATTATAATATCAGGAGGGGAGGATACTACTATAAGAATCACGGTAACAGATGAACATTTAAGTTTATTTGTGAATGAAATTACATTGAAGTCACATCTTTCTAGCATAAGATGTATTACTACCTTTCATTTGGAGCCTAAACAACATTTAATATTTTCTGCGGGGGGTAGGGCTCAAATAGTTTCTTGGACCTTAACTTTTTCAATAGAAAATAATATTATACAGAATATAATTTGCAAAGAAAACGATTCTTATTACGAAGTTATCGATAATGAAGATTCTGAAATGAGGATAATGGATTTATGTGCAATGACATTTCTGGAACAGACATTTTTGTTTGCAGCTTGCTCAGATGGGTATATCAAATGTTTTTCTGTAACGGATTCATTTAAATTAACACTGTATAGGAATGTTTTTTATAAATTAAAATGCATTTTTAAGATAATTACTATTAAAGTTTTGTGCTGTGATGTACTAGTGACTATGGCCAGTGATGGATGTGTAGTATTCTGGCAAACTGAGGATTTTCTGTCTGGTGTTGAAGACGTAGTTCCTTTTGGGAGTTTGTCCATACACGCCTCGGGTATTAATACGGTTTCAACGTTTCGATTTGCCGCAGATTCTTTTTTGTTTCTCACAGCTGGAGATGACAATATTGTTAAGCTAAGTTATTTGAAGTTCAGTGGAAACAAAGAAGCAGGATTAACAGTTGAAATTGTTGATCAATATAAGAGCTCTGGTGTACATTGGGCCCAAATAACAGGAACTTTTATTAATGATCAATTCTTTATAACAGCCTCAGTGGATCAAAGAATACTTTTGTACACTTGGCATTTAAAGGATGAGCATTTAGAGTGCAAACTTTTGGCAAAATATAATACGTCGGTCCCTGATTTGAAAGGGATTATTTGTTTTGATGATGACAAAAAGTTTGATGTGTTTGTATATGGATTAGGTGTAGAATTTTTAAAACTTGTAAATAAATGATACTTAAGTTTGTCTGTTTCTTTTATTGTTGTTTTCAGAGCCTCTAGACAAGTTTTCCTGTAAACCTCCGGTTATTGTAATAGTAGGTCTCATGAATAAAACATTGCAGATGCTTTAACTTCAAATTAATTTAGCAAAACCATAGCAAGTATATGATAAATAAGTTTGAAACCTAAGTTTAAGCATGTGCTGCACCATAAGCAAATTATATGAATTATATGAAATAACCGCTGTGTTTAACCCGTGAAATAACGCGTGTGGTAGATCTTGCGTTTCTAAATAATTTAACACGTTGCCTACCGTAGAGACGTTTGTAATACTTTCCGTTCACGCCATAGTCACCGAGACGGCATCACTGTTACATTAAACGGTCCAATAGACCTTGCTGGCGTGCAGAGCAATTTTTTCTCGGTCACATAGACTGAGACGGTAGCCAATGTGTTAAGAGTGGTAAGACGTTATAAAAGACGCGAAAAAACATCACACATTAAGAAACCTTTTTTAAACTCACCGTAGCGATGGCGATCATTTCCAGTATTTGAAAATAAACACTAATTTCAAAAAAAAACGTCTATCACATCGAAGCTCTATAATCAGTCTTTGATATATGCTAATAGGTTTTCTTCAAATTGGCTACTTTTGGACATAACCTCTTTTGTTGTGCAAAGCAAGCACAACAAAACAATATGGGCTCTGGCTCTGTTTTCATTATGGACTAGTGGTCCATATTTAGAACAATGTAAAACATACTTCAATTGTTTCAGGATGTCAAAACAATAGCTGATAAAAGAAGATAAAAATTGGGCTGAGACAGATATGGAACGTGCAATTATAGCTGTCATGTATCATATAATTCTACCACTCTTTCATCCGAGCCTAATAAACAGCTGGAAACTATTCCTAAAACCAATACACAGGTTGATGCTATTTCTTCAACTAGTTTACAGCTTGTCCTTATTCGCACAAGCTTTTACAGAAAGTCTGCCACGCCTAGAAGACATTGTGTAGAGCTTGGTATAAAAAAGAAAATTATTTAAGAATAAGCCCATTCCATTAATTCGTTCCACATCTGTGTCTTCAAGAACATCTCTGCTAACACCATATGATCTTTCTCCTGGGCTATTATTGAAGAAAAAAAACCTCCAATCGTAGGCGTAAGCCAAGTAAGTATTAAGTGATAACCTCTTCACCTTACAAAAATGGATTGATCCAATCTCTCAACAAAGACAAAGGGGAGCAAAACGAAGTAGGAACAGGCAAAGAAATAAAAAAAAAAGGAAAACGTAAGCTGGTTACCGAAGTCACAAAGAACCAAAAAAAATCAGGTTCTAGTAGTGAGGATGAGAAGGAATATGTGCCTGTAGATGATTTGAGCGATTACAATGAGTTTCCTTCTACACATCCTCCACAAGACGCAGCTGACGTAACGTGTGTATGTTTTACGAAGCACTTTTTTAAGAGGATAATCTTGGTGAAATATGGGTAAAGTGCTTGATGTGCCATTTGTGGGCACATAACGAGTGCGCTTGGGCCGAAAAAGAAGAATATGTGTATGACTTTTGCAAATAGTTCTTTCCCTAGTAAAAAAAGAAAACTTGAGAAAATCAAATACATACGTCATTGTCTATGAGTTATTTGATATATTATTTGTATTTTAGATATTAAATATATTTGTCACGCATTTATCTCATTTTACACAAATTTAAAAGGCATTTTTCGAGGTGGCTCATATTTAGAATCATTATTCAAACGACGCAAAAGTACAATTTTTCATTATTTGTACATTTAAAATAGATATATATTTTTTAATCAATTTGGTCTTTGAGAAGGTTATTTTGAGAAGGTTATAAGTAACTAAATATAGGTATTCTTATGTACCTTTGGAATTGAAATAGAATTTTTATTGTTTTTTTATAAAGAATTACAAAATTGTTAGCCCATATTTGCATCCTTACGTGAAGTCCAGCCTTTTTGTCAGCAAGTTTATTCGTTTTCAGCCGAAATTGAAGTTATGGATTGCGTAGATGTCCGTATTCGTAAGCCTTTCCAAGTTAGAGATAAACATTAAAGTCTAAGCGAAGTTTCTCGGAGCCAATCTTCAGCTTACGGGGGATAGAGCGTAGATATGTTCTATCTACTGAACCGCTAAAATAGGTGTGTGGACCTAAGACTATATCGTACTGAGGATTGTCTCTTGTCTCCCATGAATTTAGTGTTTTTTCTCATATTCCTTGATCAGTTCTATTTATGTTTAGGTTACACCATTCTTTGCGAAGAAGATTAAATTCCTTCGATCTTGTAGCAGGATTTTCAACTTGGTTGTAATTTGTCACTTCTTGATTATTCCACTTGGCGTTGGTCTTTTAAATTTCGGCATTTATTGGTAACATCGAGTTGTCTGATACCTTCCATATTATGCTTTTAGAGACGCGAGCCGTCTTGTTTCTGGTTGGGCAATGTTTGACAAGACTGGAAGCCAAGATGGTCTAATAGTGCCAGATATTTGCTTTTCTAAAATTCCACCGTGGTGAAGGTAAGAAATTTTCGTGTCTAGGGTGCTAACTATTTGACTATAAGTGGAAAGTGACCAAACTCCAGCTTCAAATCCTCCCGATGCTGAGCAACAAAGCTCGAATTCTTCAGAGAAAATGAGCTAAAAAGGAAGAATAATATACCTTTTTACAAAACTAAAACATTTATTCTCGTAATAACAAAAACAGTACAAAAATCTACTATGCTATTTTGTAAATAATCTCAAAACTAAACTTTTTTAGAAAAAAAAATAAACTATGTTTTCAACTGGAAAAAAATACATCTAGCTTCTGAATAACAAACACATTCTTTTTTAAAGAAAAGGTATAATTATAAGATAAAATAAATAAAAGCCTAAAATATTTTAAAACTTCAATGGTTTATATTTTACAGAATTAGTTGAAAATTTTTTAAAACTTTCTTTTGCTTCAATTAACTTTGGGTGAAGTTTCCTTAGGATGTTCATTTTCATCTTTAATCGGTTAGAACTAAAACCAGAAGCATTTTGATCGTCTTTCCAGCTTATAGCCTCATTATTATGTATATTATCACAATACTCAGCATTATTTGATTCTCTTCCATTTTTACTGTATAGTTCATCCTCAGATTTACAGAAACTGTAATACAAAGATGTATTCTGTAGCTGTCCTTTGGGTGTTTTGTATACGCTATCATTAATATTGTCAATACTTTTGTTTTCGGTGGTTTTTAGACTAGTGTTTTCCATAAAGTTATCAGCTGTTACACAAGGGTCGGATTCAAATGTTGAGTCACTTTCAAATGTGCTTGAGTTACCTGCGAAAAGATAAAAAAAAAATCAACATACTGCTAAAGTATACGACTAGCGTGCTTCTATTTGATAAGCCAGAGACCAATTGTTTTTGGGGGGTTAGGTTCAGTTATAAGGGAAATTGAAATATTTTAATTATTATTGTTAATTTATTAAATAAACTATTGTAGAAAAGACAATTTTCATTCATCAAAGCTAACTTCTCTACAACGATTCAGCCAATTTAACTAAACCCACATTTATAAACAAGGTGGATTGATTGTAATGTAAACATAGCAAGAAAGTAAAGAATTAAGGTTTGTAGCATAGGGGAGAGTAATAATCATTTTAATGATTGTTATATGTTCCAAATCAAATGAGGGATAATTAATACAGTAAAGTATACATTTTGAATTACACAAAGAGATTGACCTAGTTAGTGCATTGTTTGATAATTGTTTAAACGTAGAAAAAGCACGTCAAACAGAAACTATTGTTGTAAAAATAACACCGCTCGTGACCCAAATAAAGCATAGGACTTACAACTTAGCGAAAACACGACCTTTGCACTATAACCGGCATTGAAAATACGAGCTCAATAAAAACAAGAAGAACAGAGGAGTCGAGGCAGTCAGTAATAGCGAGTCAGTCAGTAATAGCGGGGCACCGTGACTGGCCGCTCAGGCAGTATTGCCGGCATCGGGTCGGACGCGATAGCGTCCCGTACGCGCAGGCAGTCGGTGTCTTCGGGCAGGGTTGTTAATACGAGAGTCGGCAGGTGCGGTTTACGCGCGATTGTTATATTTCGACGGGGTATAGTTCCGTATAAGTGTCGGGTACTGAAAGAAATCCGATTTCCGGAGGAACTGAAGGGCGTATCATTAGCTAGAGCCTAAATACGCGAAAGGTAACAAAATTCTATATACTAACCCGAGTAAATTATAGTATTACAGATTGTCACCCCTTTAATTTCTTGCTCTTCTCGTCTCCCTTCGCGCCGAACGAGTTATTATTGCTTATATTGTTGTTTTGATCGATGCGCGAGAATCATGTACAAGCCGTTGCATTAATAACACGTGGAAATAAAAAGGAACGTTTTTGTTGAGCTTGCAAGTTATTTCTAATTCATTTCCTGCACCAATTACCCAAGACAAAAAGTGTTAATAATCAATAAAAACATTGGTTATATACTAACATATATTATTGCTTATATCTGACAGTTTGTTAACTTAATTGTAAACCACATAGTATATTCAATACATTTGTAGACTCTAAAATTGGTTTTATGTTCCCTCCGACCGATTCAGACAGAGACCAGAAGAGTACCAAATTTCGGCTTATACATTTGTCCGGCTTCTAAAGTAAGCCCATAGACTCAAACTCTTTACAGGACCTGAGACCTAGAAGTCCTTAACCCCTATTCCGAAGTTCCTTACCTTCTCGTAAATCCACGAAGGGGAGCCAGCCCTCCAGACTAGTAGGACCAGTATTCCTTGCAGCCGCTCGCAGGGATAAGCATCCTTTAAGGTTCATTACCAGTATATTACAGTGGTAACAGCGTTGTACAGTGGTGAAGATTTTCTCACCCTCTAGTTCCAGATGTTACAATAGGGGATATAACTCCCGCGAGTTGTACATGATATAAAACTAGAATTTGATAGAAAAAAACAAGTTTTTTGGAATTAAATCGATTTATTTCTCAACATAGTCCCCTTTAGCACGATACACTTAGTAAGACGATGTTCCAATTTTTTTATCCCATGCGAATAGTACTTTTGCTCAAGCTCTTTAAAATAGGTCGAAGTTTCAGCGAAGACTTCATCATTTGTTGCGAAACGGCGTTATCCGAGCCTTTTTGGGTTGGAAACAAAAAAAATCGCTGACGGCAATTCATAGCCTAATTCGTGTAATTTTGCCATGGCGACGGTCGATCGGTGAGCCAGTGCAGTGTGTTGGTGAAAGAGCACTTTCTGCGTTCCAAACCGGGGTGTTCTCGACGCAATTCGGCAGCGAATCGATCCAATAATGCGGCGTAGTAGAGTTAATGGATTTTGGGAACAGCTATGACCTTGAAAATGCCACAAAGAATATAACTAAATATCTCTTTTCTTACTCAGACTCTTTAAAGTCTTTTACAATATTTTAGAATCGAAGATATGTAATTATATTATTAATGTATGGGATTTTGACAAGAGCTATGCATTATGCCTATTTAGTACACAAGTTTATGTGAAATGTTCAAGGTCATAGCTGTTCCCAAAATCCATTACCTCTACTCACCATTGATTGTTTTTCCTTTTTCCAAGTAGTCGATGTGGATGATGCCCCTTCGCATATCAGATCTACGACCACGAACAAATTCAGCTTTCCAAAATTTTACTGTTGCTAACGAAGGTAAAACCTCACCATAAATTTCGTCCAGGTCGGCTTTGATTTGCACACTCGTTTTATCCTTTTTGTGGAGGAACTTATGCCTGGTTGCACCAACATATCTTAAGTTTAAGACGTGCCTTAGGTAGGCCTCAGCTCAGACTGATCGACCGACCACGACCAAACCGTCCGACGGCGATCAACCAAATTTTGTATTTTTATTTTTAAAAATATAAAGAATATTTTAGAATCGAAAATTATGGTGCAACGTAAGTGAGAGTTAAGACAGCCCTAGCTATAAGCAGAGCTTGGCTAAGCTGGAGCTTAAGATCTATTGGTGCAACCAGGCATTAATCACCGAACGATACTCGACTTTTTCCATTTCTCCAAAAACACAAAATTTGCTTACTTTTGACAGCTGTAAAAACCAAACTAATTGTTTTTAAAACTTAAAATTTTGACAGACGTCATGTCATGAATGGCAAATGTCAACACCGAAACCAATCCGGTATCAAGTAGCGCCATCTATCAAAGGCTAGTTTAATATATCAATCTATCCTGTATAAGAAAAGTGCAACGGGTCCTTTATGACTTAATCTGCACAAAGACTTTCCTTAAGATTACAAATTTGCATGAAAAAAACGTTTGTATTAGTTTTTGCACCCCCACACTTAAATACCACAATCCGCCATTGCTGGGTATGAAACATCAAAAGCGGCTGTGATTTATGTTATATTGCCGGTTCAATTCAGGGTAGATACACTCTATAAACAATTACTTTTATTATATCATAAAGTTAGGTAATAAAAACTTACCTCCTGCTAGATGCTTCGCCTCACTTTCATAATCATACATTTCCACTTTCCGAACAGTATTCCTAATTTCTTTAACAACATCATCCCACGCACCCTCTTGTTCAGTTTGAAGAGTGCTGTTAAAAATATTATCAAACTGTTTACACCGTTCACACAGTATATCTTCTTCTTTTATATCCATCAAGCTGTTAACAAAAGTTCTGTGTTGCTTAATGGGGGTATTAATTTTTTCACCCGAAGGGGCTTCATTGTTGCTGCTATTATCTGGAAGATCATCGGTTGAGATATTTCTATTAATTTGTGGTAGACCATTATTATTTTCATCTGTTGAGGGATCATTGGTTGCACAAATAGCACTTGCATTCGTTTGACAGTCAACATCTTTAAGATACTTTACCAGTTGATAGTTTTGTGTTAACCAGTTTGTTTGAGTGCAACCATTGACAGAATATTTCTTATTAAATTGGTAGAAAGGCACAAACTCGGTTCTTAAAAATTTATGATGCCACTTTGCTATCATGAATATTAGAAGAGGAAGCATTGTTTCATGCTGAAACAGTATAAAAATTATAAAATATGGCTTTATTTTGTACTGTCACACGTAATTTATTGAACTAATGGAAATATGCAAGATATACCTTTTTCTTGTTATGTATATCTTATGCACCATTTGAAATTTTTCATATCTTTATGAAAGTTTTCATGTAGCATATAATTTTCATTGTAATTATGGGTACTGGTGGGATGAATAAACATTTAGAAAGTCTATCAAATTATAGTTTTAAGTAAATACATCTAAGTGCATAAAAATTGACCACATTAAAATTACAATATTAAATCATTTTTGTATTTACGGTCCAATTTAATTTTTTTTTTTGGAAAAGTAGAAGAAAAATCATCTCAGATTAATTCTCACTATGACATTAATTGTTTTTATGTCACTTAAAACTATCCTATATGCAAGCTTGGTTCATTCCCTATAGATTGTTCTTTGCCCATTTTGAAACTTCAATTTGTGTTCATATTGGTTATTGCTGTCCCCCTAGTGTTTGGATTGTGGCTTCATCTAGATCATGGATCATATGCTTTATACAAATTATTGTTAGCACATACTTCTGGAGAGCTATTATTCCATGCCACTATTTAAACACCTCTATGTTTATTCTTGGACATCCTCCTACTTGTCAAAAAAAATTTATATCAAAATTGGACATCATAAATAAAAAGTTATTTAACACATTTTCTGCCATACATCATTGTTGACAATTGAATACATGCCACCAAAATTGATGTTTAGTTATATGAGATAGGTACACAAAGACATGTCGAGTGGTTCAGGTGTTTTAGCCAAAACAGGGTAAAAGCGTTTAGGGCGGTGCCAAAGTGGAATGTGTTAAGATCAAAATTTGTTATTATCTTAAAGGGGCCATTTTTTTGCAAAGTGGAGTGTAATTCTAATTTGACATATTTTTTATTCATTTAAAGTATAAAAACTATTATTGATCTATATTCTACTACAAAAATCTAATTAATAAATTAACTGAAGAAAGTTTTATAATTTTATCTGATAATGAATAAAAATACAATTTAAGGTTTCTATCAACATAGTTGTACTAAATAACAAAATTAATAATGCTGCTAATCAACTGCTTACCCTATCATTGTGTCCTGGTCTAAATGGTCTAGAGAATATAGCTTCACAATAGTATCTGGCTAGACATTTAATTGTAATCTTACAGTTTCTTTTCTTAGAAACTTCTCTTATAAACATAATCAAGGTATTGAGTAATAGTTTGTGCTGAAGAGGCAAATGACTTAAACTCCTAAAAAATTATTATTTGTTAATATTAAATTGTTTTCACATATTTCCAACAATAATTAGTGGGATATTAAAAACTTCCCCCTGTATTATATCGTAGATCCATCAGTAAACATGTTAATGTATTTGTTTGCAAACTATTGACATAAAAGTAGAAACTAGTTGTCTTCAGTGATATATTATTAGGAAACTGCAAATAATTGTGAGTCTGGAGTCAACTGAAGTGTGGATAAATGATCAGTTGTATAATCTGTATAAGATCCTAAAATGACTAATTAAGATATCAGATTTTCTTTTTTTCTAGTAACTGTAGTCATGATGAGTGTTACTACCTTTCTGATTACTCAAGTTTATAAAAAAATTCAGTAGTACTTTGAGTAAGATATGATATTATTAAATATCTAAATCAAAGAAAATCATAACTAAATTTACTTAATGTGTTTGCTACATATTACACCTTAAATAAATTTTAAAAACATGTATATGTTATTACAAAAATAGCAATAAAAAACTTACTTTGTAATATTATATGACAAATATCTATAATCAGTATCTGTTCTATTATCTGCATGTAATACTCTTTTGCATTTCATTGATAACTCATTCCATTGATACTTATGTCTACTAGTCACTGTTGGCAGCAAAGGTATAGGTAGTTGTCCTAGGAAGTGACGAATTATCCAGAAATAGGAACCAGCTGAGTACCATTGAATATTTATTCCCAAGTGTTTTTCAAAAGTGACATACTGTTTTAATTGTAAACATTCATTTAAAGATGGTTCTCTAAAAGTGTGTAAGAAATTATTAACATGGGAACTGAAAATTTGTCTAATAAAAATTATTCAAGCCAACCTTGGTTCTTTTCATATCTATCTGTATTTGAGTCCATATAAATATCCTGTCACACACTTTAAACATAATATTTAAGTTTAATAACATTATTAAGTGATCTATTAAGGTTTACTTTTTCTAATCATTGGTTAAATACTTACTTTAAAATTTCTTCTATATCCTGATGACTTTCCAAATAGTTTTCATAAGCTTGTTGAAAAATGTACTTAAAAGAATTTAAATTATTTATTGATAATTAAATAATATCCGAACTAGTGTTACCTGTAGTCTTGGGTGAATTTCAACATCGGTAAAAATATCCTCTAAGGGAACAGCAAAGTCGAACCTACACAAGGAAATAAAATCTTATCGTTAGTTGATTCGTATTAAAAATGTGTTTACGTCAATAAATACCTTTTATTAATTTCAAAGTAACTTAGTTTTGTGGGCATGATTATTGCACGTGTCTACTGTTCTAGATTGTAAAAATAAAATATTTGCGCCATTCCAAAGTCACAAATATTTTAAAATTCACCGGTTCGGTTATGATATTTGACAGATAGACAGATATTTACATTGTTAGGCATTTTCTCATGTAATGATTATTATACTAAAATTGGATTTAAACGAAAATTTTTCATATAACTCGTATTTTAGTTTCAACAGTATATATTTATAATTATGCAAATTTAGAGTAAAACAGAAACCTAAAAATGCTGTAAAAATATAAAATGTTACTTTATTAAATTGATGAAAAATCAACACAAATTATTATTTTTTGTTTATAATACTTGAAAAAGACAATAGAATCATATTTTGCAGTTTTTAGAAATGTAAATACGTTTTCGTAGGAATGTCAAGTATTATGTCGTTTAAAAATTAATGTGTACAATCGTCAAATTTTTTAAAATTTTTCGTATTTTTCTATTCATAAATCTTCGAAATTCTTCATTTAGTTAATTATGAATCAACTAATTACAACTGTATTATCATCTCCAAAGAGAATTGTTTTTGAAAACGTAATAAAATGTCTAAACCATAAGAAGTCCGAACCTCCTAGCTCAGAATCTCATTTGAGCGGTAGCAGCGCTCAGTATCTTGAAGATATGTATAACAACTGGCTCCAGGATCCCTCCAGAGTACACTCGGTAAGGTTTAACTCAATTTTAATACAATATATAAAAAATAATAAAAAATAAGTACAGTATCAATACGTAAGTAGGTTTATATGATGAGACTGCCTAAGAGTATGTGTTGTTAAAAAGTATAAATTGAGTCTCATTTTTTTAAATTTCTTCATTGGATCAAATATTTTAAATTTAAACCCGAAGAACATCTTTTGAATAAAGCAAGATTTAAAAAATGGTCGAAATAGGTTTATAACTTTAAATTTTATGGGATATCTTTAATATTATTTTAAGTGAGTCTCACTTTAGTTTATTATATTTAGCGATTATTTTAATGTTTTTGCGTTTATAACTTTTTTTTTTTCAATTTTCTATTAAGGTTCTGCATAAAAATAATTTGTAATGATTAGACACAACTTTATAAATGATATACTAGAACAAAATGGGATTTAAGATGAAACATTTTTCCCCATTATCCTTTCGTTCTCTAGATTTATAGATCACGCAGTAGACATGCATTCTACAAATATGACTATATTAAAAAGGTGACTCCATTTTACCAAGAATCATTTGTCGTAAAACAATTTTCTTTTTTATAGTCTTGGGATATTTTCTTTCGAAAAGCACAAGAAGGGACTCTAACGTACTACCCACCAACAACATCCAATGTTGACAAAAAAAATACACCAATAAGTAAAACCACACAAAATAATCCTTCACCTAACCCCCAACTTACAAATCCTGCTCCAAATGTATCTAAAAATACAAGCCCAAAAAATACTGTCGACCTGAAAATCACCGACAACCTAGTAGCTCCGAAGGTTCTTAATGTAAATCCTGTGGTTCCATTAACCAAGGCTGTAGCCAACCCGGCTGTTGGCTCCGCTGGAGTTCCTGAATCGGAAACTGTTATAGCAGAAAAGTATACTGCTTTACAAAGTATTATAAGAGGATACCAAGTAAGTATGACAAAATTATAATAACTTTATATTGTTTTTGTGGTATTTCGATTATACAATACACTGATTTCATAAACTTTTTCTCTTCTAAATGTGCCTATCTTCTAGAGTTGTTAGCGACCACATTGACCCATCTTATTCTCTTCACAGCAGCTCGAAATAAATCAGTTGACGTTAGACCAATCCACTTCCTAAGATTAACCCGCCAGGATATACGCCTATAGGCGAAGTCCCATGTATCCGATTTCCGAGATCTGACATACGAAAATCGTATGGTTTCGCAGTTGCTATTTGGAAGCTAGTCACATTCATGCGATTGTCGGATACGAAAATCCGTATAAACTGTTAACTGCCAATTTTTTGTTTATTGTTTGGACTTTGGATGTTAGTTGGTTTGGCTGGTAATAAAATTGCTGTTTTACCACTTTTGCGTAGTAAAACAGCAGAAGGGATTATTTCCGCATGGTATATAATCCCTTCTCCTGCTTTCAATTACTCAGTTTAGTATGGATAACGTAGAAGAAACTATGTAACTTATGAAATGTGTAATTACGCATTCTAAGGTAATTGCAAATATTTATCAACATCATTTAGCTTCATTTCCTGCAAGAGTGCAATAGATTATTAAAAGCCCCTTGTGATTTTTTTTACTGAAATATTTAACTAACCCAATATTTTCTTTGTCGAATTCATATATTTGCAGATAGCAAGTTCGACCTACACAAATTCAGTTTTGTTTTTTTTTGTGAATTAAAAGAAGCAGACATAATAATAGCGTTTTATTAACTTAACGAACATAGCTTCTTCGATTAAAATTCATGTTTCAATAAATTAAATGTACAGATGTTGGCATACAATCAGGTTACAAAACATCCGTTTTGTCCGAAAAAGTTAAAATAATTTTATCTTTATCCGATGTCGGAAGCGTAGTTAAAAATTTCGGATGAAATTCGGCGCGAAAATATTCTGATTCGATTCTGACCAATGAGAATACTTTCAGATCATCGTGTTGTCGGAAATCGGATGCATAGGACTCCGCCTTATGTCTTGCCTTGTAGAATCAACCATAAAAGTTGGTATTAATTATTACGAGACCCTCAGTATACGTTGGTAGTACCACATTTTAAATACCTCTAATTGTTTTATGGCATCTTCTGTAAGGCTTCAGCTTTCTATTCGATAGAGGAGGACATTAAAGACGTAACATATAAGAATTCTTATTCGTATATTAATACTTAAAGATAGGTTGCAGAGAATCTTCCTAAGGCTGTTAGAAGAGCTTCTGGCTTTTTGAATACGAGTGTTTATTTCGTAGCTGTGATTCCAAGTATCCTTGATATTGCAGCCCAATAGCATATTTTTTTCCACTCTATCTTACGGTGTATTGCCTATTATAATTTGGGCGTTTATGTTGGTGTTCTTACTAATGATCATTATTTTTGTTTTCTTGCAATTTACTTTTATGGCCGTATTTGTTACATGTTTCTAGAACGTTATCCATCATCCTTTGGAGCCCCTGCGCACTAACTGCCAGCAATACTGTATCGCCTGCATATCTAATATTGTTTATAAGTTGGACATTTAGAGCAATCCCATCTTTTGATTCGTTCAAGATGTTTCGCTAAAGATGTTTTCAGAGTATATGTTAAATAATGCCGGAGACAATATGGAACTCTGTCTAACTCCTTTTTCGACTGTGAAGATCTTGGACAGTTAATTTTTTAATCGCACTGTTGCTTTTGACATCCCGCACATTGTAATTGACATCCCTGGCTCTCTGTATTAGAACTTGCTAACTAAAAAGTACTTCCCTCGTTCCGAGTCCTGCTCTGAATCCAAATTTAACTTCACTCAGGTATTTTTCTGTGATATATATACGCGAATGAATGATAGGATTACTTTAAGTACATGGCTCATCAAACTAATTAATCTATGTTCTTCACATTTTCTAGCGTTGGCTTTTTTAGGAAGTGGAATGAATATTTATAGTAGCCAGTCTTTTGGTAAGTAACCAGTCTCGTAGATGTTGTTGAATACCTTCGTAAGAGCTGTGATTTGGTGTGCCTCTAATAGCTTTAAAATTTCACCATGCACCTCATCCGGCCCTGGTCATTTCCCATCTTTAATCCGCTCAATGGCCATAATTACTTCTTCGTTTGTTATTTCTGGACCGTAAGGATTGTTTATTTTAGTCGGACTTCGTGCTGCATCTTCGAATAATTGTTGCATATGTTCTTTCTATTTTCGTAATTTATCTTCAACGGTAGTCAAAATCTTGCCTTCAATGTCTAAAGCTATGCTTGTATTGCGTTGTTTTCCGGTGTTCTGTACCTCTTTAATTTTTTTGTGCATATGGAAATCGTCATGTTTGCGTTGTAGTGTTTCAATTTCCGTACATTTCTCCGTCAGCCATGCTTCTTTTGCTCCTTTTATCTTCTTTAGTATAGTCTTATGCAATTTTTTGTATTTGTTGTCATTTCTACCTTTTAATTTTCTTCGCTCTTACATCATCTGCAATATTTTATCTCTCATCCATTCTTGCTTCTTTTAATGGTAATTGAAATTGTGGTAATAGATGTCTTGGTTTCGTTCCACTCTATTGTGTGGAACATGTTTTTCTGTGTCTCTAGTAGTGTCTTCAACAATTTTCGCAAAATTCTTATTAATATCTGTTTTAAAAACATAAACATGATGTATATAAATTTGATACAATCCAATTCGCGAAGGATGTTATTTTTAGAATTGTCTAGTCTAGGTCGACTTGTGCGACCTATCCAATAGAAACATTGTAATATTTTTAATGTAAGTGACTATAAATGACGTTTTCTCTTTGTGTTAAATTGGTCTCCCAACAAATACATCTTAGAAGTTCTATCACCACACCTGCCTCGGATGTCTCCCACACTGGCTTTAACACCACACTTTCCTATGTACTTATTATAAATCTGATTCCTGCTGTATTATTATTATTTTTAAGTATACTTGGGATGTTTCAAAATATATTGTCCTGTAGACCTTACATTTTTCTTCATGTTATCTAATATCAGGAATTCCTTTGATGTTACATTTTTATCCTTTAATTCTTTTTCCAGTTCTATTTGCCTTTCTTTTGTTCTTAATGTTATCTAATTATTGGCGGCCATATGAAGCCAAAAGACCACGAGGAAGACCGCAACTGCAATGGAGCGTCGATATTAAAAGAACTGCAGGGCCAATGTGGAAACGTCTTACAAAAAACAGAGATGAATGGCAAGAATTAGGAGAGGCCTATATGCGGCAATCCGAATAGAGAAAAGGGCTTAAAAAAATGTTATCTCATATCAGGAATTCCTTTGATGTTCCATTTTTATCTTTTAATTCATTTTCCAGTTCTATTAGCCTTTCTTTTGTTCTTAATGATTTAGCATTTTAATGCGCATGTGTCAGTATGTCATAAAAATATTAACACGTTCACTGCCACATTGACTGATGGTGCCTCAGGCCACCACAGATAAGGCCAACATATAATTTGCCGTACCAGGCCATGTTGGTTCCATGGGGTCAAAACCTTTTTTAATAGCTGATGGGCCGTTGGAGCATATTTAACTATGTACGATTGTAGAAATAGACTAACATGGCCTAGAAGCTATATTCCCTACATACAATTCCTTAGATTTTTTTTTATAATGTGTGACGTGGTTTCTATTGAAAAATGATCCTTATAAAAACATAATACTCACTTTAAAATAAACTCTATTTAACAAATGAGCATGTTTGTATGAGTACAATTATAACTAAACATGAATCGCTCTACAAAAAAATCTTATTTAATTTTTATGAAGTTCATTAAAACAAGGTATGCACAAAAATGGCTCGTTCGCACCTCTACAAAAGGCAGGTGATACACAATTGGTGTAGGTATTAGTTTATCTGAATTTATGTCTTCATTGTTGATATATTTTCATCATATATATTCATCACATATTTATCATTGTCACTGATATATTTTATTCAGTTACAAGAGTGTATAAAATATAAAATTGCTTGTTAGCTTGTTAATAAATATGTCTGGCAGCCAACGTGTTAATAATTTTTTTGATTTTTGATGATTAATTTTTATTCTTTTAATAATTTTCAGACATTTACAATATTTTATAAAATAAATCTT
This sequence comes from Diabrotica balteata, assembly GCA_918026665.1. Lineage (NCBI taxonomy): Eukaryota > Metazoa > Arthropoda > Insecta > Coleoptera > Chrysomelidae > Diabrotica > Diabrotica balteata. The sequence goes on along the minus strand of OU898276.1, from coordinate 22,910,707 downwards.
AAATATATTATTAGTCTCAAGCCTCTTTTTCTCTTTTCCCTTTTTCTTTATCTCCTAGAAATTAATTTACAGTTAAAATAGTTTACAAAATTCTGTAAAATCTATTATTAATCTCAAACTATTTAACCGATATTTTTATTAAAATCTATTAGGTAAGAGGGCACTACCTGGCGCAAGTAGATCCCTTGGGAACCACAATAAGCACGCGAGAAAGTAAAGATGGTCGCCTACCTCCTGATATAATATCTCCTAAATATAAAATAAGTAAGTTTTTATAGTATGTTATCACAGTATATGTTATGCTTTACACTGCTTTACAAAACTCGTCTATGTTTATAGGTATTTCTATCGTTAACTCTTTAAAAAATACTTTGGTAATTAGGTATTGACATATTTTTTCATGTTTTTTTTTGCATTATTTTACTCATATGTTTTTTAAAACGTGATTTATTTGAATTTATGATTTTCACTCTAAAGATAGCTTTACATTTAGTACCTACTTTTCATCATTTAATCATCATCAAATTCTTCTGTTAGAAATATATTATCCCTCTTCTTGTTCAACCAAGGTCTTATCCACCTTATCCGGTCTCGGCGTTCTAAATTAGTCACTAATTTAGGATGTAGCCAGCCATTTTAAAAGGCTGGCTGCAGCAATAATAATACTTAAGGTTTAATGCTACTGCCTCTTTCCTTTTATATTTGGCTATTTTTAATAGTCTTGGCATTTTCGAAATTTAGTAAATAGTGTTAACCACAGATCACCTAGTGATCTGTGGTGTTAACAGTAATAAGTAATTAAAAAAACATAAGTTTATAAGTTGGGTTAAGGGTAAAAATTTAAACATTAATTGCAATTCAAGCCGAATTGCAAGCTCTAAAATGGCACATAAAGACCTTGCACTAGACTCGTATTAAAGTTAGTTAAATTTTGGGATACTTTTTTTACTGTTGACAACAGAAAAAATAAGAAATATATCAAAATATTAACTAGATATTTCACTTGGAAATTTCAGTCCATCATTAAATATATTCAAATGTAAATCACAAATTATTACATCCAATAAATAACATTTAGGTATGTTAAGTTTTATTCTAAACTATAAATTTTGTTATATTGGCAACATGAATTTCGACAATAAGTCGCCGTGCCTTACGATTCTCCGCGGAATCGCGGCGAATCGTAAGGCACGGCGACTTATGCAGTTGTTCAAACAAGTTGGAGCGGAGTCCGCAACGGTTGCGGCAGATCAGCGTTGTTTTAATGAAACGCTGCATGCACGATTTTTTCCGCTGTAGTTATAGATTCGCGTGAATTAAAATGGCTGTTACAGAAAAACTTATTGAAATTGTGAAACAATATCCTGTACTTTATGATTTAAGGGACGAAGATTATAAACATATAAGAAAAAAGTTTCATTAGAAATTGAAAAAAAATTGGAGTGTCAACAAGAACAAGAAGCAGCTGGCTTTTGCACTTTCAATTCAAATACTAGATGTTCTTCTCGGAGCAATACACAGTTAACACCAATACTTTCCCCTATATGTGTCGATACTAACAATACTGAATGTGTCCCGTACCAAGTTATTGCTTCTGGAGTTACCTGTTTTTTTTTCAGTTTCGGCAAGTGATAATAGTAGAAGAGCTTCTTCTTAATCAGACGAAGTCATTATGTATTTGTAAGCTACGAATAAATGACTAAAAATATAATTTGTTCGCATTTGTATGGCGAACAGTCGCGTCGGGTTTCGCGCCAATGTGGGGAAGCCTTGTTCGCTACCGCTCCGCCTGCGAATGTTCCGCAACGGAAAGTTTCGCGTTAGTGTGGGAAATCCTTAACGCTTCATTGTGGGCGTTGATACACAATGTGAAGGAGAGAATAAGGGAAAATGTGATTTTGGTCTCTGTCTATTAAGTGGAAATATAATGTTTGATTATACATTATATAATTATTATATAATTATTTCTGTTAGTTTTGTCACTAATTTTTTAATACTAACTATAATTTTTTCTGTCTATGTCTTACAATATGTATGTACAGTATGTGTGTATTCGAAGTGACGGAGCCCCCAAATATTTCAGTTTAGTTGTTCTATCTGTTTCTAGAGTTGTGTAGCTTAATCATAATTTTCATTTTAGATGAAAGTGACTTGGACAAACTTTACAGAGTACCTTTAACAACGAGAATTGCTGAAACGGGTTCACAACTGCCTCTTAGAGAAATCCTAGCTCGATTGGAAAAGGCATATTGCCAACAAATAGGTGTAGAGTATATGTATATACCGTCCGTGGAACAATGCGATTGGATTAGAGAGCAGTTTGAGCCGCCAGGATCAACAGATATTTCCGAGAAGAAGAAAAGATTACTTTTAATTCGTCTCGCTAGGACTCATTTGTACGTATATAATGCTGTTAGTTTCTTAATATTTCGAATATTATAACAGTCTCCAATAGCTTTTTTATTATCTTTTGTTTTATGATACATTTAATACACACGTGTTTATTATACCATGACATAATGATAATAATGATCGTACTTACAGTAAATGCAAGCTGCATCGTCCCAGTCGTCTTCTTCAAAAGAAAATTCAGAATCGTCTTCAGAACTGTTTGTAGTTGAAATACAAACTTGCCTTTTCACTTTTTTTGCGTCTTGTTTTCTTTTTTTTTGCTTCTTTTTCTGCTATTTTTTGTTTTATATAATCAATTTCTGGCGTTAAATTTAAATATCCTATTTTACCCCGTTTTCTACCCCTTTTCTGAGTTACTTCAGATACTCCAGCTAAAAAAGGAGGACAAATATCTTCGGCCGAGATGTTTAGGACTGACGATGATGTTGATTTCTGATCAGTGATTTTTGATAAATCTTCAATCGAAGAAACATTTTGGTTCCGATGTTCCGGTAGTGAGTTCCCGTCAGAACATCCTGGTAGTGGATTTGTTCATAATTTTCTCTATCTGTTGTTATAGACGGTAAAAATTGTCAATCCTCAAAGACATCTGGATTGAACAGTTCTATTCCTGTCTTTTTATTGCATTTGATGGAAGGGCACTTTTTAAATATACTCTATTAAAGATACTGGCTACTTTAAATTGGGTAACTGTTTTACCTGGATTCTGTCGTAGCTATAATTGAATTTATTGGCCGTAGTAATTTGAAGTGGTCTAAAAAATCCTACGTCCAAGGGTTGAACGTGATGAGAGCAGTGAGCAGGAAAACAAAACATAATAATACCGTTTTCTTTTGCAAACTGGAAAGCTTCAAAATTTTTATAACTACCATGACCACCGAGTAACAATAAAACTTGGTTGGTTTTAGAAGCCTTTGAATACCTTAAAAAATTTTGCAGCCAGAGACAAAAAATGTCGGAAGACATCCATCTTTTTTTTTGAGGGAAGGCTACACTTCCAGTAGGTGCATCGATCATAAGTTCATCTTTCTTTCTCTATCGAGGAAAAATCAAAGCAGGAGGAACATATATTCCAATTGCATTCATTGCACATATGACCGTAACATGTAGACCGCGCTCTGCACTACTTAAAGCACCAACTTGTTATATGTCCGAAGAATTGTAACTTTTGAGATTTGATGGTTGTCAGTACTTCTTGGTTCTTATTCACTCTGCTGAGTACCTAATCATTTGTGACTCGAAGATTTTAAGTATTCTCTGATATAGCCACATCTCAAATGCTTTCAGTTTTCTGCACATATCTTCGTTCAAGGTCCATGATTCAACACCATAAAAAAGGACAGAGAAGACGTAGCATCGTATCATTCTTACTTTTGTATCAAGAGAGAGGTTGTCATTCTTAAAGAAGTCCCCAGTCCGATTTAAGGTGGATCTAGCTTTTCCGATGCGTGCTCTAATCTCCTGCTTGTTGGTCCATTCTTTATTTATTATGGTGCCGAGGTAGTTGTAGTGCGTCACTCTTTCTACAGGGAATTAGTTGACGTAGAGTTGACCTTCTGTTATCATTTTCTTGCTAATTATCATAAGCTTTGTCTTCTTAACGTTTATATTGAGTCCATATTGTTGACTGTAATACGTGATTTTGTTCATAAGAACTTGTAAGTCTTCTAAGTTGTCCGCAAATATTATGGTGTCATCTGCATATCAGATGTTGTTTAACCAGTAACTATTTAGTAGAATACCTTTTTCAGTTTCGTGCAAAGCTTTGATAAATATTCCTTCGAAGTAGAGATTGAAGATTAGAAGAGACAAAATACAGCCTTGCCTTACTCCACGCATGATTTTCACATAGTCAGTGTATTCACCTTCAACTCTGAGATTTGCTGTTTGATTCCAGTAGTAAACATTTTTAATTATTTTTAGATTTTGGTTGTTAATTCCTGCTTCTTTTAGTATTTGCATCATCTTGGCGTACTGCACTCGATCAAACGCTTTCTCGTAATCAACCAGACATGCGTATACGTCGCAGTTGACGTCTCTGCATCTCTGGAATAAGACTTGTACTGAGAACAAAGCCTCTCTAGTACCAACAGCATTTGTGAACCCGAACAGGTTGGGGGAAATTTTACTTTCACACAGCTTGTAGATTCTCTTATGAATTATCTTTAGAAACAATATTAGGATATGACTCATGAGGCTTATAGTACGGTAATCTTCACATTTTTTGGCTCCTGATTTTTTTGAAAGTACAATAAACTCAGATTCTGTTGGTATTTCTCCAGAGTTGTATATCTAGAGTTGATGTTGTTGAATATCTTTGCGATTATTGCTGATTCGTTGTCTATTAGTTTGAGTAGTTATGTTTGTATATTATCAGGACCTGTCGCTTTGCCATCCTTTAACTGTGTTATTGCGGAATAAACATCCTGCTGTAATATTCTTGGTCCACCATTGATCTCTTCTTCTAGCTCAAAGGTGTTATTTCTTTGGTTTCCAAATAGTTTTTCTAGATATTCTTTCCACGTTCTTATTTTACTCTGTTTGTCCAAGAAGATGATTCCATCAGAATCAGTTATATTTTCTGTGTGCCTTCGTCTTAGTAACCCTGTAAGTTCTTTACCTTTCCTATGTACATTGTGACTATCGTACTTTGACTGCAGAGTCTCAAATTTTTCGCATCTTTTCCTTGCTATTTTTTCTTTCGCTTCTCTGATTTTAGTTCTTATTCATATATTTATGGTATTATATTTGTCTGGGTTATTTTTGGCTTCTCTTCTCACGTCCTTTAGTTTCAGGATCTCATCTGCCATCCATGATTTTTCTTCATTAATCTATCTGTCTTTTAGTGTTTATCCTTTACATTTTGCACTATTTTTGTAACATGTTTGATCGTTTTTTCTTCATTCGATTCGTCTCTAATTGCAGTCACTTGCTCGTTTAACATGGCTTGGACTCTTAACCTCGTATCAAGGTCTTTCAGCATACACATACGCATACACATGATTATGCTTTCCTTTTCTGTGTTTATATTAATAGGGTTGGCTTCTACTTACACACACCTGCCTTGGTACGAACGTCAATGAAAATTGGGACCATTCCATAGAAATCAAAGGTAGAATAGAGAAAGCAAGATCTGCATTTCAAAAAATGGCTAAGTTATTCAAATGTCATGATTTATCAATGCCATAAAAATCAGGTTACTACGATGTTACATATTTCCTATACTGTTGTACGGTGTTGAGTCATGGACTCTCACAGACGCCACCTGCAAGAAAATTGAGGCTTTTGAAATGTGGCTTTATCGTCGCATCCTGAAGATATCGTATACCGACCACGTTACTTATGAGAGTGTTCTGTTGAAAATGAAAAAAGAAAAAGAGCTGTTAACCACAATAAAAACAGCCAAAATCGAATACCACGGTCACATCATGAGGAACAGCTAAAGATATGGACTGCTGCAACTAATCTTGCAGGGAAAAGTAGAAGGAAAACGGGGACCAGGAAGGCGAAGGAGTTCCTGGCTGAAAAATCTACGAGCGTGGTTCAACACAACAACCACAAATCTTTTTAGAGCAGCAGTGTGCAAAGTGCAGATTGCCATGATGGCCGCCAACATCCGAAACAAATAGGCACTACAAGAAGAAGAAGGCTTCTACTTGTAGTAAAATCACTCTCTTTCATATTGGTGTAAAGTTAGTAACGCATTTGGCAACCTTGGGTAATAGGATTATTCCGACTCCATATTCATGTGATCCATCACTTTTTCCCGAGTAATATACCTTGTGATCTTCTATTTGTATTTCTCTTCATCTCCTGTATTGCATTGCTTTGATATAAAACAGGAAAAATCCAAAGAGCTAATTGATAAAAAATATTAATTTTGTTGTGTTGTTTGTAACTTATTGGGACATAGAAAGAATATTTATGTTTAAAACGGAGTAACATTGCTTTAAGACTTTATAGCCGCTCATTTATAATTTATAATTTATTTCAAATGCGTTCTATTTTGGCTTTAAGTTCATGTAATCTCCGCTGAGGATTGTTTCCTGGTGTCTGTTTCATTTAATGCCATACTGTTTCAAAGTCATTTAGGGTAGTATTGTAGAAGACTAAGAACCGACGTTTATATTGTGATTTTCTATACCAGTTTTTTGTGATTCTTGCTGTATCCGGTCCTGCTAAAAAATATAATTATCGACTACATTTAATTTCACAATTCTTAGTAGTAGGCTGTTTTGAAGTATTTTTTGATTTTTCGCAGGATTTACTCAAATAATCTTAACCCTGAAACTGCCATATAATCTCAAAACATCACTCCTTTAGGACATGTTACTGTTCGTTTCAAACAATCCTTGTAAGAAGCCTCTTGCTTAGTGCGAATAACTCATTTGCGGTAATCAATAACACATACGTCGAGTTTAATTCGTCACTAAAAATTACTCAATGCCAATCTTGGCATTGAGTAATTGAGTAAGCTCTACCGGCTTGCTTTTTCTTTGCTGTTAACAATGGGTTTTCCTTTATTTATAAGAAAACATAATTTTTTAAACTATGGAAACACTTTTAAATTGTTACCTGCAATTCAATCTTATAACATCAGATTTATGCATCCACTTACGACGTTCTTTTGAAAAATGTAGTCTAGTTTCATGATTCCATTCAGCTGTAATATGCCTTACTTGAGTATTTCTTCGACCTCCCTTGCAAACGGTTGTTAATATTCTCTTATTTCTACCAGAAACTAGTTTTGAACTACCCAGGCTTTTATCTGTCTTGTCTAAGATACGTCCTGTTTCCCCATATACTATGATAATAATAAATCAACTGTCAAACAACTAAATTTGTTACCTATATATTTTAATTTGTCCCAATATGTATTTGTTAGGGCTATTTTCATTTATAATTAATATAATAAATCCACTTCACTTCTTTATTAGCAGTTATTAGCAACTTATTTTGTCACTTTACACTGTTGTCTAATTGTCAGAATAATAGACAAGTGTTCTATATTTTCTAAAATGGCAAAAACGTGTTTGATCATTTCTTTTCAACCTGCCTTTATGACATATCCCTGATAATGAGACCTTTTATTTTCTTCGAAACTATTATTTTTAAGGTTTGAACATTTTTGCTCGAAGAAATATCCAACGGAGAAGAGATTCGGCATAGAAGGATTAGACTCCATCATACCTCTACTCAAGACGATCATCGACAGATCTTCGGAATTGGGTGTAGAGATGTTCGTAATAGGAATGGCCCATAGGGGTCGCCTTAATGTAATTATAAACGTATGTAGAAAATCGTTGGTGCATTTGTTTGCATATTTTGAACCTCTCAAACCCTTTGAACATTGTTCCGGTGATGTCAAATATCATTTGGGAGTGTTCACACAAAGGTAAGTCATGGCTGTATGTAAGTCAGAGGGTTTTGAATAAAATATGGAACTAAGTGATTTTTTTTTCTAAAACAAGAAGGGATAATATTTATGAAACTTTGCAAATCAATGCAATGAAGCAAAAATGTAACGATGTGATTTTTGTTAATAATGTACTTCCGGTGTAACCAAAAATATGCCTAACTTTTTTAATTTAAATGGCATACCCTATACATTATTGCACCCTTGATACACCCTTGATAATCCGACGTTTTGCAATCCGACACGCTCGGTAGTCCAACGCCTCTATCGTCAAGATTGTCGCCGTGTCTGCTTGTACTGAAACCTGTTGCGACATGAATCTCATTCTTCATTTCGTATATTTTTCGTGAGTAGTTCGGTTTGATAGGGTTTTAGATACAATAATATGTAGTGCCAAACTTTTATTTATAAAATTCGCAATTCGTAATTTATAATTCGTTTAGACAGTTCAGTTCAATGGCAAGTACAAGTTCAAAAGGAAAGCACAAAACGATGACTCTAAAAGATTATTAAGAGATGCGAGTGTGGCGAAACTCCGACTGCGATATTCTAAGGACAGAAAAACCCTTAAAATGAATGAATTTTGCGATGTTGAAGAAGCTCTGCACATCTGGTTTAAGCAACAACGAAGTAGACACGCTCCTATTTCAGGTGAAAATTTAAAAAATAAAGATCAATTCTTTATCAGGAATTAACAAAGAAAATTGATTTTCGTGCTAGTCAAGGTTGGTTCGAAAACTTCAAAAAATCTTATTATTAGGAATTAGACCTAATTCCTGAACAACTTTATAACGTTGATGAAACCGGTCTAAACTGGCGGCAACTTCCAATAAACACATTTGTCACTTCAGACGAAAAAAAAAAGTTTTTGGTAGAAAACTTCAGAAAGAACGTCTCTCATGGTATGTGCGAATGCATCAGGATCCCACAAATTGAAATTCGTGGGTAAGTCCAAAAAACTTGTGCATTCAAAAATGTTAAAATTGAGAAGCTACCAATAACGTACCTACATGTGGCAAAGCGGTACTAGGTGACAAAAAAAAGTTTTCAGAATTGGTACAAGAACAGATCTGTCCCAAAAGATGAGCTAAGAAAAAAGAAACTGCCAGTGAAAGCCCTTCTCTTGTTAGACAATGCTTCAGGACAACCTGATAAGGACGAGTTAAAAATCGAAACTGCCGATGGATATATCGAGGCAATGTACTTACCGAAAAATACTACTGCATTGATTCAGCTCATGGATCAAAACGTTATAAAACTCTCAAGGCACACTAGAAGAAACAACTCCTTGTGGATATTGTAAGTCAACCTAATGCTGACATCATTTCAATTTTGAATAACTTTAACATCAAGATGCGATTATCAATGCTGCGTTTACCTGGCAGTAAGTCAAGCCTACTACGCTGTTTAAATCGGGAAAGTCCTATTCCTCCCAATGGAAGTTAACAAACAATCCAGTGAGCAACCTATGCAAGTTGCTGACCTTTAAATTTGCAACGATACAACTAATTCATCTGAATCAAGAGAAGCTTACAATAGTGAATTTTAGATGACAATCTCAATGCTGACTTAACAGATGAAGAAATAATTAAAGGAAATGACTGGACGAAAAATTTTTACCGTCAACTGTGATGACAAATTTGATAAGCAATGACAGACTGTCTAAACAAGAAAAAGCAAAAGACAATCAAAGATTTCTTCAAAGTGTGAGCATAGTAAATATGTATTTACAAACGTCCATAATTAATATATCTTAGTTGCGGCATTTAGTTATTAGTATGTATAATGTTAGTATTTTAAATTATTATTTAAACACTGTTTGTACATTAAATTTATTATCTTCCATATTTCTTTTAATAAACATATTTTAAATCATGAATGTGTTGCTTGTGTGAGTCCATTTCAAATAGGTAAAGAAATAATAAATAAGACTTACAATCAATTTAATTTAACTATCAGACGATCGGTTTCGCTTTCTACAATATGCAAAGCATCCTCAGGTCTCGATACAAAGTTAAACAAATGCTGAAATAATAATAAAAACCCATATTAAGGTGTTGTCTAATAACGATAAACAAAGTAGGTGTTGTAAATTACAATAATTATGCCAATATTACATGTCTGTGGTTTTATTTAAATGAGTAAGTTGAATAAAAGGTATAAAATTTTTAAAAAGTTTAAACAGACAAGGTAAGGCCCACAAATTGTTATAAAATAGTCTCTTCGATTGTAATAAATTAATAAATGAGCAAATAAATAAATAAAATAAACATTACTTACATGCCGGTACTCTATTAATAGATGGATGGTAGAACATGGTTGAAACTACTTTATATTGTTGAATGGAGAACTCAATTCTATTATTGCAGTTGTTTGACAGTAAACGGGAAGTTCTTGAGGAGATAGATTTGATCCAATGAAGAAGAGATATGTGTGAGATTGTTTGTTAAATGTAAGTGATGTAATATACCATTGTGTTATTAAAAGCTATATATACTTATTCGAGAGGTATATTTTTGAAATGTGTGTTATTTATTGAGTAATTGTTTTATGAAGGTGACAGTTTTATGACAATGAATAAGTTTAGATGTAAAAATTGTGTGGGTGTGCAATTATTTTCCAACTTGTAGTTATCAAATTACTTTGATAAAGTTCTATTGGCAATGAGTTAATTATTGGAATAGAATAAATAACCCTAATATGGGTTTTTATTATTTCAGCACTTGTTTAACTTTGTATCGAGACCTGAGGATGCTTTGCATATTGTAGAAAGCGAAACCGGTCGTCTGATAGTTAAATTAAATTGATTGTGAGTAAGTCTTATTTATTATTTCTTTACCTATTTTAAACATATTTTAGTTGCCGAAATAGGTGTCTCTTTTGCATATTAATCTGGATAACACTTTACTTATAAAATTTAAGAATACTGTAGGCTACTGCTAGCAAAAGAATGCCAAATATATAATCACATTCGATAATCCGGACACCCTTTTGGTTTCATACCTGTTGGATTATTAAGGGACAACTGTATTGCAAAGAACCATGGTACAGAGACGTATTGTGTATTATTAATAAAGAAGTATATTAGGGTCGAATTAAGAAATATGTTTTGTCGACTTATTACAAAACTGTAACACAGTTTGTAACTAAAAGGTTTTCTCCCTTTTTGTTTATTAACCTTACTCTCACATAGTTAAAGTAATTAACAATATTAAAGTTGTACTCTTTTCCTGGATATATATCTATATATTAAAAGTCTAGTATGGTTTCCATTACGTCATTTCTATATATTGTTTTTTTTTTTCGTTTATCTCTCGACCAAATTCTTTAGCTCTTTTGACTATCCTTCTCTTTATAGAATTAAGTCCTCCTAATATGCAATAAATTGTTGTGTTTGATCGTAGGTAAAGGTAGAATTGATTTCACATATTAAAATTTTTTTTCGTGCGAGATCGGAGAAAATTGGAGCTAACGGGTCCCCTTACCTTTAAGTTATATTAACAGTAAAACTATTTTATGAATCTGTCCCTCAGTTACAACCTTGCTTTTTTTTAAGATTAATTATGTTTCTCATCTGGTTCGACCAAGACTGCAAAAAAATAACAGATGAGGAGAACGAGGCATTTAGGACCATGCAACAACGAAAAACTAGAACAACAATAGATAGATACAAAAACTTAAGGAGAGAGGAAAAACGCATACACCGAAAAAAGAAACGAGACTCGGAAAATGACATGTTAGAACGGCTCGAAAGCCATATGAGTCACGGAGAAACAAGAAAGTTCTACCATCAAATAAATAGTATTAGAAAAGAATTCAAACCAAGAATCAACTATTGTAATGATAAGGAAGGCAACTTACTTACCAACAAAGAGGACATCCTTTTACGATGGGTAGAGCACTTTCGAGAGTTGCTGGAAGGGGAACCTACTAACAATATAGAGCTGGAATACCGAAATGAGGAACTCGTGGAACCACCCTCGGTAGATGAAGTAAAAATATCTATAGAAAAAACTAAGGAACCATAGGTCCCCAGGTAGCGATGGCATCCCAGCAGAGTTATTTAAGCACGGTGGAGAGCAGCTCACCAAGGTGATGCGAGAAATTGTTTGTAGAATTTGGTCTGAGGAGCAAATGCCAGAAGAATGGAGCTTAGGCTTAATTTGCCCGTTACACAAAAAGGAAACCAACTGGAATGCAATAATTACCGCGGAATAACTCTCCTAAATACAGCATACAAGATATTATCAAATATTTTGCACGAGAGATTAAAGCCTTATACTGAAATGTTTCTAGGGGAATATCAGGCAGGATTCAGGTCTGGACGTTCAACCATTAACCAGATCTTTACACTACGACAGATCCTCGAAAAAGCGCAAGAGTTTAACATAGATATGTATCATATTTTTGTCGATTTTAAAGCGGCATATGACAGTGTCTTAAGACCAAGTCTTTACAACGCTATGAATGAGTTAGGAATTCCAAAAAAACTCATATGTTTGATAAAAGTGACAATGGCGAAGATGCTATCAGCAGTAAAAATTCAAAACGACTCGTCAACCCATTTCAAATACATAGGGGGTTAAGGCAGGGAGATGCGCTGGCGTGTCAGCTTTTTAATGTCGCCTTAGAAAAAGTTGTACGAGACGCTAATTTAGATAGCAGGGGAACAATATTTAATAGATCAGTCCAAATTCTAGCATATACAGACGACGTGGACATTATAACAAGAACTAGGGCGAGAACTGCGGAAATCCTAACCGAGCTAGTAGCAGCAGCAGAACGAATGGGGTTACATATAAATCAAAATAAAACCAAATTCATGGCGACTAACACAAACACAAGAGCTGGAAATGTTGACACAAATTTAATCATCAATGACCAAAACTTCGAAGCAGTCAATGAGTTCATATATCTAGGGACATCGGTTAACCCCAATAATAATACATCTGAGGAAATAAAAAGGCGAATAATAATTGCAAACCGGTGTTATTATGGTCTATCAAAGTACTTAGCTAACAAACATCTGTCTCAAAAACTCGTATAAGGCTGTATAGAACACTGATAGTCCCCGTTCTCACATACGGATCAGAGGCATGGACGCTAACGAAAACAGATGAATCCGCTCTATCCATTTTTGAAAAAAAGGTGCTACGCAAGATATTTGGAGCGGTCTGTGAGAACGGAATATGGAGGCGTAGATATAACTTCGAACTGCAGAATATCTACAAGCATACGTTTGCTGGTAAATATATTACCACTATAATTAAGCGAAACCGCCTGCAGTGGGCAGGACATGTAGCCCGGGCCCCTGAATCGAACATGATAAAAAAGATTCTAAAAGCGCAACCTGTGGGAATGAGACGACGGGGTAGATCAAAGCTGAGGTGGATGGATGGGGTAACACAAGATGCGGAGAAGATCGGAGTCGGCAACTGGAAAATTCAAGCAAGGGACAGAACAGAATGGCGTAGAAAGCTTGAGAAAGTCGAGGCCCTCTAAGGGCTGTAGCACCAAGATGATGATGATGATGTTTCTCATTAATCTATCTGTCGTAAAGTCAACCTTGTATTCACCAATTTTGCAATTATTGATGATATTACGCTTAGATACTCGTTTTCGCGTAACGTTGTCTCTTATTTTATTACTTGCATTCATTACTTTTGGAGTTATTCTCCATTTATGAATCTCTGGAACATCCCTCGTTCGAATTTATATTCGTATAATAATATAATATTTATATAGAAACTCCATTGAATAAATCTTACTTGATAGAAGTTAAAATTAAATTTATTTATATATTAGTCTAAGTAAGCAGATCATTATTGTATGAAAACACCAAACAAATGTTTGGTATTTTCTCTTTTACTTTTCATTTAATTAAACAAAATACTGTTTTTAGGATGAACCGAGAAACAAATAAACACGTCAAGCTCGTCGTGCTGGCTAACCCTTCCCATTTAGGTAGTGCCGTTCCAGCAACCGTTGGAAAAACACGCGCTGAACAATTTTTCAGAGGGGACATCCATGGAGATAGGGTAACATTCAGTTCTAAATCCAATTAACCTTAAATTAATTTTTTTTTGTATTATCATATAATAATAAAAAAATTAATCGATCTGTATAGTAGGAAAAGCGAAAAGTGGCTTGTTTGGTGTTAGCGCAAAGTAATCAAAAAATGGGATTTCGTTGGATAAAAAAGAACCAAAAAATACTTCTGATAAATAAACTTGTCATTCAACAAAAAGTGATTGAAAAATAAATTAAAATAAACGTCTTTAAATAATTTTTTTCGTATAAAGCAAGAACGAGTCGCCGATTGAAAATCCCTTCGTTCAATCACGAAACTATACTATGAAGATGAACTGTGCAAAGTTTCAGCAAAATCGATCGATTTGTTTTCGAGAAATCGTATCTACCACACGGCGAAACCAAGTTGTAGTTTTAAAGTTTTTAAACTGATAGCATATATAAATGCTTGTATATACCTATCGACCGCGCGATATTCAAATCTCTATAACTCCGGTAATATTGCTATAATTTACTTCACATTTGTTGTTAATAGTTTTGAATTACTATACTTTCATATGGAATAAAAAAATTAATAGATTTTTTTAAAAATACAAGACCTATGTCCCTTAACTTCTCGGAATCCCCGAAAGACTTCTCGGAACCCCGAAAGTTTAAGAAACTGGCTGATCCTATATTGAAACTTTACGATGCAACGATTTACGATGCAATACATAACGGTGCTTTACCTAATTTTATCCGAATACTTTCTCTCTCCTCTTCACGCTTATTTAGCTAACATTTGACCCCACAGTATTTTCTTTACTTCAGGTGATGGCTATTCTAATTCACGGCGATGCAGCGGTAAGAGGACAAGGCGTACATTTTGAATTAATGAACATGTCTGAACTGCCTTGTTACACCACTCATGGAATTATCCACGTAGTTGCAAACAATCAAATTGGTTTTACTACTGATCGGGCAGTTGCCGGTTCGTCACCATATTGTACAGGTAAATTATTCTTGTCGGATTGTTGATTAAAACTCTCAAACTCTTTGTTCCTTAGCTTTATTTTATACTCAATATCAAAGATACTACTTAGACATTGCACGTTTCTAGAGGTAATGGATTTTGACAAGAGCTATGCGTCATGCCGGTGTAGTACACAAGTTTACCTGTTATTTACAAGGACATAGCTCTTGTCAAAATCCATTACCTATATCAAGTGCTTCGGCACCATAACCTCTTTATCTTAACCTCTATTTCTAATCATCTGTCATTCTGATTCACTCAATGACACAGAACATCTCAAAAAGGATTAAAATAAATATTACACTTGTAACGAAAATATTTTGCCCACCACACGGGGTATTACTATTAGGGGTAGAAAATTGGGGACAAAAACTAAGGGGGTTGAGATAGGGCAAGCAAAATAATCGATACTTGTGCGAACGGCACTCAGGGTTTGTTTGTAGAGCTGGGGTCGTGGATAAGTAAATATAAAGGGGGTTGGATTGGGGCAACTACAAAAATATGGAACAAAGATTCATGAATCTCTTGGGACAAATAAAATAAAACACAGAAAGGAAACAGGAAACACCTCTAGAAATTTAAAAAGGACGCCACTTTGATTTGATTAATTATAACTATTACAACAATTAGTTGTAACTATCGAAATAATTATTAAAAATGAAAAGCATATCTTTTTCAAATGAAAAAGGGTTAGTTAAAAAATAAACAAAATGTTAAGAAAAAAATTGAGCATTTATTGTGTCTTACCACAAACAGTTACACAAATACAGATAGCACAAAAAATACTATATTAGTTACAGAGATTCATACCAAAATAATAAAGAAAACTTACATGTGTTCTAATTATTTACAAACTCGGGAGATGCTACAGAAACTTACAAATAAAAGACTTACAAATAAAAAATTATCTTTTTAAAGAATGAAAGAAAATATTTTTTTTAAATGTCTATCTTGAATTTAAAATTTAGACACAGAAAAAGTTACCTGAATCTCATTAAATTCCACTCTGCATGTTTGTGGTCGGGAACTGGAATCATGCTGGAATTATACTGGGCTCAGATCGGGGATGACGACCAGGGATAAGAGGATGAGGGCGGAAGTCAGCACCGGCTGGAACACAAACCTTGAAAACTCGTCTCCTTCAAAGACTGGAACAGGCACAGCACAATGGCAACATGAGGCCATCTTCAATAACTGTTGTAAAACTGCTCAATACCAAGCATCCAACTGCTACTGTCGAAAATAAATTCGGACTCCAAAAAAACTAAACACTCCTTGATCAGCGGCCGGCTTTACCGAGAGCGATGAAATTATCTTTAAAATTAATTCACATAAGTTGGAATAAACAAAACGCTGGGTATAAACAAACACAAACGGGAACTGAAACGTAGATATACTATTTCTATGACGCAATTATTAATTTGAAAACGCAGTATCGGACGGTTTGAACAAAGAAATATCGAGGAACATACGCAGCTGCGAAATATACACAATTATAAAATGGTTTACATTAACATCCAACAATGCAAATAAAATGATTGAAAACACTTTTGGGTATTTTCACTTTCACGAAAGTAAAGAGAAATACACCGAAATCATTCTTTGACACTTTAGCAAATGCGAGGGGATTTCAATATATTTCAAAGAATTTGTAAATGCTACACACTTTACACAACTGTGTCCTCAGAGGAACTATTGCTACAGTACCAAATTACTTCTATCACCATCATCATTATAACTGTATAGCTAAAAATAATAAAATCTAACAGTGAAGTGTATCGTATATCACGATCTCTTAATTTTACTTTTTTTATTACATAAAATTAAAAAAATTAAAGAAAATGTTGACATTTATGTGTTACATAAATGTTAACATTTGAAGTTGATTACTATAATTTAAACAATAAAAAGTATCTTTATGATATTAAATAAATTGTCTTCAATCAGTGTAGTTTACTTTTAAAATTTTCAAGTTTAATTCTTGTTCGTATATCTCTTTTATAACCAATTCTGTTCATTTATAATCTGCGTTTTTCTTTTAGATATTGGTCGCACCATAAATGCTCCAGTTTTCCATGTCAACGCCGATTACCAGAAAAAGTCATCCACGTAGCTAAGGTAGCTTCCGAATGGAGAAACAAGTTTCACAGGGACGTGATGATCGACCTGGTGGGATACAGAAGACATGGTCACCAGGAAGTCGACGATCCCACCTTTACTCAACCGGTACTGTACAAGAGAATCGCCAAAATGAAAACATGCTACGAAATGTATGAAGCGAAAGCTCTAAAAGAAAATATAATGTCAGCACAGGAACTAAAAGCTAGCAAAGACGAGTACTTGGGGATGCTCGAAAAAGAATTCCAAAAGGCAAAAGACGAAAAACATATTAGTCTACATGATTGGCTTGATACTCCATGGGAAGGATTTTATCAAGGTTAATATGAATATTCCCTGCTATGTGATTATATTTTTGACTATGTGAATATTTATGACGAGTTACGTCAGGCTGTCGTTTTTGAGGTTTATTTTTACTGTTCATTAGACTTCGGCAAATATGCATATTGCATATTTTGCATATTGTGCATATTTTATGCAAATATTTCATATTTTGGCATATTTGTATAAAAGTTTGCATAAAGTGCATAAAAGTTTAGATTTTTATACTGTATTTGGAAATTTTTAAACATACCAATTTATTTCAATTCTTGTATAAAATTTTGTAGTCATTTTAATCAAGAAATGATCTAAGTACGTAATCTCTACAAGTACAAAACATTTACAATTTTAAAGAAGATCAATTTAAGTAGCCCTCAACATTCTTAAAAAGTCTCGGTCACTGAGGCATTCAGTTATTGGATAATCGCTAAGGGTTCGCTCATTTGCATTTTATGATCTAATCCCCAAATCTATCTACAATTTATTGTATCTTAACAGCAGGTAAACGGCTAATAGTTTTGTTCCTAATTTAGGGATTTTCCAAAATCTCCCAGTTTATTGAATTAAGTACCTAAACATTTTTAATTTGATGCTCAGATTTGTAAATCATTTTTGTTTTGATATTCAAAGCGTAAACACTCGTTGTGCGTAACAAAAAGGAAGATTGTGATTTTATAATGACTAAAACAACCAGTGCTTCAACTTGGATTAAACCTTATAAAGAGCTGTCTATGGATATGGGAAAAATCTACTGTTCAGTCTGTGGCAAAATTGTAAGTATCTAATATTTTCTATTAAATATGTAATATTTCATACATACAGGGTGTTTCCAAATGACACTTACAACGTTTGACTGTAGATACTTCTCGAAAAATTGAACAAAACGATATAGTTAATGAGGGGTCAAACTTATTTACTTTTCGAGATACAGGGTGTTAAAATTAAAAAAAATTAAATTCTTTTAGTTAATAACAACAATAACTTTAAAACCAATAAACGTATTTACTTGAAATTTAGTACTCGTAGGTTGTTTTTAAATGAAAAATAGCTTCCTTTAGTGAGAAAAAATTGTCCATGGTACAATACAATGGTGTGTATTTAGAAAAATGTTTCACCTTTACTTTTTTTTATGAAGTCAGCTATTCTAAAACACAATTATTTTTATTGTAATTGAATTAACAAAAAAAAAACTTTTGTTGAATTTTAAAATAAGTTATATGATGTACTAATGGTTAGTAACAAAAACTAATTTGTGGATTAATACTGCATTTGAAACACTTAGCGAGTGTTTTTTTTTCCAAATCAGTTATCTGATTAACCAAAAACACCTTGTATATTTTTATATTTTAAAGGTTGGGTTAAAATAAAGGTTTTTATTTTTATTTATAGATAGCATGTGAGAAGAAATTTCAGATAGACCAACATGTGAAAACTGCTTCACACATTGCAAAAAAAAGGAAAAATAGGAGGAAAACATGAAACTTCAATGGCTAAATGTTTCCAATCTACTTAAAAAAAAATAGATGAGCAAGAAACTTTTAATGAAGACTTGTGTCGCGCATTAGTGTCTGCAAACATACCGCTTTCAAAATTAGCAAATGTAAATTTTAGTTCGTTTCTAAAAAAATATTGCAAACTTAATGTTCCAAGTGATCGGTCTCTAAGAAGAAATAATGTGAACGGGCTATACTCGTCGGTGTTAATTAATATTAAGGAAGAAATTGCAGATAATTATTTTTACATATCTGTAACGAAACCACTGATTCCTCAGGAAAGTATATTGCTCATTTATTGATTGGTGTTCTTAAAGAAGATACGTTACCAAAATCTCATCTTATTTCATGCCAGCAACTTGAGAAAACAAATGCTTTAACAATTTCGCGTTTTATACAAGAAACATTAGCAACTTTTTTTCTTCCGACAACTATTCCTTCTAATAAATTACTGCTTATTTTATCAGATGCTGCTCCTTATATAGTGAAAGCAGGACAAAATTTAAAAATATTTTTCCCAGATTTAATACATGTTACTTGTGTAGCGCATGGATTAAACAGAGTTGCAGAGGAAATACGAAAAAAGTTTCCTCTTGTGAATACCATGATATCCAGTGTCAAAAAAGTATTTCTTAAATCTCATATAAGAATTCAACTTTATAAAGAAATGCTACCTAACATTCCTCTTCAACCACAACCTATTTTAACGCGATGGGGAACATGGTTAGAAGCAGCTAATTTTTATGCAGATCATTTTGTTAAAATAAAGAACATAATTGATACGTTAACAGATGAAACTTCCCAATCTCTTTTGGATTCTAAACAAACTTTTCAGAGTAATTTGCTTCAACAAGAACTTTCATTTATAAAATCAAATTTTAGTTTTGTTCAAAAAACAATTACTCAGTTAGAATCACCAAAACTGTCATTGTTCGAAAGTACAGCATTAATAAAAGAATTTGCGTCATGTTATCGGAACGTTAGAGGTAATATTGGAAAAGATATTTTAAAAAAATTTGAAGCTACTATGGAAAAAAATAAAGGTTACCATATTCTTTCTGAAGTAGTCAGTGTTCTAGCTGGAAATATTTCGGAAACAATTAATTTAGAACCAAATGTTTTGGTTAGTTTGAAAAATGCTCCCGTTACATCAGTTGATGTTGAACGAAGTTTTCCCATATATAAATATATGTACTCAGACAGAAGCCACAAGTTTTTGTTAGAAAATTTTGAACACCACTTGGTCATTTATTGGTACCATAATTCTAAATAAGTTTATTCATACTTAAAAATGATGTAGTTACTCAAAATAAATGTAAATCTTAATGAATAGTAGGAAATATTTAGTTATGTACACTTTTTTTTTTAAATAAAATTGTTACTATTTTACGATTTTTTTATTTATTTGTATGCATATTTTGTAAAATATTTGCATATTTTCGGGTAAACACGTGCATATTTATGCGCATATTTTCTACATTTTTATTTGCATATTTTCCGAAGTCTACTGATCATTATTTTAAAATAATGTTACGTTTTTCTGTGGGTTCATAAATTAAGTGAAGCAAACGTGGTTTAGCTAACTTTTTTTAACTTCAAAAAACTTACTTAATTACACATTTAAATATGACAAACTCTACTTACATTAATAATTATCGCTTACAATTCATACTGATCTCGCTTACAAAACAATTCACCAATATTACTCTTCAAAGGTCGTCTTGGCTGTATATATAATGAAAATGTAATTTCTGGAACTGGTTATAGGTGACGAGAAATTCTAGAAGTCTTTCCGTTGCGATAAAAAAGTGTTCTTCAAAAATGCCGGACCTTTGGTCCAGAAAGAGGTGTGGTATAACAATATTTTTTTAATATATTACAATTAAATGTTAAACCTTTCGAAAGATAACTCTGAAACTAAAAAAATTAAACTGAAACTAGTTTTTGAAAGCAAATAGAATATTATAGTTTTAATCTTTAAAATAAAACCTTTGTCGGTGAATGACATGATAGTAACAAAAATGGCTTATTTAAATGTAGAGGTTTTATATTATACGCTTATGTTTATTTAATAAATAAATACGTGTAATGCTGTTTTAGACGCAGCACATCCGAATATGTGCTAAGAAGAACTTGGTAAAAACAAAAAAACAACTTGGATAACACACGTAATACTTTAACTGTTGTAAAAGAAGACATGAGGTCAAAAAAAAACGTGATGAGATAAAAAGAACTTAACAAGAAAATTGAAAAACGTAATATCTGCCAAGAAAGAATTGAGGAGCATACATGCAAAAGCCGATAAACCCACTTTTTCCAATTTTGAGATAAAAGCCAAAAACTTGCACAGCAAAATCCCATAACAATTTAAAGAAACATCATATTGGAAATAAATAGTAGAAGTCATGTAATAAAATTCTAGAATTTTAATATATGTATTATCTTTTTTTACTGTTTTCATTAATGATTTTTTCTTAATTTACCGGGTTTTGATTGAAAACAGAAAGTTATCGGTTTTTGCCTGAAATATCTTTACGAGAGCATCATATTTTTGTTGCTAATAAAAGAAAATAAACGAACTAGAATGTAGAAAATGATTTTTATTATAAGTGTTTTAACAATTTGACCAAAGTAAAAGCAAATTTGAAGCGTTGGTTCCTCTTCCAGGCAGTCACATGCCTCCCCTTCGTCTTCCTCCCCATCCTTTTGATTTGAACTTTTGCTATTAAGCAATTCAAGGTACCAGTCAAGTTCTTGTAATTTCTTCCAATCGTTATTGAACTGTTGCTTTAATAAGTGTTTAAGGGATTTTTTTCTTTTCTCGGATACCTAGAGTCAATTCTTTTTCTGAGATGGTCAACTCAATATCGGAAAATTTTGGTTTCAAAAGTTTTTCAAAATTTTCCAACACACTGATAAAATTATAGTTTTGGTATGATCGTATTTTTATGAATTTGTCATTGTTAAATTTTTTTATTTTAATCTTCTTTGTATTGGCAAGCGCTTTCACTTTTTTCACGCCAACTTAAAACTCTTTCATATTAAACAAACTCCAATCAGTGCCTACCTTTTTACCAACTCCAATTTGTTTGTAAATTTTCTACTCTACCAAATATCCTGTCTTCTGGCAAATACGAATAACCCTGACTTTAAATCTAAGCCGGAAGTAGAGCGAATGAATAATTAGGGAGTTTTTGTTTTGTCCACAGCATCAGCATTAATCGCAAAAGATGCAAAGTGTCGTAATATTATTGTACTTTTAAAAATCCAAATCATTTACAAATGCAGAACCTATTTCAATTGATCCCCTACCTGCCTGATTTTCAGTCCACGTAAAAAAAGTTGATTGTTTGGACTGACTATCAACGCAGCCAAAAACCTACATGCTAATCTGCTGATAACACCTATTAATGATGCATAAAACCAAAAGGCATCATTTTTTGGACTCTTTTGGTTCTCTCTTTTGGACTCTTTTGGTTTAACATATTCTAAACTTAGGATGCAGATGATATAGTCTTCTACAATTATGAACTAATTTTTTTCAGGTAAAGACACTACGAAAATACTACCAACTGGTGTTCCAATGGCAGTTCTGGAACATATCTGCAAAACTGTATCAAATCATCCACCACCTTCAGCAAAGTTTGCTCTTGCTAAATGTAAATATTCAATTTTTTCTGAAGACTTCAATATTTATCATCCATAACTGCACTTGCATTTTTGTTTATTTTTTTTTTCTCAAACTTATGTCTTTTGCACTTACTTTTTATAGTTCATAGTATCATTCATTTTTATTTCGCACTCCAAAATTGACTCCATATATACATTGCCGTATAAACTATAACTGCTTCAAAGATAAACGCGGGTACTTACCCATTACTTATTGCAAGTTAGTAATTTTATAAATCAATATTAGCCCAGGCTGTGGGGAAAAAAGTACTCTCGAACCCAGGAATTTATGTAATGTGGCCTACGTTACAAAGGGCAACCTCAGGAGCACTCCCCCAGTTCATTCAACAAAAAATTTTTGGTTATTGTTTATTAATGAGCGTTTATAAGTGTAAAATATTTATTTTTTGAGTTTTTTTTCATTTTTTGCCTAAAGTAAGTTTTGTGATGGGTAATTTCTGTATAGATTATGAAAGTACTCTAACAGAAATTCAATTTGAGCCGGTATACGTTCAATTTAATCTCTTTCATTCATTCATAATTCATTCTCTTTCTAAATCCGTAAATTTTCATAATTTACTGGAAAATAATGAAAAAAATTTTTAACCCGTTAAAAACAATTATTTATGAAGTTGTAAAATTGTAGTTATAAACATTTAGAACTGCAGCGCCACCTATGTACCCTACAAATTTCTAATTTGCAGATTATTTTAGCTGGCTTTGAGACGAAGATTTAAAAAAAAAAGAGTTTTCTACAACCAATAGGAGCCGAGTTAGCATGTTTTTTTAATCACAGAGGCTTAAAATGTACGAGAATGTGCGAAAATTGTAAAATTTAATGGAGTTACGAAAATTGTCATACTGCTGAATGTGAACTAGATGATGCCAAAAATGAATGTGAGAGTGACATATTCCAGATGTTATTATGTCGACGAGCTACCCCAGATTAAAAAAAATCATCGAAATCGGTTCATTTTTCACCGAGATATTGCAAATTTTTTCGAGCTTCGCCAGATTCGTTTCTTTATTTTTATTAATAAAGCCTCTGTGATTTTTTTAAAAAATATGCTAACTCGGTTCCTATTGGTCATAGAAAACTCTTTTTTTTTAATCTTCTTCTCGAAGCCAGCTACAATAATCTACAAATTAGAAATTTGTAAGGGAACATAGGGGGCGCTGCAGCTCTAAATGTTTATAACTGCAATTTTACAACTTCATAAATAATTGTTTTAAACAGGTTAAAAAAAACTTTTTCTTTATTTTCCAGTAGAATATGAAAATGTACAGCTTTAGGAAGAGAATTAAACAAGAATTAGCTCTCTACCATTCTTTTGCAATCCTATGAGCATTCAAAGTTGAAGGTCGTGGGATAAACTAATTAACGTATCTCAGCAACAAATTAAGCGATCTAGGCCTACTATGGCTCATTCGATTCGTAATTTTATAGGCTTGAGAGTAATATATTTGAAATAAAAAAAGCAATTTTGCAATAAATATTACGTTTTTTAATTTTGACCTTCATTCGTCATTTCTGCAATAACAAATAAATTAAACCGAACGTATAGCAGCTCAAATTGAAGGTATTTTTGAGTACTTTCATAATCTATACAGAAAGTACCCATTACAACACTTACTTTAGGCAAATTATGAAAAAACTCAAAAAATATGTATTTTGCACATATAAACGCTCATAAATAAACAATAACCAAACATTTTTTATTGAATGAACTGGAAGATTGCTTCTGAGGATGCCCTTTATAACCTAGGCCATATTGCATAAATTTCTGGATTACAGTGTAAAATCACCCTTTTTTTCTTGATAATGTTATATTTAATTTTCTTCCTCCAACAAGGCATTATCCAGAATTTTAAAATGATTTATAAAAGCTACTTTATTAACAGGCTTTTAACTTGTACAGGCAGTGGTTGGCAACTGTCAAATAAAGAAAACATTCCCATAACCAAAGTCTTAGATAGATATAGAGATTAGGTGAGGTCATAAAGGCCAAATTGATTAGGTTCCTAGGTCATATGTCCTATGTCAGAGGGCGCTAAACTGACCTCTTCTAGGAATTTTAGTCATTTGCAGAACAGTGCAACGCAGTTGCATAATATATGTTTATCTGCTTCTTTTTACATAAAAGACATAAAAACGACATAACTGTGTCACAAAAACGACAGTTCTCGCAATATATCCATTCTTTTGAGATAATATCTCAGAGGAGAGTGAGCAGTGAGAAGACCAGTGACCATTTTGAAACCTTTTTTGTCATTTTGAGAAGGCGGTTTGTTGCAATAGGCGACACTTTTATGAGCCTTTTTGCTTGACTTTGTCATGGTGTATTAGACCAATGTAATCTTAGTTAATCGAGTTCCTAGGCCCGGAGTTCCTTTCTGATATGGCTTTTCTATAATCCACAGAAGGGTTCTGGATCCTGGAAGGGGGTATTAGCCTTTTTTACGAGGCTGTCCGCTTTCCTACAATTCCTTTATGACCTGGCATCTCCATCAAAGTTACTTTGTTGCGTCCCTCCAGTCCTCATTTACAGTCCTAAACCAACTTTGACTCAAAGTAAATGACTTAAGATCCTTTAAGGCGGCTTGGCTGTCTACGAGTGTCTCGGTTAAGATATTATTGGGCACTAATGTCTATAGCGTGTATTTTTGCCTGAAAGATAGTTGGGGCGTTTACAAAAGATTTGGACAACCTGAAAATGTGCTCAGTAACTCCCACTCCTGTCCTTTTATCTTAGATCTATCCGTATACCATATTGGTGAACCTTCTTTTAGTTTGGGTTCAACTTCTTTGCTCATTTGTTGGTTTTTATGACCAATTTAAAGTGTAATTCCCGCCAATGCATAAACATGGGTTACAGTGGTTTGGCTTACTTTATCGCCGATGATAATAAAAAAAATACTTTGCTAAAGCCGGATTTATGTATAATATAGATACAAATGGTTTTAAAGAAAAGAAAAATTATTCCACTTGTACAACTATTTCTCACCATCAAAGATACACTAGTTAATTTAAAACAATTCGCCTTGATTGATATTGATGTGCTAACAGAAAGTGGATAATTGACCATCAAGGACGACGTATTGAAAATACAAGAAATAAATGGAACTACCGCTATATCAAGCTTCTCTGAAGCCTGTGTAAGTCTCAGAGATTTAGAAAACTTTTTTTAATAATGAGAACAATTTTGACATGTTCACAAATGTTTCTAAGTTTCTAATAAAATGTGAATCTGAATTCTTTAAAAATAAATTGAAATTTATGAACCAATCAATAATTTCCGAATGTTTCAAAAAGTAAAAATCTTACTATACAGTATGTCCAAAAAAATATGCAACGGTAGAGTTTCTGACTTGCACGCCGAAGGCCAGGGATCAAAGCCCAGCGTCGCGCGCCGGGGGGAACATCTAGATATTTTTAAAATATCTATAGGCGCCAGTTCTACTCATCCTGAATAAAATGAGTACCTTGGGTCAAACTAGGGATAATACCAGAGATAATAATAAGCGGTTGGAGGATAGCACTATACAGCAAGTGATAGCAGACTACACTGCTATAATCCCAAAGCCACACTAGCTGTATAAAGGGAGACTATTATATATTATATTTAATATGTAAATAAATAACTTAAAATGCAGATCAGTTGGTTTAATTCTCCTATGTTCTCTCTTTAACGACCACTATTCTTTAGCGACCAGCTTTCGATGTCCGAGAGTGGTCGCTATTGGAAGGTTTAACTTTAATGTTAAAAATATTTCAGTGCGAAAAATATGTACAGGAAATTCTCTTCTTTCTTAAAAGGAGGAAATAACATAATAAGTTCATTAACGGGTACGCTTTCTAAATTATTTTTCACAATGTATTTTGTAAACAAAAGTGATTTGTAAACAAAAAATTTTTGCCATCTTAAAGCAGAATTTATGTAAAATCCGTTTGGACTATCTAAGGGTGATTTGTATTTGGAGTCAACCGTAATATTTTCTTCCTTCAACCGTATTATTTTATACAATTACGCATAACCTTAATTATTTTAAGCCCTTGAAAGAGTGTTGAAAGGAAGGCAGGACCTTCATAGTAAACGACTGGTCGACTGGTCTATGGGTGAGGCCTGTGCATTTGGTGCCTTTTTAAAAGAAGGTATTCCAATACGAATGACGGGTGAAGATGTCGAAAGAGGAACTTTTTCACACAGGCATCACGTTTATCACCATCAAGACGTAGCAAGTGAAACATATTGGTAAGTTTTAAATAATTGGTCACAAAAACACATTTTCTACCCCATCTACTGGCTTAATTGATAAACTGTCTGGAAAACAGCTTACTGTTTTCGATATAATCAGTTCATGGAATATTTTGACGCCAAAGTCAGAGTTTTGGGCTTCTCTAACGCACAGAGCCGTAATCAGGTGTATGTGGCTCTTAACAATATCAATCAACCCTTCATGTTGCGGCACCTACGTATATTAAAGAGACTTTGTCAGACTTTTAAGGATATATTTGTAGTTCCTCACCAGTTTTGATTTGTTGAGTGGATTCTTTACGGTCAGAATAACCGAAAAATATTTTGGACATATGTTTAATGAAAAAGTGATTCACAGATACTCTTGGCCTGCTAGATCCCTGACTTAACCCCAATGGATTACTTCTTTAGATAACATTTTATAATTTAACTACAGTTTTAATGACGTTATTACCACAACTATCGGATAAGCCGATGAAAAGAGATAGTTGTTCGTATGGTAGGAAATCAGTCCCTCGGTAATGAGGAAATGACTAGACACAACCAAGTAAAGACTGAAATGAAACTCAAGCCAAAACGAAGTTAAAATGAAAAATACATCAAAAACGACACACATAAGTGAT
The DNA here is from genome assembly GCA_918026665.1 of Diabrotica balteata. Lineage (NCBI taxonomy): Eukaryota > Metazoa > Arthropoda > Insecta > Coleoptera > Chrysomelidae > Diabrotica > Diabrotica balteata. The sequence continues at coordinate 22,883,357 of OU898276.1, read as the reverse complement.
ATAATTAAAAATACAAACATAAAAATGACAGCTAATCACCTTCATGTACAAAACAACATAAAAGTTGCTTTTTGTCAGTTTAAACACCAAATTGTGACAATGTAGAGTAAAACGAGATATAACTGTTAGCAAGGTGAAACAGTTACTCATCTGTAGCGAAAATAGTTAACTAGATCATACATTAAAAAAATTAGGAAGATAAGCTAACTAGTTCTAGTTTCAACATATTTTTTTTAAATCTTCACATTCATATGTATTTAAATATACACTTTTTGCGATTATAGTCCATTGCAGCACCTTTACCCAGACCAAGCCTCCTATACCGTCTGCAACAGTACTCTAGCCGAATATGCTGTAATGGGTTACGAACACGGATACTCCTTTGTGAATCCTAATGCTATCGTCATTTGGGAAGCTCAATTTGGCGATTTTTCCAATACCGCTCAACCAATTTTCGATCAAATGGTTTCAAGTTCGGAAGATAAGTGGGCGCGACAGTCTGGATTCATAGTACAATTGCCCCACGGAATGGAAGGTAAGACAACTTGAATTATTTAGCATAAGGTATACCTATGTCTTATTATATTTGTATGGTGATCATCTGTAGTGGATGAATAATATTTTTAATAATCTCAATGTTTTGTCTCAATAAAATTGTTCGCGTTACAAAATAAATTATAAATGCAATATTCTTTTTCTTCCTTGTTTGTAAATTTTTCAATGTTTTGTAGACTATAACAGGCGTTATTTGTTTTTTTACAGGCGCTGGTCCAGAACATTCTAGTTGTAGGCCAGAAAGGTTGTTAGACATGGCGTCGGAAGATCCAGATGAGATGCCAAAAGAAGGACAAACTCTTCTTGAGCAGTTCAAGGCAATTAACTGGATCATCACTAACTGCAGCGTCCCTGCTAATCATTTCCACGCGCTAAGAAGACAGATGGCATTGCCATTTAGAAAACCATTGATGATGATGACACCAAAAGGTACTGAACTGTTTTTATTTAATCTAATTGATTGTCTTTATTTATTATAAAAGATTCGACACTTTTACAACACTTACAAATTTATTAAAGTCTTTATTAATACAATATCACACTAATTTATTTTTACATTTAATACAATTTATGTTCGATACAATTTTATTTTCGGACTAAAAACTCGACTCCATATTCAAAACTAACTGTAACTTAAATAAAAGGTTCCTCTATATTTATACTAAATAACTGTTAGACTAGAATTCCGGCGATCCCCTTCGAACAGACTAGAAGGTCACCGGACTGGTTTTTCGCTGAGGGGGACCCGAAGAATTTCTGCCGGCTTCGATCGGAAGATCTAGAACATATCAGAATGAAAAAGAATGTTTACAGTTTTATGAGTCATTATTTATCGTAACAGTACTTAAACCAATGAAGTTGCTTTATAGACGGAGTGTTTTATTGTGTTCTTGTCCTTTTTGTTGAAGATTAGTTGCCGATCTACGTTCATTGTATTCTCATCTCAAATAGCTCCGGACGTTTTTTATTTTTCAACGTTTAAATTGGCTCATTTTATTTTCTAGTAAAAAATATAATAAACATGGATATATTATAAAAAGTCTTACATTTTAAAAAATTAATGTGGATCATTCTGTGTAACATTTCTATTCACATTTTTGAACTTTTATTATGAAATAAAATTTAAATAATTCTCAATCAGCAAAATTATTGAGCTCTAGATAACAGATTAAATTAAGTAGATCGTGTCGTTGGGTCATGCTCAAAATTATCTTCACAAAATGTATCGATGGAAGTAATTTGATATAATGCAGGTCAAGTTTTTCAACGAAAACTTGAAAATATCTATTCGAAATATAACTGACTATTAACGGTAGTGATGGATTCAACAACAATAAGGAACGGTCTCCATACAGAAAGAAGCAATCTCGTAAGAAACAATCAATACAATTTGCAACCTACCGACATTATCATAGAACATGGTATGTACTATGAATGTCCGGGTGTTGGTAGAAGAAGCGATATAAAGGAGTTTGGGCTTGAAACAAACATAGAAAAGATAAAAACGCTACCACAGACAAGAGCGAAAATTAAATTAAAGTAGAGTACCATTTTGGAGTAGCAGATAGTTTCACAAAGCAGATTCCTCGTTGACTCACACTCTTAAGTATCACCAAATTTATCAAAAGTAACTTTTAGATACCTATATTAAAGAGTGTCACGGAAAAGGCTTTTTATTTACTAATTTCTCTGATCTGTTTGACATTTTAATCACAATGCTCTTGTAGTGCCTACTAATATTTTGATATGTATATTTTTTTAATTTTCCTTTGAAGCCATAACTTAACTTTAGAGCCAATAAAGTTAGAACTATCCGGTTTTGCCAGTTAATTTACTTAATAGATTACGAAAAATATTAAAAGATTTACCATTTAAATGAATATGCTTTTGACGCACCCAGTATTTTTTATTTATTTATATAAATAACATTATTTATTTAAGTTAGTTAACATCTTACGAGACTAACATCCTCTAATATTTTAAGCTTTGCTAAGGCATCCCGAAGCAAGAAGCTCTTTGGATGATATGAAAGAAGGTTCAGAATTTCGAAGAGTAATTCCGGACGATGATAAAAAACCTGGTGAAGTACAAAAAATCTTGTTTTGTTCTGGAAAGGTATTTTACGATGTCAGAGATGCTCTTAGGAAAATGAAAGTGGATTCTAAAATCGCCATGATTCGTATAGAACAAGTAAGAAATCTTTCTTTGTCCGTTAAAAAATATATTTTGAACATATTAGGTTGTGAAATCGTAATATTTTTATTAAAAACAGTATTTAACCCTTTAACGCTCACACTGTTTTCTAATAGCAAAATGTTTAGTGGCTAAATAAGTAGCCACCCATGTTAAGGTTGAAATCGACTTGATAATTGTCCGAAAATGAACTCTATTCGCAATGACAGTATGCTTAAACGTTTGGAGTCTACATTTTTAGCCACATTTACTCCACGTGCCTACATCGTGATTTGTAAATGTTGTTGAAGAAAATGTTGTTATTATTAGAAAATAATATGAGCATTCAGAGCATTTTTAGTGGCTAAAAATGTAATTACTAAGCGTTAAAGGGTTAATAAGCTCTGCAATATTATCATTCTGCTATATACCTATTAGTATTGCCATAAATATTGATCCAAGATATTTAACTAAAAAAATTTAAACTACTGATTTGATTTAAATTTTTTTTCACAATTTATTACTAATATAATAAACTCCAAACTACAAAAATACAGCGCCGAAGTCTTTTAGGCCACTCATCGATCGCTGTATAGACGACATCCATAGGCACTTTGTCCATAACTTCTACCAGAGCTTGTTTCAATGACTCTTGATTATGGTGGCATCTTGTACAGACCATGTCCTCTAAAAATAACCACAAGCGGCACCGACAAAATTTTCAGTTTCTAATTTAACTGAGCTGCCACCGTGTTTCGGAGGGCACGTAAAGCCGTCGGTCGCGGCTACGACAGTACTCGCTAAGTCATGTTAGGTAGTTCAGAAGGTTACACGAACTTTACTTTTTTAAGCCACTGTCTGTGGAGTTGTTTTCGCCTTATGCGCAGGTGCGGAGTTTTGTTGGGATATCCATGGTCTATTTTGGAACATGGCTCCACTATATTTGTTAAAATGTCCCGCTTTATCGATTGAAAACCTTAAGTCCCAAGTCTTATTTTATAATGTAACTCATGTTTTTCGGTGCAATATCCGTTTCCCGAGCAATCATTTTTTGTTTTCGGGAAGGATTTTTGTTAATTTGTGATTTAATAGCGTTAATAACCTGTGGCGCACGAGCCACGCAAGGCCAGCTGGATCTGTTAAGGTCATTTACTCCTCCTGTATCCAAAAACAATTTAACAGTACAATACACAAACACACTCGTAATATTTACCGGTTTTAGTCATTCAAAAATACGAGCATTTTCTGTTCCACATTTCTGAAGAACAATGACAGCAATACGGTTCTCTAAATTTCCTCAGTAAATTATATAAACAAAAAGAGTCTTTTGACTTAAACAAGTGAACACAAAAAATTATTTACATTAATTTGTCGGCCGCCACCTCATTTAATATACATAAAGTAAGCATACATTTTATTTTATTTTAGCTGGCACCTTTTCCATTTGACCTGGTGAAGAAAGAGCTTCAGAAATATCCTAAAGCAAAAGTGTGTTGGTTACAAGAAGAACATAAAAACCAAGGTTTCTGGGATCATTTGGAGCCGCGTTTAAGGACAATATTGAAATCATTAAAAGATTCTAGAGAAGTTTCGTAAGTTTCTAATTTCTATAATTCATTTTACAATTTTTTAGTATACAGTATAAATTTAAGTAGAAAAATAATAATCACATATTTCAAATATAATAATTATTATTTTTATTATATAGGTATGTAGGAAGAGCTGTTTCCTCCTCTCCAGCCACTGGCTTTAGATACAGGCATCTAGCTGAGGTTAAAAAAATGCATGAAGATGCTGCGAGGCTTTAGTATATCTCTACATAGTGTATGCATTCATCACTTTCACACCAAATGTTTAATTAGCCATTTTGTACAGATTGTAAATATTAAAATAAATCTTTTTAATATTTTTGTATTTTGTATGTGTGACTTCAAATTATGCAACCAAACATACAAACTGTCAAACGTAAATTGTCACTGTCATTCGTTAATCAAGGTCAAGTTTTAGTCAGCCACAAATTCATAAATCAATCCAAAATCATTTTAGATCGCAAGGGGATAGCAGTGATTTGTTTTGTGGTGCTATAGTGGTTTAACATCGTAATTTAAAATAAAAAAGGTAAGCTGAATATTTTACTAAAGATGCACAATTTAGTTTTTTCAAATTGTTTTGAGTTTTTCTGCATTATTTGCTTGTTATATAACGAACCTTGTACTAGGTTGAGGTGATATGAATTGAAATGAGAGGGAAATGCTTTAATCCAATATCTCACCGAATATAGGGCAAGGTAATGAATTGATTGTATCGAATTTTATGTAACATATTGGGCGAATTAACTTAAAGAATTGCATTAGATATATTCTGACAGGTGCCAAATTTTTATGATAAATTTAGACCACCACACGTGACATTCTATTTGGTTGCTTACATCAGAAGGCAAAATTATTTGAAAAAGATAGATTCATGGAGGCTCGACTGTTGTTTATTGATAAGATATAAAAAATGCTTGACCCGTTAATGCAAAACTGTCATTTTTATATTCCTCTTTGTAAGGCTTTTCATAATCCAAATTTTCTGATTTGGTATAGTTATTTTGATAAAAGATACATAATAAATATGTAATTTATGTATTTATTAAGTATGTAAAAAATTCGATTATAAAAAAAATATAATTATAATATAAATAGGAAAGGGAATGGTTTCAACAATAAACAACTCTAAAGTAAAAGTTAATCTTCAGTCATAAATTATATTTAAAATAGTATATTATTAACCAATCAGTTTATATGGTGTAATTTAACAAGAAGAGAATTTTGACGACAGATAATTAACACTTTTTTAATTATTTACACTTATAGCTAGAACATTATAAAGTTTTGAAAGTTGATATTTTTATTTTGAGACAGTTTAATAGCTTCCTTATTGTGATCAGGAACATAAAACTTTTTTTTTAATTGTTCAGTAGTTTATTATTGCTGCAATTATTCGCAGAGGCAAAATAAACAAAGTCTTAAAATCAAATTCAAACATATACATAGATAGATTTCATTGCGAGAAAAGTAAGTAAATGCATGATGTAAACTTTCTAATTATTAAAATATCCCGCTATCTTATTTCCAAAAGTTGATAATAAAAGTTAAGATTGTTTAACTCTCAGGTGGGTACATGGAACAATATGGCTTCAAAAATCTTGAAAAGCTATGTATATTTTTCTATCAAAAGGTCCCATTTTTATTCATATATTCATTATTTTAATAAAAGGGACCAAAGTGAGTACATGACATGACAAGGGGATGTTTTATTTTATTAAAACCCTTAATGAATTTACCACTTAGAATTACTAGAAGTAGATAAATATTTTATTATTCTTGATTGGCATAATTCTATGTAATAAATATAGTCATTGATAAGTCAATAATCACAATATTACTAATCCACCAAAGCATAGATTTTGGGGTGCATCATACTGGAATTATAATAAGGCAAGTGCAAGAGAAATCATTAGAATACAACAAACCGGCATATCTATGTTTCGTGGACCTTACAAAGGCATTTGACCAGGTCAAATTAAAAGATGTTATCCACTTACTGTACACAAGAGAGATACTTCTAGGAATAATCAAAACGATCGAAAATATCTACCAAAACAACACAATAAAAGTAAAAGTAGAAGAAGAACTAACTGATCCTATTGAAGCTGGCAATGGAGTAAGACAGGGAGATTCATTGAGTCTTCTATTGTTCAACCTGATTATTTATGAAATTATAAACAAAGTAAGAACTAAACAAGGATACCAAATGGGAGAAAAACAACTTAAAATAATCTGCTACACAGATAACGCAATACTACTCTCTCAAAGTGATGATGATTTACAATATATGTAAAATTTAACATGTTAATTTTCCTAAAAAAAGACAAAATGCATGGTTACAACAGCAAATATACTAAGATGTAATTGGAGCTGGAAGGTCAGATAATAGACCAAGTGATGGAGTTTAAATATCTAGGCATCACAGTATCTAGCTACAGAAATCTCGAAACTGAAGTGAATAGAGTGATCCGAAGATCAAGTGAATAGAGCAAACAGAGCCGCAGGCTGCCAAAATGAATCAATATGGAGTAATAAAAATATCAGGAAAGAAACGAAAGGCAGAATTTACAAAACAGTCATCAGACCTATAATGACAAGTGACCTGATACAGAGAGGACAAAAAGGATGTTAGAAACAGCAGAGATGAAAACACTTAGAAAAATTGATTGCAAGACACTATGTGACAGAGCTAGAAGTACAGATATACAATGTAGATACGAGGTGGCGAGCATCAAGAACTGGGTAAGAAATAGAAGAGTAGAATGGATCGATCATATAAGCTGAATGACAACAAATACAAAGATGGCAAGAGACTGTTCCAAAATTGGAAGACAATCAGTAGGAAGACCATAAAAACGATGGAACGACCAATTTACTGGAGGCACATTGAAAAACATAGTCATGTCTATATAAAAAGAAAATCATACTGGAAATGTGAGGCAGTCACAATTGAAGTTACATATGATAGAAATAAATTGTTGATTTTAAACAATTACAGGTTGTCATTTCAATGTCAAAAAGTGAGTGATGATGCTTATGACGTCAGTGGTACCTATTGCAGGTAGTTGGAAGAGGTGGAGGAGAAGTTTCTGGATGATGATGACTACCCATAGAAGATTTCAATTCAATATCATAAATAAGCCCGCAGAAGAGATACAAGAATCATGTACTGAAGTAGAAGCAAATAAATGAAGAGGATAACCATCAAGTTGGAAAAGAACTTTACCAAATTGAACCAATGTGGACTAGTAAATTCGACATCATAAAAGGAAAATTACTAGTGCCAAAAATTGTTGAGTTTATAAATAAATATACAAAGAAATTTATGACTCAAATATCACAAGTATTCAAAAAGTAACTTTGAATAATTAAAAATGTGTCATTCAAGAATTTGATGCCCATCAAACAGTTGCTTTTTTGGAGACTTTTGATGATCTATAATAAGACAAGACATATTAAAAGAAAACTGAATGTTCACAATAAAAAATGATAACTGTGAAAAAAATTATGTGCCTAGTGACAATGTGACAATTGCTGAGCAGTTATTGCTTCACCGATACCTTTATTAAAATATCAGAGAGAAATTAGACTGATAAATTGACATTGCTTTGCTAAATACATTTGCAATAATTATGTGATCTATTTGATTTAAAATGAAGTCAGGATTTTTTTATACTTTGGCAACTATGTCAACTTTGATCTCTGACGTAGATAATGACATGCATTGGTATGTAGATGAAGTATAGTACTCTTGCATCAAGGCAACATAAAATCTTTTCATAGCAACTGTGCTGAAGGTTTGATCTGTTTGAGGCAGAGACAAAATCTGTGACTAGAATCACCTCTCTGCTTGTTTGCTTTATATTCTTCTTATATACCATGCATAATCTCCCAGAGTTCCCCAGCTTACTGGGACAATGCTTAGGTAACACTTTCCCCCCTTTACCAAGCATCCCACGATGTGATAGTGCTATACTTCAGGATCAGTGAGCACAGCCCACATATGTCTAGTTATCTGCAGATTGAACATGGTGTACATGTGTATTTAGTGTTTTTGCATGTGTATGACATGTTCAGTTACAATCTACAATTAAGGACTACCGTTTATAGTCCAGAGACACCCTATAGACAGATCCTATACTCACACCAACATTTTCTGAAATTGCTCTGATTGATATTCAACGATTTTCTGTAATCAAGCCATCCATACATGTCACACTTCTGTGTTGATGTAATAATCAATGCACCTGATCACTGCTTATCATTTGTCTCCTCTCTTCCACTCTTAAATTGTTGACACCATTCCTTGACAGTTGGATACTCAAAATACACCTTTACATGGACTGCTTGTGTTTCTGTATGAATCTACAATGGTTGCAAATCTTCAGCCCACAAAAATTGAATGACCACACACTGATTATATTTGGCTGGATTGTTAACAACTAATACCATTTTTAAGTCACAATACTTGAAATCACTGTCAAATACAAATAGGAACTGATCAGGGTGCCATTTACAAACAACATTGCAGAACATCAGTTGAGTGATTACATTGCTTCCAATGCTAATCTGACCAAAGATGAGTTTCAGTTAAACAAGTGTATATAAGGAGATAACAATCTTATCCTCATCTTCAAAAGTTATATGTGCCCGGTTTACATAGAAAGACATAAAATGATTGGTGCAGTATAAGCTATTTGGTAAATTTAAATGGTGATTTATATTTAAATTAACTAATCTATTTAAGGGGATAAACAACAATTATAATTTAAAATATTTTATATTTAATGTGTCAATTTCAACCACAGTAAATGTTCTCAGAATACAAATTAAATTAGCTTATATTTTGGGAATGTACCATAATTAATTGGAATTGTTCTACATATTTCTACCAAAAAAACTTGTAATACCACTCTTTGTTCTTTCATTACAATAATTACACATTATTTTTAGTCAATTTATTTATTATCTTCATTTTATTATTGTTCTATTTTTCTCTTTACAGTAAAATAGAAACATGCATCGAACACTAAGCACCATGGCTGGTCCATCTGGCCAAAAATTTGCAACTTGGTTATTAGCGAAAAATGCACCCTGTATAACGAATTCACCAACTAGAAGTTACAATGTTCCTGCAGCTTCTGAACCGTTTTTAAATGGAAGCTCCGGCCAGTATGTGGAAGATATGTACAATGCTTGGTTGGTCGACCCCTCCAGTGTACATGCGGTAAGTTACACACTTTTGTTACAAAAATCTCCATCATGTAAGAACTATCAAAAATGTTCAACTGCTGTTTGAACTTGTACTTTTTGTTAAATATTACTGGTATGTGTTTATGAATAGCAATTCATATCAATCAAACTATTTTTGCTGATTACAAAACTAAAAATATAAAATACACATTGTCGTAAAAAGTTTATTATTATCAAAGGAACTAATCAGGTAGAAACTGCAGATCCTAAGTAGTAGCTAAAAGAACATCATATTCATTTTTTGCATTTATAACTGTTTTGGTCCTCTCACTTTTTTTTGCATATACATGACTGAAAGCAAACAAAACAGTTTATTAATTTTTCAAAAGCTATATGTTTCGCTTCCTCCGTGCAGAATAACGCTGTTGATATATTGTGGGTGCAAGCAGGTAATTTCTCGAACTTTGTCCTAATGCCCAGATCACATCTGTTAATTTTTGTACAAAAAAATTCATTTTTAAAATTAAAGACCAGCCACAGACTGATTAAAAAGGTAATACAGTGGAATCTGGTTAATTCGAACTTCTCTAATTTGAAATTTTCTTTTCTTAAATTCGAATTTTTATTCTGGTCCCTAGCATTTCCTATATAAGTAATGGTAAAAAGTCGTGAATAATTCGAATTATATTTTGGATAATTCGAACTCTTCTACAACCTAAAATGCCAATTTCACGCTGGAAATTTCCGCGAAAAGAGGTAGTATTCTTTCCTGTTCTCAGGCTCCACTTGTTTTAATGCATACAAGACCATTGTACATTGTACCCGTATCTGGCAACTAATTTCTCCCCCAACCGGCGGGCCCATTCAGTTAAGATGCGCTGGCGTTGAAGTTGCAAGCACCGCAATCACGTCAACATGTCATTACGTTATGAGCGAAGATATCGCTTGGTACACTTCGAACATACAAAAAATAAGCGGAAAGATACCGGAAAAAATAGCGGCAGTTAAAGAAGTAGAAAAAGGGTCAAAGAAAAAATCTGAGATTCCAAGGAATTTGGAATTTCTCCCAACACATGATAATTCACACCAACTTCTTCAAATAGGTGGATATACCTACTTGAAGAATAAAGAAAAAAATCTCAAGAGTGAAACTGAGTGCGGTAAAGAACAAAAAATGTTAAGGGAGCCAGAAAACCTAAATGTATTTTAAAATGGTTCGAACAAGCCAGGGATAAAAAGATTCCCGTTAGTGGTCCCTTTATAAGAAGCAAAGCTGAACAATTTGTTATTGAAATGGGGAAAACAACTTTCAGGCGAGTACAGGGTGGCTAGACGGCTTCAAAGAACGCAAAAAAATTTCATTCAACGAATGGAAAAAAAATGGGAGGAGATGATTTAGGATATAGATGAAAGAGATATCTTCAATGTTGACGAGACCGGTCTTTTTTAAATGCACTCCTGCCAAAACACTGGCAGTTAAAAATAAAAATGTCACGGAGGAAAACTAAGCAAAGGAGTCACTCTCCTAATTGGTGCAAACATGGACGGATCAGAAATGCTGTCTCTACTGATGATTGGCAAGTCGGCTTATCCGCGTTGTTTTAAGAACTTCAAGTCATAACCAGTGGAATATGTGAGCGTATAAGAGCTTGGATGGCTACGGATCTTTTCGAGAAATGGCTGATGAAATTAGACAAAAAGTTCATAAAATAAAAATGAAAAGTTATTGACAACTGTACGGCCTACAACACTATCCCACTAATGGAAAATGAAAAAGGTATTTTTTTCCTGCCAACATGACTTCAGTTTTCCAGCCTATGGAGCAGGGCATCAAAAAAATCTTAAACATTTTAACAGACGTTTGTTGATTGAAAACATATTGATGAAAGATTGCAACTCCCTTGAGATAAAGTTAGACATTCTTCAAGCCTCTCGAATGTGTAAGAAAGGTTGAGAGAAAGTAACACCCGAAACGATTCAACATTGTTTAAAAAAGTTGGTTTCGTAAAAACTGAGGAGAACGCAGAAAAAACTAACGATACTTTAACAGAAGAGCTGCTTTTAGTCAAAGGCTGGGAGGATATTATTTCTGATCCTGCCGTCTCTTGTAAAGATTTTGCCAATGTGGATAAATATGTTGCAGTGAAGCCAAAGTAACGAATCATATTAAACAACTTAGATGGTACTTTGAAAGTAAAAATGACTTAAGTCACTCTATTTTTAGTTCACCTTAGAATACCTTAAAATCTTTTCATTGCCGAGAAGCTAAATTCTAAGCAGCAGCTAAAAATTTAGGATTTCTTTTTCTTTCCATTTATTTTCCATTTTTTTATAGCTTGCAAATGTTTTAATTGGATTTCTTGGCCGTAGTTCGTTAGCCCATTTTTTTCGGTTGACAAAATTCGGGCAAGAATAGGAACGAAAACATCTGCAAAAAATAAAAATGGTCAACTATTGTTGATTTTTATCGTTTGAAGATGTTTTTGTAGGTATCACTGTTTTTTGTAGATATATTTTTAATTCGAATTTTTGGATAATTCGAATTTTTTTAACGGTCCCCTATGATTCGAATTATCCAAGTTTCGCTGAAATATGAAAACTCTCATTTTTCCAAAGCCTACTGTCTTACTGTTGTTTTTCTGATAAAAGTGACATTTTACTTATTAATAATTGCTCGTCACAATCGACATTTAGGAATGATTTGCTAAAAACTTTTTGGCGTCATCCTCTTTGGCTTCCTGGTTCTACTACTGCTGGCCTCCTGGACATCTGCTTCAGTAGTACTATATTCGCTACTGTACCCATATCAGAGACACAAAATTTTAATTCGTTAAGTTTATACAGAATAAGAAAAATGTTTCAATTTCAAACAGTAAAATCAATAATAATTAAAGAATGACTCGACATTTTTGTTTATTGAAACCAAAGTAATCTCCATTATTGCAATAGATACTTACTATATAGAGATAAATACTCATTTATCAACAATATTGATTGTTGAGTAATCTTGATAATCAGTATAATCATAATAGATTTGTATATTAATACAAATAATTTGTTCTATTATCAATGGTAGAAGAAAGACATCATAAATTGCAATTACTTGAATAAATATAAAACTTGAAGTGTAATAATCTTACTTTGTCCTTAATTAATAATGGAGCAGTTTGTATTAAAAATTCATAAAATCAATTGGCTTAGCAATTATATTTGGTATTTAAGGGAATTATTCAGTTGTAATTGAAAAATTATATTTATTAAGTCACACAAGTGTGTGACGTTAAGTAATTAGTCATGTTTTCTAAAATACGAGGCCTATCAAAGAGATGACGGTCTACCGAGAATGAAATAAATGAAATTAACACTTAACGCGTTTTCTGTCGCGTTAGCTCATATCAAAGCAAAAACTGAATTTGTGTTAGTCTTTTCCACACAATCCGAAGGTAATTCATTCATGAAAACCAATAAAATCGCTAATATAACGAACTTTGAAGGTTTATAAATAAATACCAACTTTGTTAATATAATCTATTGTGAAACTCTTAATAATCTGGTTAATGGTCTGGTTGTTTCCGAAGTTACCACGTGGGATTGATTGTCCCATTTATGCAACTACTGCGCATATATTTGTTTTGCCGTACAATCTACTCTTCAAAGGATGCGTTAACAATGCTGAATGTCTCTTTTACACTGTTATCCATGATTTTTTCTAATCATTCGTCACAGGTGTGGCGATGTAATTTCACTTATTTATCGCCATTGCTTGGTAGTGGTTTTGATTACTCCAACAATTATCCTCAAAATGCTAAAGCAGCTGAGCTAAACCTTTTTAATATATGAGCTGTTAATCCAAATTGGAGCACAATATTCGGTAATCTAGAAATTAAGTTCTAAAGCAATAATGCGAAGAGTGGAGGCTGTTACTACCTAGGTTCAGCAGAAAAACCCGAGCAGAGCTTTTAAATAATGTTGTTTCGTAATGTTAACTTTTCGACAATCTGTGTTAGGTGATCTTTAAAATATAATATCACGCCCAAATATTTTTGGTGTGCGTAAGAATCATATTTTCGAACCGTATGTTTAGCTCCCTTCCAGAGGGTTTATGTTGTAGAGGAACGCAACTAACCTTTCGACAGTCCATAAATGGTGACTCGGTTGGAGTCCATTTACGCATATATTTACTCATTAATCGTCAGTTTGCCGTTAGAGCATCCTCAGACGTTTCGGTTGTATGTCGTATAGTTAGGGCCCAATCGTCGGCGTATCCCAACTTGCTTGATTGTTTCCGGTAGGTCTACAATATACAGCCTAAACAGCAGTGGACTAGCACGGATCCTTGTAGCAAACCCATTCATAGTGATAATCATCTATATACGGTGAACTTTTTTCAGTCACACCCAGACCAGTAGCAGTTCGTTATGTCCACTGCGGAGTTCCCTTTCCTAGAACAACACAGTTTTTAAATATCTATAACGAAGTAATGGATTTAAATAATCTAAACCTTTCCAGTACAATACTTTATTACTACCCTCAAATAATTTTTTTGAGTTGAGTTATTTAAAAAAAGCAGACAAGACGTTGACTTTGTGAGATTGTTAACAGAATCATTGACACATTGTTGTGTAGTCTTATTTTACATATTAAAATACGAACTTAATTGACGTTAACGATTATAAAGATTACATGCAAAATAATAAGAAAACTTGCAATCAACGTAGGTGAAACGTACGAACGGAATAATAAACAGCCCCTACAGTTTTTGACGTCATTTATGTGAATCACCTTCCATGTATGACCACACGACCAAAGTTAAATTTCTAGGTTAACTTGTTTACTCGTGATAAGGAAAATACGGACTTCTTATACACTTTCATCAACTTTGAATGAATTTTTATTGTCGAAAGAGCATCTAAAAGAAAAATTTTAATAAAAAATAGTTCAATTAACTTTATTACAAATTTAAACTAAACTCATCAATAATTTGTAAACCACAACGATTGTATTAAACTTTAGTTCTTAAACCTGATCTCTACATACATATAAAGATATGACATAAAAATGTGTATACAGGTATGGAAAAAAATTATCTGACTGTAGCGCATTAGGACAACGCAACGAACTGAGAAAAAATATATAGACTTGTATGTCCGAGAGAATAACATGTAACCACATGTCTGTGATAGACCCATAAGTACTATGGGCAGTCTTTTCTGTACATTGTTGCCGAAAGAAAGTTTATTTTTTAGATAGGTAGTCTGGGGAAATATTTCAAAATTTCAACGATGTGATTACAACAGTTTCTTTTTTCCTAATTCATGAAAAATGTCATAATAAATTTTTAATGACGTAAATTAAAACAATTTATTCTAAAAATAACAATGTTATAATGTTAATTAAAATTATATTAAATTAAATTTTCAAAAAATCTACCAGGTACAGTTGCGGTCACGGAATAGTTTACAGGTTCACGTATCTAGGAGCCCATTCTTTTAAATTTTTACTTCGTTTAAACGCACCTTTTACGTCAAAGTGACGTTGCCAGTGGTGTACTAGCTAGAATAGGTAGATTAAAATTAAAATATCAAAATATTTTACAAAATGAAAAATATAGAAAACAGTTTTTTGAATAAAATGGATTATGATCTTAATAACGAAAATAAAGAAGTCTTTTTTTTAATATGCATTTTATTTTAAATCTATTTTATATTAAATAACGATAAACAATTATAAATAATAATTAATATTTGGTGGAAGCCCCATTCTTGTCAATACAATTTTGCAGTCTTCTGTTCATAGATAGCACCAATCCCCTCATGTTATAGTTAACAAGCTCTTCCCATGCCTGCTCAATTGCTTCCCATAATTCAATTCTATTCCGTGGTCTCAGGTTTCTTTCATTTAGTTTCTTTGTTAACTCTTCCCACACATTTTCGACGGGGTTAAAGTCTGCACTACGGGAAGGCCACGGAAGAACATTAACATCAGTTTCTTCTAGCCATTCTCGAACAATTCTACTCGTATGCACCGGGCAATTGTCATGTTGGAAGATAAAGTCGTTGTTGGGGAATCTCTGGATCACCGATGGCAACATTGTGTGCTCAATAATATGTTTGTAATATAATCCTGTTAACTTCTCCTCTACATGATAACAAACGCCCGGGCCTTCGGACGTTGACAGAGAATCCTCCACTATTTCTTAAATGATGCGTATACTGTTCATCATACCTATGATTTCTCGGCCTATAAACTCTTATTCGACCATTATTATACGACTGAAATACTTTTTCATCGGAAAATACAACCCTAGACCAAAAATTCTCATCGCGGTTTATAAATTCATTACAAAATTCAACTCGTCTCCTCTTGTGATCCTCAGTCAAAAAAGGTTTCCGTGCAGCTACACAATTTAGCAGTCCACTTGCTTTAATTCTTCGACGTGCAGTGCGAATACTGCCTGGAAACGCTGCCTCTTCTCTTGCCTTTTGAGCTGTGGCAAAAGGAGATTCTCTCAAATAATCTACTAACATCTCATCCTGTTGATCTGTGGAAATCTTCTGCCCTCCTGAACCGCCCAACCGTGCTATAGAGTGAAAATTATCCCATCTTTGTTTAATCTTCCATATGCACATATGACTCACGTTCAAATCAGCAGCAACTTGCCTTAGTGACCAACCTTCTTCGAGTTTGGCAATTATTCGAGTCTTGCTTTTTGCGCATAATTCAAATGTATTCTAACCATTTTGGAAGAGTTTAATATACTTTTATTTTATTGTTGAACACTCGCGAAAGCATTGACGTTTTGAAATTTTTTGACTTTGACATTTATCAAATCCGTACGACACTGCAATTTTACAGTATTACAATATAAAAAGTAAGGTGTAAACTATTCCGTGACCGCAACTGTACAGCCAAGCAGTAGCTCAACCTATTGTATAAGTGTTTCGCGTGTTCGACAACATTTAGGGTGTTATGCTTTGAATGGCCTGAATGATTATTTGACGTAATTCGTCTAAATTTCTGGCAAGTTCATGCTCATGTCGGTAAATTTGTTGATTCACATAACCCCATACCAAGGGTGAGAGATCAGGAGAGCGAGGTGATATTTTTATGGTACCTTTCATAAATACCAGCCCAGACGTTGAGTTTTTTAGGTTGAGTTGTGTTTTGTAAGGAACACTTATGTGCCTATTATCTGTAGATTGCACTGCGGTAACTATATTTTGCAATATTTGAGTTTTTTGCAATTTGTAGCAATGGTACTTGTTTCTTTTTAAAATATTTCGTACAATTCTAGCACCAATATCAGTTTCTCTTGAATTTGGGGTGCTGTTACAAGGAAAATGATTATTAGGGATAAACCCTAATAGAGAAACTATTGAAATACAACAAGCCTTTCGTCCTAGTCTTTATTGAATGATTTGGACACTATTGAATTAAGCAAAACGTTACAGGCACACGTTGCAGGTCAAATGAAGAATCAGGGAACCACCACAACTCACAACTATTTTGTTAGCGTCGGAAGTGTGAAAGTACGGGGATTTTCCCACGAAGTGATCCGCCCGAAAATGGTTTCCAACTAGTTTTTAACCGTTGTTTTAAAACAGTTGCGTCGTGGGCGCTGGACCTTAAAAGGCTACGATACTGCGATGCGGAAAGCAAAAAGAAAACTACTGCATTATATTCCTCAGCAGATCCGTCCATAGATTTTTTCTTGTCATATTGAAAGAATCAAAATAAACGGCCACTACTGCCGGGCAGATCTTGAATGGTGCAGGGTGCGAAGAATCTCCCGGTTTTAACTTGCAGCACGCAAATTACAAAATCTAATTAAGGAAATGAGCAGAATTAACCTCGATGTTCTAGGCATAAACGAATTGCGATGGGAAGAACACAAAACACAAGAATAATCAGCAAGCACTAGTGGAAAAACCCATTAGTACTTATCCTAACCACCGACATGGGGTTGAAGTTCTTATAGGCGAAAATTTGGGCGTCTCCGTGAAGAACTTTGTTCCTGAAAGAGTCATACTCTTTCGGGAACAAAAAGTATATCATACAAGTCTACGCCCCTACAGCAGACAAGTCAGAAGAAAAACTAGAGCGATTTTGTCAACAACTAGATGAAGCCTTAGGGTGCGTTCATTCCGGAGACCAACGCAAGGTATCCTCGCCTAGAGCATAGCACTGACAGTGAAATACCTCTATCAATTCAAATTCAAATACCTCTATCAAATCTTTGAAACACGCTTAAATGTTTAAATATTTTATTAGTTTTTTTTTTTCAAATATTACGTTAAACTGAACAACAACTCGAACTAAATTTAATTGTACAAAATTTTCCTTGTTTGATTTAGATGGCAGAGATGTGAAATCAGGTTAAAAATAAAACAGAAGTGAATGGTATTTTGGTAAACATTCACTTTGCCAATATCGTTGCATAAGTAGTTTAATCTAGACGAATCCTCTCTACAAATTTTATAATTGTTCTAGTCAGAAACGAGAAGATACTAGTTTTATCTAAATAATATCTGAAAATATCATTTTCAGGTTCTTATTTAAACTATTTTACATAGAATTCCAGAAAATACCACATATTTAAACAGAAAATTTAAAATATCGAAAAATGTAGCATAGAAACTCACATTATTTTTGTGTTTTTACCATGGTCCTTTTTCAAGTTATGATCGTGGTTTTTTCTCGACCTTTGTATCATACAGATCTTTTGTTTTTCGTCTTACTACTGTGTGTTCTCTCAAAGGTCTCCTCTATTCTTGTATCTAGAGAAAATATTTCCATCGTTTTTCTCCATTGTTCTACTGATCTTTCTTTATTTTCTACCTTATTTTCCTTTTGCTTTTTCTTATTCACATAATTTTCAGCATTAGTCCAGTCATCAGAGATTTGACTCCTAAAAATCATACGAATAAGCTGAGTTTTGCAGAGAATATCAATTTTGGAGCCAAACCACCCTTGTAGGGGGGTAAAAACGCAAAAAATCGATTTACCAAGAATCTGTAAGCCGCAGAAAAAAATGTTTCAAATAAAAAATGTAGCTGAGATAATTTTGAACAAGAATGTTCATTACCACTTTTTGCATAGAATGAACCGTTTTCTCAGAAACAACGCTTAAAGCGATCGGCGATTTTAATGTCAGTTCCGCGAGCGAAATCAATGTTAAATAAAATTTGTATCAACTTGACGGTAAAAAATCGATATCTTTTGATTCAAGTGACCTATCGACAAAAGCAAGATGCGCTTTATAGCTAAAGAGTGCAGATTTCTTATGCATTTTGAACATAGAGATTTTCGGCAAAATTTAGCTTGTTCGTATGATTTCTAGAGATTCAGTGGCATTTTCGTCTCTGACGACTGGAGTATATCGTCAGCAGTCTACTTGTTCTAATCTACACATCAACCATCTTGTCGTCACACTCTCCTTTAACATTACTTACTGTCTTTTTCGCTCTCTAGTTGTCGCCCTGATCTTCATATCTACAATTCTTTGCTATTTTCACCTTTTAATTTTTTTTACATTTCTTTTCCTTCTCCCCATCATCCAACCTTTCCTCAATTTGCTTCAGTCGCATTGTTGTCTATTAACTTCCTCCATTTATCATTCGCTGCCTTTTTGTTGTTTCGTAACAGTTTCTTGTCTATTTTTTACTTGGTCTTGAAGGTCATGCTATTTTTCTATCTTCTTGGCTGCATTATTATTTCTTTTCTGACTATTATTTCCTTGTTCACTTCATCCTTTTTTTTAACGCCTGTTTACTTTCTTCGCTTATTCAGTTGATTCCTCTCATTCATCTTACACTTATTTCATCCTGATTTTTGAATGCGTATATCTATTTGATTTTATTCTTTTTTGTCAATAATTATAAGGATGATAGTAAAGTACTAACGCACACCTCTAAGCCAATATCTTCACAGTTCAGCTCTTCCATTTTTAACGATCCCTGAACTTCAAACTCGTTGCTACTCTTTCCTCATTTATTCTTTATAAATGATTTTTACAGTATGACTGATTGAGTGACTATGTTTCACTTGGATTTTAGACTATTGTTCCATCATCATCATCATAAGTGGCTCGACAATCCGTTGTGGATCTTGGCCTGCTCACAAAGGTCACCACTCCTGTCCATTCCTGGCAACTTCCCTCCATCTTCTGACCCTTAGTCCTCTGCTTCTTATGCCATCTAATTTTGAAAATGTTAATTTCTTCATGTATTCGCAATCTGACATCCTAGCAATGTGTCCAGCCCATCTAAGTCTCTGCACTTTAACGAATTTCACAATATCTAGATCGGTGTATAACTGATATAGTTCAAAGTTGTATCTTCGATCATCATCATCTTTGGCTCGACAATCCTCTGTGGATCTTGGCCTGCTCTAAGATTCGTCGCCATTCTGTTCGGTTTTTGGCAACATGCTGCCATCTTCTGATTTTTAATATTCGTAAGTCGGTTTCTACTCCATCTAACCACCTAATTCGCGGTCGGCATTTACTTCTTTTTCCTACAGGTGTTCATGTGGTTAGCTTTTTAGCAATTGTATTTTCTGGCATTCGTATTATGTGTCCAGCCCATCTATGTCGCTGTGTTTTAATGAACGTTATGACATCTGGCTCATCGAAGAGCTGATACAATTCAAAATTATATCTTCTGCGCCACTGCCCTTGGTCGTTTACAGCTCCAAATATTTTGCGGAGTATTTTACGCTCAAATATTCTCAAAAGTCTTTCATCTTTCTGCGTTAGTGTCCATGTTTCTGCTCCATATGTGAGGACCGACCTCAGCAATGTTTTGTATATAATAATTTTAGTTCTTCTTTGAATGTTTCTTGAGTGGAAATGCTTTTGGAGTCCATAGAATGCCCTATTTGTAAGATTTATTCGTCTTATGATTTCTTCGCTTGTTTTATTGGTAGCAGTCAAGAGCGACCCAAGGTATGTGAAGTTGTCAACACGTCCAAAGGTATGACTTCCAAAGACTGTTCTGTATACATCGTTCATCTGTTCTATCGGGGATCTCCTCTATCGACCAAAATTTTTTGGCTTCTTGCTTGCTGTTAATAACTTCTTCTATTAATTGTGTTTTATGTTCATCTTTATACTTTCCCAATATTTTTATTCAGTTTGATTCTCAGCTGGTGGATGTGTTTCGAAGTTTTATCTAATCCAGTTTTAAATTTTTCCTCCCCGAGTTGATGTAATATCTTTTTATTTTTCTCTGGGATCGTATTAGTTTACCCTTAAAATTAAATGAGATGATTGTCAGATCCTCTAATAGATACAAAGCCGATATCTGCTCCAGTATATGCGATGAGACATATTATTCACGTTAGTTCGAAGGCAACTGTAAATGCAGTAGAAAAGTAAAGCCGGGTCCAAACTATGTAACAAAGCATGTTACATAACAAAGTTACAACAAATTTGTTTTATAACTTTGTTTTGTAACTTGTTATAATATAACATGGCATCCAGACTATATAACTAAAAACAACACAACAAAATGCGTATAACTTTTAGCTGGATGTCTGGTAGGTTAGGTAGTATATAAAATGGCGTCATACGTAGATTTTTTGTTCAATTTCGCTTGTATCTGCTTTCACTTCTCCGGCTATTTCACTGCATGCATCGTGTTTTTTATTTAGATTTTTCAAATCCATGAATGTAGGATCCCATAATACCCGTTGTTCCCGAAATAGCTCAATTAAATGAGTAGTCAGTTCTTTCGACCATTCCATCGCGTAAATAAGAAATAACCCCACGTGAACAGAGCAAAGAAAAATTTAGCAAAATCACTCAAGAATCGTAATGAACAGGGCGATATGACTCCGACGGTTTCTGCACGCGTACTATGCCAAAAACTGTTGGATAACATAAAACTTGCTATATAACCAGAAAAATGTTATACAACACTGTGTTTTTTAAATTTTTTATTTAAAATTCTGTAACAAGTTACAAAACTTTGTTATTTAACATGATCTATCATTTACATAGTCTGGACCCGGCTTAAGAATATCGTAAAAGTGCATCTCTAGCAGGCAGATAAAACTCAGCGATATATTTTTGACGAAGAGACACCAAAATGATAGACGTTAAAATTTATTTACTATAAAAAGCTTATAGAGTAATATCATCAATTTCTTTTACAGTCCTGGGATTCATTTTTTCGAAATTCTTCTCAAGGAGGCGCCGGGTACCAAGCACCACCATCTTTAGCACCTTTAGGAAAGAATGAGCTACCAGTCTCCTCCTTTCTGCCGGCCTTGGCCGGATCCACCGGTCTTGGAGCAGCACCGATCAGCGAAAAGGTCATCGACGACCACTTGGCGGTTCAAGCTATCATCAGAAGTTACCAAGTAAGTGGAATATTCTATTATTGTTATTTTAAAGGTTCGTTAATCGTGCAATTGTTTACGAAATAAAACGAAAATGTTTGTAAACCTGCGTTTAGTTCAAGGTTATTTCATCGTTATACTAAATTCCCTTTAATTTATAGAATATCTTGGTATTTATTTAATCTTAGTTTGGGCAAAATGATGAGTCACTTATCACAAGTATATTAATTCTATTACAAATATTTAAGACATAAACATTATATTAAGTATGTAGTTTATTTTAGTAATCGTTTTTACATTTTACTAGATTTTTTGAAGTAGTTTTTTTACGTTTTCGTATACAATAATAACGAGAAATAGAAGTTAAAGAGGAAAAACAGATTAAGAATAAATGGCGAGAAACTGATTTTATTAAGAATATATTCAAGTAATAAAGTAAAGGAATAACTGAAATTAACAAATAATAGTGATATCCTGGAAATAAAAAAATGTATATGTTATGATCTCTGATAAAATTCAGATATGTGTATGGGGAGAAAATAAGATGGAAAATTATGACCTTAATAAACCAAAAGGAAATATGCCAGTAATACCTGAGCAATGAAAACATTAGGTAAAAAATGTCGACAGAAAGAAATTATCAGAGCTCTGTTCTGAAGAACAAACAGCGACCATTGTTGGGCACGATGAATAAGAATGCCGCCGCGCCATAAAACTAAGTAATAAATCTGTTACCAGAATACATATTTGTCAAGACACAGAGAATCAGATGGATGCGAACATTTATAGAACTGTTTGTTAATGAAAAAATAATACATACTTGCATTTATATTTATGATTTTGCATAAATTAGTTTTTATCTATAATATTAATTATATATTTTTCAGTAAAGGAAGATAACACGAATATTCATACAATTATACATGTTTATTTTTAATATGATAGCAGTAGTATGCAATTATTATAGAAATCAGAATATTACGAATCTACGAATAATTTAATATGTAGATAAAATGCTTTTTTTATTGTATGATTCACGGTTTCTTCGCATTGAAACATGTACTATGTGTGGTCGGCGGACATTAGCAGACAAGTCAATTTTTGAAAAAATTTTTGTATTTATTAAAATCACCTAAAAAAATATCTACCGCTGGAATAAAAAAGACAAGTCAAATGTTATACCTGTGGTTCTCTGAGCTTCATAGGTCATCACAGGCAGCAAACGTTGGTCAAATGTTTTACGTTTTAAAGAAATTGGTTGGATATAAGCTACATGCTTAGAAAACTGGAAGATGAGTACACCAAATGGGGACTCACAATTAATATACAAAAAACTGAGTACTTAGTTGTAGGAGAAAAACCAGAAAGCCTACAAATCGAAATGGGAACTATAAAACCAACAGACAATTTTAAGTACTTGGGAGTCCAAATAACATCAAAAGCAGGAAGTAGCGAAGAAATACATTCCAGGATTGGCCAAGCAAGATCAGCCACCAGATAGCTACACGGACTATTATGAAATAAAAAAATAACAAAAGAAAATAAAAGAAGAATTTATAAAACAATAATAGAAAGTATTGGACTGTATGGCGCCGAACTCTGGGAAATAAACCAAAGAAACAAATCAAAAATTAAGGCCATGGAAATGAACTACTGGAGACGATGTTGCCAGCTCACTAGACTTGATAGGGTGAGAAACGAAGATATTCGGAGAGAAATGGAAATCGATCTAGACATAATAGACACAATCGAAGCCAAAAGACTTAACTGGTATGGACACCTTCAGAGAATGCCGGAAAATAGATGGCAAAAAAAAATAGAAGAATGGACTCCGCCAACTAGAAGAAAACGAGGTAGACCAAGACGATCCTGGAGAGACGATGTCGACGATGCAATGACCGCCAGAGATCTAACAACTGAAGATTGCTTCGACAGAAAACGCTGGAAATTAGAATGCGAGAAGCGGCGCCAGCTGTAGAAGACTCGCTTGTTATGTTATTATTTAAGAAATTGGTATATCGCTTTTAAAGATGTTTTCCATAGTCTGCACATGCTAGGTTTATTCTTCTTCGTGGTTCGCACGTTTGGTTGTCTCTTGTGATCTTTATTTCGTGTCCAAGATATATCTATTTTTCTATCAGCTCTACTTCGTTGTCTCCAATATTGATATTTTTTTATTGATATATGTTTTGCTTGCGATAAATTTATTATGCAATTAAAAATTTGTACAGATGACCAGAAAGAAAAACTCTCTTCTCTCAAGCAGATCCTCGAAGTGCTTTATCCATGATGCGTTAGATGCCACACTTAATCTAACGTTGTTTTTATTGATTGTTCCAACAGTTTGTATAGATCTTCAGGGTTCTGAACTCTGTATGCCTCTTAGTTGGTCGTCTGTGTATTCGCACTTTTTCGCAGGCTTTATTTTTTTGTAATTACCCCTTGTGTTACCTCTATTCAACTTTTTTTATTGTGTTTTTGTTTATCTTTCTCCCTTTTGCAGTACTTTTTAATTGTTTCCTGTGAGCAAAAATAACATTAGCGGTGTTCGGATGGGTAGGATGAAGGAAAGTCTTTAGCCAATACCCAAAAATCGGGGAGAGGTCGATCAATACTCGACCAAGGTGAGGTACGATACAGAAGGACGACGAAAGCGATCGTTCAACACTAGACTGCCGAAGCGGAAAGGACGGTGGGCTCTGCTTACCACTCAGAGAGCGGGGGTAGAAGTTCTTACCAGATTAATACTCTGTATATAACTTAATTCTCGTCGCTCTGCACATCTTAGGGCATATACTCTCGGCTTGGGCTCAATTTCCTATGCGCATCGATGGTATAGGTAGATTTATAGAGGTGGCCTTTTGGTCTATTCCACTGCGACCTTTTCAGATGCATTGTGGTCCTCTAGTCCTAGATAACATTCTCTAACGTGACCCTTTTTAAAAATTCTAGACACTGTAACTACCATGTAGCTAATTGCCGGTGGATTTTCTTCTCCTAATGCAAAGAACCGCACATTTGCCAGACTGTCACAGTGACACAGAATGTGCTCTGCTGTTTCTTCTTCGAGGTGACAGAATCTGCACAGGTCATCATCTGATAATCCCATCAGCTTCAAGTGCCTATTCAGCTTACAGCGCCCTGTTAGAATACCTACTTTGGCTTTGACTGTTTCCCTGTCTTTGCTTATTAGATTTGCCTTCCATACATTCTGGCGAATGTTCTATAATGAACTGTTTCGCCTGTCTTTGTTCTGGTGAATTCCTCCATCATTCCAGAGATTATGAGCTACCCACTTCCTTTCAGGCGTTCTTGTTTGAGCGCATCGATGGTTGTGTGGTACTGTTGGCAAGTGATGACTGCAATACCGTTACAAGTTACGGTTCAAATCTAAAAGAAAAAGGTATTAGAAAAATATTTGGAAGAAAATTATGAAACAGATTATTGGTAAAGAGAACAACTATTGAATTGGAGAAGATAAATGGAGAACCAAATATTTTAGGGACTCATACTAATACAAAAACAGATGGTTGAAACATATCCAAATAATGTATAGACGAGACTACCTAAAAGAATACTAACTTTAGGAATTAAAAAGAAAAGAAAAAAAATCAATACGGAAGAAGAAATATCACAAACGACTCTTGGAAAAGGATATTCCTACGTGACAGACAAGATCCAAGTAGACCAGAAGATATAATCTATATAAATCAGAAAATATTTAAACAAATGAAATTTGAAGATAAGCAAATGAAGTTTAGTTACTTTAGAAAAAATATCAGTTTTCAAAACATTCTTAATAGTTTTTTAATAATAATGCTAATAGTGTTGACTCAGATAAGTTAATTATATCTAATTAAGCCTAACCTCATTAAGCTACTGTTCACTTCTTATTTTTATAAATTACTATTTATTATTGTTTTTGATAATTATGGCGTAAATGAACTACTTCGAAAATAGGACACATTATTCTAATCCAAATTGCTGGAACACATTTGTTTTCTATGCTGTCCCATATAATCAATGAAAAAACTACGGCGTCATAGAACTATCATCTATTTTTCCAACTAAGCTAATAATTTGAAAACTACATATACATTTTATATAAAAATATCCACACCTGTTGAAACACTATTAGTAAACTAAGACCTTACTAGATTATTCAGTTACGACATGCCTAACAAAGAAAAACAGGGTTTTTTTGTCGAGGAAAAAGCAAGTTTTTATTCGACAAAAATTATTTCGTCAATAGACTACGTCTTACAAGGTAGCTTTTCAGTTGCTCTGGCCAGATGTCCCGTTCACTGTAGACGTCTACTTTTTATAACAGTAACTCTCATCTTTGGTTTCGGCTATTTCATTCTATTTATTGTATAGCTCGAAATTATATCGACGACGCTAAGTTCCATTATCATTTATTGGGTCTTTATATTTTGAGTATGTTTCCCCCAACTATATGTAGTGTGTTTTAATCTGTATTAAAAAACACCGTTGTCTCAGATCCATACATTAAGGCTTTGAATATTAAGATTCTGTATACCATTATCTTTGTTTTTCTTACGTTATTTTAAGGTGTTTGATAAGTTCGTTATAACTCTGCTTGCAAGCATTCTTCTTCGACTTATTTCTTCCGATATTATGTTCATGGTGTGTTCACC
The DNA here is from genome assembly GCA_918026665.1 of Diabrotica balteata. Lineage (NCBI taxonomy): Eukaryota > Metazoa > Arthropoda > Insecta > Coleoptera > Chrysomelidae > Diabrotica > Diabrotica balteata. The sequence continues at coordinate 22,856,845 of OU898276.1, read as the reverse complement.
ATGATTCCCAGTATCTGCAGTCTGCCCCTAAGGCGATGAATTTTCTTTTGCTTTCGTTGATGATTAGACCCATATTATTTGCTACGTTTAAGAGTAAAATGAACGCATGGGCCAACATCTGGGTAGATTTATTAAATGTTATACCTAGTTTGTTCAGTTCTGCATCTCTTCTATATCTTTCTTGATCGAAATTTTAAAAAGGATTCACGTCAGCACATTTCTCTGTTGGTGGTGAATTCTTCAGAATGGCTATTTTGGATTTTTGACTTTACAAATGATTTTTTACATTGTCATCTTTCCCAACTTTATCAATTCACCAAGAATTCTGAAGCTATCAAGCTAAATTTTGCTGAAAATGTCAATTTTGCGACCCCAAAAAAGATGCAAAAAAATTTGCTACTCTTATCTCCGATCTTACCCCTAAAACTTGAGTCATTCCTAATTTTCTTAATCTAAAGTGAGTAACTTGTCCATTTAGTCCCATGTTTCGAGTTTTTAGGTTCTCCTGTATGATGTAATAATTCGTTTTTTTATATTAAAAAACTGTATTACTAGCTTATTTGCGAAAATTATGACTAATTAGTAGTTAAATGACGATATAGTTTTGCCATTGATGGCCTACCAAACAATTTATAGGAAAAACGTGGATGTTTAAAAAATTAGTAATCGTTAACAAGCTCTTATTTATTTAGATATTACTAATACTTGTCAATTAGCTTACTAATCAGTATATTTTTACTGAGTTTTGGTTAAGTCCATTATCATTGTAGAGGGATTTAGTGTAATCGATTATATAAGTGACTATATAACAAAGAAAGGAAAGAACTTCCTTGTTAGTTATACATTTGATTTTTTCTCTACTGCCCTTATATAAAACTGGTACCATAAAAAATTACTTATGTTACATGCTAATGCAAAGACCAATAAATCTAAAAATTCGAGTTCAATGACAGTAAAAAATTGCCATGTTTCCACTATTAAATCAGTCTGGTCCCAGGCCCTGCATGTTCCACTTCGACTTACAAAAATTCCTGTACAATTTTAATTGAAAAAAGGTCACTAGAAGAAAGTATTGTCTTCAGAGTTACTATGACTCAAATATTCTCATATACATACCCCATTAAAAAAAAACTGACACTGCACTGACACTAACTACATGAAATGTTGACGAAACATATAAATGGCAACGGATGATTTCCCCCTGCAGATATCACCATCTCTGAAATATTCAGCATAGTTATTGTCTGCAGTTGCAGAATACATAAGAAAGGTAAAAACTTACTTTTGATTTACTTCGTACTATTTTATTGACTTCATACTGTCACTAACACTATCGCAAAAAAATACATTGGGATCTGGATGGACTAATCGGGAATCTTTGGTACTGGCGTCGCCAGTACTACTTGAGTGGCCAAACCCTACACCCAGCTTTGCCAAAGGCTAGATCCCCACTGATTTTAATAAAATTCTCAAGCCGGCAAATTTAAGGCACTTAAACTGGAACACTGTGATCTGCTAGCTATTTACTTCGATTCTCACGCCGATCTTAAAGGAAAACTGCGAGATTAGATTGTGTAAATAAACAATTGGGATGTTTTATTCCAAGAGAACTAAGTATTATATGTTCTCTCGTTTGAAATTTTAAAACGCAATACGTTATACCGATTGGAATTTGAAATACGTGAATTAAAACGACATAAGATATAGATTGAGATATCTTTTATTTCGAAAATCTTTACAAAATTCTCTTTTCGGCATTTACTGTTTGCTAAAAACTGGTATCTTCGTAGATTAGGACCACTTATCTCGTGTATAATTGACCTGCTTCTTCTTTTTTGTTTGTTTGTGCTGGGCGTCCCCTTTTTAATTTTCCTTGGGGATTCCACTATAGAGCAGATTTTGCAATACAGGAGCTATTTTTATGAAGTGTGTGGCCGATTCAGACCCACTAGCAATAGCAGTTTATTTTTTAAGAAGTTTAAATTTAGTTTAAGTTTAAGTATAAACACTTAACGAATAGTTTCACAAGTATCACCAATTTCCCGTTGTCTTCTAAACTGTTCTATCGACTTTTTGACATATATTCTATACCTTTACTGTGCCCGTCGTTCACAAATACAATTACTAAATCTCTAAATTTACAGCAATTCCCATTTCAAAGATAATTGAAAAAGATCAATAGTAAGAGAATACATTGAATGAAGTATATCTTGGTCCATTTGAGGCTTCCTGATTTGATGTTTATTTTGCATTATTCGAAAGATAGTTACCTTAGTTTTACAATTAACATGTATCCATACGAAATTTGTGCAGTCCTCAAAATATATCTCTCACCATTGAAGTGATAACACAGTTTTATATATAAGGGTTGTAGAAGAAAGCTTACACGCTTATACCTGGAGAAAATTTAACCAAAATCATGTGCTAGTTACTAACCTATCGGTAAACAGTATTTATTGATTAAGGTGTAATACATTTTTAGAACTTTTTCAGGACAAACTGAAAAATGATCCAGGCGCTTGGATATTTGGGTTGTTCGTGGAGTTTCAAAATTTCTGCAACATAAGTCACTAAATTTCAATCATATCAAAGTGTTAAGGATTGGTCTTGTTAAAGAATGTACAAACTTTGTGATATATATATATATATATATATATATATATATATATATATATATATATATATATATATATATATATTCGGATAAATTTCCGCGGTCAGGTAAATGAAAATTACCCTCTCCAAGTTGTCTAATCTCGCCAGATTCGTAAAAGATCAAATCCCCAATGAAGACCATGGTGTCTACAAGATACCTTGTTCCAGTTGCCCACGTACATACATAGGACAGACAAACCGACGAATCCACAACCGTATTTACGAACATTCTATATCTGTAAAACATTCTGATATTACTTCAGCCCTAGCCCAACATTATATTCAGACAGGTAACAAAATAGATTTTGAGAATCGTTCGGGAAGCCATCGAAATTGAAAAATGCCCTAACAGCGTAAACACGCGCGATGACGCTAAAAGGCTGCCGGCAATGTGGCGATCTCTGTGGTAATGCTCCCTCGCATACTGTTCCCGCACATACTGAGTTTTCTGGAAACTGGTAACGAAACTGGTAATACGAAAATTATGTGAAGAATTGTCTAGAGAAACACGTAAACCAGAACTACGATGTAAAAGAAATTGGGCAAAAAGTAAAAAGAAACATTTCTAGACGGAAGTAGAATAGCAGATCTGTGGAATTACAATCAATATAAATAATATAAAGTTCGGATTGGGGAGTAAAGAAATAAAAGAAGAGGTCAAAATTAAGACTTTAGCATGGAGTAACTACCTAAGAAACCAAAACATAAAAAACTTACAAAAATATAAGCAAGCGAGAATAAAAGTGGAAGACATAGTGATAAAAGAGAAAAGGAAAAGCTGAGATGACTACTAGACCCACCCAATGTTATTCTATAAATCTCTGAGAAATTTAAGAACAAAGAAAAGACAACAAACATCAAAACAATTTAAAAACAAAGACGGTCACATTCTGTGCAAGAATGAAAATATGATTCGGAGAAAATATTTTAAAAGTCTATACACCAAAAAGACGCATTTTATTGTGAAATATAAAGGTACTTTGTTCTTGAGCGAAATTCGTATTTTTTGACATACTTCGTATAGGTATGATAAAATTTTATATCTGATGGTTGCATCTTAGGTTTTAGACCATGCTTCAGCTCGTGCTGAAGCAGTCTATGCCTAACGAATTATAACTACTGTTTGTTTTGTACATTCTGTGAATGACCAACGCTTAACATGCGTTATTTTAGTCACCAATTTGTTGAACCATTGCAATTGTCGTAGGCTCGCGGCCATTTTATCGCAAAATTGGATCCCTTGGGTATCATGTACACTGACCGAAATAGTACCGTATCCGAAGGGGCAGTCTGCCCGCCCGACGTGATCACGAGGCAACACAAATTAGGTACGACCAATAAGCTCTTTCTAGGAGAGATATAATGGTCGTTCAGTTTGAAACATTTATCATTTTTATATCATCTTGTTATTGTGTCGAGTACGTACTTCGATGACGGTATAAGGGATCGTTGAAAAAGAATCGGAAAAATCTATTTATCGTTAGAATTTTAAAGAATATTTTGAACACTTTGTTAAAGAAGGTTTAAATAAAATATCGTATTAGAATAAACATATAGTAATATCGTAGGTTTGGTGCAAAAGATACAAGAGGAAAATTTAGACCAGTTCGCTCAAATCTTCAACAACATAATAATCGAATTCATAGGTAATGCGAGGAACACATGAGTCCAGAGCAATTTGGCTTCAGAAACGGTTAAGGAACCAGAGAAGCATTATTTAGCTTCATGATATTAATGCAAAATATTGTTCTGAAGCTATTTTCTTATGACATTTTAATGCAATTTAATTTTTACTTAATATTAAGTTTGTTGTAGATTTCGATTTCGGAAATCGATCTCAAAATACAAAATATTAATAAATTAAACAAATTTCTTTTTTTGTTGTTTGGTAAAAATTCTTCTAATTTAATATATCTGACTCATTCATATTGACAATTCAGACATATTGTAACCAAAAAGCTAATTTCGACGTCCCTCATATAACGGTTGCATCTCTCAGCGTGATGACATGTACACCATCATGTGTAGCATGATGTAGCGGCTGAGCTACAGATCGAGGCGTTTATACAAGCTAGAATAGAGGTGGGCTACTCCAGATACTTCTAGAAATAATGTATAACGTTAGTTGATGAGATAATATCTTAGTGTAGGCTTAAAAATAAATAGTTTTAAATAAATTAGAACCGCTCGTTTTATTTAAACATGTTACAGTGGTGTCATGGTGTGAGATAATTTATTCATTTAAAAAGAATTAAGCAATGACGTTTGAAAAAGACTTTTGAACTTGTGAAAAATAATTTTTTGTCGAGAACATCCGCGTAGTTCGATAGTGATTTTTGTAAGAAAAAAACATTTGAAAAGTACGTGTGTGCGTAACCAAATATGCAAATCGTAGAACTGTCAGTAAAACAATTACGTGAACAACTAGAAGAAGAAGAGCCTTCAAAAACGACTGAAGAATGTTCTCAACAGGGTTGGAGATGACCCAAAGGCATTTCAGTTTCAGTCAGCGGAAAAAGCAGTTTTAACGAAAATAAATGAGAAATTCGAAAATGTTTCTCAAACGATTAAAGAAACTTTTAGAAAGAATGATGAAAGATTCGATGTAACTTCTCAAATTATAAAAGAAACAGCTAGCCAAAAAGACGAAAAAGCCGAAAACGTTTTTAGAAGATTCGACGATACTTGTCAAATAATTAAAAAAGTGTGTACTCAGAATAAAGAGGTTACTGTTAAACTGGGAATAAGCCACAATTAAAGATAAAAATACGTTTATTGACGTTTCAATTTACACTTCGGAAAGATTTCCGAAGTGGAAATTGAAACGTCAATAAACGTATTTTTATCTTTAATTGTGGCTTATTCCCAGTTTAACAGTAACTAATTTACAATGCCACAAGAAAATAGCTTCAGAACAATATTCAGAATAAAGAGATATTTAAAGAAGTTTCTAGAACATTCGATAAGATACAGAAAAATGTAACCGACCTAGAGGAGAAGATCAAACAATTAGAGAGCATGATCACCAATACGAAAGTGCTACCACCAGTTAATGCAATAGTTTTAGATCTTTTAGCGAGATAGTGAAAGAAGAATCATCTAGAGACAAAACGACACATATGCAATCACTGGTAGACGACAAATGACGTTGCTAAGAAACATAAAGAATGGACTAGGTTAGACTTCCAATCGCTAATAAAAAAAAGCCCAAGATAGAAAAAAAATTGTTAAAGTCGCTAAAAGAAACCTTCTCTAGAAGAGGGCACCTGAAGAAGAAAATATGTACCTTGTATTACCAATCAACTTAGGTTTAATGAATAACTAGAATTATGATATTTGTCGAGGAATTTGCTAGAGAATAAAACAGTTGACTGTAATAATACAAGAATAAATTGGCTCAAATGCTCTAGGTTTAAGAAATTACTGCCAAATTGTTGAAAACATATAAAAATTTCAGCAAGTACAAAAAAAAATGAATAAAGAACTAGCTTGTACTATTCGAAAAAGCAACTATGAGATTGGACTAAAATTTTCTTAAACTCTCAATTTAACGAGTTTTGCATCAAACCCACAATATATTACACATTATCACTTCCCACTTTTGATACATTTAATATAATTTATTTCATATTTTGTCAGGACTTAGGAATCCTGTTAACTGTCACTTAAAACGATAATGATTCATTTATTCTTTTCTTTGCCAACTGATTTCTTATATCGCTGTAAATATCAATCATTAAATACGTAATATTCATAGTTGAATATATTATCATAAAAACAATCTAAACACGTATTATTTTTATTCATTGTCATTATTTCGGATTTGAACTTGACAGCTTCTCAAATTTGGCGATGTCAATTCTGACATATGTCAATTGTCAGAACAATATGTTCAATTTTGTTGATGACGTATTCAATTTTTGACAAATAGTTTGTGTAAATGGTAGGCGCCTACTAACCTAATGATGTCAGTAGACTAACATGGAGTTTTTGCTTTATTAACCTGGGCTCTGATAGAAGGTTGTGGTTTATAATAGTTATTTTGTAAAAATATTTGAATAAACCCTGTATATATGATTCGAGGAGTATCGAAGATATTGAAGTGTAGTAATACAATGACATTTGGTAATTTTAGGATTAAAATAATTCTAATACATATAGAAAAAATATATGTCTACAATGTCAGATTATTGATTTTTTTTTAAATCAACATTTATTTCTAAGTTGTCTTAATTCTCTAAAATGTTGTTGCTTTATGTCTCTAAAGCATAAAAGCTGGTGTCTATTTCCAATAATATAGAGCATTGCTTTAAAATAGTTGTCAATCCGTCTGAGCGTAGATATATATGTTGGTTTATTAAAGAAGCGTAAAGTAATAATAATTGTATATCTTTGTATAAAATTCCTCACACACATACCTTCTCCCCTCACATTTGCGCTGTGAAACTAGATAGAGGTGTTGGCTAATTTTTTAGATTCGAGGACATCACATAGCTAAGTTGGATCCCCTTGGTATTAACAGCGCAGATCTGGACGATCAGACGCCACAAGAGTTGGTGTACAAAAACTACAACTTTGGTAAGATTAACACCTATTAATACTACAGAAAATAACAGTTGCATTAGCGCACTCATGATAATTTTTTAAGTAATTTCTCGTTGCACGTAACTTTCGTGTGCCATTAGTAGTGTTAGTCCGTAGACTTTGTTAAATATGCTTTTTATTTCTTTCATCACGACTTGGCTGTCAGCTGCACCTTTATGGCTATTGATAACTTTTAACTGCTTACTTTAACGTACTTGTATATGTAAGAACAAAAAAATAAGATACAATTTAATACATTGATAACAAATGCACCACATATCTGGATCAGTCTGTCTCAGTCAGTCTGTCTACAATACTTGCATACTACTTATCACTCACACCAACTTTAAATCAAGTTTTGTTCCCCAATACATGACAAAGAATTTGATGACGAAACTGTGTTTCAAGTAGTTCATTGTATTTTTTCGTGACAGCTTTTTCGAATTCGTTGTATATTTTAACTAACTAGCTGGTCCTTCGATCTTGCCTTAACGTACACCAATAATGATCTGTCTACTATGGAGATATAGATTTACCAACTTTGTTTCTTCTTTGTATATCAATCTGAACCTTTACAATCATGATACATCGAACTTTCTTGGATTCTCTATTACATTACATCGAAGTTTCTTGGATTCTCTATTACATTATTATATAGAATTATTGAGCTTGCGGGTATTTGTAAATCACTTCATGATTTGTCATGTAAAAAGTTTTGTCCGTTTTAGTCTGATTCGGTGTTAGTGTGGTTTTGGAATCTCTCCTGATGAGAGTTGGTAAATGTAATATTAATGTTTAAGTCATCTTGAAGATCGCTTTTTCGCACGTCTAAAGCGCATTTACTGTACATGTAAGACCTTTCTTTTAAAAAGTTGCGGACGATATTATGGTGGTACTTTCATTGTTGTTGTCTCTAACGCAAAAAAGGTAAAGGAAGCAAAGAAGATAAATTCCGAGGTGGACAGACTAGGAAATCCTGAGATAGTTAGAAAATTTGAACACAAACTTCAAGAAAAACTAGAAGACCAAATGAGTAGTACTGTTGAAAACATAGATAATTACTGAAATGAGTGCGAAAATATCCTGAAAGAAGTAGCCACAACAGTTGTACAAAGTACTGGCTTATATACTTTATGATCGTTTACTAGTATATACTGAAGAAAAATAGGCAAATACCAATGTGGATTCCGAAAAGGAAGGTCAACAATTGATCAGATTCTCTTTCTCAGACAAACCTTAGAAAAGACATATACCAAGGTCTTTTCAAACGCATACTGGATTACGCCAGGAAGACAGTCTATCGTGTCTATTGTTTAACATCGCGATAGAAAGAGCCATAGAGAAATCGGACATAACAACCAGAGGTACGATCACCAATAGAAGTGTACAGATATTGGCCTACGCAGATGACATTGATATAGTAACACGGACAAAAAGAGACCTGATACAGGCTTTTGAAACATTCTAAAAAGCCGCGAAGACAATGGGACTGCAGGTTAACGTATCCAAAACAAAATACATGAAGGTCGCGAACAGCACACAAATAAGCGGCACCACACACATTCGAATGGGTCTCGGAGTTTATATATCTTGGAACACAACTAAATAACAGCAACCTAGTAAGCGTAGAAATTAAGAGAAGAATATACCTGGTGAACAGAGCTTACTTTGGTCTAAAGCAGTTCTTAACATCACACATAATTAGCAGAAAACCAAGATACTAATATATGCAAATCTTATTAAACCTGTCCTGACATACGCGTTAGAGACATGGACTATGGTAAAAAGCGACGAAGAACTGTTAGGCCGCTTTGAAAGACGAATACTTAGACACATATACGGATGAGTATTTGTCACATACGGACACATATACGGAGGACACAATTTTGAGTTGTATCAATGCTACGAAAAATGCAACATCGTCCGGTCTATTAAAATTAATAGACTAAGGTGGCTAGGACACCTTGAAAGAATGGACACTGGAGACTCCCAAAGACAGATATTATATCAAGAGCCAGTAGGAACCAGGAAGAGGGGCAGGATAAGATCTAGATTCAAAACTCAAGTCGAATATGACTTGAGGAATCTAAGAGTCAGAGATTGGAAAGCTAGGGCGAAAGATAGGGGGGAATGGACACTAATTCTTGAACAGGCCAAGACCCACCCAGGGTTGTAGAGTCAAAGATGATGATGATGATTACATTGTTGTCAGACATTGATCCTGTAATTCTTTTAATATCGTCGTTCCAGCTCATTTGCGGTCTTCCTCGTGGTCTTTTGGCTTCATATGGCCGCCAATTCCTGATTTCTTTATTAAATTGGCCATCCTTAAGACGTTCGTTATGTCCAGCCCATTTCTATTTCAGTCTAGCTGCCTTTTCGACAGCATCTTTTACTTTTGTTCTTTTACGAATGTCTTCAATGGCTTTATGTTCTTTAAGTAAGATACCCAGCATCTGTCGTTGAACGTTGTCATGAACGTTCTTAGTAATGCGGAATTATGCCTACATTTACATTATCTTCGCCAATGTTAAAATAATACATTTAGATAAATACAGTCGAAAAAATGAAAGATTACCCATGAACGATCATATCCATACTTACCAACTTACTCTGTATACTTATAATAAGCACACCTGTATGTTTTCTGCAGAAACGTATATTAGCGGAAAAATTCATCAAATACGTGGGCTATTGTGAAGTCCTAAGAAATTCTTATTTCCCTGGACTATAACTAGACCTCGGCCTCCACTATAAGTAGAGGAAGACCCCCTACTCTTTGGACTGTCGATCTCAAGAAATTTTCAAAAAATTGGATGAAAAGTGCTCAGATAAAGCACAATGGACAACAATGAGGGAGGCCTATGTCCAGCAGTGGACGCAAAGGGCTGAGTGATGATGATATCTAGACACCACAATTCCACACTGGACGCAGGCAGTATTTGCTTATATAGAATACGCTTGTTGTGGAATGATAACTCAGAGTTAACATTTTTCTGAACTTGTTGAACTCATTACATTTCGTCTTAATATGATCTTTTCACCGAATCTTGATAACGAGAGTCATGCCAAGGTATTTTGAAGTCAATTTACGTCAATTTTGATTCGCGGAGTCTAGTGCGTCATTTTCTTGTCCAGGTGGACATTTTGGATACATGGATTGACTATCTATATAAGTAAAGACGGAATACCAAGCGAATTACTAAAATATTGTATAGCAGCAATGACAGAACCATTAACAACATTAATTATCAAAATTATAAAACAATAGAATACAGGTAAAATGGAGAACTAACGAACTATACTAAATTCACAATCAAGATGCACTAGAAATAAACAAACCAAGACACATAAATGTTACGAGAAACACTCCCGAATCATGATTTACAATGTATAAACTTTGCAAATCATGATTTGGGAATTATACAATGTATATACATTGTAAATAATTATTTCAGAGTGCTCCTTGTAACACTTAACGTATCTTAGTTTGTTTATTTCTACTGCATCTTGATTGTGAATTGAGTATAATTCTACTGTTCAAAAAGGAGATAAAAAAAAAACAGCCAAAAAACTCCGGATGTTTAAGCTTTGTTAAATATTACCCTAAAACTTACAACTAAAATTGTACAAGAACAAAGGAATCGGGGAATAAGCTTAGCAAATCAACACTAGGGTTTTCATCCTGGAAGATCGTGTAGTAGTAATATTCGTTATAAAGCAAATTATTAAGAGTAAAATAGACCAGCATTTCTGTGTTTGATTGACTTGAAGAAAGCATCTGACAGAGTACATTAAAAATACTCAAAGATGTAATCCATCTTCTTTAGAGAAGTTCGCTTGGATATCATAAAAACTATTGAAATCATCTACCAAAACAACAAAATGGAAATCAGAATAGATGGACAGAACCTATAGACAAATGCAGTGGACATTCAGCCCTATGCTCTTCAATTTATTCATGGATGAAATCATTAAAAGTGTCAAGAAAGAGAATACAGAGTGGGAAATAATGAAGTAAAAATACTTTATTATGCAGACGACGCAATATTGATAGCTCAAGATGAAGATAGTCTGCGAAGACTAGTCCACAGATTCAACATAAGAACAAAAGAATTTAATATGGCAATCTCAACTTAGATGACTCAGAAACAAGAACCGACATAGCCACAAGGCAAAGCTACTGTAAATTGCAGAGAAGAGTGTACTGAGAAGAATTACAGGAAATACGCTGAAAGATCGAAAGAAAAGTGAAAACATTAGAAGACAATGGACACAAATGAATGAAATGAATGAATGGACACCAAACAGAAAAAATAATGGAATAACCACATAAACAGAATGGGGGTGACCGGTGTGGTCAAAAAGCAAGAGGTAAATCACCAATCGCTAGAAGAATTACCGGACGACTGCGCAAAATATTGAAATATTGAATGACAACTTCCCATAGAGGTATCAATCCGCCAATAAACAAGCAGAAGAGAAAGAAGAAGAAGTTGGAACTTGTTTTAATAGTATATTACAGTTTTCATTGAGCTTTCCATTGAGTCCTCTACAACCCTGTTATTAGGTCAAATCTTGGTGCTCTTTTTAGTTATGCATTTTGGATTGCTTTTAATTTCGTCAACAACTTCCTTAGAGGTAACCAGTGGGATTCTGTCAGGGTATTTGCTTGGATTGAATTTCGGCTATGAATCAAATAAACTTCTTGAAAGGTTGAAATATTGTTACAAGATATTCTGCAAAAGTATTTGCATTTTGTACATTATTAAGAGCCCAAGTTCTGTGAGGAACTTGGTTTCCGCTTGTTACTTTTTTTCTTCTTTGATATTGTGATCCTCTCCATCAGTTCTTCATTGTTAAATAATCAATTCCATATGAAGTTTGTGCTTCTAAGGATTATCTTATACAACCGGTAGCATACCACAGATCCTCATAATGTTGCATCCATTATTGTTCGTAATGACTTCTAAATGGGCTTTACTTTAATTATTTTACTTTATTTACATTTATGCTAATGTGAAAGCATAGAAATTTTTTTTAAATTTATTACTATTGATCACATACAGTTAGGAATAATAGAGCCGTGATGAATTTCAATATATTATGCAGTTGAAATCTTAGATCCAAAAGAATTTAATGAAATTTGTAAATATGTACCAATTCTGCATGATGTAAAAGCATTTTAATGTGCATGTTGTCTTATTTGTAATCTCTAAACTGTTCAAAACCCTTTGATTATTTAGTTTTAATCCAGTAACTTCGATCATCAGTTCACTAAATCCGTTCACTTACTAAAAATTGTAAAATAAACCCCTTAATACTAACTTTGTTACTTGTACACCTTGAATCGTTATCCTAATCTTAAACCTTTTGGTATGAAATTCTATAGAAGAAATAGACTGCAATCAATTAATACCGCAATGAAAGTAAATGGTAAAACCACGTAAAATATACAATCCCTGAGGATACGGCTCTAGCAGCGGAATATCTTAAAAGGATCTTCAACAAATGGTTGATACAGTGGTAAAAAAAAATTACATTAACACTGTAACTACAATTTTCCAGAGACCTTCCAGGCCGTAATAAACATGCCAAAGCGAAACGACGAAAGCTATCAGATACGAAACTGTAATCTGAGGATCTGTTCTTGAACTGTAAGAAGCCTGTTCACACATAAAAAACTTAGCATTGCAATAAAATAATGAAAATTGATCTTGTAGAAATCAGTGACATGAGCTGGTCAGGATCAGCAATTTGTATGAAGAACGACAGCGTATTATATTACTCTGGCAACACTGTAGGGACGTACCTTACAGGAATTGAGTAGGTATAATAGTAACTACAGAATTAAATTTACCATTTAAAACAAGCATATTACAAATATATCTTTCAGAAACGCAGAGAAGAAATATGTTGACGAAATAAAAGGACTTTATGGCAGAAAACCGTGAAGTTTTCGTCATTGTGATAGCGGATAATTGAGCAGAATAGAATAAAAGAAGTTTAAAGAACATTAGAATGAAGTTATCGGCATCTAAAATCCAAGTAACCATGCTACTTAGAAAAAAGTACAAAGGAATATCATCAGTGTTATTCAAAACCATTAATAAGCTCGAGTTCACACCTATCGATGTGTGTGTCGTGACGTCACAATTTTTCATTGGTTAGAAATTAATTTCTAATCAATGACAAGCTGCGACGTCACGACAACCGATCGATAATTGTGAACTCGAGCTTTATCTTAGTTTTGAATGAAGCTTGGTATATTTATTTTAATTTCTTTTAGATGGGTCTAGTATATTTTCTATTTGTTTCTGTTTACAGCGCATAGTTCTCACGAAAGAGTTAGTTTTCGCTGTTTACAATCATTGAAACATCTATTAATCTTCTCCTGAATACTTTTAAAATGTTTAATTTTTCTGATTTCCGTAAATGTTACATTCATGTTTATTTTCTTTGAATTTTATGATTTTCTGACAACTTGACAACATTGCTAATTGAAATCGATGACGTACTCTGGTAATTGTTTCGTCTCAGCTATACAGTTTTTTTATTATTTAGAAATTTTAAATAAAACAACCAGAAAAGCAAAAGGAAAAGTACCTAATACCTGACAGCCATGTTCTTTTTGTTTAAGACGCGTTAGATTTGTTTTTACTTCTTTTCTTATTTTTGTTGTTTCATCTGTTTTGTGTTCTTTTTGCTTATTGTTTTAACCTATCAGGCAATCAGTCGAGAACATACAGCGAAGAGTTGAGAAGGCAGGTCCAGCAATTTATGCAAAGTAAGCTATACTGTTTTTGTTTCTTTTTATTTTCAATGGTGTAACTTTCTTTCTCTTTGTCACATCCTAACAATGACCACAGATAAGAAGTTCTGACGGTTTTATAGGAAAGGCAAACAGTGGAAAGTTATGCCTATGGGTGGTAGGTTTATATGTAACACACATTTTATGAATGAAACTTTTGTTTTGAATAATTGTACTTTTTTCAAACGATTACGATGTTATAGATCTGTACAAAATATAGATCTCGTTTGGTTGTTAGAGGTTGCATTCCCATTTTTGCAGAAAAAGTTGTGTAATAACTTCAATAATAAAAATGCTTTTTACATGTTACAAATGTGTTTTTTAATGCCATCACGAAATGGAAAGTTTATTCGATCAAGTAATTTTTATTTTCTAAAAAGAATGCTGTATAAAATAGCAGCACAAGCATTTTAAAAGAAAAAAGAAGACGAAGACTCTTTTTATAAACTGCGGCTTATCATTGGTTTATTTTCTTTTGCTATGCTAGATTGTGCAAAATTAGGTAATTTTATGCAGCATGCGAAAATTCGTGCCTACAACTAAATTCGACATCCCACGGAAAACGCCCAACGTTGGAGCAAGTCATAAAAACGTCGGCCCCCATGAGTGGAGCCGGCGTAAAATCAACAAGAATGAAAGAGTATTCTATTGATTTGTGCTTCTTTGGAGTTTTCCAATGATATTTTGGCTATTTATAATAAACCGAAATCACAGTCAGACACATGAAGAGGTATGGGAAGCGGGAGAAGAAGAAGGATATCTAAATGCTGATTATAAGATCACATGTTTCCTCTGTTTTTCTCATTTGTGGCTCCTATACTCTCAGTTTTTTTTTCAGTTCTCTTTAATTCGTCCTCCCTTTCCTCTGATATCTCGTATCTATTAAATCTAATCTACATTGCAAGCTAGGAAGCTTTCAGATATTCTTGAAATTTTAAATCAGTACTTGCTGAAACGTTTCCCGGATCTGTGATAAACTGATTAATTTTTGCGGTTTAACCAATGAAAAGAGCAGAGCTTTTGTAATAATCATCTCCACAGGTTTAGGGGAGGAGGGAGATTTTGAAAACTATAATGTAACAAAGTGAAATTACAACAGGCAGTACACAAATAGTGAAAAATAATGTCGGAAAGCTTATTAAAAATACGAATGTGTGCGTTACATGTAAACCTTCTTTTGTATTTTTTTTATCACAAATGGGTTCGCAGCATATAAAGGTAATTAATGGTATTTCAAGTTTTTTATACAAGTTTTTAAAATTAGCATTGGAAGAATACAGGTCGTTGCAAAATTTTATATACGCCATTTGGAAAATATATTTTTGACTGAAGTTGAAGATAATTTTACTGATGACATTTCTCAAAGAAAAAAAAATATGTATAGAAAATATATAGGCAATTGTTTCAACAGTTTTTTGACTAAATTATCAATACTTAGAACTCGACAAATTTCTGTCCGTAGTCGGTTTGTAGCATTTGACAATAATGCTGACCCAAGGAAGAGATATAGTTCAAGCACTGAGGATTTGAAAATTGCTGGATTGTTGGATCTCATCGACGATTATGTTAGTAACGAAGGAGTAATCTAGGCAAGAATTTTTTTGTGTAACATGTTTTTAAATAATCTTTGTTATCGATCTTTTGTGAACTTTAATTCTGGGGGAAAATTTTTCGGAAAAACAAATTTGTTTGCGCTGATTTAGCAGATTTGACAATATTCACATATATTAAATTTTACGACGACCTGTTAATTCCGATCAGTATTCAACATTCCTTTAGCTCTTGTGTTATTTAATTATACAGGGTGCAAACCACTTATGGAATATTATATCTGTCACTGTTTTAAAGAATTATAAAAAGCCCTTGACCCGTTGACTTTAATATATAAATGTAAGCTTTTTAAATATAAATTTAAATGTCTACAAGTCCAGAATAGTCCATAAACTTGATTTTTAATGGAAAACCCTGTATATTTTTATTTAAAAGCTGCTCTCTACAGGCTGAACTCAACGAACTATATCATATAAGTTTTATGAATAATATAGGATAACCTTTTGAAATTATAAAATGTGGAAACCACTTACGGAATAACAAATGTTGTGTCCTTATCTTAGAAAATTATGAGAAACGCTGGAACACGTCAACTTTTAAATTCAAATATTAGCCCAGGGAAATAAACTTTTTTTTGTGACACTCCTCCGGCCAGGTAAACGACAGTTGTTTTGAGTAGTATGGACCTCTGTAACAAAAATCTATGTGTGTCCTGCAGTCGAGTTTTTGGACTCAATTAATTATTAACAAATTAAGGTCAAAAAACGAAAAATTTTTGCTTTTTTCGTCTATCAGCAAAAAGTAAAGCATTTGAACAAATTTGAGAATAAGAAACTTATAAAAGTCATACAAAAACCTTCAAAATGGTGTTTTATAAATGTTCCTATCTTTATTTGTTGCTTAGAAAGTTGCAAAATAAGTCAAAAATTTCGGTAATGTATATTAACTTTTTTTAAAATAAATTTATAACCTTTATATTAGATACAACGTTGGGCCTTGTGGTGCTTAAAATATGATAAAAATCATATAAGTTCGATCGGTCAAATAGTTTTTAAGTTATTTAAATTTGTCGATTTTTTGCTTATAAACAATTAGAATAACTTTTTAACCATTAACTGCAAAAAACTGATTTTTCCATATTTAAGACAGCCTGAATTTTTTACAAATTAAAAAAAACTACCTAGGACACTGTGGGACGGAGTTAGTGCCTTTTTTTATAAATTGATAGCATCTTTGTTTATATCAATTAAGAGGCCTTATTAGGGTCACCTGAAAGAACATCCTTTATAGTTTTAATGTGAAAAATTCGAAAAAGATTGCATTTTTATGGAACATATATAATTTCTAATTCTCAAATTTGTTTCAAATGCTTTACTTTTTGCTGATAGAAGAAAAAGCAAAAATTTACCGTTTTTTGACCTTAATTTGTTAATAACTAATTAAGTCCAAAAAATCGACCGCAGGAAACATACAGATTTTTGTTACAGAAGTGCTACTCAAAATAACTGTCGTTTGCCTGTTCAGTGTCACAAACAGGGTACTTTTTTTGCTTATTTCTCTGGTCTCTATGCATTTTTTAAACATAAATTTGAATGTACACTGTGAATGGCACTCACACAAGTCTAGCATAGTCCATCATCTTTATTGTTAACGTATATCCTGTATATGTTTATGTTTTAAAAAGGGACTTAACATCCTCATCTCAAAAAAAAGATCAGGTTGTTGAGGAGATTTTAAAAACATAAAATATATAGGATGTTATATTAAAAATAAAGATGTTGGATTTTGCTAGACTTGCGTGAATCACCCTGTACATTTAAATTAAAAGCGCACGGCTGAATTTAAAAGTTGACGTGTCCCAGAATTTTTTATAATTTCACAATGTAATATTCATAGTAGACTCTACAGGATATAGTTCGTTGAAATCAGCTTGTTAAGGAGCTTTTAAAAATATAAAAAATATACAGTGTGCTCCATTAAAAATCAAGCTTTTGGACTATTTTAGGCTTGTGTGAGTCACCCCGTACATTTAAATTTACGCTTAAAAAGCGAATATGTATATATAAAACTCGACAAATCACAGCCTTTTGTTTATAATTTTTTAAAACAAAGAAGAAATAATTTTATTCCATAAGTGATTTCCATCCTATATATAATTATACAAACAACATAATGTATGTATTACAGTAAAAACTTCTTAATTGATATGGCTAGTCATCCCTCTTGACTGCTTCTAACTTTTTAATTTTCGCTAGTCCTATAATTCTGCTACAAATCTAATGCTATTGTTCCTTGAGCTTTCTAATTATTCGCTTGCTTATTTAGTTATCGCGTTTGACCTAGAATAATGTTTCAAGCTGAATCCATTCTTCACAAATATTTTTATTTTTAAAGTTTATAGAGTTTAAGAGAAATATCATCTAGATAATTATTTATAGAGTTTAAAAGCATTTTTTTATTAATGCAATCTAAAAATATATCCAAAGTGGTGTAAAGAGACTTTTTTAAGTGTGTATTACATAATATCGATAACACTGTTGTGATAAGTAGCATCCAAAATGCAAGTACTGGTAAATAGGAATATGATCTTTGTAATTAGACAAAATTTGACCTATTGAAAAAGGATCATATTTTGCATACAAATAACTGCTTTAACTGCAGTTAAAAATTCGCGTTTTTAATAGAAGTTTTCCTATCATTTTAAATAAAATTTATGTAATAAGTTTCCATTTAAGACTTCATTAAGTCTTACAAGTAAGATGTCCAAAATTTGAAAACTCTGTTCCACTGTTCCAAGAAATGTTTCCACTCAGAAAAGGGCGTGGGAAAAATTCTGGACTGAAATGATTTTCTGGCACTTAATGCAAGATTTCCTATCAGCATCATGCCCAGTACTCTAGCCAACACACTATCACTAATTGCTTGCATTTTCTTGTACATACCTACTGTAAGCACTGCTCTGTCAGTCAGCGTATTTTTTGACCAATCCCGTCATTTTCGAATGCACTATTTAAAAAAAAAATAAAATTCTTCGAGGCAACCATAAGACAATGCAGAAGATTGAGTATTGAATAGATGGGTGGAATACTCTAACCAGGCACTTAATATAGAGGAAGATGAAGAAAACCTGGAAGACGAAAGGGATGAGGTAAGGGGAACAGACAAGAGGGAAGAGGAACCACCAACGATTCTTGAAGTTAAAAATGCATTTAAAAAACTAGCCAAAAAAAATCACCCGGAATAGATAATCTCCCAGCTGAACTATGTAAAGAAGTTGGCCATGATACCATAATAGCATCTTAGTAGCTTATAAAAGAAATATGGACACAGAAATCCTTCCCGAATGATTAGAATATTGGAATACTTTGCATCATAGACAAAAAAGAAAATATCTTTGAATTACGCTTCTAAATGCTGTGTATAAAATATTTTCCACAGTACTGTATCAACGTATGGCACAATATGCACAACGGATAGTAAGAAAATACCAGGCTGGTTTCAAAGGTGGTAAATCTACAATTCATCAGATCGCAACCCTGAAACAAATTTTAGAAAAAACACTGGAATATGGCATAGATACTTATCACATATTTATATTGTAGTATATTTATATTGTTCTAATTTATTTGTCTTTATTCTAATTTATTGTCTATATTCTAATTTATTAAAACTCACGATAACTAATTACTAATTTATTAATTAACTTTACAACTATTTACGTTTCGTTACAATTCAATCGCGTTTCCCGATCTTCTTATGACTGACTTCCAAATAAAAAAAATGTTTCGTTTATATACAAAAACTGTTGTTATCTCGAAAGTTCGGCGACCTTCTACATTATAATGGAACTCCATCGAATAATCTCGTATGTTGGTGAAGCCGCTCGACTCGTTTTTCAACTGTTTGAAAATCCTCGAGACGTGAATGACTCATAAAATTGGGGTCTAAAGGTTTCTGTAAACAACTTCGAATTTACTGGAACAGAAAACAGAATTAGTCATAATATATTTATAGTTATAAACGCCAAATTATCGTAACAATATACTACAAAGCAGCCTACGACTTTGTGAATAGAAGAGAAATGTTTAAACCTATTCAGTTGGTAAATATAACAAAACTAACTCCAAAAAGGTGAATGTAGAGTACTTCTCCAGGGAGACCCTCTCCTGTATACTGTTCAGTCTGGCTCTGGAAAAAGTAATGCCTGTGTCACAAACCACAACCATTGGTTTAATATATAATAAATCAGTGCAAATCCTTGCCTATGCTGATGATATCAATATTGTTGGGAGAACGGAAAACGCTGTATGAGAAGCGTATGTAGCATGAAAAGAATCAACTACAAAAGTGGGTTTAATAATACATCAACAAATCGAAGTATGTAAAAATAAGCACGCGTCCACAAATCCTACGACCACTTATAGAAAACGATGCCATCGAAGCAGTGAACGAATTTGTATACCTGGGAGCGCTCCTTAACACTGAAAATAATACTACAGCAGAGATTAGCCGTAGAATTTGCACGGCCAACATATGCTATTTTTGGACCTAAATCCACAATTATATCGAGAAATACAAAAATAAAACTATAAAACGCCTAGTCTTAATATATGGTTCAGAAAACTGGACCCTAGCACAAAGAAATGAAAACATGTTAGGATGTTTCGAAAGAAAAGTACTAAGACGAATCTATGGAGCAGTTAATGACAATGGAGTGTGAAGAAGACGATACAACTTCGATCTTTATTGAATATACCAAGAACCAGATATCGTAAAACATATTAAGATATGACGTCTGAGGTGGATAGGGCATATAATGATATGGGTCTTGATAGATCCTTTGGTTAGAGAAGAAGAGGAAGACCCAGAACAAGGTTCCTTGATAACATCGATGAAGACATGAGAAATAAAAGTGAAGTCCATACAATTCTAAATCTTTCGAATCTGAGCTTATACCAAAAAACATATTTTTTTTAATAAAAATAAGTATAATAAGAATTACTTTTTTTGAATACCGTTTTGGATATGTTTTTAGTTTGTACTTTCATCATTATTATTATTTCACGTTACAATCAACTTTATATTAGGTGTATTTCAATTATTTTTTACATTTTTTTTATAAAAAAACAACATTAAAACCTTTCGTTTTACATAGTTTATGTACAATACTTAATTTTTTCTTTGGTTTCTGACAACTTCACGATTTCACGAAACCCAACACCCGTTACAGTTTGGCAACACTGTAGCTTCTAGAATAAAGTATTAATTTATGTGTTTATAGAAATGAAATGTCAACAGTTATGAACGCCCTTAAGAACAGCACGTATAATTTGTCTGAACATCCTCAAATCGTGTCGAAAACTTGTATGTTTAAAAATGTTGTCCTCTTATTTATAACATTGTTGATCCATCCTCGTCGTTATTGCTTCTGCTTAGCATTCTACAAATATCAACAGTGTTGCCGTTCTAGATCTCGTATTATTACTGACAAAATTAACAGAGGCATATCAGATGAAAAAATTAAGTACCGTGTACGTCGTTTATTGCTCATGGTAGGTATCATGGTTGAAGTATTGCGTGGTGTTGTCTTCGAAATTGGTTTTATGTTGATTTTTCATAGCTTTTCACCAACAAAACTGTCACTTAAAATAAAATGAGAGAATTGTGGGTAAGTATAGTAAAATATATAATTCGTGGGGTGCACCACATATTCAAACATAAATATAAAAGCTTTTGGTTATTTGTCCGTAAATGCTACCGCGAAGAGTTTTCTCTGTAAAATAGATATGTGGTAATTTACTGCTGGAAGGCATTAATAGACAAATCGACAAAGGTAAAAGAGATTTTAACAAGTTTTTCTTATAACCTAAAAATTCTACTTCATTGTAGCCAACAAAACAACAAAGAGTTACTAAGTATTAAGGGTAGATAACCCACAATAGACCCTGACATTTTCAAAAGTGGACAGTGTGCACCATAAAATATTTTCAATATATAAATTAATTAATAACAGCTACCGAGCCAAGATTAACTGTCGTTGGTGGTTTGGAATAATTAAAATTAAAAGAGAATAGACCATGACATATCGTGTATTATCGGATTGCTTATAACAGCTTTTCTTGGTTCTTCAGCGACTTGAGACTTCATGAACTATTAATCTTTAGATAATCAGAAGCTTTTATTGACTTTAGTTTTTGTACTAAACATTTTTTAACAATCTTATTTTGACTGTAGAGGAAACCGATATGGATAGAGTATTTAAATTGCCATCAACGACATTTATCGGTGGAAAAGAAAAATCCTTGCCTTTGAGAGAAATACTGAGACGACTGGAGTTAACCTACTGCAGACATATAGGTGTTGAATTCATGTTCATCAACAGTTTGGAACAGTGTAACTGGATCCGACAGCGACTAGAGACTCCTGGCGTTACAGATCTGACACCCGAAAAGAAACGACTTATTTTGGCGAGGTTGACGAGAGCTCATGGGTAAGTCATGACGAAATTATCATAAATTCATCCAGAGATTAATAGATAGTCAATTCTATTATGAATATATTGCATAAAAATTTGACTACTTAATTTATTTCTCAGTTTTTTTGACATTACATTTTATTTTTAGATTCGAATCGTTCTTGGCCAGAAAGTACTCATCCGAAAAACGTTTCGGCCTCGAGGGATGCGAAATCCTTATACCTGCAATGAAAACTGTGATAGATAAATCAACAGACTTAGGTGTAGAAAGTATAGTTATGGGTATGTCCCATAGGGGGCGTCTTAATGTCTTAGCTAACGTTTGCCGCAAACCTTTGCATCAACTGTTTACCCAATTCGCAGGCTTGAAATCTGCTGATGATGGTTCTGGTGATGTCAAGTACCACTTGGGCACATACATTGAAAGGTAAGGTTTTATATATCTCACATTCCACACAAATGTTGACACCGATTAAAATTTATTTTTAAATGAATAGAAAAATTTGTCTTTTTCATCTTCTAATGCAAAATATCACTTTTATAAACTAAAATATTGGAAAATTGAAAATAAAAGGGCACACATTTGTCGTGATGAATTCGAAGTTATATGTCTTTCATTTATAAACTGGTTATATTGGTTTGTTTATTGTTTTCAGATTGAACCGTGTTACAAACAAAAATATAAGACTAGCTGTAGTAGCAAATCCCTCCCATTTGGAAACTGTTGATCCTGTTACCCAAGGAAAAACCAGAGCCGAACAGTTCTACAGAGGCGACGGAGAAGGCAAAAAGGTAAATTTCGGAATAATCAAGTGTTTATGTGCTTAGTATTTGTGTTTATGAAGTGAAGCTACTTGGAAGATTAAGTTTTGCGTAAATTAGGTTTGTTTCCTTAATATGAACATACTAGAGAAACTTAATTACAAACAACAGTCAAATAGCCAACGCTTTATCGACTTATTTCAGACATATTCAAGTGATTCCGTACATGAACCATTATTTGTCGAAAAAAAAGAAAATAGAAAAAGAGGTGAAAATTACAGATTCCATCAGTCCGCTAAATGTTGCAATAAATATGCAAGAACTAAACGAAGCACTGCAAGGACTTAAATACTCTAGCCCTGGACTAGATGAAATTCCAAATTGTTTTTTAATTAATCTTCCTTTAGCTGCTAAGAATCTACTCTTAGATATATTAAATTTTTTATTTTCGACTTAAAATTTACTAAATCCTGGAGTACCACTACAATAATTCCTCTTTTGAAACCTAACAAAAATAAGTCAAACCCGGAATTAATAGACAGTTACAATTCTTTTTAGAATCAAAAAATCTAATAGTTAATCAGCAAAGCAGTTTAGGAAAAATAGAAGCACAACTGACAATTTAGTGTCGCTAGAATCGGCAGTTAATGAGGCATTTGCAACTAATCGACAAGTTATAGCTGTCTTCTTTGATATAATAAAAGCTTATGATACCATATGGAAATATGACGTTATTGTTCAATTACAGCATTGGGACATAGATGGAAATTTTCTAGCATTCGTCAAAAATTTTCTAGATGACAGAAATTTCCGAGTTAAATCAAATCAGGAACTTTCAGACTATACACAAGAAAATGGCGTACCCCAAGGATCTACACTATGCGCAACACTCTTTTTAGTTGCAATTAACGATATCAAGAACAGTATCCGAAACCCTGTTAAAGCAATCCTATATGCTGATGACCTCGTAATATTTCTCATAATAATCTTAATATGGCATCAAACAATATTCAACTTTCTATTAATTCTCTACAAGATTGGTCTAAAACAACAGGACTGAAATTTTCTACGGTTAAAACCAAAGTAATGTGCTTTTCTCGAAAACATCAAATTGTTGCAAATCTTCCAAAATTAACACTGTATGATCAAGTTTTAGAAAACGTTGAGGAACTTAGATTTCTAGGTATGATTTATGATTCAAAACTTACTTGAAACAAACAAATCGAATTACTTAAAAAATCATGTTTACAGAACATAAATATTCTTAAAGTACTAGCAAATCATAACTGGGGCGCAGACACAACACAGCTACTAAATATTTACAAATCCTTAATCCGCAGTAAATTAGATTTTTGATCAATTGTATATAATTCAGCTGACTCAACATTAAAAAAAATAGATATTGTACAAGATACCGCACTAAGACTAGCTCTAGGAGTCTACAGAACCAGTCCAGTTGAAAGTCTTTACGTAGAAGCAAATGAATCTCCACTTTTTATTAGAAGATTACGTCTCAGTTTACAATACGGAAGCAAGCTATCAATTAATCCAAACAACCCGGCCTACCCCTATGCTTTCTCCATACATTCTAATTACAATCAAAATCCTAATCTTCGACCATCATTTAGCAAAAGAAAATTAGCAACTTCACATATCCGGGTATTATGCATACCAATATTGATTATGCTCCCCCTCGGACTATACAAATTCCATATTTTAACACAGATTTGTCAACTTATAATAAGGACAATACCCCTTTTTCCCCTCTTTTTCTCCAATACTTCTACAATATTAAAAATAAATATTCATCCTGTCAACTAGTTTATACCGATGCATTAAAAACACCCGAAGTGGAAACTGTAGGATCCGCCATTGTCACAGAGAATTCTGTGCTCAAATTTCCACTACCTAAAGACTACTCAATATATTCTGCTGAACTTTTTGCTATATCCAAGGCAGTACAACAAACTCTTAATCGACCTGAAGACATGACAGTAATATTCAAAGATTCCTTAAGTGCAATCCAAGGGAATTCAGAAAATATATCCGAATCATCTGATTTTAGAACAGATTAAAAAATACGTTGTGACTACAAAATAATCATAAACAACTACATATTGTGTGGATACCATCTCATGTGGGGATACCAGGAAATGAGATAGCTGATCAAATGGCCAAAGAAGTTTGTAAAATGGGGAGATCCGATGATAGAACTAACCAAATTTCCCACTCAGATATGAAAAAATGTATATCAGCGAAAACACCAATTTTAGTAAAGCGAAGGGACCAAGTTGTAGTACATCGTATTCGAATAGGACATACCAGACTGACGCACGAACACCTACTAAGGAAGGAAGCTCCTAGAATATGCTACGCCTGTGACATGTAGGCCACATTGTTATAGACTGTCCATTATATCAAATGGAATGACAAGCTACTGGAGTACCAAGTGATATAAAGTACGCTTTAGACAGTGCGGATTGTGACAAAATCATTAAGGTTTTAATGAAAACGATATTGTATAATCAAATATAAGTGATACTTCAAGAAAAATTCAATTCAATTATAATCAACTTTGTAAAAACTTTATAGTTTATATTTTATATTAATCATTATAATATATTATAGTCTATATTGTACCACCACTAATAATAAAAAAAATATAAAAATCCCAATAAAAAAAAATGAACATACTAATTGAATCACATATTTCAGAAACCCCATAACTCCATTTTTATAAAATGTTGAGAAATTAGAAAAAACCTTATTTCATGAAATATTTTTAAAAACCTGTTGTGCTTTTGTAATAAAATCATGAGATTAATGTGTTTTAATCAGTTTGCATAAAAAGTGGTGAATTTTAGCTTTATATTATGTTTTTTTTTCCTTTTTTACTTTTGTGGATTTTTGGGGTTTTTGAATATACACATTTTTCAAAGATGTAAAAATAAGAAAACAAGTTTTATATAAACATTTATTCAAAAATATGGGCATACAGAATAATATATCAGTAGTAATCACTCATCTGGTTGTATTATTTCATTTGAATCTCCCTCGCATGTTGGCAAATTAAAAATTTCTCCGTAAAAGTCCTTGACTTCTTCATTATCTGGTAGATACTTTTCCAGTTTTCTCAAGTCTTGCATCTTCTTGATATTAATAGGAATATGTCCTTCGGTGTACGCTTTTCTGGTAGGGAAACTAATAACATCCTTGTTGCTATTTCGTAGCCGAAAAGAATGATGTATCAAGCCATCTATGTACTCTTTTGCAATAACAATTCCATCGTGATCACTCGAATGAATAAAGTGTCGAAAGTTGGATATTTTAAAAGCAATTTTTTGATCTCTTGGGATATTTCTGCCCAAAGATTCATTGGAGAGCATTGTCTTTTTAAAATACGTGGGCCACCATCCTTTAAAGTTCAATATGTCATCAGAATTCGGCAAAACTACAGTAAATCGGTTTAAACTCTTGTTAGATGTTATGATAAGCTCTACATACTCTTTTAAGGTATAAATCCTGTCTGATTTTTTAATTTTCCTTTTAAGAACGGAAAAATCCCGATCACACGGTAGAAATGAATGTCCCCGTGTGGGATAATATTGTTCAATCTTTTTGAATCTATTGGTTGAAACTAATGCAGAAAAAAGTGTAACTATTGTATGGTTCTTGTTCTGGGCGGCACATGCATCAGAAAAGAAGTGAAAATGGTTAATATTTTTAAATTCTGGATTGTTGTCAAGAAAATGTAATAAAAATGATACAACTTCATTAGGCCCTTTAGTTCCTGTTCCCTCATGATACACATAGAATGTTACCTTATCATCTTTCAGATTATGAATACATAAAACATTAACAGTAAGTTGTCTTAAATAGAATGTTTCCTGGACAGGAATAACTGGTAGTTGCAGGTTTTGCATATAATCAATGCAAATACCACCTACATTCTCATCTACTTTACAAAGTTCTGAAATGGTTTTAAGTTTGTTATAAAATTTGTTTGCCCGTTTCTTATGAACCATTTTTTCTGCCAGTGCCACTCTTTTTGCTGTTTCATTTAAGAATTTACTTTTTATTTTAGTTTCTAACTCTTCACATGTAGAGCAGGTGTCGACTTGTGGGCGACCGAAAGATAATGAAAATTGTTCTTTAAAAATCTTTTGATAATATGAATATTTAACGTTTTGTTCTGGGTGAACCTCTTTAAACAACTTATACATTATAAAAATATTTAATTTTTCATTTAGATACCTATATTCTCTACTAGTATAATGGGCCGTTTTGACGGAAACGAAGCAATATGTTGTATGATTGAATCTATAACAAGTCCTGACTTCGCATTGCCAGATTTATTTTTACCTCGTTTATCTATAGGAACTTGCCCCTCTCGTCTTAACGTGGTTAAGCGACGCAACCGATCATTAGTAATGCCAAAAATGGCAATAAAAGCTTTTCTACAGATTTTATTTGTACCTGTTGGTCCCTGAATTGTATATTTAAAAGAAGCTAGTCTATCAGGCTTGCAAGAAATATCAGCTGGTTTTTTGCGCCTTCGACGTGCAACTTCATGGACTGAAATAAGCGATTGTAGCAAACAATCTTGTTCGTTCTTGGTGTTAAGGCTCCTGAAGTTTCGAAATAATTGAATGCGTGCTTCTTCAGAAATTTGTAAAAAGCATTTTTGGCGACATCTAAAAATAAGTATCATTCAAATTACGATAATAAAATATTAGATATTGTCTAGCTAGTTAGTAATATTTTAAAGTTTTAAGGCTTACTTGCAGTCTGGTCCTTGGTTCACTTCAGGCGCCAAGACACCACTCCAGCGTTTATAGGCAGACCCTTTAACTCTAGAGTTTTTAATAACTTCTCTTTTATATTCACTGATATTACGTATTCCACGCTTTTTTTTGCGCGTTGAAGACTGATTTTCAATTTCCATTACTTAAATTATTATTAATTTTTACTGTAATAACAACTAACCATATGTAGAGATCACAAATAAATAATGTGCATAACCTCAAAAACAAAAACCTGTCATGTCAAAAATCAGTGTGTTCAAATATTATATTTTAGAAACACCAAAATTCCTGGAGTTTTGGTGTTTCTGCAATACATGAAATTTTCATCTGGCAACAAATGTATGTAAATTTAGTGAGTTTTGGGGTTTCTGTTTACTGTTAAGTGCGTATACCTATATACTACCAAAAATTACAGAAAACTGTAATTTCATAAATTTGTGATTTTTGGGGTTTCTGAAATACGTGATTCAATTAATATCCAGTTGAGATTTTTGAAAAATGTTTACTGTCTAAGAGGAAATAGTTTTGATTGTGAAGATTTGCTTTTATTTCGATCTTTAGAAGAGAAGCATTGTTGATGCGAGCAGTACTACATTCGAAGTAGTAAATCAATGCCCTACTGAGATGGTAGAGCAACATCTACTTCTATATACTTTTACGGTATTGGTTTTAAAACTTTTTTCAGTAAAAACTGGCAACTGTAAATAGATACTTTGTAACTCTAGGATTTTTGTAGCATAAATATGTTAACCGAAAACTTAAACAACTGATTTGTGTTATTTTTAGGTTATGTCCATACTCTTACACGGTGATGCTGCATTCTCTGGCCAAGGTGTTGTATTCGAAACTATGCACTTGTCAGAACTACCAGATTACACAACTCACGGTACCATCCATATTGTTGTTAACAATCAAATTGGTTTCACCACTGATCCTCGTTTCTCCAGATCTTCACCATATTGTACAGGTAATATAGCATTGTATTTCTATTTTTATAAAATACATTTAAATTTATTTATTTAGAAAGCTCAACATGCCTCGAAGGCCTAGGGCTAAACTAAATTAATATAATACTAATATATTCCAATACTTGTATCCAGTGAAGTGATTTTGTGTAAAAATCATGCTCCTTGCCTACTACATTAACTTGTTTGTTGCTAGTTCTTTCCAACTATCAATTTCTTCTTTTCTGATATCTTCCTTTACGCTATCAGGCCATCTTTGTCTGGGTCGTGCTTTTCTTGTTTTCGTGATTGGACCCGTTTTAGGATCATCTTTGGCATTCTCTTCCTTTCATTCTCATCACGTGCCCTATCCATCTCACTCTCTGTGCCTTTATGAAGTGGCATGCTTGCTTTGTTATACAATCCCTCTAACTCCCTGATTATTCTTGTGAGCATTTTCCTTTACCATCTTTCCAATTTCTTCGTATTTGCTTTTTATTGTCCATACGTCACTGTGGGTCTTATTTCCGTTTTACATATCCTTAACTTTGTTTTTCTCTATACATATTTGAATTTCATTGGTAGTCTTAGGCTTTCCATATTTTTATTTCCATTTGCCAATCTGGCATTCAGTTCCCATTCTTCCTGACTCTTCCCCCCAGATACTGACATAATATCCCCCAGATACGTAAAATGGACCACTCTCTCGAAATTCCCTTGATTCATTAGATATGAAAGTAAACTTCACTAGGAAACTAAGTTCCTGTATCTGGCTGTATACCATATATCACAAAAAATTTATTTCAAATCCTTTATAAAAGGTATATAATAAAATAACCAAACGGGCTATCACAAAACGTTTTCGAATTGTTAAATCCATCATCAGTGTAAACGAGGTATACATGCTATGAGCCACCAAAATATATCTGTCAAAACCCTTTAAATTTTATAAATTTATAGTTGTTTTACATTGTATATGGTTACAGATTATGATGTTTAAGTTACCGTTGGAATTGGTAACATGGCGACGTATGACCCTACATAGGTAAAATGGTCCTGAGACGAAGTGTCTTCGAGGACCTGCGACCTGAGGTCATACGTCGCCATGTTACCAATTCCAACGGTAACTTAAACATCATAATCTGTAACCATATATCATGTAAAACAACTATAAATTTATAAAATTTAAAGGGTTTTGACCCATATATTTTGGTGTCTCATAGCATGTATACCTCGTTTACACTGATGATGGATTTAACAATCCGAAAACGTTTTGTAATATTATTGTGATAGTCCGTTTGGGTATTTTATTATATACCTTTTATAAAGGATTTGAAATAAATTTTTTTTGAAAGTAAACTGTCCCTCTTCTTTTTGCCCTGTATCTCCGAGTATCATATACTTTGATATTTTCTGGTTTATTTCTAGGTCAAAATATGTTGCTCCTTTTCTAATCTTTTTATAACATTTCTTAATTATTTTCTTGTTTTTGTTAGGATAGTAAGATCATCAGCGAAGGCCAGACATTGATGTTCATTGTTGAAGATGGATAACGGATCGCCCTGTCTAAGACCTCTGTTCATTTCAAATTCATCCGATAAGAATCATCCTCTCCATACTACATGATTTTGTGTGCTATGCAGAGTCATTCTTACTAACCTACTAACTTCTTATTCTATCATACGGTTGTTTAAAATCTATGAACATCACATAAAGGGTTACCTTATGTTCATAATGTCACTTTTACTGTAAAAATTGGATCTACCACTGATTTATTGACTCTAAAACGGGCCTGATACTCACCTAGTTAATTTTCAGCCAATTTGTTGAGTATATCTCTTGGCCAATTTGTTGAGTCCTGGCTAATTATTTGTAACAAGTATCCAATTATTTAAAAGTCCATATTAATCCAAAGTATTTAAATAGTGTACGCAATAACAAAAATATATAAACTCCAAATATATAATAAATCCAAGAAGTCAAAAGAAATTGTCCAGAAAGAACAGATTTTACAATTAATAAAGCAAAAAAATTCCTCGCCAGATATTCGGGCTTTTATGAGCAATCTAAGAAATAAGTTTATAATCAAAAGAAACTTTTTTATGTACTACATATAATGGGAATAAACTACAATATGAATTAAAATTTGACGTTTCGGTGTCTTCACTCGATACTTTGTGATATATTTTAATCGAAATTGACGTTGAATATAAGCGATACTGTTTTTGTTTAATATCTAATCGCTTGTTTAGTCGAACCTACTAAACATGTACCAAAATTTAACCAAATGTTACCGGAAATTATAATTTAAGCATGTGTTAGCTGTGACAAGTTGGCTTAACACAGACACAGGTATCTTTTACTACTACTTCAGGTCTTTGTAGACAACTACTTTGACATCTCACGGTAATAAGGACCATTCTTGAAGAATACTTGGACTTACTCTAGAGGTTATCAGAACTTTTTTATCGGGATAAATTGTAGTCAGTTAATGACAGTACATTGTTTTTTTTTTTAGATGTTGCTCGTGTAGTTAATGCACCAATATTCCACGTGAACGCAGACGATCCGGAAAGTGTCATCCACGTATGTAACATCGCTGCAGAATGGAGAGCCACTTTCCATAAAGACGTCATCATAGATTTGGTTTGCTATCGTAGAAATGGACATAACGAAATTGACGAGCCGATGTTCACACAGCCTCTTATGTACAGAAAGATCAAACAGACTAAAGCCTGTATAGATAAATACGCTGAACAACTGATCACTGAAGGTAAGCAATATAATCCTTTTTAGCATCATCCGTTTTGGATTTGAGCTGTATTGGATTTAGCTGATCCAGCTTTCGACTTCTTCTTTGGAGTCGCCTTCAACTCCTATTTTTTAATCTCTAACTATTGTTTAAACAGGAATCGTTACCCAAGATGAAGTGAAGGATGTTAAAGCAAAATACGACAAAATTTGCGATGAAGCTTTCGAAAGAGCTCAACAAGAAACTCATATCAAATATAAGGATTGGATCGACAGTCCCTGGTCTGGTTTCTTTGAAGGAAAAGATCCCTTGAAAGTTAACCCCACTGGAGTTAACGAAGACACCTTGGTACACATTGGAAAACGATTTTCTGCTCCACCACCAAATGCCACTGAATTCATCATCCACAAAGGTAAGTGATTTATAATAGAAAAACGTACATTTTTACATTAACATATATTAAACTTTATATCATTGAATTAATTATATGTTTTTACTACACCACTGTTTTTACATAGGTATTGAACGTATTCTCAAATCCAGGATGGAAATGGTTGAAAATAGAGTTGCTGACTGGGCTCTTGGTGAAGCCATGGCTTTCGGTTCTTTGTTGAAGGAAGGCATTCACGTTAGATTGTCTGGTCAAGATGTTGAGAGAGGTACTTTCTCACACAGACACCATGTTCTACATCATCAAACTGTTGATAAAGCTACATACCGGTAAGATATTCTTAAATATTTTTTAACTGTATGCGTATTGTATGCAGCCATAGAGAAAAATCAGTATTGGAATATGCTCTGAAATTTAAATGCCTTGGTTGATACTTCAGCCAAATTCAAGCAAAATTGTGTGTGAGTACATACTCGTGAATCCTAGGTAAATAAGGCTTCTACTCACAATCCGTTATACATTTTTATTAAAGTTGGTAAAATAGAATGGGCTACGGGTTTCGCTGTTTACAAAATTTTACAGCATCTTCAGGCCCTCAAGAAACTAAGGCTAAAATACATCATCATCATCCAGCCCCATTTTCACATCCATTGTTGGATATAGGCCTCCTCCAAACGTCTCCAGTTCTCTCTATCTTTAGCTGCTGCAATCCAGTTTGTTTCTATTCTCCTTAGGTCATCGGTTCATCGGGTGGGTGGTCTGCCTCGACTTGGCTTTTCGGCTCTTGGTCTCCACTCCAATAATATCTTCGTCCATCTTCCGTCTTCCATTCTAGCAACATGTCCAGCCCACCTCCACTTTTGTTTATTGATTCGCAGTATAATATCGTCTACGCCAGTTCGTCGGCGTATCTACTCATTTCTCACGCGATCTTTCAAGGTCAGGCCCAGCATTGATCTCTCCATTCGCCTTTGTGTTACCCCCAGTTTTTTGGCAGTAGCTCTCGTTAAAGTTAGGGTCTCTGCTCCATAGGTCAAGACTGGTAAGATGCATTGGTTAAATGCCTTTCTTTTCAGGTGAATTGGGATATTTGTTTTAAAAATGTCTCTCATCCTTCCATATGCCGCCCATCCCAACGTGATTCATCTATTTAGCTCGCAGGTTTGGTTGTCTCTGGTTATTCTAATTTCATGACCCAAGTATGTGTATTTATCGATTAATTCGACCTTGTTGTTATTATTCTGTATCTCTTCGCTGGGAACCATATTGGTCATCATTTTGGTTTTCTCGAAATTTATCTCCAGCCCAGTTTCTTGTAGTATGTCATTCAGTTCTTGGAGCATGTCTTTGATCTCTCCCAGATTATCTAACAGAAGCACGATATCGTCCACAAAACGTTGAATGTTAAATCTTTCTCCATCGATGGATATTCCTTTTTCTTGCCATGTTAGTTTTTTAAATGCATACTCAAGAACGGTAATGAACAGCTTTGGCATCACCTTGCCTGACTCCCCTTTTTATCTTTATTTTATTAGTTGCAGAATGTAGACTTATGGTTGTTGTGGCATGTTCATATATATATTTTTGAATATATTACAATATCTGTGGTCGACCCTGCAATCTTGTAGTGCTCTTAAGATAGACAGTAGTTACACTGTATCAAACGCTTTTTTAAAGTCTACAAATATCAATGCCAAGGGACGGTTATATTCGTTAGTTTTTTCTATCAGGGTTTTTAGGCATTGCAGATGATCGTTTGTGCCGTAATTAGGGCGAAAATCAGCTTGTTTCCGAGGTTGATAAAAATCCAGCTTTGTCTCTAATCTGTTCGTTATTATTCGGGTGTATAATTTATAAAGATGGTTAAGGAGACTGATTGGTCTGTATCTTTCCAGGTCTGCTATATCTCCCTTCTTGTGTAAGAGTACAGTTATTGAATTATTCCAGTTTGTTGGGATATTTTGATTCCATAGGCATAGATTAAAGAGCTTTTGAATTTTGGCTATCAGTACTGACCCTCCTATCTTTATCGCTTCCGTGACGACACCGTCCTCCCCCGGAGCTTTGTTATTCTTCATTTTTTTTTAGAGCCTTGTAAATTTCGTCCAAGGAGATTTCTGGTTCCAAAATACATACAATGTTGTAAACTTTGAACGACTCATCAGAAAAATTGGTTGCTAATGGGTAACAATATAACTATGTACCCCTGAAATTTGAGAGCCAATGTAAAACAATAAAACTCACAACTTTCTGTTGTGAGGAAAACCCAATTCACAACAATTGGGAACCAATTGTTAGGTCTCGTTTAACTTAGTTTCTCAGATGTGAGAACGTCTTATCTTAGAAGTAAAGATGAAAAATGAGTTTGGCTGGGACAAATAAACCAATATATTAACTAATCATAGTTGTTGTACATAAGTAACTATTAAAAAATTGAAATATTAAATTAAATTTGAACAAATATAAAATAGCTTTACAAATATAAAATGATACTTAAGGCATCACTGGATGACTTGTTGGCTTCAAAGGATTGCAGGCTGTAGTGGTTAGTTGTTGATAATGTAGTTGAATTTAGATACTTTCCTCTTTAAGTGGCTATTCGGTTCTACTTAGCTGCTGCAGATATTGTTGCATGGTCGACCATGTGCTGCAGAATTCGTTAGCCAAAAAGGTCGATAAAAATTAGGCCGAAAAGACCCAGCAAACTAATCTCCCCTAAAATTTTTTTAACAACTCTCTTTGTAGTCTATAGTGTAATTGTCGTTGAAAAGAACATTAGACGAAATTTCAAAGGATGTATTACTTGCAATACGATATGGGTTAAAATTATTTTACAAAGTGGCACCCGGTCGCCATTTTTAATTATTACGTCTCTAATTCATAAAAATAAACAGTTCTTAGTTAGTTACCCATAAATTTAAGTTTATTGGTTAAAAAAATTTTCTGAGCCACTAGAATCAAAAGAGATTAGACCGCACTGCATTGTATGAGAAAAAATCATAAGTAATCTAATCATTGATCGCATTCTTTTTACAGCCCATTGTGCAACTTATATCCAGATCAAGCACCCTACACAGTCTGCAACAGCTCCCTCTCTGAATATGGTGTACTCGGTTTCGAACTCGGCTATTCTATGACAAACCCCAACGCTCTGGTGATCTGGGAAGCTCAGTTTGGAGACTTCTGCAACACCGCCCAATGTATTGTCGATCAGATGTTGTCTAGCGGACAAGCTAAATGGGTACGTCAAACCGGTTTGGTTATGCTGTTGCCTCACGGAATGGAAGGTAAGAAATTTTAAATTTTTAAATTGTTAAATATGATATTATATCCTGTCAGGATATTATGACCTCTTTTGCCGAATATATTATTTACATCGTGTTTTATTTTAGGTCAAGGTCCCGAACACTCCAGCGCTCGCTTAGAACGTTTCTTACAAATGTCCTCAGATGACCCAGACTACTTCCCACCTGAAAGCGACGACTTTGCCGTTCGTCAGCTTCACGATATCAACTGGATCGTCGCCAACTGCACCACACCGGCCAATCTCTTCCACATCCTCAGAAGACAAATAGCTTTGCCATTCAGAAAACCCTTGGTAATCATGTCCCCCAAGAGCTTGTTGCGTCATCCTGAGGCTAGGAGCTCGTTCGATGACATGGTCGAAGGAACCGAATTCCAGAGAATTATTCCAGATAGCGGACCTGCTTCAAAGAACCCCGAAGGTGTCGAGAAATTGCTGTTCTGTACCGGAAAAGTGTACTTTGATATTTTGAAGGGCATCAAAGAGAAGGGATTGGAGAATAAGATCGCTCTAACACGTGTTGAACAAGTAAGTTTGCAAAAATCGTTATGGCAAATAATAAACTGAGCAATTTAAAAATTGGACTTAACTGACACTAAATTTTATATTTTATGTACAGGATGTCCCTTTAAGAATGGTACATAGAATAGCTGAATCTCCTTCTTCAAATATTTTTGGCATCCTACTATTTTACCATAGTCCATGTCTCTGACGCGTATGTCAGGACAGGTTTAGAGTTAAGAGTTAAGAGTTTCATATATTAGTATCTTGGTTTTTCTGTTAATTATGTATGATATTAAGAACTGCTTTAGACCAAAGTAAGCTCTGTTCACCAGGTATATTCTTCTCTTAATTTCTACGCTTACTAGGTTGCTGTTATTTAGTTGTGTTCGAAGATATATAAACTCCGAGACCAATTCGAATGTGTGTGCTTCTGTCACCAGATCTTGTGGTGCCGCTATTTGTGTGCGGTTCGCGACCTTCATGTATTTTGTTTTGGATACGTTAACCTGCAGTCCCATTGTCTTCGCGGCTTTTTTGAATGTTTCAAAAGCCTGTATCAGGTCTCTTTTTGTCCGTGTTACTATGTCAATGTCATCTGCGTAGGCCAATATCTGTACACTTCTATTGATGATCGTACCTCTGGTTGTTATGCCCGATTTCTCTATGGCTCTTTCTATCGCGATGTTAAACAATAGACACTATAGACCGTCTTCCTGGCGTAATTCAGTATGTGTTTGAAAAGACTTTGACAATCTGTTTTGTACCTTGACTTTGCACTCAACTTTCGAAAGAGTTGCCTTTACCAATCTTATTAGATGCGACGGAATATCTAGTTCTGCCATGGCATTATAAAGTGCGCTTCTATCAACACCGTCATAAGCGCTTTTAAAATTTATGAAGAGGTGCTGGGTATTAAATTCCATAGTCATATGTCTTTTCTAAGGTTTGTCTGAGAAGTAAAATCTGATCAGTTGTTGACCTTTCTTTTCGGAATCCACATTGGTATTTGCCTATTTTTTCCTCAGTATATATTAGTAAAAGATCATAAAGTATAAGCCAGTACTTTGTAAGCCGTATTTAGGAGGGTAATGCCTCGATAGTTGTCACATATTAGTGGATCCCCTTTTTTGTGAATAGGTATTATAATACCTACATTCCAACTGTCTGGGAGTTTTCCTTCTCTCCAAATGGATGTAACAAGTTTTATTATGTATTTTTTTAGGGCGTTTACTACATACTTGAACAGCTCAGGGGGTGTAACATCTTCTACAGTGGATTTGTTGTTTTTTGCCCCGACCCCGAAAAGGTCTTACTGATGGTTATGTCTAAATATTGCTTCTTTCGTTTCTACTTTGCAGTGTTGATAGAGGATATCCATGACTGAGATATTTGCTTGTTCTACTGCAAATTAATATTCTTCTTGTAAATCACCTTGCTAGATATTACTAGCTCTCCCAGTTGATGAAGTGTACAGGGTATATGTGTGCTCTTTATCTAAACTTTTGGTATTAGCTGATTTCCCCATAGTTATTTGACTAGATGTCAGATCTACTCATGTAATTTCTCTCCATCCTCTTGGAGCATTGCTGCTCTCATTTTTACTGCCATCGTGGTAGCAGCTAGGATTGTAGTCTTGCTATTCCTTTAATAGGCAGTTATGGTGAATACTACGTGGTGTTGGTTAAAGTGTCCCACCAAAAAAGGGAACACAAGACAAATCCTAATATAACAAAAAAATCCTGAGAAAAATTGAACAAAAAAAATGTGTTTATGAACTAAAATTCTACTTTAAATAGATGAAAGAGATACAAAAAAAATTTCCCTCTCAAAACTAAAAATCTCTCTAAAATATCAAACAAGTAACGTTTATTACGTTCAATTGTCATTATAGATTAATCAAAAAACGTGCCACTCAATCGGATTGTTTTATTTTTTAGCTTACTCCTTTCCCATTCGATTTGTTGAAGCAAGAATGTGCTAAATATCCAAATGCTCAGATTTCTTGGCTGCAAGAAGAACACAAGAACCAAGGAGCATGGTTTTATGTCCAACCAAGATTCGAGACCACTTTGTCTGGACAAAGAGCTATTAGGTAAGTATTTGATTTTAAAAACTAAAGTAAGTAGATATAATCTGTGTCTTAGTACGGGAGTTGTTCTGAAGTTTTTTAGTAATGTATTACTCACTTTCGTATTTAATTTGCAATGTCTTTTTTGTTTATAAACATTTTTTAATTTAGAAAATTTCACTTTAAAGATCAAATATTTTCAAGAGAAACAAGTTAAACGTTTTCATCTACAATGCGTAGTTTTTTCACAATATTAAAATTAATGAAAAAATCAGTTTTTTGCTTAAATGTGAATAAAAAACCAAGACGCAGTAAAAATTTCGAAACTCACGAGGTGGTACGTCTTTTCTATTGACTTCCCACAGATATTCCAGTTAAAAAATAGCGCCCTGTAATTTAATTTTTAAATGCTTCGTTTCCTGAAGTAACTGTCACAATGTTCATGTCATTCGGATTATCATTTACCAAATTACAGTGCTTGAAGTGACTGTACTATTGTGATTTTTGTAAACATTGGATTGAAATCAATAATAATACATACAATTATTGTATGTGTAGATTTATTCTCCTACCCCTTCCGTCTGATGAGGCCAAGGGAGCCGAAATGATGACTTTGCAAAATTGTTATTTATATTTGGATAACCAAGTTGTGCAATTTAAATATTTACACATATTGATAATAATGTCCGGCCCAAACCAGGATCCAGAGAATTCTATAAAGCAATTTCCTCTGAGAAAAGAGGACATAGAACCAATTCCATCCATACACTGAGAGACAATCAAGGCCGTATGATAATCTACGGTAAAGAGGTAACTGAAGAATGGAAAGAGTATTTTAGGGACCTTCTAAACATCATACAGGAAGAACAGCGAATTATGAATGTTCTTGGGAAAAACACTTTTTTAAAAACTGAACTTCACAAATAAAACTTTTATTTTCGACTTACAAAGATTTTAGTAGCAACAACAATAAATTAAATCAGACTAAATTATAAATCAAACTAAACTACAAATCAGACTGAAAATATTGATTTTAACATGGTGTTTTTATAATTTTATAATTGCTGATCTTGCAGTCCAATACGTCGCAATTCAGTCCAGAATGATCGAGCGGTAGTCCCGTGTGGAATCCACGTGGTAGAATTTACTGGATGGTAGCGGTCATTGTACTGTAACTACTCCATCCCCTGAAGAAGTTTTGTGAGGGACGAACAGAACTGTTGGGTTGGCCTCTTCTGGAGCTTCGTGGCTGGAGTTGGGTTTTTGTTATTTGTTTTATACCTGTAACATATTTAGAGGCAGATTATTGTAATAAAGATATATAAAGGAGTCATCCAAAAACGATTATGGCTATGGTTCCATAATTTCGGGTTAATTGTCCTTGAATTTATGTGACTCTGGATTGGGGTTTTGAATTCGCATCTGGGCGGAAGATTGATGAGATATAGCTCAGGAGGAATGATTGTAGTAGAATTTGCGGTAGGTATAGAAAATAAATGATAATAAGTAAAGAAATTATCATGTAGGACAGAAAAATGAAGGATAAATATTGCTTCCTGGTCCATTAATTAGCCCTCTTCTTGGTCTGCCATAGTGGTAACTTGTTGAGAATATTTCTTGAGCTGATTTTAATTGGTATATAAGAGCTTGGTCGAAATTTTGTAAACTGCTAAAATACGGATGGCTAAGTCTATTTTGAATTGCTGTGGTTACTGCATCGTACTGGGTTTCAATTATGTATAATTCTTCCTTTATTGGTAGTAGTCTTAAAAATGCATAAAATCGTGTGTACTAGTATAAATCTTTGCTTGTCCCAGGTTGAGGGGAATTATTTCTGGATTGTCTTTCAGGTCCTTGATCTTCATTTCTTCTGCCATCGTCAAGGTGATCCTGTGGGGAAGGTTCAGAATTTGTTTTTGACTTAGGTTGGTGTTTTATGTTTTTCTTGTGAACTGTAGCTTTTGATGTATTTACAGTCACTTTGTTATTCCTTTTTATATGTTTTGCGGAATATCGCGGAAGTAATTTATTTCTGGTAACTGTTTTTCGTGTATAGATTTTTGTGCTGGGTTTTATACATAATAGGGTCTTGTCTTGTTTTGTTTCTATTTTCTATGACTTTATTTTTATTCTCTTGTATATGTTGGTTTACTTCCTTGTATAATTCCTTTGTTACATCTCTATGATTTTGAATATAATCGTTCAGTATTACTTTTTGTATGTCAACGTCAAAGGGATCTTTTGCGTCGATATGTCCGTTTAATATGTCAATGGGTCTTAACTTCGTTGCTGAATGTATGGAATTATTGTACCCAATTATAGCGTATAGCATTTGTTCTTTTATCGAGAGTTTTGCTTTGGTCTTCCTTAAGATTCGAAGATGTTCGATTAATGTAGAATGAAATCTCTCAATCATCCCGTTTGATTGCGGATTCTCTGGTGTCGTATAGTGGATTGAGATTTTGTGAGAGTCTACAAATTCTTGTATTACTCCATTTTTAAATTCAGTACCATTATCAGCTACTATCATTGTTGGGAGTCCATGATGTGTTATAAAAATTAATAGGGCGTTGAGTACATTGATTGCATTTCCTCCATTTATTGGGTAGGCTTGTCCATACTTTGAAAATGCGTCTATTATGGTTAAAAATTTCTGTCCATCAGCCTGGAATAAATCGATGTGAACTATTTCCAGTGGTTTAGTGGGAGTTGGTGTAACCATAAATTTCGGTTTGGGAGGAAGTCTGTCGTATTTATTTTCTTGACATATATCGCAAAAGTTTATGATATCTTCTATGTCCTTCTTCATATTAGGCCAGTAATATCGTTTTCTTATTTGACTTTCTGTTTCAGCTATTCCTCTATGGTTCGTTGTTCCTTCATGATAGTTTTTTATAATTTCTTTTTGCTGTTCTTCTAGGTTAACATCTTCCAATAAAAGATTACATTTTACTAAGTCGTAAGCGTTGTTTTTAAAAGTTTTCCTAATAATTTCGCAAATCTCTGCAAAAATTTCTTCTTCTGTTTCAAATAAAATTGCATATTTCTTTTTCGGGTTGAGGTGTTCCTTAAAAATTTTTATGGTATCAGCTTTTAACTGATCTTTCGATAGCTGGATATGATAACGTCTTTTATTCGGAAAGGTTTGTATGATTGCTGGAGGTCGTGGATTGTAGTTGACAATTTTGACTATAATTTGGTTATTATAGAAGTTAAGTGGTTTTTCCGAAATAGGTATACCAAGAACTGGGTTTTCTACTGCTGTATGTATTGTTTCATTTTCCGTCTTCGTATATGTTTTGATCTTCGTTTTCAACAGTGTCGTCTGGGATGTTTTGATCTTCGTTTTCAACAGTATCTTCTATGATGTTTTCTGGAATTAATTCTGTTGCTTTTTCTTTTACAATCTCGTCGATTATTCGATCTGCATCTGGATTATTAGTCGTTGACCATCCATCGTCTTCCATGTCTATTAAATCATCAAAGACTTCCTTAATTTGTGAATCGATGTCCTTAGTTTCCTTTGTGTGTATTTCGATTCGAGACAGTGCGTCCGCATTTGTATTAGCTTTGCCTTTTTTGTAAATTACTTCGTAGTCAAATTCTTCTAATTTTAATCTCCAACGTACTAGTTTGGAGTTGGGTTCCTTTAGGGAAAATAGATATTGCAAAGGACGGTGATCTGAGAGTATTTTAAATTTTCTTCCAAATAGGTAGGGTCGGAAATATTTAGTTGCCCACACCATTGCTAACATTTCCTTTTCTATTGTGGAGTATTTGGTTTCGGTTTCATTTAGTGTTCTGGAAGCAAAGGCAATTGGTTTATCACTGCCAACTGGTCCTTGGGAAAGTACTGCACCAATAGCGAAGTTGCTGGCATCTGTTGTGAGGTTAAACGGTTTGGAAAAATCTGGATATTGCAATAACGGTTCATTCATTAATAATTTCCTGCACGTTTTAAAGCATTCTACGAATTCGGGTGTATGTTCGATTTTTGCATCCCTTTTCAAGCATTTTGTTAGAGGTTTTGTGATTTTTGCGAAGTCTCGAATAAACTTTCTGTAGTATCCTAGTAGTCCAAGAAATCCTCTTATTTCTTTTGCTGTTTTCGGTATTGGATATTTTTCTATTGCTTCAATTTTTGCTGGATTCGGTTTTATGCCTTCTTGTGTGACTACGTGTCCCAGAAAATTAACTTGCTTTTTTAAGAATTCGCATTTGTCGACTTGGATTTTTAGTCGGGCTTCTCTTAATCGTTGAAATACTTTTGAGAGATTTACTATGTGTTCCTGTAGTGATGTAGAATAAACTATTACGTCATCCATATAGACGAGGCATATTTCTCCTTGAAGTCCTTTCAATACGTTGTCCATCATACGTTGGAACGTGGACGGAGCGTTCTTAAGTCCAAATGGCATTCTTAAATATTCGTAGTGTCCATTTTCAACATTAAATGCTGTTTTGGGAATGTCTTCTTCAGCCATCTCGATTTGGTGAAATCCGCTCGCTAAGTCGAGGGTCGTAAAATACTGACATCTTCCCAATTTGTCCAAAATATCGCTAATGTGAGGAATTCTGTATCGGTCATCAATTGTCTTCTCGTTGACCTTTCTATAATCTACCACTATCCTCCACTTTATTTTACCGGATGAATCTGGTTTCTTTGCCACGACCCAAATGGGCGAAGACCATGGCGATTGACTTGGTCGAATTATCCCTTGCTCTAACATTGAAGAGATTTGTTTCTTTACTTCTTCTTTGTGTACATACGGATACCGGTACGATTTCGTATATACAGGCTCTTCATCCTTAGTTCTGATGTGATGTTTAACTTCGTTAGTAAAGCTGAGAGGAGTGTCTGGTTGGTGAAATATATCGGAGAATTTTCGGCATAGGTGACGAACTTGTTCCTCTTCTTCTTCATTAAGATGTTCGGTTTTAATTAAGTCGTCAATATCTTGTCTGTAGTCTGGTCCGGAGGTTGTTTCCATGGAATATATATGGAAATCTTGAATGTCTATTTTGTTGCTTTCGAGTGGTTCCATAAGAGAAAGATGGATGGGGTCTGACGTGAAGTTGGCAATTTCGGTCCAGGCGAGGTGGTTCTCGGCGATAGTAAGGGCTTCTCGTACTACGACGCCTTGCACTTTTTGGGTTGGAATAATGATGGTTCCGTGTTCTTCTTTGACAGGAATTTTGACTTGGCTAATAGAATTTGGTTCCAAATGAATGGAATAAAATTGTGTTTTATTTGTTTCGTAATATTTAATTGGGATTGTAGAATCTTTTGTAACTAGAAGCGACTTGGGAAAGTTTAATTGGGCTTCGAAGAGTTTTAGATTGTCGAGGCCAATAAGACCATCAAAAGTTTTGTGGAACTTAAAGAGATAAAATTTCATTTTGCTGTCAGAATTAAATTCTGAAAATGAAGGAATTTCGGCACAATATTTTTGGGAATAATTTTGGAAAATTGATGTGACGACAAAGGGTTCATGTTTTATGTAACTTGGAAAATATGAAGAAGCTATTTCTGGATTGAGAAATGACTTTGTGGATCCTGTATCGATTAAAAGCCGTAAAGAAGGTTTAGAAATTTCAATGTAAGGTAGCTCCTTCTTGTCGGGAAATGAATGGAGTTCAATTACGTTCCGATTGCTTCTGGTGGGTCCTCTCGAAAATTTACGTTTCCTTCATATTCGGTTGGTTGGTTTTCGTATGTATCTTGTAGGAAATTGTCATATTCAGGTTCGTAGTAATCATTGTAGTTGGAATTATCTTCTTGCTCATCTCCATGGCATTGTATATTGTAAAGTTCTTCTACGGTGAATTTTGGCTGTGCTCGGTAATTTGGTGTGAAATTTTGACGGCCTCTAGTTGTGGTTTCTGATATTCCACTCATAGGTGTTGGTCTAGGCTGCTTTGACTGTCCATTTTTGGGTGCCCATACATTTGACTGGTTCTGGGTCCTGAACGTCGAATTTTGTCTAAATTGGTTGAAGTTTTGTTGCCGATGTGGTTGCTGGATCTGATTCTGCGGGTAGAATTGTCTTGTTGGTTGCTGCCATTGCGGAGCTGAAAAGTTTGGCTGTTGATACAATGGTTTCTGGATAGGTACAGGCATCTGTTGTCTCTGAGGTCGGCGTTCTTGATAATTTTCGCTTCTTCCTGATGTTGAAGGTTGACTTAATTGATTTTTTTGAAGGTATCGAACATTATTTTCTTCCTGTACGTATTGTATTGCCGTGGCTAAACTTCCTGGTCTCATTGCTCTGATAACAGAGCCCATTGGTTCTCGTAGGCCTGCTAAGAATGTTGTAAGAGCTTGTTGACGGAAAAATTCTTGTTTGCTCCTCTTAATATCGGCATTTATGGTATGTAATTCTAGGTAATTATTAATACAGCTTAAAAGTCCCATGATCTTTTCGTAAAAATGCAAAATAGATTCTGTTGAGCCTTGTCTTAAATTTACTAGGTCCCTTGTAAGCGAATTTTCGTCTCTCTGGTCTCCAAAATTTTGAATTAATGCGTTTTTTATTTCGTCCCAATTTTCACATCCATATACAGATATAACTTGTTTTGCTCTACCTGTTAATTTACTCATAATACCATGAAGCAAAAATTTGTTTTGGATGTTCGCTGCATTAAGTCTATCATAATAATGGTTGAGAAGTATTGTAGAAACTTTGATAAATTCATGTAATTCATTTGGATTTCCGTCAAAATTTGGAAGAATGCATAAATTTTTAACATCAAATTGTGGAACTGCCATATTTTAAAATATTCAATATAATATAGTCAATAGTCAAATCAGTATAGTAATTTTCAATAGAGAATATATATATATAAATATATCAATCTTAATCTACTTAT
The DNA here is from genome assembly GCA_918026665.1 of Diabrotica balteata. NCBI lineage: Eukaryota > Metazoa > Arthropoda > Insecta > Coleoptera > Chrysomelidae > Diabrotica > Diabrotica balteata. Next base: position 22,812,369 of record OU898276.1, on the reverse strand, counting down.
TTTGTATCTATTAAATCTCTGTGTTTATTAATATAGTATTTATTAAGCTATTCAAATTTGTCTTTAAATTTTAAAGTTTCTGAATCTGGCTCTAAAGTCAATCTAAGGACTTAGAGGAGATATTTTTAAATTATTTTAATCTTTCTGTTAATATATTCAAATCTTTGTTTAATTTATCTTCTAATCTAACTCTGATTCAATCTAAGGACTCAGAGGAGTCTGATTTTATAAAAATTCTTTCAAAATTTAATCTTCTTAATTCTAATTAATAATAAAAATCGCTTACAGGATAAAGACGATGCCGATGTGCATTTCTTTCCTCCTGAAGGCTTCTAACTTCTAATTCCCTCGGGTGAACTCTGCAGACGGTTTCCCTGGGGCTGGTTCTTGGAACAGTGGACAAACACTTAAAAGTGACGAGGATCTATAAAGACTCTTCCACTTCCGTACTGACTCTGCGCCAATTATGAATGTTCTTGGGAAAAACACTTTTTTAAAAACTGAACTTCACAAATAAAACTTTTATTTTCGACTTACAAAGATTTTAGTAGCAACAACAATAAATTAAATCAGACTAAATTATAAATCAAACTAAACTACAAATCAGACTGAAAATATTGATTTTAACATGGTGTTTTTATAATTTTATAATTGCTGATCTTGCAGTCCAATACGTCGCAATTCAGTCCAGAATGATCGAGCGGTAGTCCCGTGTGGAATCCACGTGGTAGAATTTACTGGATGGTAGCGGTCATTGTACTGTAACTAGCGCAAAGAAGAGATCTACATCACAGCGGACATGCCCGATAAAAATCACAAGGTGCCGGGTACGGACGAGATACCAGCAGAAATTCTGAAATATGGGGGAGACGCACTACATCGGCAAATCCACCAGCTAATAACGCACATATGGTTAAAAGAAAGGATACCAGCACGACGGAAGGAAAACATAATTGTGCACATCCACAAAAAAGGGGACTCTCAAACATCATTCTTAGTAGACTAATCCCTTATGCTGAAAATGTCCTAGGCGAATATCAAGCCGGTTTTAGGGCAAACAGATCAACAATAGATAAACTATTCACGCTGAGACAGCTTCTAGAAAAGGGATGGGAGTATAACAGACCCATACACAATCTTTTCATATACTTTCGACAGGCATGTGATACCGTAGAAAGAAGCCAAGTATAGAATGCCAAGGCGGAGTTCTCAATACCAAAGAAACTTATCCGGATGGCCAAAGTCTGTATGGAGGGTGGAATATCTAAAGTATGTGTAAATAATAAACTGTCTGACAGCTTTGAAAGCAACAGTGGACAGAGTATGGGAGGGGATTCCCACAGGCAAAAGACCACTCGGACGTTCCAGAATGCGATGGAGAGATAACATCCAAGCAGATCTCCGGAAAATGAACATTCCGTTTGACCCTAGGTTGATGGAAGACCGAACAAATTGGAAAAAAGTTGTACAGTCAGCCAAGACCCACCCAGGGTTGTAGCGCTACGTGATGATGATGACATATTAATAAAACAACATGTATAAAAATATTGACTTAAGGACAGTCTTGTAGAGTAATATTCTTCTATGACCAAATAAAGTTTGTCTTATACATAGTAAAATTCAAATTGAGTTGCGGAAAAATTTTTATATGAACGAGAATATAAAAAGCTATAAATTTATTCTTATAAAAGAAATGTTAGTATTTATTTTACTAAGAATTCACAGAACACCTCTCGTATTAAATGCTTTGCTAATAAATCTTTATCTCAAAAACCATCTCTGAAACGCAAAAGAAAACGTAGTAGCTGAAAAACTGAAGATATGATTTTTATGTCTATGCCATACTGTGTGTCTCATTGGTTAATCATGATAAAATGTTTTAGTGAGGAACAGGGCGATTCGGGTTGGTTTGGTAAATTGTTTGGAGGAAAAAAACAGGTGAAAACTGAACCGCAAGAAAGTATCGAACAACCCGATACGAGGGTAATAAGGTGAGAGGAACAGAAACAAAAATCATATCTTCATTATTGCTGCCTGCCTACGCTTCTGTACTTTTTGGTTGCGGTTATTTTCCTTGCACTGTTTAATTTACATTTATTTTACTTATTTAACCACTTATTTTATGCCACATAACTTTTATTTACTCCGTACATGAAAACACAGCTAGATATTCAGTTTTCTGCCTTGGAATTTGTCTTTTGTGTTACTTCGAACAGATAAGAGGGAAACCAATTGGAAAGCGGTGTTTAGGGTGACCCTGAAACAAACTTTTAGACAGAAAATGGTGAAACATTTTTATAAAATTTCCATTATTTAGTTTTTGTTTAAGTACCTAAGTCTGCAATGAAAATTAGATTCATAAATATATTGCTATATCGTTGAATAGAACCAACCATCTTCAGTAATTATCCTTTACTCATTGCAAATTAATAATTTGTCACTTAATCAGAATATCGGAATATCAAACTAGAGCTGATACATGCATAGGGAAAATTTGCCTATATTGGATCAGTTTTGACATTTTGCTTACTTATCAGTCCTTTGAGTGACACCTGCCAAATTTGGCAACGTCTTGTCTTAAACAATTACCTGAACACATATATAAATTCGCATTAATAACTTTCGAAATTTAAATTCTTCATTAATAACTTCAGATTTAAAATTACAATAGAAAATCCACAAGGAAAATGAAATACCTGTAGTTAGCTGTTTACCATGAATCACAAAAGGTTTAGTTAAAAATCCTCTATAAAAGGTATATAATTAAATAGACCCTTTCGGGCGACATCACAGAAGGTTTTCGGACTAAAAAGCCCATCATATGTGTATTACTACCAGGTTTACATGAGTCAAGTCATTAAATATCTGGATAAAAACATTTGTTTAGGCTTTTTGCCATCTTATCAATGATATATTTATTAAATAATTGATGGATTCGACCGTTACTTGATGGAAATTCATTTTATGTACAATAAAACACTGAAAACTTTGTTTTCAAACTTCCACAAAATTTATTTTAAATCTTATCACTACAGCTGTTTCGGCTGATTGCCTTTCTCAAGTTATCTATTTTTGGCTTGGGTTTACAAATTTATAGTCTCTAATGAAATAGGTTGAGGAGGGGAGAACTGTTTGTCTCAAGTTGGTCATTCAGAATTATATCTGTGTTTTTTAATTTGTTGATTTCCATAGATTCTAACAAAGATAGCTTAAGGTGTTTATTTTGAATGTGAAGAATTTTAAATTTGTCATTAAAAGAATGATTATGATCTAGAAGGTGAAGTGCGTATGTCGAATCTGTTTTTCTATTCTTGAAAGCCCTTTTATGTTCTGCTATTCGTTTATCAAAGTTTCTACCAGTTTGACCGATGTAAGTTTTTGGGCAGTCGCCACATTGAAGTTTGTACACACCACTATTTAAGTGTTTTTTATTTTGGCTCTTGTTATTTTTAATATATTTGCCTAGGTTATTTGTTCGGAAAGCTGGTATTATTCCTTTCTTTTTTATGTTTGGCAATTTTTGTTGTTATTTTGCCTGTATATGTAATCGAGCAGAAGGTACTGGGTTTTTTCTCTGGTGGTGGAAATACTAATTTTAGGGCTTTCTTGTGTAGTTTTTGATTTAACATTTTATTAAGTGTTTGTTCGTTCTATCCGTTGTTTACTGCTATTTGTTTAATTATATTTAATTCTGTCTCAAAGTTGTTTTTTGACATAGGAATTTCTGTTAATATATGTAACATACTATGATAAGCTGCCAGTTTATGTTGTGTTGGATGGGATGATGAATTGTGTATAGTCGTGTCAATATGGGTAGGTTTATGAAATATGGAGAAGTCATGTTTGTTTTGAAGTCTGCTAATTTTTAAATCTAAAAAATTTATGGATTGATTTTGTTCTGTTTCTATTGTAAATTCAATATGACTATGAAGTGAATTAATATATGATATAAATTGGTCGAGTTGCCTGTTAGTTATTGTGAAAGCCCTAAAATTAGTATTTCCACCACCAGAGAAAAAACCCAGTACCTTCTGCTCGATTACATATACAGGCAAAATAACAACAAAAATTGCCAAACACATAAAAAAGAAAGGAATAATACCAGCTTTCCGAACAAATAACAACCTAGGCAAATATATTAAAAATAACAAGAGCCAAAATAAAAAACTTACATCGGTCAAACTGGTAGAAACTTTGATAAACGAATAGCAGAACATAAAAGGGCTTTCAAGAATAGAAAAACAGATTCGACATACCCACTTCACCTTCTAGATCATAATCATTCTTTTAATGACAAATTTAAAATTCTTCACATTCAAAATAAAGGCCTTAATCTATCTCTGTTAGAATCTATGGAAATCAACAAATTAAAAAACACAGATATAATTCTGAATGACCAACTTGAGACAAACAGTTCTCCCCTCCTCCCAGATATATTTATTATTCATTATATCATTCATATTTATTATTTCTTATTCAAACACCCACAGCCCTTCTGGAACAAACCCATCTTCATTGCCAAAGTCAATGCCAGTGCCAATGCCAGATTATTAGTCTTTTTCCTTTTCTTGAAAATTTTATTATTTTAAAATTTACTTTAAGTGAAAAAGCACATAAACATTTAACTGCAGGATAATTTAGCTATGTATATGGCAAATTTCATGTCAATCCAAGCGGTTCTTTATAATTTACAGCAAAAACCGTGAATAAATGGACTAGAAAGGAAATAAAACTTTTCAAAACATAATAAATTATAATATTGGTTTCTCTTACCTTTATTAAAGTGATTACCGCAAGCTATTTTTACTTTTGATTAACATACTTTTTTTGGATACTAAAGGTTCACTACAGGCTATCAAACTTATTACTAAAAACACTTAAACTAAAATCTAAAAAATAACGCGATCAGCAAATAACTTAAGAATAACTATAACATATTACACACAATATATTAACTTAAAATCAAAATACAAATCGCATTGGTCTAAATTAGGAGATGGTTCAATATGGGCAACTTTCCCCTATTATTACAGTTAAAGTTGCTTGAATTTTCCTTTTTTTAATATTATTTAGTTGAAGAATTTAATTTTAGTGTTGGCTTAATTTTTTGGACTAATGGCAATATATTTGTAGTCTAGAAGATTTATCATGTTTATATCCTTTCTATATGCTCATCTCTTGTTACAGCTACATCGGCAGACCCTGCGCCGCCAGTACCGCCACCGGTAGCAAAAACCAACATTTGAAAGAAGTAGCACAACTACTAGCAGACGCTACAAGACTGTAAACTGCGGGTTTTCTAAAGAACTTGTTCACAAAGTATTAGATCTACGACACTATCCTATGAGTTTCTTGTAATCAAAATGATTGTAGACGACTTGAAAATTTTTGAAACAATATTTTACCTAAAGAAAAGCACTGTTTTACGAAGAGTTGTCAGATATTTTTGACACTTAAGTATATGTTGTTTTTTTATTTATTAAAGGGGTCAAATCAGTTGGTAGGATTTATAGTGGCGCCCGTAAATATAATGAATTTTACAGGCCGATATGTCGTTGGAAATGTACTGTCTGAATACATATTTCCAATAGACTATTATTGTACTTAAACTAAATGGACTATTAGACATTTCTGTTACTTTTCCGCTACTTTAAAGTTACGGAAAAAATAAATCTATTATTTGTCTCCTAAAATTAAATAGATACCTTTCAGTATGTTATGAACAAATGTTAAAATTAACTTCTAAGCTTTTCAGTTTTTCCTGAATAATCGAAATAATAAGCTGTCACGAATGAAAGACTTTGTATAACATCTCTTCGTATAGATCGTATAATTATACCAAAGGAATATTTCATATTTTTCTTCCTTTAGCCAAACATTATATAAATTATGATCATTTTCGTACTAAATTCACTGTGGGATAGCTTCATTAAAAAAATTCTATATGCTACTCGTATAACGACCAATTTTGAAACCCATTTATCTTATCATCTTATCTTATCAAAATATTTAATGTAATTCCTTATTATTGTCCTTATATACTTATTATATATTCAATATATTTTTTATAATCCTAATAGTTCTACCAACAAGTCTATTTTTTACTTAATGTATATTTAAATTTAGCAGTTTAAATTTAAATTTTTATGACAACTCTTCAACCATGTAATTATGTATATAGCACATATTTAGTTGTTTATAATATTTAATGCAGATTGTGAAGGAGGACAAACCAAATAACTCGTTTTACCAGACGTTTTTCATGTTTTTATCACGCTGAAATAGAGATACCAAACACTGCTGTTTCTCTTAAAGTAAAAAACCCGCACCTCTTTAGTAAAGGAGTACGACTTTGAAACGCTCAATAATGGACAGAACGAAACTTGAATTAATAATTTTTTTCAAATCTGAAAAAATCGATGATTTTGTGATAAACTAGATTAGAGATTATCACAAATTTGGAAGAATTTGACTTTGAAAAATTAAGCCAATATTGGTATACAGCTCTTCTAATAAATAATGTTGCATATATCTTTCATTCTACTACACTATTTAACGTAGTTTTTTTGAACACGTCTGGATCTTTATATATATTTATTAATGCAAATGTACAGTATATGTGATGTAAAATAATATCTGAAAATATCTTTTGCTTTTCAAGTATTTTAATAAATCATATAATTTTAAATTTAGTATAAGTATTTATTGTATGGACGTATATAATGCTTGGATATGGTTGAATGAAAGTTTTGTTCCATTTATGCTGTTTTATTTCATACCCAAAAAACAAATATCACTTTTTATCATTAATCTTAATGCCTACTTCAAATTTGACTTATGTATATGTACATTATTATTCTGAACAAAGGAAAATACTTAAGAGATATGTTGGGCGGCGCGCAGGGTGGTATTTTATATAAAAACTAGCTGACCCGGCAAACGCTGTTTTGCCTTATAAATTATTTCTCGTTTCTAGATAAATTCTAGTGTAGACAAAAAGTTCCTTACTTATTATAAGTGTGTAAGTATGTGGTATATGCGTGAAATGGGCGAGGAGCGCTATAAACGATAAGGGAATATAAAAATAACAAACGCCAAACAATATTATTTTCAAGTTATTATAGTTTATTACTTATAATTACATATCACATATTAATTACGATAGTAACCCTAACAAACAAAATCAATCTCTTAATGCTATATCGTGAACAATATTGTTTGTTAGCCCATCTTTAGTGAGCACAAACAAACTGGACGGTTTACCCACTCGAGAGCATACTACGTACAATTGCCTGTGTGAAAAACATGGTGTACTCAAATCTAAGCCACAAATAGACATCGTTTGGCCTTGGGATTTGTTGATTGTCATTGCAAATGCCCATCTAATCGGAAACTGAATTCGTTTGAATTGAATTGGCACATCTGTAGGTATGATAGAAATCCGTGGTATTAATATATTTTCACCTTTGAACTTGCCATTTAAAATGCTGGCTTCGATAACGTTTTTCATCAATTTTCGAATGACTAATCGCGTACCGTTGTACAGCCGTGGCTGGTTTAAATTACGAAGCAAGATAATTGGAGATCCAGCTTTCAATTGTAAATTATGCGGTGGCATGCCTGGCAAATCCAGTGAGTTTAAAAATTCTCTGGGAAAATTGACAGCTTCGCTGACATCGCAAACTGTATCAATAGATTTGTATGATACCAAGTTCCCTGGCAACAACTGTTGTATCTTCAAATTTAAATTGTTGGCGTCTGGATATATAATACGTTAGAATCTGGATCCGTGCCGATAAGTAAACCATTCAATGGTTCAGGTAGTTACACTTTTCCTGACGCACAACACATCCCAGGTGGCTCATTTTTGAATTTGAGAGCATGACAATGCGAACATTCCTTATCCATAGCACCAATTACCACTTTTGCATCAATATGTTGCACCAATGTTACAATTGCATCTAACTTTTGTTCAGTAAAACCACACCACCTAGTCAAACGGTTTTCCCATAAGAAGAAACATATATTTGGTTCTCAACCAAATATGATAAAGCAATACAATTCTTTTATGGGTGTCGTAGACCGTTGTGACCAAAACATTAGTCTTTACCGGATCTCTATAAGAGAGAAAAATGGTTGTTTCCGTTAATAGTACATGGAATTGACATGGCTGTTCAAAACACGTGGCAATTGGATCGAAAAGACGGAGGAAGTCTTGGTCAGCTTGAATTTAGAAGGTAAATAGCTTGTAAACTTCTGGAAACCTACAAAAAAATACCAAACGCGGCCTAACAGGACGGAATCCCAACACGTTCGTACATTCAAGATATGATGGTATGAACCATTTAATTGTTTATCAAGAAAAACAATCTCGTTGCGGACTTTGCAAGTAAAAGGTTCAATTTTTGTGCGAAAAATGTAAAGTACCATTACACTTACTTACTAAACTTACTGACGCCATGAGAAGCACCTTTGCATCTCATACCCTTAGTGTATTTCAGGCTACGTGGTACATCCGCGCTTCGCAGTACCCATTCATTTATTTGCAATATAGTTTCTCAGTGGCCTTATGAACTCTTTTATATATTTAGCCTGCATTTTTAGGTTACTAGTGTCTAGCAATAAAACAATATGTTATTATGTAGCTTGAAACTAAGTTTTATTTATATATAATGTAAACAACTGTTTTTGCAATGCAAAAGATCAGTAAATGTTCCTTAAATATTTGCAATACATGTTTCTAGTTAAGAAATAAATGAAAAATATAATATTTTCGTATATACAAATTTCTATAGATTACATGAATGAACCTCGTAAAAACACGTGATACACGTGTATATAAAAACATGTGATATAAAATTTATCGCACTGAATGCACCTGAAACGGGAAAAGGGAGTTTTAGTCTGTGTAAATTGTCTACCATTATCTGCTGAATTTTTTGTGTAACATGTGACATATCTTCTTCTGGTCAAACTTTGCACTTCCTTCATACGGTGACCTTCACGAGCATGTTGCATATGTTGCTCTAGATTAGTTAGTCTAGTGAAATCTACAAGTTGACAAACCAACTCTTCCTTGAAATATGTGATGGACACGTTACTGTTGGTTACTTTTTGATAAATTATATAGACGTTGACAATAGCTGACCCTAGAAGGAGCTCAATTGCCATTTTACGATACCATTTCACTGATTTTCGTAATGCTATAGAGTAAGTCCGATATATCTATAAATCCTTTGCTCTTATTATAGTCGACTACAGAAACAGGCATTTCAACAATTTCTCCCCTTTGATGGACGTCTACCATTTCAGCAGTATGCTTTGTACTCAGCATAAGCACTTCGTGTTTGCCCTTCCACTTAGTTACTACTACACCTGTGTTAGTAATCTCTCCATCCCAATACTCTCCGCTTTCTTTAATTTTACACCTGTCACTTCTTTCGTATTAAGTTTCCTGTTTTGCCTCAAAGTCCCACCAAATTTGTATTTTTGTTTAGCAACCTATGTGCTAATGTAAAGCTAGTATAAAAATTGTCTGTGTATATAGTACGTCCAACATCTAGTTATTAGCTAAACTAAACACAACACTATACGGAACTGACATACACAATAAATTTGTAGATCATAAGTATAACCTCCATACAAACAGAGTTTGTATACCTTCACCCCGAATGTATGAGGAAAAGAAGACTTTCGGAATTCACGGATAAACGGAAGATAAAAATTTTTAATCTTTACGCAGCAACAAAATCCACCAGTAGTTGAACTCACGATGAGAGGAAACGTAATCCAATCAGAAGATTCCATCCATAGAGACGGATAACCATTCGAGATAGGCTCCAGTGGCTGAGAACGGGACAAGATAGTTCTCCTACCAAGCCACAAGAAGACTCTTAAAGATTAGAGACATCCTCAATTACAATCGAATTCAGAGTATATGAGAGAGAGGATTTTGTAATTATCTGTTTGAAATGTAAATATCAATAATCAATTTTTATTTTATTTATGGGTGGAATTTGGAGTGCTGGTGTTATGAAGGGTTGAAATTAAATTTCAGTATAGGAAAATAAAAGATACTTTAAATTAAATTATTTATTTTTAGAAAAATATACAATAATTTAATAAAATTATATAATATGCTTAAAATTATAATTAAGTATTTCATTTTTAAAGTCCGCCACTAGAAAGATCTTTCAGATCAGACACTTTTTTGGCATGGAGGTGAGAATTCTCTGTAAAATTTGTTAGTTATCTCTATGGTAATCACAGTTTTTCAAAGATTTCTGAAAAAATAAAAGATTTAATTGATAAATAGTAACAAAATAATTCCTTATCTTACAGAGTTATATTCATATTCATCCTTCAGATCCTCAAGATATCTCTATGTGGACAACTGACTCTCAATATAACTTTGATCACATTCAACAAACTCTTCCTTAATTTGAACGTCTATTTATACAGGTAATGTGTGCATTTTTAAGTGTGTTTTCAAATTAAATGCTTCAATAAATTTCCTAAAACAATTTCACACTTTTCTCCACTATAAACTTTTATATATTTATCCACAGTGCTTATCGCTTCTAAAGCTTCTCCTTTAGCTCAATATATAATAGACGTTCAACAATTACAAGCAGAGACTTCGTAAAACTGTTTAAAACAAATTTAACACTTGTAAGGCTTTTCTCACTTGATTTTACTGTGTGTTTTTAAGTGTCGTTTAAAATTCCCTGCATGAGCAACTTGCTTAGGACAAATTTCACACTTGTAAGGCTTTTCTCGCTTGACTTTAGTGTGTCCTCTTAAGTGTTGTCTTAAATTTCCTGCTTGAGTAAATTGCTTAAAACAAATTTCACATTTGTAAGGCTTTTCGCCAGTGTGCCTTCTTGAGTGTTTTTTCAAATCGCTTGCTTCACTAAATTGCTTAAAACAAATGTCACACTTGTAAGGCTTTTCTCCAGTGTGCATTTTTAAGTGTCTTTTCAATTTTCCTGCTTGACTAAATTGCCTAAAACAAATTTCACACTTGTAACGCTTTTCTTCAGTGTGCATATTTAAGTGTATTTTTAATTTTTCTGCTTCACTAAATTGTTTAAAACAAATTTCACACTTGTAAGGCTTTTTATGAGTTTCCAAATGACATTTCAAATGATTATATCGAGAAAACTGCCTAAAACAAATTTCACATTTGTAAGGCTTTTCACCAGTGTGAATTCTGATATGTTGTTTCAAATTATATACTTTAGTAAACTGCTTAAAACAAATTTCACATTTTTTTTCTTCATCTGGTTGAATCACACTTCCTTTGTTATATGTACATAGGGATATTGTTTCCATAACTTCCAATGTGTTCTCCTCTCCAAGAGACCCTAAAATAAAAGAAAAGATTTAATATAACAGCTGTTCAAAGTTATACAAATTTTAATAAATTGTATTTGTGTTTTCATGTACAAAAGTTTTAATATCATATTCTGACAACAGCTATAACAATAATGAAAACAAAAAAAAATCTCTACATTAATCCTTATCCGGAAAAGGTGTGTCCATTGGACACAGTTGTAGTATAAGTAAGTAAAAATATATATTAAAATCATTACAGCAGAATTTAACTTCTTATTCACTTTCTAACTTGAATAGTTCTAGTGATTTATATATTATTTTTCTCGTTATTTTACCATTTTATGTTTTCCATGTTTAATTAAATTAATATTATATCGCATGCTCTTTCGGGATTTATTAAAATGAACAGAACACATAACTTAAGATTGTGAGTATTGACTCATTTCCCATATACTGGCAATCAGAAGATATTGAGATGACAACTAAACAAATAACACAATAATCCCTTGTCTTACCTAAGTTATCTTCAGATTCATTCTTCAGATCCTCAAGATATATGGATGTGGATAACTGACTCTCTATAAATCTTGGATCACCTTCAAAAAACTCTTCCTTAATTTCAGCCTTTATTTTCATAGCTAATAAATATAGGTAAATTAGATCACATTGTTTAGCACTCATTTTGGTAATTATATAGTAAGAGGATACTCCTTAAAAATACCTAATTTATTGTGAATTATGCTGAAAAAATAAAGCAAAGCTCAAATGTTAATGTTTTCTTTGCTGGAAACTAGTAAAAGTGACCAAAAATAATAAATATCAGTGATTTTTACTATTAACTTGTGTAAAAATACATAATATTTTTTAAAGCAATCAAGATTTTTAATCTCGCTTGTTTTAATCTTTAAACAATATGGCTGATATACACAATGCACACAAAGTAAAATTTTATGTACACTCAACAACACTATTGTTACTTTTAACTTTTAAAAATACCTAAGAATTTGATTTGAAAGAACCCAAACCAACCAAACCTAATCTAATGAAACTTAACCTATCCATATCTAACCTAAAATTGGTAACAAACCAGTCATTTTTGTTAAAAGTAGGTAAGAATAAACTGTTAACACCTTAGCTGCGATTACGAAAAATTCAATTATGTTGTAGGCTTACCAGTTGTAACTGACTGGTACTATTGAATTCTGTATTTAGATACACCAGTCGCAATAGACTGGTAGTTCTTAAGAAATGTGAGTACGATCAATCTCTAAATTGTTAAAGATTTATGTGTAGTAATAGTTTTATACATACATACAAGGAATATACAAACTTGCTGGAAACTGTATCAGTAAAGCTGATACAGCTGCTTTTGGTAAAGCAAAAACTGAAATCTTTAAGAAGTGAATAAATAATATTTTCAAGTAAAATAAAACCAAAATTTTTATTGAGAACAAAATACATATTAGTATTACAAAAATAACAAATGCTAATTATTATTAGTAAGTATAAGTTTTAAAATTTATGCATTGTGTTTAAAATTAGGACATGGAAAACATAAACCAGGTTTTTCCTCTCATATGGGAGGACTACAGGAGGAGGCTACAGGATGTAGTAACGTTAATGACTTTTTTATCAGTTTCTTTACTTTTCATTGTTTCCCTCAGCTTATTTAGCAACTAGAATTATAGAATTTAGCTTATAGAATTAGTTGAACATTCATAAGGAGCGTAATTAGAATCACAGTCCAAATTGTAGCTAAATGGTTCTTCCTCTGATTTGCTCAAAGTATTTATAATTGTTTCTTGGTGCCGGTCCAATTTATGATACACAACTACCACTTGTAGTTGCATTTTGCAACTCCAAATTTACTAATTTAACAGTGCTACTCATTTTACTCAATTCTTATACAAATACTTTAAACACTATTATGGCTCGACCGAGATAACAAATTAAATTACTCACCAGATGAATTCTTCTGGAATCCAACAATGAAAAATAAATAACACATATGCATTACCACTCGAATACAACTGGTACTAAATAATCCCTCTATTAGATAGATCTCTTTCAGATAATAATATAGGTACCTAAAATGTTAGTTTTTACCCACGTGTTTCGTTTGTATGTTTACTCGCTAGATGGAAATATAAACATGTATTTATTTTTAGCTGTAATTTCTGAAAAAAAACGTAGTTACCAGTCTTTTTCAACTGGTGGCGCAGTGAAGGTGTTAATCCAACCTAATGTAACCAAAACTAACCAAATCTATCCTAAACCTGTTAACAAACCAGTATTTTTTTTTTAAGTAGTTAAGAATAAAATATTTAGAATAACCTGACTTAACCAAACCTCCATAGGCATATAATACACATAGACTGACTGCTGCAATACAGTGGCATTCCCCCAGTGTAACAGAGAAAACTGATGCAAAGTAGTCTCTGCATATCTTTCTAATGGGCCAGATTTATTGACATATTTTAGTTTTCTCTATCGCACTGGGGGAACAGCGGGTTGGTATTGCAAGGATCCCTGCTATCAAGTAGTAATTTTTTGTTAAAGGTAATTAAGAATAAAATGTTAAAATATTTTATTAAAAATCTGTTAATTTTTTTTTTCATGTCATTTTTGTTGTTTCATTGCATATATTATAATGGTGGAAAAATAAGACATATTATTTTAAATGGAAATTATATAAAAAAGAATGTTTTCCGTACAATAAAAATCATTGTACAATAATCAGTAATTGAAGCAGAATTCACATCATACCCTCTTACTATAATACTAGTACCCTATTTTTTTTACTTGTATTACCTGAATCTTCTGGTTCATTCTTCAGATCCTCAAGACATGTTGATGTAGATAAATTACTGTCTATATATCTTGGATCGCCTTCAATAGACCCTTCCTTAATTTCAGCCTTCTTTTTCATAGCTAATAAATATAAATTAGATCACACTGTTTAGCACTTATTTTAATTACTGTTACACTTATAATATAATTACCTGAATTGTCATCTGGTTCATTCTTCATATCTCCAAGATTATTGGATAAGGATAACTGTTTCTTTATATATCTTAGATCACCTTCTACAAACTTTTCCTAAATTTCAGTTTTTACTTCCATAGCTAATAAAAATACAAATTTTGGTTAATACTTATTGTAAGGTCTTGTATTATGTGTCTATGGTTCATTGTATTTATGGTTTATTAGAGGAAGACATAATAAATCCTGGTCTTGGTTTTCTTGTAATGATTGATTATTATTTAGAAGCCAGAACGCCTCAAAAATGCCCAATTTTGTGGACTTGTGGAAGTGAAAAAAAAGCCTCAAATTTTAATGTTTTCTTTGCTGCAAACTTAGTAAACTAGTAACATAGCACACTACCACCTAGCATTGAAACTTCCGTGTTGACGAGTAAAACAATGATTGGCGCATCACCTAGTGACCGGGCGCCTAACTATAAATATATGGCGCGAAATTCAAAAGCTTAGTAATATTACCTAGGATTGTGAACTCATTTTAAAGTAAAGGAAAATCGATATAATCCTAAAATAACAAGAAAAATCCTTATCCTATACGATAATAAATATTTTTCGTATACTTTTTGGGTTTTCTTGTTATGTTGAGACTATATTTATTTTACATTACATTAAAATGCCAAAGTGGTTAACAAAATTAAAGAATAAAATATAGAATAAAATCTTTATTTATAAAAATATTACAAGAAATGTTATATGTGTTACAAGAAATATTAATAATACAAGCCAAGTGTACTATAATTTAGTTTTCTTAATGTTGTGGCAAGAACCAGTATTTAAATAATTGTTTTGTCTTAGTATTAAGGTCTATTGCATATGCAAAGGTCTATTGCATTTACCTGAATAAATAACACGAAGAATATTATTTTTTAAATCCAGATGTCCACCGAATGTTTTTTATGTGGCCACACAATGTTTTTTAACAACCTTTTTTATGTAAGTAGTAAAAAACCAACTTTCTCTTTTTGTATGTTCAAATTTTAACTTTGTTGTTTTTAATATTGGTATTTTTACTCTCTCTTTTAGTAAACTGATGATGGAATGATACAATTCCGAAAAGATCTTCTTTATAATAAAAAATTTTAAGCTTTTAATAAGCGTTTTTATACCTTAATACACACGAACACCACATGCTTTGAATATTTATATAATTATTGAGAGACATATTAAATACATTTAGATTTAGGTTGTTCTACAAAATGGAACATTAAAAGTAAGTACATAGATGAGACAAACCATGGTAATATGGTACTCTAAGACCAATCTCACTTACAAGAGAGAGACAGATTCCTCCTCGCACTTAACAGGCAAGCTCATAGACCTCTTCATATGATAGTGTAGTCATGGTCTGCTAATCTAATCCAACTTTGAAAGGCGCACACCTGTAGAAATTATGTCGAACCCTCTCTAAGGTGATGATTGTTAAGATAGTTGTTGAACCACCACCTACAAAATAATTCAAATAGTAAGCAAGTAAGACTGATTTTATAATATATAATTTTAGGTTAAATTTATAATTAACCAATTTTATAAGTAAAAGGTCACATACATACATATATTGGCATAATAGTTCTTACCCGGTGCTGGTAAAAACAAACTCAGAAGGGCTGTTCTCGTAATAGCGGTGTGTCCAACATTAATTATATCATCCTCTTTAAAATGACTAGCGCATACACGAAAATTGTTATAAATAGTTTCTGTTGCAGCATTCTCTAATTAGGGCTTTTAACAGCATTCACCCATTTATCAAACATACCTATCTAATGCTTGCCTAGTATCCATGCAATTTGGAATACATCTTTTTTGTTCAGTACTTCGTCTCTACATTGTTATTCCATGTAATGTGTTCGATTCCATAATAAAAAATCGTCTAAAATTTTACCTTTTTGCACTACTTATATAAAAAAATTTAAACTATAAAATAAATTATAAAAATAAAACAAATACAAATATGGCGCCGTACCGTATTTGTCTAAATTCAACTTTTGATTTGACCACAGCACACTCCCTACGCGTAGAAAATAGACTAGCAGCGCCACCATAAGAATGGGCGTATGGGCGCCTAACTCCGAACGTGATTTGACATTGCCTATCCCTGTTACCAATCTAGGTGTAATTTTATCTATGACTAGTAAAAGCGCCCAAATAATAAAAAAATACAGAAAAAATAACAAAAAAAGGCAAATCTATAGAATAAGCAAAGAATATAGACGCTTATAGAAGAGCAGTTCAAATGGGCCATTTGGTTACGGTTTATACGTCAAAAGTCAAAACACTCCTTAAGAGGGTGGCTGCATAAACCCAAAGCGTGGTGCCGTGGCCGTCGGCTTAATGAAATATGTAGTTAGGGGGAAGTGGAAAAGGAGTACGAACCATGGCCTGGAATCTTATATGAAGGACTTGGTTCATTCCCCCATCACTTTGACCCCAGCGAGTTAATAAAGAGAAATGACAGCCTATCTCTCTCACGAAGACTTTAACCAATCATAAACCAAATAAAATAATCAAACGACGCAATGTCAATTCTGTCAATCCAAAGTAATGACAGATCTTCCATTTGTTTACAAGTTTTCAATTTTATTTTATTATCTTTAACTTTCGTTTGCATTTATTCTTAGTAATTTTAATTTAAATTTGGTTACTTATTTTTTAAAGTTTATTTTGAGCTACCTATTGTAGCAAAGAATTTTTGTGTAGTGCTATTATAGTGTATAGTAACAAAACTAAACATGGTGAATTATCGTATTGTTCGTTGTGTACAAATCGTAGAAAAATTACAAAAAGGATGATAGTAAGTTATCAGGAAGCAAAAAATAATAGTATTTAACTTCTGCAAATATGTGTAATAAATATTATGTAATTATTTTATAACTGTTTTATCTTAAACAACAAATAAATATACGTATATCTAGAAAAAAATGTGCATCTTTTCTTATTTTCCAATAAATTTTAATTAGTAATGAAATAGCCCACAAAGAGGCGCTACAGGGTATGTATGTATGGGGTGTTTATTCGAATTTGCCGCCAAAAGATGATTAGTATTGACCCCAGCCGCAAGGGGTCCTAATGAACGAAATTTATACATTGAGTTGCCTATCTATTTCTACTATTATATTATTTATCTATGGTACGAACCGAGCTATTTATGTAACTTTGCATCTACGCCTAAACAAATTTCGATGCCATTGATTTGCAAACTGTCTTTTTTTTTGTTTTTTTCACAATAAAATCTTTAATTTTAATATATTAAATTGTTAAATTTTTAATTTTAAAACTTAAAAATGTATGATATTTACAATATTCAAAGTATTTATTTTTTTAATTTCATAACTTTGAATTAAAAATATTCATACACATATTCTACATTACGAAACACCGTCACATAACTTTTTATTATACTGTTTTTCTGCCCAAAAATTAACGAAACATTTGTAAAAAATTTCAAAATTTTTCTAACCTAACCTAACCTAAGCGTCTATATTCTTTGGAATAAGGAATAAGTGCCGAAAATTTGACATAATCGTCATGTCAAATTTGTCTCTGCAGTATTGCCATGTCCTTATTATGTGTATGTTTTATGCCTCAAATATGCTTTGAAACAGTATATTTTTATTATATTATTTTATGAAATCGGATATTTTTTAAATTTTTTTGAATTTATATGAAACACGAACGAATGAATATTTGTTTCTTTTGATATTAGTTGCAGTTAGTTATTAGAAAAAAAAATTATAATTGGCCTTTGGTAAATTAGTAAATAAACTTGGCAATACTGTCAAAATTTTGAAAACAGTAGTTGCCAGATTGCAACAGATGTGTAGCAGATTTCATTTTATGATTTTTATGACTATTTTCTTATAATTTTGGGGTGAAATAGTACCTGAATATCGTTTTGTTAATGTATGAGCTAGTTACTGGAGCTTGTTCAGATCGATATTTTTTCAAATTTACGTTGCAGAGATTAAATTATCATTATTGACAGTTTAATCCTTAAAATGTGAATAACAAAGTAAAAATATATCGGTAAAGATATTTAATTAAATTTAATAACTTAAGAATTTAAAAGCTTAAAAAATTAAAGTTAATTTAAATTATAATAAATTAAATTTAAATTAATTAAACTTCTTTCAAAAAGTTAAAAATAATGTTGAACATTAATTAATATTATATCGCATGCTCTTTCAGGATTTATTTGTGATATGGCAACACTGCCAAATACAGATCTGTCGCTAATCTTCTGTCAGTTCCTCGGCACTTGTTCTATAGGTCTGCCCAATGACGTATAATATATAGACTCGGTGAACGCTTTAAAAAGTGTCCAAAACATGAATACCTTTGTTATTGTTTATTGTTTTGATACGAAGATGCACGAAGTTCATGATTTCTTACGAAGCATCACGAAGTTGATCTTGTGTTTGAAACATCATGGACGTATGAAATAATTTTCTCCATTTTGTGTGACAAGCAAATTTTATTTTAAATTGTTGAGAGTTATTTACTTACTATTTTAGTAAAATGCCATACTATTTTATCAAAATAATTATTTCTCTTATAGATGGAAACAAAAAGAAATCATAAATATTTAATTTTAATTAAAAAATAATTATTGTCATTAACATATAAATGAGCACGCCGCTGTTGTGATAAACATACCTTCAACCTTGAGCCGAGATCTTTCGGACACTCGATTCTATAGCGAGAATAGGGGACTGCGTAGTCTATATATTATACGTCATTGGGTCTGCCCAAAAAAAGTATTATGAACCAAAAAAATTTACATAAAAAAAGAAAAGTATACTCATATACACCTCTTAATAAAAAACTTAACTAAAACAACTCGCAACTCGATGACTAAAACATTCTCAAAAGTATAGAGAAGAGAAAGTGCCATATAGCCCATATACTATATTATTTATCTATGGAAAGTGCCGATGAACGATGAATTTGGCATAAACGTCATGTCAAATTTGTGTTTGCGATATTGCCATGTCTTTATTATATATATGTTTTATGCCTCAAATATGCTTTGAAACAGTTCATTTTTATTATATTATTTTATAAAATCGGGTATTTAAAAAAAAAAAATTAAATTCATATAAAACACGAACGAATGAATATTTGTTTCTTTTGATATTAGTTGCAGTTAGTTATTAGAAAAAATAATTATAATTGGCCTTTGGTAGATTACTAAATAAACTTGGCAATGCTGTCAAAAGTAGTTGCCAGATTGCAACAGTTGTTTAGCAGATTTCAATTTTATGAATATTTTCTTATAATTTTGGGATGAAATGGTATCTGAATAAAAGCTGAAAATTAAAGTTAATTTAAATCATAATAAATTAAATTAAATTAATTAAACTTTTTTTAAAAACTTAAAATGAATGTTTAGTAATATTAATTAATATTATATTGCATGCTCTTTCGTGATTTATTTGTGATATGGCAACACCGCAAACACAAATTTGTACAAATTAAAAATCAAAATTTTTTTTTTTTCGTAAGAAAATATGATAATAAACATAAAGTAACGTAACCAAATCTAACCTGACCCTTGTAAAAAAATAATTTTCAGTTAAAAGTAGGTAATAATAAAATTAACTTAAAATTTACCTTAAAATTGGACATTTTAATGTCCAATTTTAAGGTAAATTTTTATTTCTCATTAGAAAATATAATTTTGAATAACTATGGCAACACTGGTTAAAATTAAATAATTTTCTATTATTATAAAGTAAATTGTATTGTAAAGTAAATTAATTTAAAAAACCTAACCTGACCTAACCCTCTTAACTTTTAAAGTATAATCTTATAAAATTGTGTGGGCATTTCGCAATTGCGGGCACTCTAACCTAACAATGCCCAATTGTGTACTCACTCCTTAATTTTTCATCAAAAACATCTGTAAATTTAAAATTTATTGCATGTAACAAAATTAGTATTTCAGCTTAAAGTCTATTATACTATTAAGTACTAATTTAAAATGAATATTATTAAAAACTTTATGAAATATTACAATGGCTTGTTAAAAACTAATTTTGTGCTGGTGCAATCAGTTCAAAGTGGAATACTTTGTGGATCTGGTGATGTTATCGCACAGGTGGTTGCTGAAAGAAAATCTCTAAAAAATATTGATCTTCATAGGACTGGATGTTTTTTAGTACTTGGATCTTGTTTTATAGTAAGTTTGTTAAATTTGAATAAAGTTTATGTTCCTAGTATTTTTATGTAGTCTTCATACAGAATTTATTTATCCAGGAATTTTTTGATCTCACAATTTGTGTAAACTATTTATTTTGCCTCTTTGATAGGATATAGTAAAAGCTCCTCTGGCCTTGGAGGAGTGTGATCGCCCACCGTCTTGGATCTGATACTGATTTATTCAGTATTTTTTAACTTAGAATTTTTTATCTTCTGTGAGAAGTAATATCTTAAGTGATCTATTTTTGTGTATATAATTATATATATTTTCATGATAGTTTAGTTAAAAACTTGTTATTTTGGTTTCATTTTTAGGGTCCAGTAATAACAGTGTGGTACAGATACCTTTCAAAAAAATTAGGAGATAAAGGCAAGTTTGTAGCTTTAAAAAAAGTGGCAGCAGATCAACTTCTTTTTGTTCCCCCATTTCAAATAGCTCTAATTTCTACTATAAACACAATACAAGGCCGAAATTTAGAGTTTACCAAAGAACAATTGAAGCTTAAATACACAGACATTTTAATTGCAAATTATAAACTTTGGCCAGCAGTCCAAATAGTTAATTTTTATTTAGTTCCATTAAACTATCAAGTATTGTTGGTTCAATGTGTGGCACTGTTCTGGAATGCTTATGTATCGTGGAAGACACAACATGGTATTGTAAAAGACAATTAGGTATAATTTAGAAAATAATTCCTTCTTATAATGTATAATGTGAGAGTTTGTCCCCTGTTGTCAATTTTTCAAGTTCATAAGGTACTTCAGTTCTTCAAAATGTTTTGCTAGATGTAGCGGAAATGTACCTATGATGATCCCCTTAAAAAATAGCTTCATAATAATTTTAATTATTTACTTAGCAGGCTTTAAATATGACCACATAACATCTTGTTATTTGTACAATATGCAAATGTTTCAAATTTTGCAGAAGAAATGATGATAAAAATGTATTCATAATTAACTAAAATCCTGTTAGGGGTCCATCTACTTTAAAAAATGTTGCAGCCACAGAGAGAAAATGCCGGAAGTCATCAATCTTTTTTCCTGAGCGAAGGCTACACATCCAGTAGGTGCATCAATTATAAGTTCATCTTTCTTTCTCTGTGAAGAAAAAAACAAAGCAAGAGGAACAATGTTCCAATTGCATTCATTGCACATACTTGGACTCATACATATTATAAATGTTTTCTGGTGGAAAGTGAAACTTGTCCATTTGCTAATGCAGTAAAATACGCACCTATATTTTATTTATTAAAAGCTTGAGCCCTTGTAAAGTATTTTCTGGAGTGTAATGATATTCGAGAATTTTGCTTTAAAAAGCCTCTGACTCATTTCCAGCCTGTCATCTTGGCTTTCTTATTAAAAGTGTGGTTAATATTGTTTCTTTCAGCTACTTCATATACATGTTTTCACAAATCTTTATTGGCGAGGTCAAAAAACCAAGTTTCCATGGTGATAATATGGTCAGCAACTTCCTGCTCAATTGAGCTTTGATACTTCCTTGTTGCTTAATAAAGCGCCTTTTGCTGCCTGCTCAAGCCCTTTAAAGCTTGCTGCATATTACTCTCTTTTCATTGTTGACTTTTCTGAATTTATGTTAATCATTAAGTAGCAAAACTTAAGATATGTCCAATTTATTTTCCTTTTCCTATGATGGACCTCTAGTCCATCATAGGTAACCACATAGTGGCCCATCACCATCATAGGCAAATAGATCATCATCATCAATCAGCCAATCGCGTCCACTGCTGGACATAGGCCTCCCTCAGTTCTTTCCAGTGTTCTCTACACTGGGCCGCTTGTAGCCAGTTTCCCGCTACACGTTTAATGTCATCGGTCCATCTAGTCGGTGGTCGTCCTCGGCTTCTTTTATAATTTCTGGGCCTCCATTCCATAATATGTCTTGTCCACCGTCCATCTTGTGTTCTGGCTAAGTGCCCTGCCCAGTTCCACTTAAGCGTCGTGGTTCTTTCGATGACGTCTTGAACTCCTGATCTTCGCCTGATTTGTTGGTTTGTTATGTGGTCTCGAAGGCTCACGTTCAGCATTGCACATTCCATGGCTCGTTGTGTAACTCTAAGTTTATTCATAGATTTTTGCGTGAGTGTTAAAGTCTCTGCTCCATAAGTTTGTACAGGTAAAACACATTGGTTATAAACCATTCGCTTGAGACACATGGGAATTGAACTTTTTAGAATATGGCTTAATTTGCCAAATGCTGCCTATGTTAGACCTATTCGCCTCTGTATTTCATGTGTTTGATTGTCTCTGCTTATTTTGATTTCGTGTCCCAGATATTTGTAAGTGTCTGTTTGTTGTATGGTATTATTGTCAATAGTTATATTTCCACTCATTACGAGATTTGTTATAATTTTAGTTTTCTCAAAGTTTATCTTTAATCCTGCTCTTTCAGACAGACTTTTAAGCGAATGCATCATAGAAACTGTATCTTGTAAGTTATCTGCGATTAATACAACATCATCTGCAAACCTTAGGTGATTTAATCTTTCTCCATCTATATTGATGCCCATATCTTGCCATTGAGTACCCTTAAATATTGACTCTAGAGCTGCCGTGAACAATTTTGGTGAAATATTGTCTCCTTGTCTAACTCCTCGATCTAAGCTGAATTTTTCTGTGTCTTCGTGCAGTCGTATACTTGATGTAGCGTTCTGATAGATGTTTTTGATTAGTGTCGTGTACCTGTAATCTATTCGGCTTTGATTTGAGGCAAATAGATAAGGCAGTAAATTTAATTCTGTTACTTTTGTTTTGACTATTTTAACCTAAAACAAAGTATAGTATGTGACAAAGAAAGTTTAGCCATTTAATACAAAACAAAAGCAATAATTAGCTTAATCTATGTTACCAGTAAAATAGGTACTACTTACTAAAAAAATATATAGCAACGCCAAATTTTAATTTTATTTCACAAATTTACAACAGCCACATGTCTGAAATTTTATAAATACTAAACTACAAACTTCGTGCATAAGCGGCAACTGACAATGTATAACCGTGAGCTAGTTCAAATTACAGCCAGGGGTCCGTCATAGACACACTTCCCCTGCTTATTCTATTTGTTATAGTCATTAAATCAACCTAAACTATACATACACCTAAATTTGTAGTTGTAGCGTATGTAGTTTGTAGATGCCCAGTAAAAATATGTGCAATAAAGACATACAAAATATATCTCTAATGACTATATGCACATAATTCTAACACAGCAATAGGAACTAACAAAATTCTTGGTCGCTTAGATATTGCAGTTAATTGCAAAATTTAAATGGTTTAAATGTTTTCTGTAACCTTTTGACACATTTTTACCACAAATTCGAAGGATTTTTGGTTGCATTTTATAATCACCTATGAGATTTGGGCTCATTCTAATCAAAAAAACCTTAAGTTTCCACTGTTAGGTAAGTATCTGGTCAAGTAGTTATTGAATAATCTTCACATAGTCAAATTTTTGTTTGTAAATGTAGGGTAAGCTACCTGGTTGCTTTTCTGCAGAAATACTCATGAAGGTCTTGTGTTTCTTTTATATGAGACTGTAGATAGAGAGATAACTCTCAAAATAATTTTAGATTTTTTATAATTAGATATATTATTTTTTATTTCTTTATTATTTCATTGTGACATCGGGATACTTGTGGCTGATTTTATACTGAATATAATTAATATAAATAAAAAGTTAATATTTGTAAATGTTGTTTCATAATAAATAAATAAAAAACTGTTTAAAATTATTTTACATCTAAATCTGGTTTTACTCAATATCCTTCTAGAAATGAGCTCCACGATTTGCAGCTAAAGATAAAAATCATCATTTTTGAGTAAAAATGGACACAGATGGTCATCTCAACAAAAAACCGTTATTAAAACCCCAAAATGTATGTGATCCATTATCATATACTTATGCATCTACAACAAGACCAAGTAAGAAAAGTTACTTAAAGTCAGGATTAACTCGCACAAAAACTATTGACTTCTCTCATGCTATAAAAGTAAGCAAAGACTGGTTCAAAAGTATACAAAATGAATCTTTAACACGTTCGCTGCCGACTATATTTTCTAAATGTGAGCCAACCATTCCTTTTTATTAAGTGCGCCTATGAGCCACCATATAACAAATGTGTTGGTCCCATTGGGATAACGCAGTCCAGTAAACCATATTAATGCTTCTATGTGCTGTTGGTCCATCACAGTAAACATAAACGAATGCTTATCGTTCTTGTTACAGCCAAGCGGGCTAGGCGGCCGATTCTCATTCGCTACACTGCGAATGGTTCAGTGGATGTGAGTTCGAGTCCCAGCGCGGTGTATAGATAAATAAAAAGGCTAACGCAGCAGTTTAAAATTCTAGATGAATCTGCAATCTGCAGCTTAGACTAGAATATGCTGGTGTCTGATCGGCCTATGGTGGAGCAGTACGGCAAGAGCATTACAATAAATTTTGGAGAACTTTCCAATGACGATGATGAACCATTCGAAGCTTCTGATAGTGAGTACCTGTGTAGTTCAGAAGTAGAATCAGATTCAAAGAAACGTTGGAAAATGTACAAACGTTTTTACAGAGAAAAAAAATAAAATTAGATTTACAGATTAATTAGATTTAATAGTTTCTTCAAATGTACATTTTAAATCTTCCTTATTTAATAAAACTGATAGTGGACAGCCCCAGAGGTATTACTTAATTCGTTTCTCTGACAAAGTACTTGTAATTCAGCTTTAAGCATAGTTTTGTTTAAAAATAAAAATTGTCTGTATCTTTCATTAACAAATGATTCAGGGAACTGATAAGCAGAAAACTTCTCTGATATAAATAAATTAGAATTAACTATATGCCTGGAGAAGGTAAATCTTGTTTTTATTTGCAACAAAACTGCACCGCATAGCTCTAAGTCTTCCCGTTTTCTGCTGCCTTGTCCTCTTCAATTCACGCCTTTTTTACGGTTCATCATTATCCGTTTCTCTCTGTGACGTGTTTATTTCTCCGTGAATATTGTCAATAACAGTATGAAAACCACTTGATTGAAAATTCCAACGTGTTTAGAAAGATTTTGGCAACCTGCGATTAACCACAAGGGATTTAAAATGTATTCAGCGATTGATTTGGCATCATGTTCGTCCAGCATGTCTCAACTGGTAGCTCTTCACACAAATACTGGAAAACTATAACTAACTGAAATTCACCAGCAACGTCTGTCATTTCATCGGCAATCACTGCAACACGAGGAGAATTTCCAATTTCTTTCTTAATTTCCTCGTGATAAACATCTAACATGCACTCATGGAGCCTGGTACATAGATTCTCATTCAACGTATTATTAAAAGTCCAATATAGCTCTAGCTAGTTCACTTACACAGAATGCTCGTAAAATCTTTCTCCACTAATAGTCCTGCGTGGTTGATGAGGATTGTATGTTTCTAAATAATAATAAAAAGACCTTCTAAAATGGAGAACTTTATTACAACTTGTTTTTTTTTTTCAAAATAAATAACTCTTCTACAAAGCAAAAGTATCTTATGAGAAAGTTCTACAAGTATAATATAGATTACATATGTATTGGCACCCATAATAGTTCGTCCTTTTCTGTAAATCAAAATATGGATATTTATAAATTAGTTCTTAACAGTGCTATTTTCTAAATTTGTATGATTAAATATTGTATTAATGAGTTTTGATTCTTTTGATTACAAACAATAATACTGGTTTCATCAAAATCTTATCAAAAGTCAACAGTGCCTAATATTTTTATAAACGAACTAGATATGACAGAAACGCAAACAAATTTCATTTAAATTCACAATAAAACCCAAAACTAATTTTCTTAATTTGGTAGTAACAAAAATGATCACAGACATTAATTTCCTACTTATCATACGAACATATAACATATAAACAAACATCAGAATCCCCAACATAACTAAATGACAATCTCAAGTAGAAATTACTAAAATAATTTCCTATTATAAAACAAATAATAATAAATAACACATATACAGAATATACACTAGTAAAATAGTTAATTAGAAACTAGACAAACATGATTTAGGTCTTATTCATTCGCAACAACCAGAAAATAAGGCCTCTATTCCATTACACATAGAATGATGTGTTCTCAAAATTATTGCTAGGACAACAGGGATAGGATAAGCACATACGATAATAAAAGAAAACATTCGAACACAAGACATATTCAATGCACGTCTTTAGGTTTTCATTCAAGAGTGAAAACAAGCATTTATTAAATGACTTTGTTAATAGGTATTATTAAACAAGGCGTGTCATTAATATGTGTATATATTTTAACTGCACAATTTTGATGTTAAAATGTGACAATGATTTATATACCGTAAAATGGGGTCTATAGCAATAGTCGGGGTCAACTGCAACAAAACATAACAAGTTCAAAAATCTGAAACTTGACATTTGACATACGCAGGGGAATTTTTACTCTGAAAGATTGATTTTTTTCTGACGGATATTCTCAAGTTAAAGTGTAATCATGTAGTCATGTAATCGAATGAACTATTTTATAAGTAAAGTCGTCCCAGGAGCGCAACTCAACAATATTGGCAATATCATTTTAAAGTCGTCTACTTTAAAATGCATAATGTGTATGTCTGAATTGTCAATATAAATGAGTCAGATAAAATTAAATTATTAGAAGAATTTTTCACTATGTAACAAAAAACAAAATTTGTTTAATTTACCGTTTGTATTTTGAGAACGACTTCCGAAATGGAAATTGAAACGTCAATAAACGTATTTTTATCTTTAATTGTGGCTTATTCCAGTTAAATAGTAATTAATTTAAAATGCCACAAGAAAATAGCTTCAAAATAAAATCTTTATTTTTAATATATTAAATTGTTAAATTTTTAATTTACAATATTCAAAGCATTTATTTTTTAAATTTTATAACTTTGAATTAAAAATAGGTTTGTTCCAACACAACGAAAAACCGTCACATAAATTTTTATTATACTGTTTTTCTGAACAAAAATTAACGAAATATTTTTTAAAAATTTCAAAATTTTTCAACCAAAAATTTAATTTTTCAGGACTTTTCATTAAACTTTTTAGACAATTTTCCACTTACTCTTGTACGATGTTTACCGACAAAATAACGTTTTAAAATAAATATCAAATAATGCATGCGACTATATTCTTTGTCAGTGAACGAGAGAGGTAAAGTGAGAAAATATTCGTCTGCTGATCAGATGTAGTTAAGAATACACTCTTAAATGGAAGTAGGTATATTTAGTATATAATAAAATTTTAAAAGCATCTGAAGAACAATAATACTTGAAATAAAAATGTTTGGAATATAAATAGTTTGCAAACATAAATAGTTATTTTAAAATTATTTTCTTCTAAGAAATATGAAATTAGGCGAAATGTATCAAATTAAATATATTCTGCAGAAAAAACAGTGTTGTGTTTCACATTTTATGTTATATTAAAAACAAAGAAGAAGAAATTATTAAATTTAGAAACTTTGGAAATATTTAATTCCAGTGATTGATGACTTTATTGATTGAATTGATTTTATTTATAGTTAATAAGAAGAGAGTTTTAATTATATTATTTGTAGATTTGTACATATTTAAATTAAAAATTTGAATCATAATATTTTTTCTAAAAGGATTCATTTATTAAAAGTTAAAATATTATTATTTTCTTTAAAAAAATGTTATAAAACGCAAAAATTTAATCCTATTCTACGGCCACGCGGCATCTACATAAAAATATCTGTTGCATTTGTTGCCCCACTCTTTCATATTTTAAAAGCAATAATAGCGCTGACATGACCGCTCCCTATTGGTACTAAAATCTCGATCCACCCTCTCATTCTTTTTCATAACGTGCGATCATCTTTTGCCGACTTTCAAAAATAACAGTGAAAGATTCTTCTATAAGCGTCTATATTCGTTGGTATGATAAAATACCATATTTAATCATAAATCAGATTTTTCTTTATTGTAATCTATTTTGTATTTAGTTCAGTAAAACTGCTTGAAAATGAGTGACAGTGAATCAAAATACGCAAATCTACTACTATTTGCCTGTACAAAAATAGTGCGTATATTATTAGTAACAAAAATAAATATTTCGTCTGAACCCCCAGAAAAAATAAAGGTTTTACGCTACTGAAAATATATTTTTTATTCAATTATAACCAAAACAAAACATAAAAAAAAATTCGATAATTTTTTGAACATAATTTCAAAATGAATGTGTACGTTAAGCTATAATAATGGATTCGAGCGTTGGTAACTACGTCACACTCCTGGGCCAGCTGTCAAATGTCGTGCGCACTATCATACTTTGTATTCATTGTACCATGATACGTGGAGTACTAAACGCAGTCCCATGCGCGCTTATTAATAAAATAAAATATAATAAAATAAAATATAATAAAGTAAAATATAATACAAAATTAAAATAAAATAAAAAAAATCGCTCTGTGCTAGACGGTACGAAAGCTATGTTTTTCCTCCTTGGTCACTCCCAGAGCGCCACATCTAGTTTTTTTGTGATATAAATAAGTTAATTTTGTTTTCCATTAGATTAACTTGTAATGCAGTACCACAAACAACATTTAACCACTTATTTCTGAGTTCAAACAGAATAGCTGTGGTAATCAAAAGACAAAAACTGTTGCTATATACCCCATATTACGATACATCAGTCAACTACTTCATATAACTATTTCTAGTTAATTTGATTACCAAATATACCCCTTGAGATTTTTAAAACCACAAAAATTCGACGTTTAAAATGACATATTACAAGAAAAAATATTTAAACTTGCTTACTAAACAATTTATCCTTCTTGATAATTATACACAAAACGATTTTATCATATAATGAACACCTGATAGGGGTGGTCTTCAGCATCTATTTTTCATCAGTTGGCGCTACAGCCCTTCGTGAGCCTTGGCCTGCTTCAAAATATTCTTCCATCTTCTCTATCGAGTGTCTGTCTTCTCCAGTCCCCTCACTCCAATCTCTCTCAAATCTTCCTGTACATCGTCCAGATATCTGAGTTTAGGTCGCCCCCTTCTTCTTCTTCCGACCGGCCTGTTTAGCATAGTTCTATTATGGATGTTAATAATATATAGTATATATTTATAAAACTTAAAAGTCTATATTTATGAATTAAAATTAAATTTTAGTAAAAATTCAACATCTTAAAACATATTACGGAGAACTCTCTCACAAGACCTTTATATCTCGAAAAATACTATACTAGTTTCATACATCAATTATTATAGAAAAATATAATAAAATAAATAAATAATGTATGTGTACATTTATTTCGAAATATAATTGAACATTGATACAAAACAGGCCGCACATTTATCGCGGAACGGAATAAAATGGAAATTTTGAAAAGCAAATTAACTAATTACAGTTTTCACACTAGCGCGGACACTAACAGCGGAGAATGGATAAGAACGTAACGGAATTGCCTGTATTGCAAATGAATTTTTGCGTGATTATACCGCAGCTCTCTCCACTATTCAATGGAATGTTTATTAACCCTTACGCTCCTGGCGTTACATATATGTAACGCAAAAACCACTAAAATCATCAGCCTTTCGGAAAGTAATTCTAACTAGACGGCGATGCATGACTTTGAAGAGACACTTGTTTATTAGTTTTCAGCGTTTGGTTTAAGGATTTGACCTAACCTGTCTATTTAGTTGAGTGTTTGGTGCGACGGTGTTTATTATTTTCGGTAAAAATGGAACTGAAGTTTCAGCTCGACTGAAATATTTTTACTATTTTTTTGTTATTATATTTTGTTTAAAGTGTTCAATTGAGCATAAACTAATGTCTTTTCTTATTGATATTATAGATTTTTCGAAATTTTATCCTGGTTTTGTAAATTATGCCTTTTTTTTTGGTGGTTTTAGAATTAAAATTGACAATCATGTGAAGGCGTACTCCTAATTTTGCTTTGTTTTTTTTAACAATCGTAAAATGTGAAAAAAAATAGTTTTTTCGTAAAAAACGTACCTTATACATTTTAGAGAAAATGGTTCAAATAAAAGTTATAGATAATAAAAAGTTCTTTAATATTGAGAGTTTCAAAATTAAAATACTTAATAATAAATAAAAAATTGACCGAGATAATTTCAAAAAATCCCTATTTTTGCAGTAATATATCCATTGAAAATTGTGACAGTTAATGATTTATTAAAGTGTGCTAAATTTCAAACGGATCGACCAAATAGCTTATATTTTATTAAATTTAAGCTCCTCGACATCCTGGATAAATACAACATAGACATCTTAGCGCTTGAAGAGGTTAGGTGGTTGGGAAAAAATATTCGAGAAAAAGAAATATAGGTACAATGTACTATAGCTGCCACCCAACAGAGCATAAACTTGGAACAGGATTCATAGTCATCCGCAGAGTCAAGCACCTAGTAATAGACTTCGAAGCCATAAGCGACAGAATATGCAAAATAAGAATTAGGGGAAATTTTTTTAAATATTCAGTAGTTAATGCCCACGCACACACAGAAGATAAGCTAGATGAAGAAAAGGATGAATTTTACGAAAAACTGGAAGAAATAATACCGAACTACCCTAGAAGTGATATAAAAATAGTACTTGGAGATTTCTACGCCAAAATAGGAAAAGAAAACGATTACCTACCCACCATTGGAAAATATAGCCTCCATGACGAATCGAATAACAATGAAACACGCTTAATACACCTTGCGGCCTCAATGAATATGGTGATAGCCAGCACATGCTTTGAGCGTAAAAATATACACAAAGGCACTTGGTTTAGCCCAGACGGTAACACAATCAATAAAATTGACCATGTTGTTGTGGACGCAAGACATTACAGCGATGTTATGATGAAAGAGGAGTACAAACAGATGAGACAAGCAGAGAAAAAGATACCAAAACAAAAGAAAAAACGACATTTAGAAAACCAGCTACAGGAACTAGCAGGCTCAATTCACAAAGCGAAGAGCGAAAATTTTATAAAAAATGTGAACCACAACAGAAAAGAATTTAAACCTAGAATAACCATAATACAAAGAAAGGAAGCCGAAATTATCAATGAGCCGGATCAAATAGTGGAGAGATGGGCGGAAAATTTTGATGAGAAATTAAATATAGGCAACCAAGAAGTGACTGACATCAATGACCACAGTAGAGACGTAGACGATGAGAGGGAGAAAAATAATATACCAACAGAAGAAAAAGTTGCCAAGGCAATAAAAAGGTTAAAAAAGAACAAATCCCCTGGAGAAGATGGTATACCCCTGAGCTGTTCAAGTCTGGAGTAAACGCCCTTAAAAAATATATAATAAAACTTGTTGCATCCATTTGGAGAGAAGGAAAACTCCCACAGGACAGTACAGTCGGAATGTAGGTATTATAATACCTATGATTATGACCTTACAAAAGACATATGAATAAGGAATTGATGCCCATCACCTCTTCATAGATTTTAAAAGCGCTTATGACAGTGTAGACAGAAGCGCACTTTATAATGCCATGGCAGAACTAGATATTCCGTCGCATCTAATAACATTGGTAAAGGCAACTCTTTCGAAAGTTAAGTGCAAAGTCAAGGTACAAAACAGATTGTAAAGATCTTTCAAACACATACTGGATTACGCCAGGGAGACAGTATATCGTGTCTATTGTTTAACATCGCGCTAGAAAGAGCCATAGAGAAATCGGGCATAACAACCACAGGTACGATCATCAATAGAAGTGTACAGATATTGGCCTACGTAGATGACATTGACATGGTAACACGGACAAAAAGAGACCTGATAGAGGTTTTTGAAACATTAGAAAAAGCCGCGAAGACAATGAGACTGCAGGTTAACGTATCCAAAACAAAATACATGAAGGTCACGAACAGCACACACATTCGAAGGGGTCTCGGAGTTTATATAATCTTGGAACACAACTAAATAACAGCAACCTAGTAAGCGTAGAAATTAAGAGAAGAATATACCTGGTGAACAGAGCTTACTTTGGACTAAAGCAGTTCTTAACATCACACATAATTAGCAGAAAAACCAAGATACTAATATATGAAACTCTTATTAAACATGTCCTGACATACGCGTCAGAGACATCGACTATGGTAAAAAGAGACGAAGAACTGTTGGGCCGCTTTGAAAGACGAATACTTGAGACGAATACTGAGTTGTATCAATGCTATGAAAAAAGCAACATTGTCCTTCTTCTTCTTAACATGCCATACACCAAAGTGCGTAGGCGACTATCTCATTACTAGAATTCTGTTCTTGGCGGCGTGACACAGCTCACCTGTATTGTGTATTCCTGTCCATTCTTTAATATTCCTTAACCAGGACAATTGTTTGCGGCCGGCTCCTCTCCTACCTTCGATCTTCCCTTGTAGGATTAACTGTGGTATTTCATATTTTGCTCCTCTCAATATGTGCCCAAGGTAACCAATCTTGCGTTTTTTAATTAATTCAAAGAGTTCTCTTTCCACGCCGGCTCTATTAAGGACGTCATCGTTTCGAACTCTATCCACCCAAGGTATGCGCATCATTCTTCTCAATGACCACATTTCAAATGCTTCAAGTTTGTTGATAGATGTTTTTTTCAAAGTCCACGTTTCCATGCCATAAAGCAAGATGGACCATATGTAGCACTTGACCATTCTGTAGCGTATTTCGAAGTTTAGGTGTTGATTACATAGGAGCGACATTGTCCGGTCTATTAAAATTAATAGACTAAGGTGGCCAGGACACCTTGAAAGAATGGACACTGGAGACCTCCAACGACAAATATGATATCAAGAGCCAGTAGGAACCAGGAAGAGAGGCAGGCCAAGATCTAGATTCAAAACTTAAGTCGAAGATGACTTGAGGAATCTAGGGGTCACAAATTGGAAAGATAGGGGGGAATGGAGACTAATTCTTGAACAGGCCAAGACCCACCCAGGGTTGTACAGCCAAAGATGGTGATGATGAATGAGTTATTAAAGGGTGCTAAATTTCAAACGGATCGACCAAATAGCTTATAGGTTATTAATTTTTTTTACCCCGGAGGGCGATTATTTAAACTACTGTACTTGCCCAAACAGTCTAGAGGTATTTTGTAAATCGTAATCGATCCTTTGAGGCCTAACAAAGGCCAAAATAACGAGATTTTGCTACTCCGCTAAACTAATTATAGTGGAGTAAATTACACATATATAAATAAAATTGTCCACGTTAATGTACGGAGATTCAGAATTTCCGTTCCTCGACAATGTGCGACCTACTTACACATGAGTGATGATATATACCTTATTTATTTCAAATAACAACTAATGACATAATTACAAAATACAGAGTGTTGCCTGCTTGTTGATTTTGTTTGCTAACTGTGAAAAAGAAGAATAATCCATAATTAGAAATAATTATGTCACAAATAAGCAAAAAAGTTTATGGAAACTGATAACATAGTTCGCATAATTTTTTTCGTTGAAAAAATCACGTTGAATTGACATGAAGCACATTGTATGTTAAAGGACTATCTCAAAACAATTAAAAGACACAATAAAAAAGTTAAATTTAAATTATTCTATACTTTCTTATAAAGTGTAGGAGAAAGTCTAGTAAAAAGGTCCGCTAACATATTTCTCATAATTTTCATAAAACCGCCATTTAGCTTTCTTATTACATTCAGTACTATTAGCGCCACTTACGGGTGAAGATGGGAGAAGCTTACTAGGCTAGGTTTAATATAACCTACAAAAACACAGAATATTGCTAATTTCGTGATAACAAAAGTTGTGTATTTAGGCGTTTTGATTTAAGAAAATAGAATGTTTTTAATGTAGTTTTAAAAGGTAATTCTTTGTTTATTTCATATCTGTTGCAATTTCTCTAATTATCAGAAGTCACTCATGTAAATTCGTTTTTATATTTTATGCAAATTTGAGGCAAAATGACCACGGGGTCCTTAAACTTAATTAAACAATTGCTTAACCCACTAAATAAAGTTTTGAGTTATACAGGAATATTTTTTTATAACAATCAAATGTATGTATATTATAATTACAGAAATGGTGATTAGAATAACTCTGTCTGGGGCAGAGAAATCAGCAGAAAAAAAATGTATGACAACATCTAAATACCCACTACGATGTAAAATCGAAATTGATGGGAAAATAATAAAGCAGGAAGCAAGGTTTAGATATCTGGGAATAGATATAACTAGTTAAGAAGATGTTGAAGAAGTACGACAACAAAGCTTAAATACAAGTAAAGCGGCGAGATCTCTTAATGGTACAATCTGGAAGAACAAACATCTAAGACAAGACACAAAAACAAGAATCAATAAAATAGCAATTAGACCTATATTAACATTCACGGCGGAGACAAGACCTGACACATATGAAACGTGACGACTACTAGAAACAACTGAGATGAAAATACTCCAACGAATATCAGGAAAAAGTCTGTTGGATAGAGAAAGAAGCGAAACCACAAGAAGATCATGCAATATAGAAGACATAAATGGATGGAACGGAAACAGGAGTGGAACGAACACATCAGTAGAATGGCAGAGGATAGAATAGTATGAATAGCACGAGATAAGTCACCAAATGGACGAAGTAGTATTGGCAAATCAAGAACAAGATGGTGCGATAATTTAAACATTTTATGAGGTTAATATGGAAGAGGAAACAGGCTTTAAAGACCCCAACAGGAATCAAATTTTGGAAAATATGTTTAATGACTGTCTTTTAAAAGTGCTGGTAGGCTTTATAATCTGCCTTTGAGTACTTTAAAAGGAAGAGAAAAAATTCCCGAAAATGATTGATTATTTCTTTTATGCAACAGATTATTTGAAAGCTTTAGTGGATTCACTACAACATTGTCCAAAAAATTGGACATTTACTTAAAGAGGTATGTTTTAGAGATGGAATACCAACAAAAATTCATCTGGAAAGGCTTGTTTTAGAGATTTTCTAAAGAGAAATCCAGAGATTTCTTTTAGAATTCCTAAAGCTACCTAAGCTGCCACAGCGAAAGGCTTTAATGAATAGGCAGTCGCTAGGTAGTTCTTTTCCTTTTAGATGAAATACAAAATAAAAATACTATCAATCCTATGAGAATATATAATATGGAAGAGTCTGGTATCGAGTCGAACCCTAGCAAGTTACCCAAAATTTTAGCACATAAAGGACGGTAACAAGTTAGTTTCCTAACAAGAGTTGAAAGACGACAAAACGTCATCGTTGTGCTCTATGTAAATGCTATGAGTCTATGAATCTAGATACATGAATTCTGATCTCTTTATACTGTTCTTAAAGCATTTTCAATGACATACAATTCTGAGTTGAAAATAGGGCCGTATTCTTGCCTGAGGGTCATTTAAGCCACAGATCCTTCAAAGCTACAAAATGATGTAGAGAAGATGGCATTATAATGCTGTTTTCTCCACATTGCACCCACGAGATGTAGAATTTTGACTTTGAATTGAATTTTCACTTCTAATTTTAATGAAGAAGTTATTTTATGGCTTAAAACAAACCATGGAAAAGTCGTAACTCTGTATAACATAGCTAGCTTGTTTGGAAAATCGCATCGAAGAGCTGCCACACTTATCAACGGACACAGTGGATTCTTAACAACAGATATCTGTACTTTAATCCGAACATATTCTTCTCTACAAAGAGATACTTCTTCGTTTCCAAGTACTTTACTTATAAGAAAAAGAAAAATTGTAATATATCTTCATCAGACGAGTCAGAGGAATGGGAAACAAGTCGACGATCTTCAGATGATATCAGCCGTTTGGAAACAGTCCGGGGAGATTATAGGAAAATGAACTTTATTCACTGCAGTTTCAACTCCGGAAAGTTGACATTACAAGCTCTGCAGTTGGTAATTCAATCTCAATTTCCGAAGTTAACACTTCAGAACAGAAAGGTGGCGTTAAAAGGAATGCAATTTCATCATCGCTAGAGAATACTTTTGTAACTCCATATGATATATCTCCACTAGCTCAGGCACCTATTCAGGCAAGAAGCAACTGTTTTCATCTGCACACTAAATTATCTTGTGATGAAAGAAAATCTAAACCATCAAAATCTGGAAATCTCAAAATCTCCAATGTTTGGAAAAATGAAAGAAAACAAGAGATCTGATATTGACGAAGACGACGCCGGCTGTATATGTTGCTCCGAATTATTCAGTAAATCAGAGGAGAAGGAGGTTTGGATTAAGTGCAATTTGTGCAATAATACATGGTCTTAGTTATTCTGTGTGGGTGTAATTGGACAGTAGAAATGGTATATTTGCGATTTTTCTAAATAGAGTTCTTTTTCTGTACAAAAGAACTACAGGGGCCATTTTACGTTATGGGCGGAGTCATTTTAACCCAACCATCGTGTAAAACGGTCCCTTTAGAGCTTTTCAGAAATAATGTAATTTTTCTTTTAACTGCGTATTTAGATATAATTTCTTCAAATAAATATTTTGTGCTGTACCCTTCTTACTGTTTGATTAAACTGTACTTACTTAATTATTCTCCTTTTTGCTATTTTTAGTTTAAAAAAACGTTACAAACACCATTTTACCCCACTCTCCCCCATTTGTAATAAATTTTATTTGTGCATTTTATTTATTTTGATATTTTTTAAAAAGCAATAACTTTTAAAGAAACCAGATAAAATAAATAAGGTATATAAAAGATCTGGAACAGAATAATGTCAAATATATTTATTACAAAAATAAAAAAAGAACTGTTCAAAAACTTTTTGAGGATAATTTAATCATAAAATCGTTTACTTTTACATCAACTAATTTTTTACAATCAGTTAAAAATAAAAAAGAATATATATTTACATATTAAGCGACCAGGCTTGAATCGGACATGCCAACCATGGATCTGTGGTGTAGTCGACAACTTCTGACTCCTTGACAGGCAAAGGTTGTTAAATTTAAATAAAATAACACATTCCCTAAACCGATTTGACAGTTAACATTTTTAAAATACATCAGCAAGTATTTGTAGATAAAATGAGCTAAATAAAGAATCGGATCACAAACTATCTGTATTAAAAATTATTCCTTAACTCACTTTTCCATTGTACTTTTCCTCTTACAACATCTTTGTCAATCAAGTTCTTCTCTTCGCTGTAACTTGCTTCCTTGGCCTTGGTCCAGAGCCAATACTAAAACCGCCTGTTGCAGGTGCTCC
This sequence comes from Diabrotica balteata, assembly GCA_918026665.1. Lineage (NCBI taxonomy): Eukaryota > Metazoa > Arthropoda > Insecta > Coleoptera > Chrysomelidae > Diabrotica > Diabrotica balteata. The sequence continues at coordinate 22,774,569 of OU898276.1, read as the reverse complement.
AAATGCGGGAACGGCAGGTGTAGTACCAAAAGAAGTACCGAAAGCTGGTGGGGCAGTATTACCACCCGTGAAGTCGAATTTTTTGGGAGTTTCACCTGATGCAGCTCCACTGAAATTGAATCCTCCTGGCTTTTCGTTCGCTCCCGCTCCGAATGTAAACACTGGGGCTTGGTTTGGAGTACTGTTTTGTTGTTGGTTAAAGTTGAATTGGGAAGAATTAAATGCGTTCTGTGGAGCAGTCTGTGGTTTGTTGAAAACGGAACCTATATCAATAAAAAAATTTGATTAAACGTAAATTAGATTAGAAAGTTATAAAAAAGACATGTTTTTATTGTACAATCAGCAGTGATTCTCCACTATTTTAGTCAATCTTCACAAATGCGAGAAACATTTTTATAAACTTAGTTCAAAGTTCTAATCTACACCAATTGATTACGAATACAACTCGTTTCAAAATAAACAATTTGCCATCAATGTTAGATTTGGTTTTTACAAATCATGACCAATTGCTTACAGAACCGCAGATATGCACTCCTGCGGGCAATTCGGATCATGTAGTTAGCACAACAAGCATACAGTTTATTACTGAATATAATCACCTTGGTGAAAATACAGTTATACATGAAATAACAAATTTTGAAAACCTCTCTCTCCAATTGCGTGATGTTAATTGGCCGTTACTACTGGGAAGTCTAGAACATCCGGAAGAAGTTTGGAATAATTTTATAAGCATCATTGACAATTACAAAAGACGCAATACCACAAGAAAACTTACTATATGAACAAACTTAAGCCGTGGATTAACGGTGAATTGATATCAGTTATAAGACACAAAACAAAATTATGGCGAAAATATAAACGTACAGGTGATACAGGTGATTTACAAACTCATAAAAACTACAGAGTAATACTAAAAAAGTATATCAATGAAGCCAGAATGGTATATGAAGAATCTATTGTAAGTTGCAACGACTCTAAAAAACTGTATAAATATGTTAGGTCTGCTATGTCTTCTAAAGTATCCTTTCCATTGTTAAAAAATAACGATAAAACGATTTGTCAGAATATGTATGAGGTCGCTAATATTCTTGCAGATACATTTTTTAAAGTCTTTGCTATTGAACCGTCTCAAAATCAGTTTTCTATAATCAGTCATTCAAAAGTTATTCCCAAAATTGATTACATCGATTTTTCACCTGAAATCATTAAGCGCCATATTGACAAATTAAAAAACAACTCACCTCCAGGAATTTGGAAGTGTCCTATATTTAAAAAAGGAAATAAGTTAGATCCCAATAATTATAGACCAATAAGCTTTACACCAATAAGCTTTACAGGAGAGATAAGGACGAAAAACTCAGTCAAGAAACAAAAAGACTTATGGAGGCACGAAGAGAACTTAAGAACAAAAACGATATAAATGCACACATACTACAACAACTGAATAAAGATATTAATAAATCAGTGAGAAAGGACATACGACAATATAACACAAAACAGATTACAACGGTTGTCGAGAAAAATAAAAGTTTAAAGGTGCTGAAGAGATGTCAAGCTCTAGGTAAGAAGAACATTGTTAAGCTCGCAGATCGAAATGGAAAAGTGGTAACAGATAAAGATAAGATAATTAAGGTAGTTGAAGAATTTTACACAGAATTATATAGAGAAAGGGGTAAGAAAGACGGCACTAAGTTGAGAAAAGTCCAGAATGTGGGTTCAGGGGATATCCCAGAAATAACAATCGAAGAAGTCTCAAAGTCATTAAATCAAATGAAAAACAATAAAGCAGCTGGTGATGATCAAATCGTTATCATAATTAAATCGATTAGGTCTTAACATTCTTCATGGAACTAGGCATACTTCATTCTTTCATCTACTATTTCATCAATTTAATTATGAATACTTCAAGCCTCTTACACATATGGTGAGACTATATAATAGGTACCAAAGTGATCTGGACTTATTTTTCCAGTCCTTAGAACAATTTAATTATTAGTTTTCGTTAAACTTTACTAAATGTTTTCCGATGTTATACTTACTTTGTAAAATGTTATATATTATATTTTGTTCCAATGTAAATGGTATATCCGTTAATAAATAAATAATAATAATAATAATTAGGTTTCAAATATATATAAAAACATAAATTTTACACCGAGTGATATATCTCTCCCTAACTTGTGGCTTGATTATCTACTATTATTTGCTACTTATTTGAATCACTAATATTGAAGTTGAATAATTATCATTAACACTAAATTATCATTTCTCAGAATTTAGTGCCTACAATTTAGATACTTTACTATAGCAACTATAGAACTAATTATATACATACCTGAACTGCCAAAGGGTTGTGATGGCTGTGCTGGAGATCCAAAGCCTTGGGTGGGGACAGAGCTTCCAAAAGCAGGTGTAGTATTATTACCAAAAGCTGGAGCTTTATTTTGAGTTCCAAAACCCGAATTCTGTGCCCCAAAAGCAGAATTAGTTTGTCCAAAGTTGCTTCCGAAAGAAGTAGTTGAAGTATTTGTTGAAGGAAATGTACCACTGGTGGTGGTTTTGGCTGTAAATGCAAATGGAAGGGTTGAAGTAGAAGTAGTTGGCATACCACTTCCAAATGGACTCTGAGTACTACCAAACACAGAATTGGTAGTAGTAGTTGGTGCACCAAAAGCTGTATTTGCTCCTCCAAAAGGTTTGTTATTGCCACCAAAATTGAATGAAGGTGTTGTTGTAGTAGTTCCAAATGCTGGAGTACTTGTAGTAGCAGCTCCAAAAGGAGCTTCTGAAAATGAAGATCCCGTAGTTCCAAAGCTAGGAACATTGGTACTTGCAAATATAGAACCAGGAGTTGTTCCAAATGCAGGTGCTGTTGTGGTGCCAAATCCTTGTGTTGTAGTGGTAGAACCCCCAAAACCAGTGCTAGCTGTAGTAGTTGTAGGACCAAAGTTGAAACTCGTTGTGGTACCAAAACCGGCAGTATTTGATTTTGTAGTATTAGAAGTACCAAATCCACCAACAGTAGTAGTTGAAACACCAAAGTTACTGTTTACTGATGTATTGCTACCAAAAGGAGAATTTAAAGTTGCTGGAGAGGTAAAAGTACCTCCAAATCCAGAACTGGTAGTTGTTACTCCAAACACATTACTACCTGTAGAACCAAAATTCGAAGATGTTGTTGTAGCTACACCAAAACCAGAAGGAGTACTGCCAAAAGCTGTAGTGGCAGTGCCAAATCCGGCATTAGTAGCACCTCCAAAAGGTGGAGTAGGAGTTGGGTTAGTTCCAAAAGCTGGATTTGGAGTTGTAGTATTTCCAAAAGCTGGGGTTGGAGTTGTAGTAGTTCCAAAAGCTGGTGTTGGAGTTGTGATAGTTCCAAAAGCTGGTGTTGGAGTTGTAGTATTTCCAAAAGCTGGTGTTGGAGTTGTAGTAGTTCCAAAAGCTGGTGTTGGAGTTGTAGTATTTCCAAAAGCTGGTGTTGGAGTTGTAGTAGTTCCAAAAGCTGGCGTTGGAGTTGTAGTAGTTCCAAAAGCTGGTGTTAGAGTTGTGGTAGTTCCAAAAGCTGGTGTAGAGGTTGTGGTAGTTCCAAATCCTGAAGCTGCGGTACTTCCAAATCCTGATGTGCCAAATCCAGGTGCAGTATTGTTTCCAAAACTAGAAACATTACCAAAACCACTAGAAGTTGTAGTTGCAGTACCAAAACCAATAGTGTTTTGTCCTCCAAAACCACTGGTATTTGTTGTAGTTGTAGAATTATTAAAACCTGCATTTTCTGTTTTAGGAAGTTGAAAACTGTTATTAGCATTTCCAAAAGCAGGAACTGTCGACGTGGTACCAAAACTATTAGCTGATGAACTTGTAATTAAATGTTTATTTGCAACAGAAGTAGATGTGTTAAAACTGGTGGTAGCAGAAGTAGTGATAGTATTAACTGATGTAGCACCAAACTTTAAAGAACCAAAACCACTTGATGTTGTTGAAGGTTCTGATTTTCCACCAAAGGTAAACGAGCTGTTAGGAGAAGATGAACTTGTTCCAAAGGCAAAAGTTGGTTTGTTACTAGCAGTGGAGGACACCGCAAATGTTTGATTTTGTGGAGCTGACGGTATTGAAGTAATTGGTGGAATAGTTGCAGTAACTGTGGATCCAGCAGTGGTAATTTCAACTGCTGAAGTAAATGTGCTAACAGTTGAATTTAATACTGGTGCGCTAGTACCAAAAGTATTAGAAGTTTTAGGACCAAAAGAGAACTGTGCAGGTGTAGTATTGGTTGTTTGTCCAGTACTTGTCACATTAGGGGTTATAGTAGAACTGCTAATAACTTTTGAATCAAAAGCTGGGGCTGCAGGTTTAGATAAGTCAAATTTGAATCCACCCATCTTTGGTGAACTAGAAGTAAGAGTGGATGATGGTGAAGAAATTGCAGGTTTATTACCAAAATTAAAACTAGGAATAGTTTTAGGAGCATCAGCACTTAGAGATTTTGGAGTAAATGGAATTGAAGATGGTGTACTAGCATTTACAAATGTGCCACTGGCACAAGGAACAGGTGAAGAACCAGAGCTATCTCCATGAAATAATAAGCCCCCATGTTGTGTTGAAATACCATCACCTTTACTTGCCACTAAAGATTGTGGCAGTACTGTTTGTTCTCGTTTCTCTGTAGCTATACCAACTGAATGTTCTGTACTTGTTGCTGCTGTAGTGTCAATACTCTGTGAAGTACTTTCTGGAATTTTAAATGTTACATGTTTCTCAATTTTCTTGGTTGACTTTTGACCAGGTGATAAAATTGATACAAGTGGTTTTTCTGTTTTAGTAGTTGCTTCTGTTTCAGGTTCTACCTCATCCACTTCATCTTTGCATAAGTCCTTATAACTACGCTCTAGTACAGCATCTTTTCCAATAAGGGTTCCTAGAAAAGATGCCAATCTATTTTCCCTTACTGTTGATAAAGTTCCTTCATCAAAAACTTCATCATTTGCTACTACATTTACAACTTCCTTATTTTCTAAATCTTCTTTACTAGCCTCTTCATCAGATTTATTTGTACTTGCATTACCAATATTTGATACCTCCTCTAGAGTCTGAGTTTCGGCATTTTGCAGTTTTATTTCTTTAGTCTGCTTTAGATTTTCAGTCAATGTACCTACAATTACAATAATAATTATAAAATAGAAAATAAAAATATGTAGTAAACATACTTATACTTATGGATTTTCTTTTAGGTTGTGTGGATTCTGTTCTTTTAAAGGCAAAATCCATAGAGGATCTAGAAGCTGCATATTCGTCATACATGCAGATTTTCTTAGAAACCGGTTTAGAAGGACTTGTATTTTCCTGGAGGAGGGATTCATCTCTTAACCTTTTACTGGAATCAACGTGGTCATCATTATCTGTTCTAAGTCTTTTTCCTGCATCTTTTCTTAATTCCAACTCCTAAAAAAATTTTTTTTTATCAATACACTCACAAGTTTAAAAAAGGGTTCAAAGAGTTCAAGATTCAAACAGTTCCAAAGAGAAAGGTGTTCTTAAAAGTTTGCTGATAATGTTATTGAAAATTATAGGACAGTTTGTAACTAATCAGTATTACCCAAACTATTTTAATGTCTAGTAAATAATTTGGTAGCATGGTATTGTAAAGATTTAATTGCTGTTCCAGAACATGGCTTTTCTAAAGGTAAGTCTACATGCACAAATTTAATGTTGTATACTAAGTTACAATTACTATATGCATTTGGAGGTAGACTACTCAAGTGGATAAGTGGTTATGTGTCTGGTAGGTGTCAGTATGTAAAATATATAAATTGTTTATCTTGGCGAGTATCTGTGAGTATTGGAATTTATTCTTAGAAATTGTAATCAGCTTTCAGTACAAACTTTAAAAATGTTATACTTTAGTTTAGTTTGATCGGTTTTGATATGGTTCTCTCATTTGGTCTCCTACATACAATAATGATATCTTTGATATCTATCATATTTTGAGGATATGTGCTTACAAGAATGGATTTATTAGACAACAATACACATACAGTGATATATATTCAATACTTAATATCTCGTCACTACGTCATAGAAGGTTTGATTGCAAATTTATTTCCTTCATAAGATTATGAATGGATATGTTGAAGATCCAGAGTTACTAAGTTTAATAAGTCATAATGTTAATACTAGAAGAATTCCTAATACTAAGATTTTCAATATTCCATTTAATACTACAAACTATGGTCGAAATTAACCCATTACAAGAGTTTAAGAAAGCAGTTAATGTTTTGAGTATGATTACCTAATAAGTTAACTTACTAATTTAATTTAGTTTAATTTTAAGTTTAGTTTGTTTTTTTTTTTAACTCTATTTTTGTAAAAATGGTACATCAATAAATAAATAAATAATGTGGTGTTACTTGGAAATATTAAAAGGCAATTAGAACCAAAACTGAAACAGGCTCGGTGAATGGGAGGACTGGAACAGATCATTGAAAGAAAATGTTTTTAACACTTGATAGGACCAACCAGAATTGTATAAAATGTTCATTTGAAGATGGAGTTACTATAGAAATACAGTGGTAACTTAATGAGAATGCTTATAGCGATAAACTAAATGATAAGGGGTCAAATTAAAAATACATATCTTAGGGCGAGTTAAATTTCAGATTTAATCATTAAAAAATTCATAAATTCAAACAGAATCACTCAATTCAAAGAGTTTTTAATTATTGGATTCTTAGAATCAGTAAGATTGGAACTACTAGATCAATTATGGACAGACAATTGCAGAGGCAATTAATTTTGGTATAACCCTGATAGAAACATGGCTTTATATGAGTTCTACTTACCTCATTTGCATGTATTCTTTTCCTAGATATTTCTTTTAGAGCATCAAGTACACTTCTAGTACTAGTGGAGTTTCCTGAATGTCTTGAATTTAGTAAAGTATGATTTCCTCCAGTAGGATTGACTAGACCTTCTAATAACTTTCTATTGTATTCTGGAGTATGTTTCACATAATCTAAAAAAAGTTTATTGGATTATTTTGACCAAAAATCAACTGTTACAAATACATAGAATATATTAAATAATTTCTTCACTTTCCAACCATCTTTGGTAAAAATAGCATTTTTTATAATAAAAATATTAGTCCAGTTAGTTAATATAGTCCAGTTGTCAGATTTTTGACCTCTACAAAAATCATATGAACCTCACATATGGAGCAGAAACATGGACTCTAACGCAGAAAGATGAAAGACTTTTGGGAATATTTGAGCGTAAAATACTCCGCAAAATATTTGGAGCTGTAAACGACCAAGGACAGTGGTGCAGAAGATATAATTTTGAATTGTATCAGCTCTTTGATGAGCCAGATGTCATAACGTTCATTAAAACACAGCGACTTAGATGGGCTGGACACATAATACGAATGCCAGAAAATACCATTGCTAAAAAGCTAACCACAGGAACACCTGTAGGAAAAAGAAGCAAAGGCTGACCGCAAATTAGGTGGTTAGATGGAGTAGAAACCAACTTACGAATATTAAAAATCAGAAGATGGCAACATGTTGCCAAAAACCGAACAGAATGGCGACGAATCTTAGAACAGGCCAAGATCCACAGAGGATTGTCGAGCCAAAGATGATGATGACAAAAATCATATAAAAATCTGAATGTTGCTGAGAACATCAATTTTACGACTCCAAAAAAGATGCAAAAAAGTTTACTACTTTTACCCCAAGGCTTCCCTAAGCCCCTTCATAGAGAATTTGTATGCCATAGAAAAAAATGATGGTGGCCAAGATGATTTTTAACAAAAATTTTTGTGACCACTTTTTCTGTAACAGGGGTTCCCCTAAATTTTTCCAAGGACCTCTTCATCAAGGTACTACAATGACCACCCCCACTATTTCCTAAAGACCTAAACAAACCTAAAGATACCTGAAAAGAGCCAAAATATGTGAAAACATAAATCAAACTAATGCTATTTAGGATTTATTTGTGAAAATACAGAGTACCTACACAAGTACATTATTAGATTTAATTTGCACTCCTCAATTAATGAGATACATTGAATTTAACCTTATAATCCATTATTTTAGGTTCCAAACTTGAAACTTTCATGTTTTTCAAACATATATTTGTTTTTCATGAAGCACATGGAAGAAAATGTTTGCTAACACCGATAGGTTGTTGCAAACAGAAGGATTTTTTTCATGGCCTTGTCTCCAAGTTCTTTGTAATCCTTGCGTGCTGTTGCCCAGAAGTCTGTAATTTTCTCGCCATTAAAAATGTCCATCATACCACAACTCGACAAATCCACACGCTTATCGTTTTCTTCTTCTGTGAGGCTTAGGATTTGTTCAATTGCTTGACAGCTGAAAGGATTTCAAATCCAACCATCGTCAGGGAGTCCTAAAAGTCGTGGCTAGGCTGCATAGGTGCTTGGCCCATAGGGTCCCATCTAGTTCCAGTGCCAGTGGTGATGAAGAGAGGAGGCTGAACAAAATTAGTTAACAATCTAAAATTTGATATCACTTCAAGTTTGTGAGATATATGTTATTAATTTTAAAGATTTAGAGAGAAAAACTTTGTTTTCGAACTCCTAAAAAAATTTGCAAATTGGACTTATATAGTTTTTCTCCTTGGCTCTTCATATATTTATTTTTATATCTTGTGGAACCTTCAGACATACCTCGCGGCGCCCCAAAGGTCCGCGGACCACCAGTTGGCAACCACTGTTCTATAGAATATACTGTTTTCTTAGAAACCATGTTTGAAGCAACAGGTGATTTTTAATGTCAGGTACATGCATGAAATCAATTTTAAACAAAATTTATATCTACTCGACAGTAAAAATTCGATATCTTTTAATCAGATCGTCCTACTGACAAAAATCAAAATAAGTTTTAAAGGTGAAAAATGCAGCTTTCTTATAAAATTCTTAAATTTTATATTTAATAAATAAACACAGCACAATTTTTGCCGTTGATTAAATATATACTGGGCTGATAATACATACCTGGACTTGCCACCCTAACTGTTACATGTCTAGGTTTCTTTTGCAAGGTAGGCAACTTGTTTTTGAAAAGATGTACTACTGGAAACAGACCCACACTTCCATATTTTTCCTGGTGTGTCACAGGTCGTCTTTGTTCTTTTTGTCTTTCTGTTTCTTCATTATACTGTACAATCCTATTTACTAATCCTGGGCTTTTTGCATCTTCAAATGTGCTAACACTTAAATTAAACTTTGTAGAGGCTAACAACGGACCTGGCTGATATTTGGAGGTAGTTGATCGGACATATTCTCTCCTGTTGTGTCTTGGTGGGGTAGCCACTTCTGATAAAGAATATCTAAAATATGTATTGAATATTAGTATTACTTTTCTAGTGCCAACTAAAATTCGTGTTCTTGTATTTAAAAACAACATAAAAACAACGTCATTATTAAATATTTTAAGATCTTACCTCCTGGGAGTCATTATTTTGTTCTTGGGTGGAGTTGCAAAAATGCTGTTTAAAGGTGTGGAAGTAATTTTCGGAAATAGAATACTTCTACTCGTGTCATTTATGGTTTCGTCTTTAATATTCGTCAAGTTTGTTTTAAAGTAACTGGGTGAATCAGAGAATTTTGAAGAATTAAACATTTTGTAAAGCTTTCAAGGTTATGTTACCAATACTGAAATGTTATTAGGAGAATATAATGTTAACCACGAGATTCAAAGTTATCACTTGTTTGATTTTTCTTGTTTGTAGACAGACTCTTTAAAACATCAGAATCTGAGAACACGATTTATTTAAAAAACTACAATCACACCATTTCAAAATTACAACGAGCAAAATTGACTTATGACATTCATATTTTGATCAAAATTGACGTTTGTAATATGACGTCATGTCATACTAATCTGAAAAAAATTACAAATAATTTCTGATTTTACACCTGTGTGTTCCTTAATTAATAGTAAAAATCAAAAAAATTACTATGTTAATTATTAATAATTATTATAATATGTCTGGCAAAGTTACTACCAATAATGACGTCATTGGTCACGACAGAAAATAAGTTTTCTGCTTCTTGACAGGTCTTTTACGTTACTTGTATTCGGTAAATTTTATGGCAAAATATACAATTTCCAGCTTTTTATTTTCGATCTGAACTCAATATTTGAATTTATAAAGGAATAGAGTAATGTGTATAAATGCCAATATTATCAAGGCCCCCTTAACAAACTATTAAAAAGAATATTGAGTATACCCCCTTTTCTTTATCGATATATTCTGTTAAAATACATCTGTCTATATTTCTTTGTTGTCCATAAATTTGGTATCTTAAAATATTTATTTCACAACTTGTATCTTACCATTAACACATAATATGCTATGCCATTAATCTAATTTTGCACTTACATATACATACAATGTATCTTAGATTTCTTTAAGAAATAAAACACATAAGATCTATAACTAATTATATTGATATCTACCACATAGCACGTTGAACACCACTTAATTTATTATAATCTGCTAAGTGTCTAAAAACAATTCTACTAAGTCTCCACCTGTAGACAATACCTCTTGGCCTAGAAGTTATCACACATCTTTTTTTGGTTCTTATTAAGGCAGAATCTCTTGGTAAAGCAGCTATTTCAGCATCTGCAATTTCTCTTAATTCAGGAGGAAGAACATCGTTTTTTCGAAGAGTGTTAATACGAAGTCGTAAAGGGGCATATTCAGTAGTCATCTTTCTGCGTTTAACATCTCTGATCATCCATCTATTTACCCATTTGTTACGAATTTGTTGAAACTGAAATGAAAATTAATTAGAACATTTTTAAGAGCAAAAACAAAAAATTATATAACATGTAGCTATTTCGTACATTTTGTAAGTTATTTGTTGTTAATAAAGTTGATATATTTTTTAAAATATTCATTTTCACTTTTATATTTTTTTATAACCTCAATTTTCACTTTTTTAAATCTACTTTCTTTGATTCTTTTGACATTCATTTGTCATCTATAGTATATGACTTCAGTCACTTGTTACTGTGTAACTGTAACTGTCAAGCAATTGATCATTGATCCAAAGTTTATATTTTTCATCACCTTGTAAACTGTTATTGAATATTGATAAAATTTAACTTTTTTATTCATACATAACCATTTGTTTAAATGTTTTTTGAAGAGACACGTCAGTGACATCACGTGTCGTCTCAAAATATTTACAGTTTTTCTTTGAATCTGACTTCAGTTTTATCTGGGATAAATTACATATTTGGACTGTACTGTTTACATAATAAATATAAAATAAAATCTTAAATTATATATTTATTTGTGACACTAAAGAGATAAAGATGTGTCTAGCATTACCGAGTAATGTTTCGCCTTGTGTTTTATTTGTTTTTATAAACTGTGTTAGTGAAATAAGTGAAAAAAGAACTATAACCAAAAATGTTTATCTGTGACATAACTTTTAATATACTATAAATGGCAAATTCATTAAAACGAACCAATTCTCGTCGCAGGATCGCCGCCCTCTCATTTTTGACAAATATTACTCTTGATGGCAGTTACAAAGACACTAAGTTAGCCCTTCTTCCCAAAAATGGGGCCACAACACGAGCCCCATTTCTTTGTACAGAGGACATTTTGCCGGAAGAAGCTGAAGACATAGATGAAACTTCATGTTTACTTAAATCACAGCAAAGTCTGAATGAAAAGTTGACACCTGTACTCGATAAGAAGCAAATTAAGAAATATAGGCCTAGCAATAGTGATTCAGAATCTGAAAGTATTATTGCACCCATAAAGGCCACTTTAGAAGACACTGCACTTAGGAAACATACTAGGAACAAGTAAGAAAAATATTTTTAGTCAAATTCGTTATATTAAAGACAATTTTAACTGTAAGAGTAATAATCAGATTTATTCTGGTTTTAGCAAAGGTTGGTTTTATAGCAATAATTTTGGTATTTGTTTACATTAGTGAGGGTCCCTAAAAATTCGAATTTTTGGTGGACTTAGCCTGAAAAAAAGAAAAAAGGCAAAATTTTCATGTTTACGTCTACGGAAACATACAAAAAATGAAAGAATGTAAAAAAATTGAAAAAGGTTCATAAAAAGGTATAGAAAATCAAAAATTAGCAAGAGAAAAATGTTATCAAAATACGAAATAGCTGTATTAGTTATATAAAATTTATAAATCAATTGTAAATACCAATCATTTTTCCCGTTAAATTATCCAAAAATATAAAATATTGTAAAATGTCCAAAATTCATTTATTTAAACGCTTTTGTGTACAATATAAAATATTCCGCGGAGGTGCAATGTTGCCACATACACATTTGTTTCTTTCGGAGTAAATATATTGAATTTAAATTTTAATAAGAGTATACTCTATATGACTTTATTGTTTCTTTTTCAGAGTAAATATAGTGAATTTAAGTTTTAATAAGAGTATACTAAGTATGAGTTAATATTGTTTTTTTAAAAGTGTACCACATATGATTTAATATTGTTTTTTTTTGGGTGTAAATATATTGAATTTAAGTTTTATTAAGAATATATATGTCCATATAAGTTGTTACCTACCGATAGTGCTAATATGCCAGTGGATATAAATTAAAAGATTGCAATTTTTAAATATTTGAATAAAGCTTTTGAAATATTTGTTAGTAATATCACAGAATAATAAACAATCAGAATACCCACTCTGTAGTATTCTCTCATTTTCTGACATTTTTATTTATCTCTTTTCCCTATGACCTTTAACCCATTAGCGTTGAGAAAACAAAATCCTTCTTATATGCAATAATTTTATTTAAAACTATGTAAAAACTTATTTTTGTTAAATTTAAGCCGAAATAAAAAAAATTCTTTTTTTTTGGAAAAAAGTTGCTAAACTAGGAGTTTGGCAAGATCAAATATTGAAACAATTCATTAAATTGTCCCATTTGTATGAAATGGTTTAAAACATGAAATGCAAAGCCCAATGTTGCATTTTTCACACATTGTACTCCCTTTCCCTTTTCTCCCAGGTACAGAGATAATCCAATGATCCTTGTAGTCAAACTTGACGCAGTCAGACACTCAAAAATCACTTCCTGCTGCTCTCCCTATTTTTCCAGTTATTTTAGCGGGGACTTTATCTGTCGTTAAGTAGGTCTAAAAATTGAATGAATAGTAAACATTTTCTGAGTTTTGTATAAAAATACTTTTACCTGACAAATACTTCTTCTAAACTCTAAGAGACTAATGTTCTTTCCGGATTTCCTACATATCGTCCAAGCATTTTGAAGAGCTGCGAACATATTGAATACCTTCAGGTCATCACCTTTGTCTTCGTCACCTGAATCCTCATCCGTAAGGAAGTTTGATTCAGGCGGCTCAATAAAAATGTCTGTTACATCTTCTTCTTCATATGCGATATCTAAAGCTTCCTGTAGTGTAATTCCACTGAAATTATAAAAAAAATGTTTTGACTACATAACCATCTAGTGGGTCCATATGGGTACAGCAATATTTACATGAATTTTTAGCTGCCCCTTGTAATTTTGATACAAAAATATGCACACTATGTTATATTTTAAGATCTTTTAAAATAAGTAAAATTGATTTGATCCTAGTATTCCTAAAAAAAGGTACTGAAAATTTACTTACATAAATCGGATGTCCATTATTGAACACTTTTTACTATAACATGATTTTCTAACTTCCTTAGCTTGTGAAATCTAATAAAACACTGATGAGTATTCATCAACCCAATTTGGACAAATCTAAATAAAGTATACATGTGGTAAATGTAACGTTGGTTGCCTGTTTTATTATAATTTTATTGTGTTAAACAATGGGTCCATATGGTGACTGTAGGCGCTAATGGGTTAATACTGAATGTGAGGTGTTGATGATATTTTATTTATTGCTCTTCAGTAAGTTGTTTTTCCAGTTTCCCTCACTATCTTCTTTATTTTGTATTACATTCTCTACATAGCCTTCTTTTTCTTTTTTAGTCAATATACACAATTCCAAAATCTGTTTTGTTTTTTCCTTTTTTTTTTCTTTAACATCCTTTGTATTTACATAAAGCAACCAAATAACTTCCTTACTGACTTTATATGTGGTTCTATGGATGTGGTCCCAAGCCTGAACATCTGTCTGCTTTTAAGCAGTACTATTATCCATCTAATGACTCCCAATTTTGTCATATTTTTGTTCTACACCATACTTCCAACAAAGAGACAGTTCTGCAATATTTCTGACTATGTAGTTCCCAGGTATAGTGTCATTATAGATATAGTGTCATATCTCTCTTGTGGCATTCTTCCAAGTGGCTCTATTGATTTCAATTACATTTAGGTCAGGATCTCTACATTTATACACAAGTTTCTTTTGAAACTGTGACAATTCTTTGTAATATTTGTAAAATGTTGGGTTTTTATTCTATTAAAACAATTTTCAATATTTTCTCCATACAAACAGCAGCTCTGTAGTAGGCAGCATAGCTAGAGCAGTTATGGTTCTTGCTATACCTATAAAATCTCTCACTTATTGAAATTATGAATAAAATAACCAAGTTAATGTTTAACATTAATAAAACTTGTAGTTAATATATTTTAAAACTGTCTACACTGAAAGCCAAATAAAAAAAATTTGAAATATTGTGACTTATGTTTCAGCTCGGATGTAGTTGACAGAGATGGGAAAATAATTCCAAAGATTCTTAAGAAGATTCCACATCAAGTGTCTATATGTAGCGAGGCAGAAAGAAGAAAGGAAAAAGATAGCAGCTGTGAGAGTTTAGGCTCTGTTACTTTCAGAAGTAAATTAGTAGGGGACAAATCTCGCCAGAAAATAACAATCATAAAACCAACAAGGGATCACAAGTTTTCTGGAGAAAGGATTGTTTTTGTAACTGCCAAGCATTCACCCTTTTTGGTGTGCTCTTATATACCATATAAGAGAAATTACAGGTTAGTGAAAAGTGACGTTATATTTAAGTATTTAGTAGTTTTTTGTAGATTTGTCTTTGCTGCATTGTGAAGGATATTAAGACATACATTAATAACCTATGGAAAAAAAGATGTCGTGAGAAGGGCACATTTGATGCGTCAGATTGGAAAAGGTCTTGCTCTTGGTGTCAGACAATAATAGAACTGTTAGTTTCCTCGTTAAAGCAAGGCATACAGAAAAAATTAGCTGGTTATTTATCATTTTTGCACTGACCATTTTTCAGTCAAGTTTGGTGGGGTGGACATCCTTACCGTCCCATCTTTGGCGTCAGAGAATATTATTTCCTTTTATTATTCACTGAAATCAAGCCATTCAATAAATATGGCAAGAGTATGTATCACTTTGCACATGTCGTGAAACGGTCATGTTTCGGAAAATATAGGGGGAAAACGCCCCTGAACCAAAAAAAGTCACAGAGGAAAACTGTGGCAGACTTGGTCTAAGGAAGATAGACAAGAAGTTTTAAGAGAGTATAAATCTCTAAAAAATTTGCCAGCAGGCACTCTAACTATTAAGTACAATAACTCCATAGAATTTAGTTCAAATTAAATGTCAAAAAATATTTGAAAAGCTTATTAAAGAACTCAACTTTTAGAAAAAAAATGGGTCCTATGATCTTTAGGAGCCAAGAGCCCCTTTTAAAAAAATGACTGTTACATTAATTATCAATATTAAGGACTGAAATTAACTAATCTTTTATGAGAAATGTTGAAAGTTTTTAAAAAAACTTTTCTTCTTCTTCTTCTTCTTCTTCCAATGGCGCTACAGCCCAAATTGAGCCTTGGCCTCCTGTAACTTCTGCCTCCAACAAAGGCGATCCCGCGCCACTCGTCTCCAAGCCCTGACGTTCAGTAAGTTGTGCGCATCTGCTGTGACTTCGTTCTCCTTTCTATTACGTGGTCTTCCCTTTGGTCTTCTGCCCTGCATTTTACCATCCAAGGCCTTTCTCGGCAATCTGTCGGCATCCATCCGTACCACATGACCAGCCCATCGAAGCCTTTGTACTCTAGCGAACTCTGCAATAGGTGCTTCTTTGAACAGTTGGTAGAGTTCATGGTTATATCTAGATCTCCACATCCCATTTTGAGTGATGGGTCCAAAGATCTTCCTTAGGATTTTTCTCTCGAAAACCTCTTCTTCGTTTAGTGCTTTCTGTCAAAACCCATGTCTCGCATCCATAGCATACTATCGGTCTGATGATAGTTTTATAGACCTTAAGTTTCGATTTTCTTTTAGCAAACAAAATTATTAAAAATTGTTTAGACAGGAGTGTTTTAAATACAGTTGTTAGGCACTTTTTGTTCCAACTAGAGTAACAGAAGTGGGGCTAGCCGAATGAAGGACCATCTGCACTCTTAAAAAAATCCAACACAGTTTCAAGATAGAGCACTCAGAAAAAAATGACCTGTCTAGGATTCTCTCAACTAAATTTGCTCTTTTTTAAACTGGCGTACAATGTTCAACTAATATCATTTATCGAATTTTCATTGCGAAATTATCCAAAACAAAGCAGCTAATAACTATGAGATGTACAAACCTTTTCTTAAGTCTCTTTTTATAGTTATATATTTATTTAAAATATAATTATATTAAATAAATATTATTTATAAACAGTATTAAATTGATATTTATAAACAATTTTGCCTAATACTGTTATTAAATTTGTACAAATCACAGTTTTTTAGGATTAAAAAATATTTTGGAACAAAAAATTGCATATATACTTTTATATTATAAGAAAGTATAAGTTTATTTCCTGATGCCCTTTAGCATCAGGGTGTGGTGCATTATGTATTATATAACCATCAAATTTAACTGGAATTTTTCTAACTGGAAATTTTGCAATCATATACATAATGTATCTACACATATGTTCAATGTTTTGTTTCATTTAACTGATTATTTAATTAAAATTATGCTATAGATGATTGTATTTCATATTAAAATGTAAACAATCAACAGTATATTTACTACTATAGTTATCAATGTTTTGTTCATCCTGGTATGATAAATATTTTAGTTATCACTTTTGTTAAAATAAACACATTATTTTAAAAACAAATGCGCGGAAGTTATCTAAAAAACTTTGATAACAGAATATGAAGATGAAAACATTTGAAAATAACAATTTTTGTTAATTATCTTTATAGATTTTTTCCTAAAATAGAAAATTTTGTACTAAAAGGGATAGCAAATAAATGCTTACAATGGACGATTTTTGCCTTTAAAATATCTTATTTGATGGAATCATCAATTTTATATTTTTTCTTTTTTCCAAGATATTAAGTCATTCCATTAATTCAATTATGCTTTTTATATCTATATTCTACTTCTCCTTTATTTATATTTATTTCATTACACAGTACATTCTGATTCAAACTTTTTGGTTTTGGTCTCCTTTAGTATTTTTCATTCTTTAAAATGATACTCTTGATAGAAAAATTTAAGTCCCTGATAAAAGAAGGTACTGAATATTGAAATATTGAATAAACTAAAGGTAAGAAAACTACCATTGGTATATTATTTAGAAATTTACAATAAATAAATATATTGACATATTTCTTAGGGCAAATTTGACGAGAGAAGCACAACGCAAGAGAACAGCATCTGGTAACCGACCTTTGTCTACTTCTGGGGATGGATTTGATCCATATGATTCACTTGGCATCGCAAGAGCTAGAGATGGACAGGTAAGAAAACCTAGTAAGATGTATAGTAAGAATATTCACTGTATGTAACTACAGTGTAAAAAAATGTAATATATTCTTTTCTTCAAAAATGTTGTCGAAATATAACGGACTGAAAACCACAATCATTTGTCTCCTTCGAACCAAACTCAGGATCATAAAATTCTTGATCCACGTCAAATAAGAAAAATAAATAACTTAGGGCTCTTGTTGCGAAAGTTTTTTTCAACCGGTAACGGGCCGATGCTAAACGGGTATCCTTGTTGACGGTTCGTAATTTTCAAGGGATATGCGTCCGTTGACGGTATGGAATCTCCGAAATATCGTCAGTTTTAAAGTAACAAGTGCATGCAATACATGTTATATCATGTTGTTCCCCTGTTGTCGTCAAAGAAAAAAATTATACTAGCCTATTATTTGTAGGTGGAATGAGGAACCACCTTGGAATGAGGTGAAGGCCTTAGCGCAAAATACAACCCGATGGCGCGTTTTCACTGAAGCTCTATGCTCCACTTATAGTTCAAGAACCTTATATATATATATATATATATATATATATATATATATATATATATATATATATATATATATATATATATATGCAAAAATCCGTTAAGTCCGTAATTGTTTGTTTCGAGAAAATTAACTTTTAATGTTTACTGTCTCATTAAAACTAAACCATTAATTTCTTATGATTATTAGGTGAAAAAAATTAAAGTTTGAAAGTTGATATATTTTGGCAATACATGTTTTGCCTACAACATTATTATTGTTTATATAGGATGCTAAAAAACAAAAAAAATGCAGGACTTAAATGATTTTGGCAGAATAAAAATAGCAAAAATGTATTTAATAGTTTAATCTTAAACTAATACAACAACAATTTTATAGCATGTATTAACAACTATTTCTTTCAGTCTTCAATATCTTCATCACTGTTGGTTGAGGAAGGAACTTCGTCTACAGCTGATTTCGATGTTGGCAACGATTTGTACCAACCGTGAAATTCTTCTGGGATGTCTCCTTTACGACACAGTTGCAGCAGGCTATTTTTTTTCTTCCCTGTTATTGGAATTATTTTTGAATATAAATTTTGAAGGGTTATTTTTTCAAAAGAGTTTGGAGGAGTTTTACCAAATACTTGAATTTCTTTGAACTCTGAAGTATGGTCATACCTATACTGAATTACTCCTGGTTTGGTTTTTTCATATTTTAGACACTTGATTTTTAGCCAATTTACTGTGCTTCCTTCTGTATTTTTGTTCCTGTTTTTTATTAATTTTGTTGATAAATCTGTAAGGTCTCTGAAATCTGAAAAATTCATCTGTCGAACATTATAGCCCCTACTTTTTTTGTTTCGGACACGTCTTGATCTTGCGATTCTAAAAATATTAAACCAATCCTGAATGGTATAAACTGGAACGTATTTCTTTGCTTTCTCTATAGCACTGTGCATGCTGTCCACCTCCATAAAGGTGTGGCCACTTTCGAGGAACTTGTGCTCTATGATTTCTAGGTTTGAAGTTTGGACCAAATATAAAAATAGTGCTGCAACATTTTGGTTGCGGTTTTGTCCGCCACAGGTATCAGAATACAAACAGAGCTGTTTTATTTCAGGTTTTATTTGGTTAATATAGTTAAGTAAGCAACTACCTATTTCTGAACTGCCTCTTTTTCCTTGTAACTCTGTCCATCCATAGCAAAAGGCATCATTTGGTTCACGTAACTCATAAATGGTAAAATTATACATGCATACTTTAAGACTTTTTCACTCTTTCTATACTTTCTTGGTCGGTCTTGTTATGTGGAGTCTTTTTACCTCTATTGTCTTGTCCAACAAACATTTTTCCCTCTCCCTTATTTTTATAAGCAGTATCAATCATATCGGCCGAAATGCATAAAGTTTTAAGAAAAAAGCTTTTACATACCCGGATTTTTTGCACATCATTATTTAAATAGTAAATTTTTGTATCGGTTCTTTCTTTTCTTGAACTCTCTGTTCGAACTCTTCTCCTTAACGGTGGTATACTTTCTGTTGTTCCTAAAAGAAACTCTTTTTGCTTTAAATATTCACTATGCCAAAAGTTGTGACAAAGTGATTTTCTAAGTTCTTCTGAAAAATGTACATTGCATTGAAACCGGCATTTTTCGCAGTTTGATACCTTTGGTGCCTTGGATTCAATTTTCTGTTTTTTCTTTAAATTTCTTTTCCATTTTGTAGGTTCAGCTTTCTTCCATCGACCTCTTTTTTGTGTAATTTGTGTATCTGCTAATTGTTCATTTATTACATTTTCTTCCTTACCTGCCTTAGTACTTGAGACATTTTCTTTATCAGTGCTTTCACTGTCTGATGAAGGTTCGTAATGTGGATCTTGAATTGAACAGTCAGAGTCAAAATCTTGTACTTCAGAATTATCTGAAACAACAGAATTGTAAATCCTACGAGTTTCAAAAGTATAGTAATAGAACATTATCTAAGCTTTTACTTAGCTTGTAGCTAAATGAATCGCCTACTAAATTGGTAGGTATTCATTGATAATAATAATTAGTATACTAACTTGGACAAATTGGACCAGCAATAATGTATTAATGATATTTTGTTGTTGAAGTCGAACCAAAACAATTAGAATTACAAATTTAACATTCTATGAGTTCTACAAGTATACTAATAAAACATTATCTAAGCATTTACTTAGCTTCTAGCTAAAGTAATTGCCTACTAAATTGGTAGGTATTGATTGATAATAATAATTAGTTGCAAATATCAGCAAGAAAATATTATGTACTCTGTTTAATAGATCTTTTAAAATAAAAATACATAATTTTAATCAAACATAACCTTACTTTTAGAAAAATTAAAAATAATATAAGAATCCACTATTAAATACATACCCACATTATGGTTCTCCTCTTCTAATGCCATTAACACTAATTTTTCACATCTACTTTTGCCACTTGTCATCATTTTATTGAATAAAAAACTATAAAACTTAGGAAGGTAACACTGTGAGGTTTATTCGTTACAATGAATATTGAACACAAAATAGTCTGCCAAAACAAGTTAGGTGTCCTTATGTGATTTTTGCTGCATAAGCTATTCCCCGAAAAACATTGTGATAAACAGCAGAAATCGTTTAAAATTCCTTAACGGTTTTTAGCTGTATTACATTGCATCATTTTGGTAAATATATTTCTGCAACATCGGCTATGTGCTCTTAACGGATTTTTGTAGTAGATTTTGCATTCTAGGTCACTATTATTTTACAATGTAAACCTTTTAAATAAACATAAAGGATTTTTGTAGAAGATTTTTTTCTTATTATAAAAAATAATAAAAGAAGTAATATCCATTTAAAGTAACTTATAGTATATTGCTTGTATAAGATTGTGTTATAAGGTAGTTAGTATATTTTGGTCACATTTAGTATTAACGTTTAGATAAGTGCTTTCACTAAACGGGTTTTACCAGTAGATAGTTTCTCTCCTTCTAATGCTCTCTATGAACAAACCCGGAAAATGACCAAACATGGACTTAACGGATTTTTGCAGTAAGCCCACGATATATATATATATATATATATATATATATATATATATATATATATATATATATATATAATTTGTATATCAAATGCAGAAGCAACGGGAGAAACGTAAAAGAAAAATATGGATAAATCAAATTTTATTAGAAAGAGAAAAGTATGGTGCTTTTCATACACTTTAGAATTGAAAAAAGACGAAACAAAATTCTTTAATTACTTCCGAATAGGTCAAGAAACTTTTCGCAAATTGTTAGGAATAATACATGATAAATTAAAACGTGCTGACAATAATATGAGGCTATTCCTTGCACCTGCTGATCGACTAGCTGTTACCTATGTATGAATTATGCTATTAGTATAACAGAATAAAAACTTTCGGTTATAAAAAAACTAAAAAAAAAATTACACACTTAATAGATTTTTTATCATTTAAGAATATACAATCTATATATAAAATAAAATTATTGGTGAAATAACTTATTAAAATCTCCATATCAAAATCCATATTTTAGCGGCAAGAAAGAAAGAAATTTATTGAAACAACGGATACTCACCCAACGCCGTTAACACACTTCCATATAAACTAAAAAGGTTCACTGAGGGTTCACGGTACCGTCCCGTCGAACGTCTTGCCGAGAGGGACTGGATACGTAGACGGTGAAAAGTTAACCGTGAGTTGGTTGCCGTTGCGTGAACACACATTCATAAGAACCTGAAAGACACTGAACAACGGCCAAAGGGACGGTGTCAAAAACGTCACGTTGAACGTTGTCGTTAACAAGAGCTCTTACAGTGTATCTCGGGTTTGGCTATATTCAATTCTATCCAGGACTCCCGTAGAACAAACACTTTCACTGACAACTTTTTTCTTTGTAATCTATAAAATTAGGTATTGCAAAAATTCACTGCTTCTCAACCCCTCCTTCCTTGTTCCCAAAATAATTCCTAGCCAATCCGGTTCTTCAGTTTTCTCCCTGTCAGACTTTGTCTACGTCTCAGTGTATTTGATTGGTCTAACATTGTATTATATTTATTATGACAGACAAATAATAAAATAAACAAACAAACAACAAAAAATTGATTACATAATATATGTTAATTCATAAATTGTAATAATTATTAAGGTCTAAATTTTGATATTAGAAGCAGAAGCAGAACTACAGTTTTTGTATTAATAAAAAATGGATTCAACAAGAAACTATCGAAAGAAAGTGAGGGTCTGAAAGACCAAAACTATAGTAAATTTAGTAATATAAAGATAAAATTAATAAAATGAAAAAGACAGCAAATATTTGATTTCACGCAAACAATCCCTATGTATCTGTTGATACGTATTTCGACCTAATAGGTCTCATCAGAACAGATATTCATAGGAGTTCTCAACGTGAAAAATCAATATCTTCTGCCTTTTAAGAAGCAACGATAAAATGGCTTCAATACGGACGCGATAGCGACATCTAATTACAAAATCCGTAAAATAGTTTCGAAACACAATTCAGATTTCTGAGCCTTCTAAAAATTGCAAGGCAAACAGACATTGATAAAAGATGTTAAAAGGGACATGGGGAATCTAAAATTTGCATTCCACGACATGTCTTTTACAACTAAGCAGAAATCCTTAGCGAATTTCGGATCTGCTCTGTGTGAGTACTAGAAGCACAATTCGCTAAGGATTTCTGCTTAGTTGTAAAAGACATGTCGTGGAATGCAAATTTTAGATTCCCCATGTCCCTTTTAACATCTTTTATCAACGTCTGTTTAGAAGGCTCAGATTATAAGCAGAAATCTGAATTGTGTTTCAAAACTATTTTACGGATTTTATAAAATTAATATTTTGTAATATCTCCATCAAACCTGTTGTATACCGTGCCACAGATCATCAGTATTTTCAGGTATAAAATTACGCTGATACAACCGTTTTATAATAGCCCTCACACATTCTCGATTGGGTTTAAATCTGGACTGTAGCTGGGCCATGGTAAGATTTCGATGTTGTTATTCTGGAGCCACTGGTTTATTATATTTGCAGTGTGAACAGGACAATTATCTTGGAGGATAAAATTGTTTTCTGGATACAACTGTTCTACTTTGGGAAACATGGTGTTTTCTAGAATATTCAGATAAGTCTACCAAACAAACCTGCCATCAGTATGTCATACCATTCCCATTCCTCTAGATGAAATCCATTCCCATACATTGGCACTAAAATGACTAGCTGCTCGATATCTATCAACATATAGAGGATTAAATATATCATTATCTGGTCTATACACATTTTGCCCTTTTTAGAAGATTGAAAAAATTTCTTATCTGTTAATATTACCCTGTCTCAAAAATTTTGATTTTGTAGCTGATGTTTTAAAGCAAATATAAGTCTTGATTGCTTCTGTTGTGCTATAAGAGCTGGTTTTTTTTTGCTGCAGTTCGGTACCTAAGAGGCAATGCTTTAATTCTGCGCCAAGTTGTTTTCTTTCTTCCCGGAAATTGTGACATAATTCTTGCAGTTTTTGTATCTTCAAAAGGATTCTCTTCTAATTTCTCCAAAAGCGTACCATCTTCATGAGCGGTAGATATTTTTGGTCTTCCAGAATCTTGCTTTTTTTCGAGTTTCTTGTTCTCTCCATCTTTTATTAATATTAAAAATTGTTATTCTGCTTACGTTAAACTGGTTCGCTACGGCAGATAGTGACCAACCATCTAATTTCGTTACAATTCTTGCGTTTAGTTATTTACTAGCATGTGGAGCCATTTTTTGAGGTTGAACAGAATAAGTTACCTGACCAATTTTAAGATTTGGCGGTTTTTTTCCGAATCACTAAATTACACTGTAAAAATACCTATCTAAATATACAAACATTTGGGTTTTTGCTGCAAATTTTTATTTCTAATGCATTCCCCTCATAGGAATAATACCAAAAATAATGATGATGATCAAAGCAAACTGTTCAACTGTCCTCAATCATATTAAGTTAATAACTTTGCTTTAAACAATTTTGAGAAAAGTTTATTATTTTAGCAAGAAGAATCGTATGGATATTTACTGGAACCTTCGAAATATCCAAAGGATGTGGTTTTGAAAAGAAACACCATTGACGATCCCACGGATCAGTCTCTCGATCCTCTTAAGCGAAACGCACGACATTTTGTTTCAAGGTAAGTTATACAGTATAATCATTGTGTAGTGCCATATTTATGTCAAAGTGGCAATAATGTACGAGTATACTGTATGCTTTGGTTTTTATAAAATGTGTCGTAGCAGCCGTTTGTTTGTAATAATGCGAAGGTAGGGTCGCCATGTCGTAATGCTAGAGAAAACGATTTATTTATGCATTGGGAGGAGGTAAATATTCTTTTCAATTAGGATGATAAGTTACATCTTTATTTGGCGAAATCTGTATTCGTTCCCGGTATCCTTTCACCCTACTTCCTGGTATCCGTCTTCTACCCGCTCCTCCTGCTCCTACATTCGCCCACTTCTATATCCATATGTGTGATGGAGGGAAGTCAAGAATGATCTACATGGAGGTGATTGGGCCAGTTGACATCATTCGTGTTATGATTAAGCATGCTTGTTGTTAAAACTTATTCAGCTTCTCTCTGGTGTTCTTTTGATCGTATTTAAACCTCCATACTAGTTCTCCATAAGTAATCGTAGATCTGACTAAAGACCAAGATTACTTACGGGGTACTACCATACCCCAGGATTTCTCACATATCCTTCGACATGCTCAAAGGGAAAGTTCAGCTGTGTTGGATAATCTTTCTAGATGGGCATTCCATGTAAGCCGCTTATCTAATATTACTACAAGATATTTGACCGCATTCATTTGAATTCAGGACTGTATACCAAAGGATATATTTTTTATTTACTAATATATTACAATTCTATAAATTATGTATTTGAATTAAATATTTTTTACTTCACCAATAAACTTAGTCGCTTTTTCAAATATATTCTATATACGCGAGAGCGAAATAGCTAAATTGATATAGCGTCTGCCACTGGAACAGACAATTGTTGGATCGAGTCCCCATATTAGTAGCATTTTTTATTTATTTAATAATTGTAATTTGGATTTAAAAAAATGGGCGTTGATACAAGATTTGGCAGCTAAATAATTTATAAATTATTGTTGAAAAATGGTAGATGACAAGTGACTACTACTGACGTCTAGCGGATAAAAGTTGCAACTATTCGACAAGATTTGGCAGCTAAATAATTTATAAATTATTGTTGAAAAATGGTGGATGCCAAGTGACTAATAGTGACATCTAGCGGATAAAAGTTGAACTATAAGTCAGTAGACTCCTTCCACGGCGCGTCGGGGCATGTGACGTCATCTTTCTCTCTCCAACACATTGATAGAACGCTCTCTCTCTAACACATTGATTTCCCTATGCCGGGGGGAACCGGCATAAACACTCTACTTTCCTCTTACCATAATTACTAGATCATTCGCATAGGGGTGCACTTCTAACCTCTGTGTCTCAAGGACCGACATCAGGTCATTCACCACGAGTGATCAAAGGAAGGGTGAACGCACTCCCCCCTGTGGGCACACTTAGCTGTTTTGGCCACAACCTCCTCTCTTTTTAGGTCTGTTAGAATCAGCCTATCTTCCAGCATTACTTTGATCCAGTTGCATACCGTAGTGAATATTCCTGATGCTGCTGCATAATTAAGAAAATTTGTTGCCTTCTATATATAAAAAGGCGGTTAACGCAATCTCTCCATTGTTAATGGGGTGACTAATTTTCTGAACTACTTCATCTAGTGCTGTTTCTGTTGATTTTCCTTCTTGATTGGCATGCTGGTCGCTATTGAGAGGATGGTCCCCCAATGATCCCTCCAATGATTTTCTTTGTACTCTAATAAAATTTATTTATTCTTGAGTTCAACACTACATTAGATTGCTTTACAACTTTCCTCATTTTCAGGTGCTTGTCATACGAAACACCAGGCCAAAGGATATCTAATTATACATCTAATGTAATCACATCTGATCTTAAAGAAGAAACGTTAATAAAGGGATTTATTTATCATCCAGACCTACTAGACGACCCAGAACTTATTGTCGGGAAACACAGGACTGTTCTAACGTTTACTTCTTACATAACATCTGTCATTGACTACGTCAAACCATCTGATTTGAAACGAGAGATCAATGAGAAGTTCAAAGATAAATTTCCACATATTGATTTGACTTTAAGTAAATTGAGAAGGTAAGTCGGTAGAAGCGTTATAAAATATCAATATATTTTATTTGTTTAGCTCGCATGATATTAAAAAAGAGTGAAAAAAGCTCAATCTTCTACAAATGTATTTAACACTTCAACTGCCACGAGTACCATATACGGACACAGACAATTTTAGTTATCTGCCATGTGTACATGTATTGACCTACATGGTCTACTAATGACTAAATTGTAATTTAAAATCAGTGTTTATTTGAAAATTTTTGCAAATATTTTTTCTTAAAATTTAACGTAATTTAAAACAAATTACTTAGTTAAATAAACAATTCACATATTAGTCGATTGAATTTTTATAATGTATGCAACGGGGTACCTTAAAATCGAAAAATTTCAATATTTGAACCGGAGATATTGCAACTTTTATAAATTTGAAATTGCGAATTCAGTTTTTGAAATAATACAATCAATAAATAAAAAAAAAGGTTAACTTGGATTCTAAGGGTCGTAGGATATCGTATTTTGTTTAAATTCGTGTAAAAATACCAACGATCCTAATAGAAAAAATTAACTTCTTATATGTTTGAGATATTTTGAATGTTTATACGCTGAAAACCACAGTACTTTTGTAAACCTATTTTATAATATTTAACATAACTTTTTAATCGTTGAGGGATTTATTTTGATAAAGTAAGCCTTCCTCTTTAATTTGGTGCCTTCAGAATTCACGTAGACTTAATAGTTTACCTATAATAACGTTGTAGATAAAAGCTTTCTGGGAGAAACAATTTCAATTTTGCAGTAACTGTTAGGTGAAACTACTTGAAATTTTTATAGCTGAATATTGTCCCTATTATCACTCTTATTGAAGTTTTTTTGTACTAAATCTAGTTAATAACATTTTTATTTTCAGCTTAAAGCGCGAAATGCGCAAAATAGCCAAACAGGAAAGCAACATAGACCTTCTAACCGTCGCCCAAGCTTATGTCTACTTCGAGAAACTTATCTTACGCGGACTAATCCATAAACAAAATCGAAAATTGTGTGCTGGTGCCAGCTTGATCCTCTCAGCCAAACTAAACGACGTTAAGGGTGACGCTCTGAAGTTGTTGATCGAAAAGACGGAAACAACTTTCAGATTGAACAGAAAGGAATTGATGGCTACTGAATTTGCTGTTCTAGTGGCTCTGGAATTTGGACTACATATACCTACGTACGAAGTGTATCCTCATTATCAAAGGCTTTTATATGAATCATAGTATATGTCTTCTAAGTTGCAAAAATGTTATTTGTCTACTGACATTTTCGGTTCTTGTATAGCTGGAAACATTTGAATTTGTTCATTCATTACTTCTTAATCTTATTTAAGTACCAATTGTGGGACTAACTTATGAAGTGGGTGGTTAATGTGCGTGGCCAATCGAGTTCTTTCAGCTGGTTGTTAGCGAAGAATTTTTAACAGTATTTTGTAAAAAGGAGTATAATTGTGTAATTGTTATTCGAAGACCAATCTCGGTTTTGAAACACCATTTTTATTTGCACCTCTCTCAAATAGTGGTCTTGTCACAACATTCCTTCAAGAATATACAATATACTAGCTAATAAAGGATCGCGCGAGATAAAATAGTAAAAATGTGTTTAACAGTTCTTATCATACGTTCTTCAGTTCAACTAATGGACTAAGTTCACAGTAAAAATCCAACTGCACAATTACATCACGCATTATGTATGAAATTTTTTATTATGTATGAAAAATAAGTCAGCTGCCACCTCACTATCGCAATTTCTTTACCTTTGGTCTTCTATTCTACATTTTATTGTCCGTCTGTCGTCATATATGCTCACTACTAGCGAATTCTGAATTAGGTATATCTTTAAACAGTTTTAAAATGCATGGTTATATTTAAATCTCTCTTACGTACTAATCCGGTACTATTTTGGAGCGCAATATATAAAACAGCGAGAAATAGGCGTTATTGATTTTTTGAAGAGGTACATTGTTGTCGAGGCTTATAGGCCATTATCTGGAGTTGTCTGTCCTTGTTTCCTTTGCAACTGCAGCAGGTGCAACAGCATCAAGTGTTTGACGGTATAGATACGAGGTTACATCTACGTCCGCTCGATCCTCATCACCTTTTGCCACAGTTACAAACGAAACGTCAGAAACAAACAATTCTGGAACCTCTAAACCCCGACATCAATGTCGCTTGATAAAAAAAACGGCCTCGAAAGCACACTCTTTAATAATATTTGAAGAAGATATACTCCTTCTTTTTTTTCTTGTTATTTAATTCGACACACGTTTTTGCAACACAAGACGCATTTGTATTACCTTTATTATAATTATATAATAGCCTGTAGGTCTGTTGTATTTGATCTTGAATACTGGTTTTATAATACCTCTAGAATGTTTTGCTAAGCAGCATTTACGAGTATTTTTTTTACTTATATATTGATAAGAATTTATTTCAAACAGAACATGAACTTTTTGATAATGTGTTTTCAATAATAAAAAACGAGCATTTTCAGTTACCATCATTTTATATTCTGTGAATGCTCATCTTGAGAAAAAAACTGTGTCACCGATCTTCATTGTATTATTTCGAAATTTAAACCCTCAAACTCATAATCTCACTACTCAATACCTCAACAGGTTGGCAACAATACAACTTGTTTAGAAAACAGTGTAATTTTTTTTTTAAGAATCAGTAAGCATGTTTCATAACACAAATTTATTTGTTGGACCGCTATTGAAATAGAGGCTTATGCATTTTCATTAATAATCTTTCAGCTAGAAGCTTAGATTCCACTAACTTGCAAGTTTTCATCCGACGTTGTCAGTCTCTCTTAATAATCTTCAAAGAATTTATGACCATTATAAAACCATTTTAGTCGAATCCAATTCGGGATTTTCGTCACGAAAATCAGCCATGCATTCTGGAATTGAATACTTTTTTCACACCTTTATCGAAATAACTTCGTATGTTAGTGCCTCTATGGAAAAACACGGTCTAAAGATATTCTATTATATTAATTGCTTCTCTAATCAGTAGGTCTTTTCATCACAAATTAGTTTCAGCCATTTTTTTCATACTTTTTGTTGTAAACAAGCATGTTAGGTTAGTAATATCAATAACAATAAAGTACTTACGAATACATAATCAAGATAAAAAATATTAAAGACAGTCTAGTCATTGATAAAAATACGAAAATAAAGAATAAACTGCCTCAATTAGCAAATCAATGCTATTTATGTTAAATATATTCGATACTTGCATTTGTCATTTTTATCCTTAAAATATTAATTAATCTATTTTATTACTCATACACTATAGTAATATTGTTAATTAATAATAGTTAATAGTTGTTAATTAATATATTTCGGCAATCTCGATAAATCCACATCATTAATTAGAATAAAAAATTAAAGTAATTATTTGTATAGCACCTTCCAGGTATTATATGGAGTGATATCAATTCAACACATTTAAATTTTACACTCTTGCAATTATAATTTAGTATATATAAATTCAATTATAAAGTTCTTACCAATATAAAAGTAGAAAAATAATATAAACCTTATTCAGTTCATATTCCGAGTAATAGCTGTTAGTAAAACAAAATGTATCTTTTTTATTTTTACTAAGTAGCAAATTAATACTTTTTTTAATGATTCGTAGAAAAAGTATAGTACACAACTCGTATGTTGAGTATATTATGCCCTCGTTCGAATTACGCCACTCGCTAGCTCATGGCTGTAATTTCCTCACGCATGCGTAATAGACTCTTCCATACTTATTCTGTAATATACTATTACTTATATATTTTTGAATACTGGCATTACATTTAATTGGAAATGGTAGAAATATGATGTCAAGATTCAAAAAATATATTTTATAGATATCGATATTAGATATTTTGGGAATTTTAGATTCTAACATGCAGTTGGGACTGATGATTTTTACCCGTGCACCATCACTTAAACATACGAAAAGAGTGAGTGAACATCATCTCTTTCAAACAAGAGTAATAGTATAAACAAAAAAACCGCTAGAGTCGTATTGTTTATGGTTTTGAATTCGCAATGTAGAAACAGTGTGTCATGGATTGTACTAAAAAGGAAAGCTGTCATTTGCCATCAGGCTTTTATCAGTCTATTTTCGACACTGTGAGTTTTTAAGCATTCATAACAACTTATTTCGTTTCTTAGAAGTATAATTTAGATTTATGCATTGGATCTTGTTCTTTTTATTGGCGCACGGGTAAATTTCTACGATCCCTACTCTATACTTTGTTACATTGGGAAAGTTTTAGTGTGAATAGGATTGTTTTATAAAAAAATCTTTAAAATATTTTAATAAACTTGCCATTTTACGGTTATTAGTTAACTTAGTTTTAAGAAATATTTTTTGTAACTTGGTTCATTTGATTTTTTTGTGCTCATTACTATTATTATTCCTGTTATATATTTTTATATTATTATTTTGTTAGCTCAAAACATTTTTAACACGATGGTGTAATATTATTAGCGTTTTATTTCTTTTTTAGTGTATCTTAATTAACATGACTGCCCTTTTAATTTAATAACCTGACTCAATAATTTTGCTTATTTCCAAGTGTTCCAAATAGGATTAGAAGTAACAGAAATAGACATAGAGCAAAATATCTTGCAACACAACAAATCTTAAGTACTCTGTAATATCTACCACAGTTTATAGACCGAGGGATGATACACAATTTTTTAGCTTGTATAAGCTTAGCACAATAAGCTTTTTTAATTTTTGCAAAAATATATTTGAGGAAGTAATTTGATATCTGGACACAATAATATTTTTAAATACAAACATACTACAAGAAGTTAGCAGGAAGTAAAACATTCTCTACCCTGGCAAATACCAACACTAATGAAGTAACGCATTCCAAATTCAAATCCACGTGGCAAAATCCAGAAAATAAACCGTATAAGAAAGCAATTCGAAGCCCAACTCATGAATTTTAATTTTTGTCATTACCATCACGGTTTTATGAGCCGATGCATTGTTTTAGAGAAACAGCACTTTTTCTTCTGCATATGGAGCTGTTTTTCACTGAGCTCTTGTTTGAATGTGTCCAATAATGCAAAATAATATTGGCTATTGATAGTTTTACCTTTTCCAAGGTAGTCAATTAAAATTATGTCTTTGCAATCCCAAAATACAGTGGCCATAACCTTCCCGACATAATGAGCCACTCTTGATAGCTCCAGAGCACTTCTAAGGGCTTTAGGTTTCGTAACTAAGGTTCAGGTACAGCTGAGAAGTGGTCACACGATCATGTTTTTGACATGATTCACACACCTTCTCTTTACAATCAGCTAAAACTGATGGCTCCATCGCGCTAAAATTTGACATGTATGCCTAAAAGAGGTTAAACATTAGAAAAATGACAAGCAACGCAGTGACAACTGTTATGAGTGTTAGGCGCATGTATTAAAAGAAATGGGGATTAACACCGGACATGGTGCACTGGGTGTACGCCATGGTGATCAAATCCTCAATTACCTATGCAGCGACAATGTGGTGGAATAAGACACTTGAAATAGTTGCAAAAGCCAAACTCAGTAAGTTGCAAAGATTTAAGTTCTTCTTCTTCTTCAGCCTTAAGTAATCCAACTTTGGACATAGGCCTCCCCCAAATCAATCCGGTGTCTTCTATTTTGTGCCACTTGCTTCCAGTTGTGTCCTCCGATCTTCTTAATGTCATCAGCCCATTTCATTTGTGGTCTTCCTCTGCTTCTCTTTCCTAACCATGGCCTCCACTGTTGTATTTCGTGGTTCCATCTCTTATTTCCATTTTTTTGTCTATAAGTCTCACCCCGAGCATTGATCTTCATCGCTCTCTGTGCTTTTACTATTTTATCCATATTGGACTGGGCGAGTGTCCACGTCTGTGAACCATACGTTAGTATAGGGAGGATACACTGATCGTAAATTCTGGTTCTCAAATACTATTCTATTTTAGTGCTTTTCAAGATCCAACTCAGTTTTCTAAATCCTGTCCACGCTAACCTTATTCTTCTGATAATTTCGGCAGTTTGATTTTCTTTGTTAATTTTCATTATCTGTCCCAGGTAGATGTATTCGCTTACTGTTTCTAAATTTATGTCGTTCAACGTTATTTTGTAATGTTCGGTGTATTTGTCATTATTTTGGTTTTTTTTCCAAGCTCATCTTAAGACCTACTTTTTCCGAAGCTTGAAATAGTTGCGTCGTCATGGTCTGTAGTTCTTCGAAACTTGTAGCGAATATTACAATGTCATCAGCGTATCTTAAATGACTTAGTTTTCTTCTATTACCATTTACTCCCTTATCTGCACAGTTAATGTCTTTGAACACGTCTTTAAGTCCAAGTGTGAATAGCTTTGGTAAAGTAATATCTCCCTGGCGAACTCCTCTGTTGATTGGTATAGGTTTGGTTTTTGCATCAATTTGTATTTTCATTGTAGCTTTCTTGTAAATATTGCGTATGAGCATTCTGTATCGGGAGTCTATCCTGCAGTTGTTAATAGCTCTCTCTATTGCCCAAAGTTCTATGGAGTCAAATGCCTTTTCATAATCAACGAAACCAATCTATAAGTTCAAGTGATATTCATTGCTTTCTCTATTAGCGATCTGACTATACGAAGATGATCCACTGTACTGTAACCTTTTTGGAATCCTGCCTGCTCTACCGGTTGATAGCTATCGAGCTTCGAAACTCGATAGAATTAGATCACATGACAAAAATATGCAATTTTAAGAATTCAAGCAGGGATGTATGGAGAAACAAGAAGTACCACAATCAAGAAGGTAAGATGTGGCATACAGACGGATCCAAGATTGGGGAGGGTGTGAGAGCAGGAATATATTCCAAAAATCCAAGAATTAGCGAAAGCTTTGCCTTGGGGAGGAGTTGTACCGTTTCCAAGCTGTGTTTTATGCCAAGCTGCAATGTGCAAAGAGAAATAATGAGAGAGTACTTGAAAAAAAAAAACAGATCTATATATTATCAGACAATCAAACTGCACTAAAGTGACATCCTCACGTATAGGACTGCATCAGATAACTGAATAACTGATAGATCGGACCATGGTTGAGCTTGTCTGGGTATCAGGGCATCGAAGTCAACGAAAAGCAGAGCAACTTGCTAAAAGGGGATCGAACAAATCAAACAGACCAGCTGTGACCCTGGAAGCACCAAAGGCTGTTAAAGATAAAGCCATAAGCAATAATTGGAAAAAATCCCCAAACAACAAACATATGAGAAAATTTTCATTGGTGGACAATGTAAAAAAAGACCAGTGGAACTGCGCTTATGACAGGAATAAACTAAGAATTGTAACAGGAATGCTGACTGGGCTTGCAGCTTTGAAAATTGGTATATTTAGTACACAGTAGCATCAGCTTTAGTGATACCGTAGATCTTTTTCATCAGGCTGGCCCAGAGAAAAAAAAACATGTTAAAATATTTAAAAATCTTTGGCCAAAGAGAATTTAAAATAGTATCCAAACTAGTTCATGTTTTTGGGTAGTCCAAGCTGGTTCTTGATTAACACAATTTTTGACACAGTGGTTGTACTAAGGAAAATTATATCTGAGCGGAAAACAGTAACACAATGAGTAAATAACATAGCGAACAATTTAGCAAAGAAGCAATCCATAAACGAACAACGTGAATGTTTATTCTGTTTCTCACACTTTGATTTATTCCCTAATAAATCTTGAACCCTCTTTTCTTAGCTTACTTTTTTTATTTAGATGTAATTTTAAAATTCTATTAGTTTATATATTTCATTAAAATTAAATAAATTTGAAGGTGCAATATTTCAGTCTATGTACCTAAATTTTAAAAATATATTTTTGTACTAGCAATAAAAAAGAGTTAAATTTCACTTCAGTATGGTCGGTTAAATATTTGTCTTAAAAATTTCAAAAAGGTCTCGATGTTAAATGTACAATCTGTTCATTCAAGCAATTTTTTTACAATTTTTTAAGTATGTAATGACGATCGGCATTTTTTTTTGTTTCTACTTTTTTGATAAGCTTCTTGTGCATCTATGTCATTTATATCTAATTGACAATATACAGTCGACATTCTATATAATAAAAGGTCGTTATGTTAACTGAAATTTTATTATAAAGGCAGTTTTTCACCATATAAAGTTTTAAAAAAAATCCTCCAAATGTATCACTTTATATTAATGGTTGATTATATTTTTATTTTACATGATAAAATAAACAAAATACAAAACTCAATAATAAGAATTTTAAGTATGTAAACAACAACGTATTTAAAAATTATTCTTATCTATTGTTTATTATACTTCTTATAGTTTCCATACTTATTCTTATCTCTCTTGTCTGATCAATGGTATGTGTTATCCAACTCCCTAAATATTTACAGTTTTCTACAACATTTCCCAACGCTCTTCTTTGTGATATGTTTGTAAGTATATATACTTTGACTATTGTAAGGGACTTTGAGGGGAGAGTTAAATTCCCGGGATTTGTGAAGTAGCTTCTACAATGTTGTTCTTCTGAGGCCAAACAGATACTGTATTGCTCTTTTTTCTAATTTAAAAATAACATCAGATTGGCCAGCTCTACTAGAATCCCAAAAAGGGAGACCATATCAAAGATGAGACTTGAACAAAGAAAAATATGATATTTTGGAAGATGCTAAAGTGATTTCTTTCGAAACAGATGTTATTACATAGCAGGCTGAGGTTAGTTTCTTACTTAAAAAGTCGATATGAAAGGACCATTTAAGGTTGCTGTCTATAAAAATACCAAGAAATTTTACAGAGCTCCTTTATAGGATAATGCTACTGTCTTATCCACGTTAAAAGAGAGTAAATTAGAGTCGAACCAGGCTTTTATTTTAAGTACATCACAAGTTCTGATGTATGAACAGTTGCAATATTAGAGTTTCTCCAGGTGATACTGGTATCATCAGCAAAAAGAAAAATTTTTCCATCGAGTTTTAAATTAGTGATGTCATTTATAAAAATAATGAAAAGTAGAGGGCCCAATACTGAACCTTGTAGTACTCTACATACAATGCTTTTGTGACTAGAGTCAGTGCCATTTGCTTTAACTAGTTGTTTCCTATTCCCCGAGTAAGATTGAAACCAATTTTAAAAAATACCTCAAATTCCGTAGAAATTTAGTTTTTTTATAAAAATGTGATTTACGCAATCAAAAGCTTTGGCATAGGCACAAAAAACAGTAGTGAATGTAGTACAGAAAACATACCATCACTGGTACATTTATTAGATAAAAAGCCAAATTGATTTTTGTTAAGATGTTGTTTTCAACGAGACATCAGTCGGGCTTTTATATGTCTCTCAATAAATCTCTAGTTGTAGGTATTAGATTTTTCACCACCCTTAGGAAGAGTTATAATAATGGCTGTCTTTGTCAATGGCACTTTGTCAATGTCCTAGACAATTTACCCAGTTTACTTGGGGGTAGACACTTTTTGTCTTGTTTCAGCAATCAGTGTCCACCTACACTTATATTCTTCCTTTGTTTGTACATGTATACTTGTGTTGGTATTTTTCTTCTTTGTATTCTTCACAGGCTAAAATTTTAGTAAGAACACAACAAAGGTATAAACTTTTCTCGCTCATATTTGTCATCTGTCACACTCAATAAGCAGTGATAAAACAATAAAGTGGGGATGGAAATCCCTTTCACACTGTAACTCTTGAAGATCTCAGTCAGATAGGAGGAAAAAAGAAACAAAGCAAGATTTTACTATTCCATATGAAGGGTACAGGTCCATAAAGAGCTGTCACGAAATGTTTATTTCGTACAAAACGAAGTTTAAATTTTAAAAAACCTTATAAATCTTATAGAACAAATATCAATCAGAACCATGCTAAAGTTGTCATCACTAAAATAATTTGAGGTTTCTAGTCCCACAGAACATGTTGTATTATTTAAAAATGACCATAGTTATTTCTAGGCTTCTTGTTGCATCTTCGAATAATTCTTGCATGTATTATTTCCATCTTCCTAATTTATCTTCGATTGAAGTCAAAATATGAACTTTGATGTCTACAACTATGCCTGTATTTGGTTGTTTTCTGGTGTTCTGTAATTCTTTAAACTTTTTCTACATATGGAAATTGTCATGTTTGCGTTGTTGTATTTTAAATTCCGTACATTTCTCCATTAACCATGCCTCTTATACTTTTTTCATTTCCCCTTAGTATATTCTTATGCAACTCTTTTTATTTATTGACATTTCTTTCTTTTAATTTCCTTCGTTCTTTCATTATCTGCAATATTTTATCTGTCTTCCATTCTTGCTTCTTTTTTCTTTTTGATTTTAGATAATCATGCGAAATTGTGGTAATAGATGTCTTCATTTCGTTCCATTGTTCTTCTAAGTCGCTTCAACAATTTTTGGCAAAATTCTCAAGGTATATTTTTACTTTTCCTGGATGATGTTTTCTTTCAGTAGTTTTATATATATTTTGGGCCTTATTTTCTTATGAATTATTTTAAGTTGTATGTTGATATATACAAATAATAATTCGAAACCTTTTGTTTATATTGATAAAATCCATTTGCTTTCTTATCATTGATAGATATCATAGATAGATAACATCAATATAGAAAAGGTAGAACAATATGCATGCAATTAAAAACGAAAAGGAAAATCAAATCCTAGAAATTAAAAGGACACAATTATCATCTGCTGCTTTTGGTAAGTTGAGCTTCATTTTAAAAGACAGAAAAATTCCAATTCACTTAAAACGAAAAACCTATGACACTTGTATACTACCAGTTGCAACTTATGGATTGGAAACTATGGCAATAACAAGAAAAATGGCAGAACAATTAAGAGTAACTCAACGGGCCATGTTAAATATAAGCCTCAGAGACAAAATTCCTAACACCGAAATACGTCGAAGAACTAAAGTAACCGACATCATGGGAAAAATAGCGACATTGAGATGGCAATGGGTAGCACATGTAGCAAGACAAGACACCAACAGATGGTCTCATAAAGTGACATTCTGGAGACCTCGAGAAACAAAAAAAAGCGTGGAAAGACCTAAAAAGAGATGGATAGACGATATAACTGCTGTAGCTGGAAAGCAGTGGATGAGAATTGCAAAAGATAGGGAAGCAATTGGAGGAGGCCTATGTCCAACATTGGATAAATGAAGGCTGAAGAAGAAGATAAAATCCATTTGCTTTCTTATCATTTTCCCTTTCTTATCACCAGATGGTTTCCGTCTATAAAGTCTTCGTGAATGTAATTTAAAAAATATATTTACAACCATATCCATCTCTTGGCCAGAATTGGATCAGCCTTTTTTCTCTCGTTTCTTGTACCAAGACCATAAATGTCATCTCATCCTTCTCAACAGTACCTTGTCCTATTTTGGCGTTAAAATTGTCCTGATAATAGTTAGTTCATGTTTTTTTGTCACTTTTAGAGAGTCTCATAGAAATTTTCTATTTCTTCTTGTCATGTTGTGTTCATGTATAATTGTTACTCTACGAAGAAGATCACGTAGCTATACACGCAAAATAATTAAAATTTACTTTAAAGTTTTAATTTTGTTGCATGATCACTTGTAGTTAACCAATTATATTTTATTATTTGTTGTTTTGGTTCAAAATAAGCAATTTACAATAGGAATCCCATAAGTGAACAAACTGTACCTGGTAGGTAGACCTCATAAAAATTCAATATTCTATTTAGCCGATCATACTCCCAATTAACCCATTCGCTGCCTACCAAAAATTACGTAGAAAATGAAATATCTACATAGAGAGCGTACATAGGTTATAGACACGTCACGCGTGTGAGTATGATCGACACCCAACAGGAGTAACTACAGTCTTAAGTTTTAGACATTTACACATTTTTACATTCATTTAAAATTAGGAGAATACATTGGTAAAAGATTGCCAGTCAAAAAGTGGCCGCAAATATTTTTAATTTAATTAATCTTCTTCTTTTTCTTCTAATGGCGCTACAACCCTTTGTGAGTCTTGGCCTGCTTAACAATGTTCTTCCATTCTGCCCTGTCGGATACTTTCCTTCACCACTGCCTGATGTTCATGGTTTTAAGATCCCTCTCTACGTCATCTATCCATCTTTTACGGGGCCTTCCTTTTGTTCTGTTTCCTTGGGGCTTCCATCTCTGGAGTGCTTTTACAGCTCGATTATCTGGCATTCTTTCTAGCTGACCAAATCGCTGCATTGGGTTGGTCCAAATATATTCCTTAGTATTTTGCGCTCAAATATTCTCAGTTGATTTTCGTCAGTGTTTGAGAGGGTCCACGTTTCACATCCATATGTGACCACTGGTCTAATTACTGTTTTGTAGATTCTAAGCTTAGACTCACGATTTAGTAATTTACTTTTCATGAAGTCTTTGCATGCATAAAATTACTGCTAAAAATCCGTGCTTGTATTTCTTGACTATGTTATTATTGGTATGCTGTTGTTGTCATTTATTATTGAGTCTAGGTAGGGAAAAATGGAGGCATATTTGTAGGTATGGTTGTCTACCTTCAGATTCTCATGTTGATTCGATTTTGTGCACTCAGCTTCTAAAGTTAGATTAAAAAGTGTTGTTGATAAGGCATCACCTTGTCTAACTTCAATTTCAAAGGCCTGCGTCATATCTCCATCTATTCTCACCATAGCTTTGGAACCCTGCAGAGTCATTCGTATAAGTTTAACCAACCTATTGGGTATCCCTGATATAGATAGTTGCTTCTTTTGTCGATCTACTCCATCAAACGTCTGTTTAAAATCGATATCATCATCTTTGGTTCGACAATCCTCTGTGGATCTTGGCCTGCTCTAAGATTCGTCGCCATTCTGTTCGGTTTTTGGCAACATGTTGCCTTCTTCTGATTTTTAATATTCGTAAGTCGGTTTCCACTCCATCTAACCACCTAATTCGCGGTCGGCCTTTACTTCTTTTTCCTACAGGTGTTCCTGTGGTTAGCTTTTTAGCAATCGTATTTTCTGGCATTCGTATTATGTGTCCAGCCCATCTAAGTCGCTGTTTTTTAATGAACGTTATGATATCTGGCTCATCAAAGAGCTGATACAATTCAAAATTATATCTTCTGCGCCACTGACCTTTGTCGTTTACAGCTCCAAATATTTTGCGGAGTATTTTACACTCAAATATTCCCAAAAGTCTTTCATCTTTCTGCGTTAGAGTCCATGTTTCTGCTCCATATGTGAGGACCGGCCTCAGCAATGTTTTGTATATAATAATTTTAGTTCTTCTTTGAATGTTTTCTTGAGTGGAAATGCTTTTGGAGTCCATAGTATGCCCTATTTGTAAGATTTATTCGTCTTTTGATTTCTTCGCTTGTTTTATTGGTAGCAGTCAATAGCGACCCAAGGTATGTGAAGTTGTCAACACGTCCAAGAGTATGACTTCCAAAGACTGTTTCTCGTTCCTCATTTGCTTAAAATTTTGTTTAAAATCGATATACAAGTTGTAAATAGGTATGTTATATTCAACACATTTTTCATGTATACCTCTTAACATATGTATTTGGTCTATAGTTGACCTCTTTGGTCTGAAGCCACATTGGTATTCACCAATCATCTCCTCTGAAAACGATTCCAGGCGGATGTATATAATTCCTGATAATATCTTGTAGACGACATTTAAAACTGTTATGCCCCTATAATTTTTGCAGAGTCGTTTGTCTCCCCCTTTGTACATAGGAAGTATGATTCCTACTTTACAATCTTCTGGGATGACTTCTAGTGTCCATATGCGGTCTATTAGTTGTCTATCGTTTGGATGACATTACATTCCTCTTCAATGTTGTTTTGTTCTCGTTTTTCATTTAATATTACTTTTATTTTCTGCTGGTACTCATTCTTCTTTTTAGGATTTTTAAATGTGTAAATTTTAAAATATGTGTTCCATTTTTTTTGTTTGATGCCTTTCTCTTTTCTTCTCATTGATATTCTTTGTTTTATCTTAGATATAACCAAGAAATGGTCCGAATCGCAATTTACTTCTCCATAAGTTCTAACATCCGTTACGGAGGTTGCTCACCGCTTAGATATTAATATGTGATCAATTTGATTAAATTTATTAGTACCCGGTATATCCAGGTTCCTTTATGAATATTTTTATGAGGGAAACACTTCGTTTGTTTGCCATTGCCAACTGTGCCACTCTTATCTTCAGTAGGATTGCTCAGGTTTACCGGGGTTTACCCATGTGATCAAGATCACACTTCTTGGAGGTGAGGATAGGAATTGGGAGGAGAGGTTAGAGGTGTTATCTGAAAGCAACACCTTGTATTGCGCCTCACTACTCCTTTGAACTCAAAAATTTTATTTCGATATTCTCCTGATTTTAAATGCATAAAAAATGTGTTTGATTAACTAGTGATCTTGCAGTGGGATCTTAATATCGTGCCGATTCGTGATCGTCAGTGAATG
Source organism: Diabrotica balteata (assembly GCA_918026665.1). Lineage (NCBI taxonomy): Eukaryota > Metazoa > Arthropoda > Insecta > Coleoptera > Chrysomelidae > Diabrotica > Diabrotica balteata. The sequence continues at coordinate 22,733,671 of OU898276.1, read as the reverse complement.
GATTAAAATTTTGTCTGTCTTTAATAATTTAAAACTAAAAGTAAAACTAGAATAGATTTTTTACATATTTGTTTTTATAAAAAACGTCTACTTAGAAAAATTTTTAGCTAATGACATACTTAGCAAGTTTTTATAACTTTTTTAAATATGTGTGCTACTAAAATTATTAGTGTACTAACATTATATTTTTACTTATTTGTTAAATTTGGATGTGATATGTAGAAATAGTCCTAGTCAAACAGTGAAAACTACATATATAGGGTTAAGTTAAAATTAAATACATAATGCATCACTTAGCAAAAGAATGGCCCAAACCTATTTACTAATCTTCTTTTTTTTTAATCCTAGAAAACTGCGAAATTATAATAAATAATTGTCATAATATTTATGATATTGAATCAGTGGCTTTTAAACTCTTATGCTGGGTGACACATAAGTATCAACTAAATATCATAATAGCTTGTATGTATTTTCAAAATAAAAGTTGATAATTTGTCTCATTGGTATTTTTTTATTTTCCAAATCCCATACATATCTGTATACCTACATATAACTGTAAATGAATTGAAAAGCCAAATATATATTTGGCGTAAGAGCACAACTCGCCAAACACTGTGTATGAATCAGTTTCATTAGTCTTAGAACGCGTTATTTCTGCATAACCTTGCTTTGTCAGAGACTCAGGTAGTCTCTGAAGAAGTCAGATAACTGTAAATTACTATAGACCTAATAAAAGTTAATACAAACCATGAAATACATAGTATTTGAGTTGTGTGCATAATGCATTTAAACTCACGTTATATTCTGTAATAGTTGGACATGACAAACTTATGTTGGTACCTATGCTATGTGCGAAGGATAAATTAAACAATAAGGGTGCCAAAACAGATCCCTAGGGCAGTCTTGCTGAGCTTCATTTGGATACTTTTAAAATTGGCCTTTGTGACTTGAAAGGGTATGTAGGTGAGCAAACTATTGATGAGTTTAGTTATTTTTTTACTCAGAGTAGTTTGCAGATAAGTCCTTTTCTCCAGACAGTATCGTTAACAACAGATGTTTTAGCTTTGAAACCCTTCTTCAATATGTATGTGTTGTTAGGGGTAGGATTTGATCTATTCAACTGGGGTTAGATCACAGGCACAGTTTAGGTGCTCTTAAGGTTGCTACAATGTATAAGACCACTGTGTTAAGAACTATTAGTACTTTGTCTTTAGTTGGATGTTCGCTACTACAAAGTTTTCTTAGTAAGGGCCATGCTTTCCACTTGATTTACTTAAGTCTAGTTTTCCCATAGTCTCCATCCATTTTTGTCATCTGGCTGTATCCAAACTGCAATTCACAGTCTTGGTTTTTGCTGTATTCTTGATACAATTTTTCATCCCATCCTGGGCATACTCTTTATATTATCTAGGTATAGTGATAACAGCTCCAACAAATTTTCTTGTGTTGGGGTTATATATGCCAGATATTTGTCGAATCTCTCAGTAAGTCACCCAGTCTTCTTTTTAAAGTTCCACCTAGGTCAAGGAAAATATGTTATTATTGGTATTTTGATACCAACTTCTATTACAAGTGGTCTATCTTGGCTATGTGGGAAATCTGGGAGTACTGTAGGTGAAGTTGCCAGGAGTTGATTGTTTTTATTTGGAACCATATAAAGCAAAGATTAGATAAGGAGAATGCTATGTACAAATATATAATTAAAAGCCCTTCTGAACCTATTCCATTGTTAGAGTTTTGTTTTACAGTTTCTGGTGCATTTACATGTTTTTTTTTTGTTCATTGTTGCTTCTAAATCCACAGAAAAAAAAATGTAAGAAAGACATGTTATTTATATAAACATTGAAAGATTTTGGTCTGAAATATTACTGGTAAAAAGAAAACCAATTATAGAAATTACAGATTTATTTTGATACTTATACTTTGCTACATATATGTATATTTTTATAAACAAATATCACAAAACACTTTAAAGCAGTGTAAAATCATCATGTTGCTGGTTTAACATAAAATGTTTTACCTGAAACGATAATAGTTTATAAACATAAAAAATTGTTAAATGTAAATGCACACATAGACACCTCTGGCACAAAAATCAGCCCCACGCTTGTGTCTTGCAGTAGTGAAGCACTAATTTACCCTCTGTGTTATAACAGTCATATAAATTCTTAACTATCTGATCTGGCGATGGCGCAAATGTTTGGTTTACATACAGAAATAATTTTTCATTAGGTTCTAGTTTTAAATATTTTTTGATAAATTCTATTATCCATCCGATTTTCTTATCACTATCAACAGTCCACTTTTTCTTTTTCATAATAGGTGCGTTTCCTGTCGGTTTCAACAAAATATCCACTTTGTGCTTTTCTGGAGATAAATCATGTGTAATGTTCATTGATTGTAAAGAGTCGCCCACCTCTTGGACTTCGTCACTCATTTTAATTAAATATGTTTATTTATAATTATTAAAAGTATTGTTCACTAAAGGGTGTGTGGTGACATTTAATCAAAGAATTCAAAGAATATAGACGCTTAATTTAATGGTAGAAAAGCGATGTCAATCAAGATAAGAGGGTTATATGTCAATAAATGACATGATGATATACTCGGTTCGCTATTCCCAGTCCGAACTGTCTAGTGAATTTAGCATTGAGTTAGTATAACTCAATGGAATTAATTATGTTTTTTTTGCGAAGTTAGTTTCTTTTTGACAGACTAATAGTGGCTGGAAATTACTATGCAACCAAGCACACATACTCATAGCCAATATTAATAGTAAACAAACTAAATAGTAAATAAAATAGAGCTTTTGCGAATTAGCGACAATCAATATTTATTTATCTGCACCATATAATAAATAGTTATGTTAAATTATAACAACTAAAATATATGTTTTAAATACACACTCCCCAAATTTTGATGGATTTAGTATACACTTCCACTATTCAGAATAATTCTTCTTTTTTCAAAGAAAGAAGTCTGCAATAGTAGTATACTTGAGCTATTAATACTGAGAAGTATGAATTGTTGTGTTGTAGGTTTCCGACAATAAATCTGTCAAAATATGCCCGAGCTAAGCGAATAGAGTATAGGATAGTTTGCAAGAAGAGCAGTTCAAATGGGCGATTTGGTTACGGTTTATACTTCAAAACACTCCTTAAGAGGGTGGCTGCATAAACCCAAAGCGTGGTGCCGTGGCCCGTGGTCGTCGGCTTACTGAAATATGTAGTTAGGGGGAAGTGGGAAAGGACGAAAGGAGTATGAACGGAGCTATTTAAACTTTGCATCTACGGCTTGTAAATAAATTTCGATACGATTGATTTGCAAACTGTCTTTTTTTTGTTTTTTCACAATAAAATCTTTATTTTTAATATATTAAATTGTTAAATTTTTAATTTTATAACTGAAAAATGTATGATATTTACAATATTCAAAGTATTTATTTTTTAATTTCATAACTTTTAATTAAAAATAGGTTTGTTCCAACACTACGAAAAACCGTCACATAACTTTTATTATACTGTTTTTCTGCACAAAAACTAACGAACCAATTTTAAAAAATTTCAAAATTTTTCAACCAAAAATTTAATTTTTTCAGGACTTTTCATCAAACTTTTTAGATAATTTTCCAAATTATTTCATTGAACAATTGTCCAGTTCAAAAAAGTATTCAATGAAACTTTTTACTAAATTATGAAATTTTCCATTTCGCCGTAACTTCCATTTCATCCATAAATTGTTAACAACAATAAAAAGCATTCCTGATTAATTTTTGAAATATTTAACAGTAACTTTTAATGAATAGTCTATGTGAAAGAACAGAATAATAAACAATCAGAATGTCCATTCTCAGATGCCGCCTTTGAAGTTTTTCAGCACGCGCGCCATGTTTTAGAAGGAAATACATAACACAGACACAGTCACAGCCACCTTTACTTCCAAGCCATGAAGTAAAAAAGGCAACACCGCATTCTATGACGTCGGTAGTCCGATAATCATCTGTAAGGTCTACCAGAATATTAAACTAATTTGAATTTTAGGAAACTGATATTTTGAAAACTTCAATTCATTACAGAAATATTTTTAGGGAAATTAAATTAATAAAACCTTATATATACCTAGTAAATATATATAAAGTTTTATTATTATTTAGGTTATATTATTACCAATAAAATAATCACTAGAGTAAAATTTATTGCACTTAAAATACAGTGTCAAACAGTTAATCTTACAATCAAATGCAGTCAAGAATCTCTAGAAATTTTAAATATTAAATACTTAATCATATAAATAACCCAATACATTAACACGACATTTAAAAAGATTATTAAAAATACAAAAGATATAAAATTTGTGCTAAGTAAAAACTTAGTGTAACTATTATGATTAAAAAATTCATCCTAAGAAATCAGACACAATATAAATATGGTTCTAAATTAATCTAATTGAAAATTAAATATTTTACTATTTACTTATAACTTTTGTTGAATTTTCATACTTAGATATACAAAAGTAGCAATTTTAAATATGAATAGGTTTGTTGTCATATAGACCAAGTTAAAAGAGGTATACATGAAAAATGTGTTGAATGTAACATACCATTTATAACTTGTATATCGATTTAAAATAGCCTATATTCTCAAAAGATTTTTGAATGTAATACTCAAATTTGTTATCACTTATCTAAAAAGCAGATCTAAATGAGAAAGTAAGTTCTCTAATTGTGACCATCTTGTTAATTTACTATATTGTAAAATCCATTTCAAATCATTACCACTTAATCTATTCTTACCTACATTGACGATTACACTAAAATTACTGCTAACTATTACACTACATATTACACAAATATTATCACACTTGTGTCCCAACTGATTAATGTTTAATACATAGAAATATACACAGTCACTTGTAATTTTACTTGTCCAGTTTTTCAATGGGATATTATTGTCTAAGTCTAATTGACATAATTATGTTATCTCTTGTTCCCTCTTCTTATGCAAAAAGTTTCTTCTGTCTTTGGGATTCCTTCTTTCTTTAGTACGATGAACAGTTACATATGATGGTACTTCAGGAAATATATTAGGAACTGGGAAAGCCTTTTAATTTGGGAAATATTAACTTTTCAATGTGTACATTTCCATCTTTATCTTCTCATTGTTCAGTCTACTGAATATCATCTTCATGAAAATGTTTGGAACATACTACGGAAGATTTGGTAATTGTACAGCCTTCTCTATGAATAGAGCATAACCCAGTATACCTTCTTTGGGGATCTTTGGGAAACAAAAACGTACTTTCTGCCTGTTTTGTTTTTAAAGTACTGGCATAATTGGTGTTGCAACCAGGTACACAACAATGCCAGAGCATCTGTAACAAAAAACAAAAGTATTATTATTGTTGTTTTTAGTTTGTAACAAGATCCAAAAGTATTATTATTTTCAGTTTGTTTTGTAGGTTATATTTATACTTGCCTTTTAAATTGTCGTTAAAAATCTTCTAAAAGTTCTAAATTTAATGAAATTTCACTTATATTAATATTTTCTAATTAATTTAAACACAATTTACAAATAAAACATTCGAATAAAGTTAAAAAAACAATAAATTCAACAAACTTTACAAGCCTTCCTATATGAAATGTTAAACCAAAACAAACCACAGTCGGACTACCACGCGTTGTTGCCAAATTTCTACTTCATGGCTTGGAAGTAAAGGTGGCTGTGACACAGTATAAATAACAAACCACCGGGTTTGTTATTTATTTATTTATTTACCGGGATTCGGGTTGTTCGGTGGTCAAACCATCGATAAAGGTCAATTCAGACACATCAGTCCCGTCATAGTCTCGGTGCCGAACCGGTCCTTTTTGGTCACAGAACTATCAACTATCTGACAGCTGGGAAACTGTTTGTCAACTGATGAGTGTGAATACCGGCAACATATTTGTATTAAAGAATATTTTGTATGACGGATTGTTCGGTTCGGCGCCAGGACTGTGACGAGACGTGACTGATGTGTCTGAATCGACCTTTAAGGTCGATTCAGACATATCAGTCACGTCTCGTCACAGTGATTGCGCCGAACCGAACAATCCGTCATACAAAATATTCTTTAATACAAATATGTTGCTGGCATTCACACTCATCAGTTGACAAACAGTTTCCCAGCTGTCAGATAGTTGATAGTTCTGTGACCAAACAGGACCGGTTCGGCGCCGAGACTATGACGGGACTGATGTGTCTGAATTGAGCTTTAAGGTCGATTCAGACACATCAGTCCCGTCATAGTCTCGGCGCCGAACCGGCCCTGTTTGGTCATAGAACTATCAACTATCTGACAGCTGGGAAACTGATTGTCAACTGATGAGTGTAAATGCCGGCAACATATTTGTATTAAAGAATATTTTGTATGACGGAGTGTTCGGTTCGGCGCAATCACTGTGACGAGACGTGACTGATGTGTCTGAATCGACCTTTAGAATGGTTAGAATCTACAATGGGTCAAACCCAAGGACACTAAACACAGATAGGATTGATTTTGTCCTATGCTCCAATGTAAGAAATGCGTTGGGTTGAGTGTGACGTAGGCGTGGGGATTCTTGGTTGACATTTCTTATTGTTTTATATAGAATAGTTGTGCCCACTGGCAATTTTTTTGTTGTACTAGTGATTTAACGGCCTTATAAGACTATTTAATTATTGTTTCTATATCAATTTACTTGTATAAACAAAATGGGTGGTAATAGATGTGCCATATATGGTTGTGACAATAATTTTAAGAGTGTGAAACCCAAGATTATGCGTTTTAATTTTTCACAGTTTTCCAAAAGGAAAGGATTTAGTTTCGAAACCTATAAGGGCTTAATGGGTTAACTGATGCAGAAGAGCTGATAATTTTAACCTGATTCTAGTAGAATATGCTCTGTTCATTTTATAAACAATGACTATGAAAGAGATCTTCAAAATGAATTATTAGGTAAAATGATTAAGCAATAAAATGCCTATAAAATTTTTTAACGTAACTTATTTTAGGTTTACCTACTAAACGCCTTTTAAAGAAAACTGCAGTTTCAACACTTTGTATAAATATACCTTTGACACACCTTCTGTCTCTACTCGTGAAGGTAGATTAGATATTATAAACAAAAAGCAACTTGTGGCAGAAATTACAAAGGTTGGGTCAAATATTTTGAATATTGCATCTAATCAACATGAATATACTATTACTGAATCTGAAATAATTTTTTAACAAGCTGATGACAATATAGATTTAAAGCCTGAAGTAGATTTTGAAGCAAAATACAACTAATTATTAAACAAGTATGAAAGGTAATTTAACATGCAAAGTTAGTAAACATAGTTATAGTTTACCATCATAGGTGCAGCAACTCTCTTATGAAGGTCTTATCAAGCCTACAGATGAGTGGTCCATAAAAATAAAATTATGGAATAAATATGAAAAATATATTGATGATACCTATAGGAAAAATAATGGAGTTGTTGGAAACATTTCAAAAACGATTTAAAAAAAAAGAAAAAGTGTTGCCACATGGGCTTATTAAAAACTTTTGTATACTTATAACAATAATTAGAATAAATTATAGAAATTTAAAATACAGGAAAGCTGAAACTTTGAAGCGAAAAAACTTATCCGTGTTGGATTCAACTAGGTCAAACATTAGAAAATTAAATAAAATTGGTCCATAGGGAAGGTTTCTAAAGTTTCCTAGTATTGTACACTGTTTAGTTTTACCTATAATATGTATGTATGTAAGTATGTTTACGAACTAAATAGTTCAGTATTGAATACTTAGTTTTATTTATCATCAATGTTTTTGGATAATAATTTGTGCTCTGACTAGCTAAGTAAAACACGGATTTATAGATTTTATTTAAAAGAAATATTTACTTTGAGAGTAAACTGACATTTATTAATTTAATTATAACACTAGCAAATGCATTAATTTCGAAAATAAATTTTATTTGCCATGTAAAACAGATCATTTATGTCTTAGTAACTGTTAAAAATCTGATTATCTGCCATTTATTTACAAAAACAAAACGTAAATTTTTCGTTTTAACCTTTTTAATCTCAAATTAGGCTCATCTTCGGTAAAAATTAATAGTAACAATAAGGTCGATAATTGCTCGTCATCCCCACACCTACGTCACAGCCGCGTGTTGCAGTGACAGACAAATTTGGGCGATGGAACGATGGAACTATCCTATGTAGTCAACTGTTCTTGGACTCTGACCACAGAATAATAAACAATCAGAATGCCCACAATCAGATGCCGCCTTTGAAGTTTTTCAGCACGCGCGCCATGTTTTAGAAGGAAACACATAACACAGATACAAGAACGGTTGACTACATCTGTGTGTAGTAGGTAGTGTCCTTGACACAGATATATGATTTGTGAGGTTATGTAATTGTTTATATTTATGTTTAATTATTATTATATTTATGTTATTATATTTAACAATGTTAATATAATTGTATAGTATGTCTATGATTGCCGTAAGTCAATTAAAGCGGGTTAATTTTCTATGCACACCACATAAACAACACTGGTTCCCTCTAAAACATGGCAGAACGTCTGCGCGAAGGAGATGCGCGTACTTAATTTTCCATGGAGAGTGGGCATTCTGATTGTTTATTACTCTGTGGTCATAGTATCTTGCTCAAACCGTCAAACCACAGAATACTTAATATTCTGTGGTCAAACCCACGGCACAGAATAATAAACAAACAGAATACCCACTCTCCACGGAAAATTATGTACGCGCATCTCCTCCGCGCAGACGTTCCGCCATGTTTTAGGAGGATTTTAAAGAAATTAGTGTTGTTTATGTGGTGTGCATGGAAAAATTAACCAGGTTTATTTGACTTACGGCAATCATAGACATACTATACAACTATATTAACAGTTTTAAATATAATAACATAAATATAATATAATTAAACATAAATGTAAACAATTGCATAACCTCACAAATCATATGTTTGTGGGAAGTAAAGGTGGCTGTGGTTTGTGTCCTCCTAAAACATGGCGTGCGTGCTGAAAAACTTCAAAGGCGGCATCTGAGAGTGGCCCTTCTGATTGTTTATTATTCTGTGCCCACGGTTCCTAGACTTGTCAAACCCATTTGAGCTTGAGGCTATCTTCACTTCACTCATCACTGGGATCAAATGTCAATATGTCAAATGTGAAAGTAAACATCGAGCAAACCACAATTGTGATTGTGAAGAGAAGCAAACTAAGTACAAAAAGAGTATAGAGTATAGGCGCTGTTTATATTATCAGCTATGGAGTTTAAAGTTGAAATTAAGAAAGAGTTTGATGTTGAAAATAACGAATATAACCAAAAAGATATAGAATGTCAGGTGTCCACATCAATAGGTCAGGAGCACTTAAAAAATGAATCAGAAGATAACTCAGGTAAGACAGTTGTAGAAATTAATGCTAAGTGATGTGATGTAATTATTATTTTATTAGAAATGGAACTGAAAGCTAGAATTAAGGAAGAGTTTGATGTTGAATTTAACCAAAAAGATATAGAATGTCAGGTATCCACATCAATAGATCTGGAACACTTAAAAAATGAATCAGAAGATAACTCAGGTAAGACAGTAGTAGAAATTAATGCTATATGATGTGTTGTAATTAGTATTTATTAGAAATAGGACTAAAAGCTAGAATTAAGGAAGAGTTTGCAGAAGGTAGTCAAGGATATAAAGAGAGTCAGCCATTTAAATCCCCAGATTTTGAAGACTTGAATAATGAACCCGATGGAGATAACTCAGGTAAGAGAAGTAATAAAAGGGCTTCTGTAGGGCTTATATTTTTATATCTTTCTTTCTTGGCTATAGAGATATTTTATTTGTATAATAGGCAATGTTTTGAAAATATTCCCATACCTTCTAACTTAATTAGTAGGAGTTTGATCTACCAAGTCAAAAGCACAGCTGAGATCATAAAATAAACGTAGAGTGCTTTGTTTCTCATTAAGTGAATTATAAATAAAGTTTAAGCAGTCATCAACAGCTGTACCAGTGGATTTGTTTATCCTAAACCCATGTTAAAACTTAGGTAATAATTTATAGTATTCTAGATAGTTGACTTACTGTGCATAATATGCTGATTCATATTTTTGCAACATGACTAGGTATATAAATTAGCAGATAATCAGTAAGATTGCTTGCCAAACCTTTATTCTTATAAACAGGAAATCCTTTAGATTCCTTTATGTTGGAGAATCCTGTTGTAAAAGATTCTTTAATTAAGTCGGATAAAGGTTGGAAAATATTAGGGGCTACATTCCTGATAACTTTTCCATTAAGCTCATCCAGACCTTCAGCATACTTGGATGTATTTTTTTGAATAATTGAAAGTACTTCTTCAGTTTCTTCAGTTGGGCAAAGAAAGAAGCTTCTGTGAAATTTGTCAATGTTCATGTTATAATTTGGAATGATATTTTTATCAATAAAATAATTGTTTATAAAATTTGCCTTATCTTTGACTGATTGGTTAATACTAAGAAATAATTTATTGCCAAATAATTTTCATTTCTAAAATCAAAGTAGCAGTCTTTAAATCAATCCTAGTACTATGCCTAATCTCAAATCATCAGCCCGTTTTACATCCACCACAGGAGACAGGCCTTCCCTGTTTCTTTATGTGTATGTATAAGGTAAGTGCTTACTATGTAAAACCATTAACGGGTCTATAGTTGGTATCACTTCAATTTGAGACAAATTTGTAAAAATCAAATCTAAATATCTACCACTATCATTTGTTAAGACATAAAACATAGGCTCCGAGATCGTTATTATATCAGATCTGTTCTGGAAGATTGTCATCCCCTCAACAACACCATTTTGGTGATTCATTCAACAAAATGAACATTACAAAACCATTAAGTCGGTTCAGCACTGTTAAAATTGCAGAATGTGAAAATTATACAACCATTTAATTTCTAACCAATGACAAACTTAATATTGCAGGTACCACGGACCCACCGATCACGCAAGCAACTGTGTTTACGTTGACATAATCTTGAAACTAAACATAGTATTACCTCGTTACTTCACTATAAAGCTACTTTCTTTGTTCTAATAACTTCCGTTAGAAACTTTTGGATAAATCTAACCATTTCAATTTCTTCAAAATCAGTATTAATTAGCCTCTGACCGAAAATATCGCTCACTTGACGCATATTTTTTGTTTTGAATTGTAGTTTAATCTTTGTTCATGAAGTTCGTGTATTGGATAGGTCGCTCACTTGCCATATAATTAAATCTTTTCCGTTTTTAATCTACCTTGTAGGTAATTGTAAACATTCTAAGTTTTTCAATTTGCTAAACCTCTGTAAACTATTATAGTCATATAATAAACTCACAAAGTGGTTAAGTGTGTTGTAAGTGATTAGATATAAGTAATTGGTATTTTAGACCAGGTGCATTTTAATGATAAATTAAAAGTTTTATTTTATTACTGTAAAGCAATTGCTGTTGCTTCGGAGCCATAAAAGGAGTGTATGATGAAGCTGATAATTTAAATTTTGCATAGACTAATTTACTGCTCGCATCTTCTTTATTCTTCTACAACTCTCTTAGGAAAAATTTAATATTGGTAGCCCCAACTCCTAAACTCTTGTCCTTAATCCGCATATTTTTGGTATTCAAGTATGCCCCATTATATTATCATGTTTACCTAATTCACATTTTGGCAGAGAATGTGATTTAAATGATTTAAACAATTAACAATAATTTATTTTGAAAAACAGCAAAAATGGCAATTGCCACACTTAAATTGCTCAGTGTATCACAAAAATTAAAATTTTGTTAACAGGTCTGTTAACTAGAGATATTTGTATGATAATTAATTATAAATATTAACCTGTGGGAAAGACTGTTCAGTTTCTCCCATCGAGCAAAAAGATAAAAGAGGGAATGTAAAGGTAGTGGGGACAAAAATATTGTTAGACAGGAAGTGCCATCTTGAGAGGCCACTTTAAACAAGGATAGACAGTCTCTTTCCTTGTTTAAGAAGTCAAATTTAGTTTGGTTATGTTATTGTTTGTCCCAACTGTCACATGAAATTTTATTTATATTGAAGTTTTTTACAAATTGTGTCACTTTTTAGACTATTATCGTTAATATTTAATTAAAACTTTCTTGTCTGAAAAATATTTTACAGGTATTGTTAACAAGTGTTGGAAAATTTAAATTTAGCGCCTTTGCATTTCCGGATATGTCCGCCATCAGAGGCCACTTTTTTGGTCTCCTTTTCATAACGATTAGATTCCCTCTTTTATCTTTTTGCTCGATGGTTTCTCCCAAACCGGTTCTTATATTTATGACTCCGACACAATCATTTTTCTTGTTTATGAGCAATATTAGTATTAGTACTATGGCAATTTTTGTCTTTTCCACTTTCAATTAGCTTAAATTTTTGATATCACTATATTGCTATTGTTGGTCATTGGATCGTTTTTCTTCATAATTTTTATCATATACATTATTTTATCATAATTTCAATATCAAAAATCATATCTTTCTTCATCATCATCATCATCATCTTGGTGCTACAGCCCTTAGAGGGCCTCGACCTTCTCAAGCTTTCTACGCCATTCTGTTCTGTCTCTTGCTTGAATTTTCCAGTTGCTGAATCCGATCTTCTCCGCATCTTGTGTTACCCCATCCATCCACCTCAGCTTTGGTCTACCCCGTTGTCTCATTCCCACAGGTTGCGCTGTTAGAATCTTTTTTATCATGTTCGATTCAGGGGCCCGGGCTACATGTCCTGCCCACTGCAGGCGGTTTCGCTTAATTATAGTGGTAATATCTTTACCACCAAACGTATGCTTGTAGATATTCTGCAGTTCGAAGTTATATCTACGCCTCCATATTCCGTTCTCACAGACCGCTCCAAATATCTTGCATAGCACCTTTCTTTCAAAAATGGATAGAGCGGATTCATCTGTTTTCGTTAGCGTGCATGCCTCTGATCCGTATGTAATAACGGGGACTATCAGTGTTCTATACAGCCTTATACGAGTTTTTTGAGACAGACGTTTGTTAGCTAAGTACTTTGATAGACCATAATAACACCTGTTTGCAATTATTATTCGCCTTTTTATTTCCTCAGATGTATTATTATTGGGGTTAACTGATGTCCCTAGATATATGAACTCATTGACTGCTTCGAAGTTTTGGTCATTGATGATTAACATATCTTTCTTCATAATTTTTATTCTCTTTTATTACCCGTGCACACTAGAGAAAATTCTTACAAGTGCGAAATTTGTTTTACTAAGTTTACTTGATCAAATAATTTGAAACTACATATGAGATTCCACACTGGAGAAAATTATAACAAGTGTGAAATTTGTTTTAAACAGTTTACTAGAATGTACGATTTGAAAAGTAATTTGACTGTGCACACTAAAGAAAGCCTTTCGAATGCGAACTTTGTTTTAAACAGTTTGCCATAACATCTTATTTGAAAAGACATAAGAAAGTTCACATTAGAGAAAACGCTTACCAGTGCGAAATTTGTTCTAAGCAGTTTATTAGAGCAGAACACTGATTAGACCTGTAGTAACCTATGGATGTGAAACTTGGGTAATGACGAAAAAAGATGAAGCCCAAATCAGGACATTCGAGAGAAAAATACTGAGGAAAGTTTATGACCCGGTACAAGAGGAAGATGGCACATGGAGAATCAGGAGGAACGACGAGGTTAATGAGTTAAATGAAGGTTATGACATTGTAAGATTTGTGAAAAGTCAAAGACTGTCATGGCTGGGACATGTGCAGAGACAAAACGATGCAAAAACAACAAAGAAAATGTTACAATGGAAGCCCATAGGAAGGCCCAGAACGAGATGGTTGGATGACGTGGAAGACGACCTGAAAACAATGAACATAAGACAATGGAGAAGAAGGGCACAAGAGAGATCTGAATGGAAGGACATAGCCAGACAGGCAAAGACCCATCCAGGGTTATGATGCCAAAAGAAGAAGAAGAAGTTTATTAGAGTAAACGATTTGAAACTACATATGATATTGCACACTGGAGAAAAGCCTTACAAGTGTGAAATTTGTTTTAAGCCGTTTATTAGAGTATACGATTTGAAACGACATATGAGATTGTATACTGGAGAAAAGCCTTACAAGTGTGAAATTTGTTTTAATCAGTTCATTCAGAAAATTTCTTTGGATATACATACTGTAGCGAGATTAAATAAAACGAGCGGTTCGAATTTATATAAATATATTTATTTATAACTTTACAGTTCGGTACTATCTTATTAACTAAACTTACTCCTAACATCGTTACATATATATACCAAAGTTACTATGTTCTAGAACATTCCCACTTCTAATTCGCCTACGTGACGGATTGTTCTCTTGCATTCGAGAGATCTGTGGATGGTTCTCGATGCCTGAGATGCTGCTTCGAGATGCAACCGTTACATGGGCCACGCTGAATGCATGTTCGTAACACTGCTCCCCTCTTAGATTTGAGCGTCCCGATCAGCAACTTTATATGTAGGCCCAGGATGGCGGAATCTATAGGACTCTCTAACGCTGCATAAACCCCTCAGAAAGAAATAACAGTCCACTGACTTTGAAGGACACGATCTCTTCGGGTTAATGCAACACACAGTAATTCGTAGGCCGGTTTCTCGGAAGATTACTTCAAGCATGCTTCTGACAATCTTCCAGTCCAGATTATCTAGTGCATGGCCTATCTTGCGTAAGGCCAAATTCTTGATGTCGTAATTACATACGATTTTGTTTAAATTAGTTAGAGCACGCCATATATCCTTGTAGCTTGCCCTGTCTGTATACGACTTCCTGGTCACCATATACAGTAAAGATCGAGAACCATCTTCTAATCTCAGTACTCTTCCAACTTTAGGATACTGGTTTTTTAACTCGACCAAACGACCAAATTTCTTATAAAATATGGATGAGATTCCTTTAGAACACTAAAAGGTCCTGCTGTACTTCTGTGGTCACGCCGAATCTAGCACTCTTTCTCTCTGTTTAATTTGATATAAATTCATTAAAGCTTGGTCGCCGGTCATCTTTGATCTCATGTTGAAGGATTCGTGCTTCTTCTGTTTCATTTGAGCCAGCATAAGGTGCAAGACGATTTATGTGAACTACTTTTGGTTTACCGTTCTGCAACTTCTTAATTCGGTATATTACATCATTTATTCTCTTTTTTAATTTCATACGGACCCTCCCATTGTTTTTGTAGTTTAGGAGACAAGCCACGACGACGTTGTGGATTATAAAGCCAAACAAGATCACCTACTTCATAGCTTTCATTCTTCCATCGAGAATCATATTGATCTTTCATTCTGTCACTGGCTAACTGGATGTATTGTCGGGCAAGTTCATCAATGTTGTTCATTCTTAACTTCAGGCGGTCGACATAATCTTCACTTGCAACTTGTTCTTCGGAAGGTCTGCAGCCAAACTCTAGGTCGCAGTGCTCAGTATATCATTTTTCTTGTTTATGAGCAATATTAGTATTAGTGCTACGGCAATTCTTGCCTTTTCCCCTTTCCATTAGCGTAAATTCTTGATATCACTATATAGCTATTGCTAGTCATTGGATCATTTTTCTTAAAAAAAAATCATGTTTTTCTCTACAATGTCGGTACTCGACATTTTAGTATGTTTCAGTTTTATTCATTCTTAATAATTTTTATTACTCTTTTTGTTACCGTGCAGTTTATGCATACACAAATTTATAGTTTCATTTTTATTTTAGGGTTTTCTCAGAATAGAATGGACATCTTGAAAACTAAACCTGCATGTACTACACAACAACAAATAAGTGCAAACACTGAAGAAACAATGTTCAAAAGTTCTATTTGCAAATGTAAAATTTGTTTTAAGCAATTTAAAAACGCAGGTTCTATAAAACGGCATGTAAAAACAGTGCACACTCGAGAAAATTCTTACAAGTGCGAAATTTGTTTTACTAAGTTTACTAGATCAAATGGTTTGAAACGACATATGAGATTGCACACTGGAGAAAAGCCTTACAAGTGTGAAATTTGTTTTAAACAGTTTACTAGAATATACGATTTAAAAAGTCATTTGACTGTGCACACTGAAGAAAAGCCTTACAAGTGCGAACTTTGTTTTAAACAGTTTACCAGAACAACTTATTTGAAAAGACATAAGAAAGTTCACATCAGAGAAAAAGCTTATAAGTGCGAAATTTGTTTTAAGCAGTTTATTAGAGTATACGATTTCAAACTACATATGACATTGCACACTGGAGAAAAGCCTTACAAGTGCGAAATTTGTTTTAAGCCGTTTATTGGAGTATACGATTTGAAACGACATATGAGATTGCACACTGGGGAAAAGCCTTACAAGTGTGAAATTTGTTTTAAACAGTTTACTAGACTGTACGATTTGAAAATTCATTTGACTGTGCACATTGAAGAAAAGCCTTACAAGTGCGAACTTTGTTTTAAACAGTTTACCAGAACATCTTATTTGAAAAGACATAAGAAAGTTCACACTGAAGAAAAATCTTACGAGTGCGAAATTTGTTCTAAGCAGTTTATTAGGGCACACCATTTTAAACGACATATTGAGGATGCACACTTTTAAATGCACTTCAAAATTTTCATGTCAATTTTTTTTTTAATTATATCATTTGACGACAACTTGTCTCAACGACTTGAGTAATAAACATTTTCACGGTTATTTTTGGATCTCTAAATAAGTGAAATAAAGAGATTTAGGCCTCTTTCCGGCTATCTAAAGAAACTTTAGATTTAGTTAATTTTAAGGCATATTCGTCACGTGACACGCTGTCAGATTTGTGAGGACGTTTTATAGTGTATTTTTATGTATGAGAGAGTAATAAAACAATAAATTATGTATGCAAATCCCTAAACTGTTGATACGGGTGACTCAATGAAAAACAGATATTTGTCAACAAGTTTACAGAAGTATATAGGAAAACAATTTTAAATTGAGTATGACCACCAGGTATAAAGGTTGGAGCAGAATAGAATACAATAGTTGTGAGGGTTACTAATCCCTAAATAAGGTTGCCAGTGTCGGAGTGATGGAGGTTAAAACGTACTAATGAATTTGCAACAAATGTAAGATGTTCATTTTATTGGTTATATATAACCAATAAAAGTTTAATAAGTACCTACCTATTTGCAAAATAATGTTTAATTCTTTAGATAAAATAAAACGTTTTATTTTATCTGAAATAAGTGCATTCCACGAAGTAAGGGTTTCAACAATCAAACATTTAATTCTTTAATTCCAGGAATCTACGACAGTAATTGACTAGATAATTACTTTCTAAACTTATTCCACAGAAAATGTGATAGTGGGTTTTTCCATTTTGTAGGAAGGTCCAAGTGGCGTATTCAAAATTCTTAACAGTTCACTAAAAGTAGGTACTTCAGTTGCGAGGTGCAGTTTATTGTGTATACTAGTGTTATGGAAAATTTGGAAGTGCCGTGTAAACGCCGAAAAATTGGTCCTTTAACAGTTAATGAAAAAACATTAATATTTAATTTTTTTAAATCATTTACAGACAAACGTTTATGTGAAAGTGTTGATGAGACCGTTGAGTTAGTTAGCAGTACACTTGGTGTTGGGAAATCTACGATTTACAGAGTTATTAAAGAAGAGAAATGTGGTAGTTTTCAAATGCCACGTAATGCTCCAGGGAAACCAAAATTTCAAATAGAATATCATTTTAAAGAAGGACTTCGACGGAAAGTGCATGAATTCTTCTTTAGACAAGAATTTCCAACATTGGATAAAGTTCTTGTCTCAGTTCGAGATGATAAGGATTACCTAGAAATGAGTCGAAGTACGTTATGAAAACTTTTAAAATAAATAGGCTTCCGCTGGAAAAAGAAACCCAGAAAGTCTATTTTATTAGAAAGAAGCTGATAATAGTACACATTGGCAGTTCAGACGGTTTTGTTGAAGGTGGTTTATTAACTTTTGAATCAACTCGTACCGGTGACTACCATGAAGACATGAACGCTGATGTCTTTCAAGAATGGTTCGAACAAATGATAGATCTTCTTCCTAAGAACTGTGTAATAGTAATGGATAATGCAAGTTATCACTGCAGACTTATAGAAGGACTGCCCACAACCAAGTGGTTAAAAAAAGACTTGCAGAATTGGCTGAGTTCAAAAAATATTACATACCATCCCGGATCTATAAGAAAGGAACTTTATACGTTGTGTGCCCTTCATAAAGAAAAATTTTAAAAATACGAAATTGATGAAATTACCAAAAATCGTGGAATGACAGTACTTAGATCCCCACCATATCATTGTGAATTAAACCCGATTGAA
Source organism: Diabrotica balteata (assembly GCA_918026665.1). Taxonomy (NCBI): domain Eukaryota; kingdom Metazoa; phylum Arthropoda; class Insecta; order Coleoptera; family Chrysomelidae; genus Diabrotica; species Diabrotica balteata. Next base: position 22,715,291 of record OU898276.1, on the reverse strand, counting down.
CTGGTATGGGCACAGATAAAGAGTGAAGTTTCAAGAAAAAATACCACTTTTAAAATTCATGATGTTAAACAGTTGTTTTTGGAGGCCGTAAATAATGTAAAACCTGAAAACTGGGAAAAGGCAGTAAATCACACTATTAAAGAAGAGGAAAAAATGTGGAAGCTGGACAATATTACTGATAAAATGATCGAGCCAGTTATTATAAATCTTGGTTCTGAAAGTTCATCTTCTGAATCTGATTTGGATTTGTAACAAGTAGCTGTAAGTTTTATATTAATATTTTTATTCGTCCATTTTACATACCTTAGACGGTTTTAAAAACTCTTTTTCTCTTTTGTAATTTTTAAAAATTAAAAAAAATGTGAATTTTTTAAAACCCTTTTTAATGTAGGCCAGTCAGTTCTAATATAGTGTGTGATAAAAGAGGTCACTTTTGTTTACATACACATAACACTTTATAACACTGAAATAATTCATTTATTTTTTACAATTATTCAAAGTAATTTTTCAATTAATCTTGAGCACGCCCATGGAGTGGTCGGAGTTACCAGTTAAAATTATGCTAATTACTCTCTCGTTCATAAAAATAAACTATAGTATTGAGTCTTATGGGATTATTTTGTTAAACTTAAATATTTTATTTTGTAGTGTTACTATCCGGATACAATTTTTAGAATTAACTAGTTATTTATTTATAGCGACATTTATAGTTCAACAAAAATATTTTTTGTCGTTAATAAAGATTTATTAACATAATCTGCGAAAGTGAGGTTATATATACATTATCAACATCCATGGTACAATGAATATGTTCATTGTACCATGCACTAAAGCGTCCTGATAAAATTTTAAGCAATCGCGACCATGAGCAGGTCAGTCGATTTTGCTTTGACACTTTGTTAACCCCCGGAGCGAATATTGCAGAAGCCTTAATTTCATGTAGTATATGAGCTAGAAAAAGAGGGCGCCCGTCAAATGGAACTAAATCAGAACTGTTGAACAAGAAAAAGAACCAGGAAATCCGGCCTATTGATGATGTAAGGGTTGACACGATAGCGTATGTTCCACTGCATGAACAAAGAAATCTTCAACACGATGTAAACTCCCAGAATAAAAATTGTTTCTTACAATTTAATAAACGGTATTTTTGTTTAATATATTATAAACATTAAATCGTGTTTTTTCAAGTACATAAATGTATTTTTATCCCACCGTTTAGCTGTAAAAGTATATGTAATACTTCATTAGTTTGTAACCAGTTAGTCTCAATGTCGTCAATTGCGATTGTCGTCATTTTAAAAAATGTGAATTTGTTTTAAACAATTTTCCAAATGTATGAAATTGCACACTTGATAAACTTTAATACTCCAATGGGCCGTAGACGAAAATGTCACTAAACCTACAAAAATCATACGAACAAACTAAATTTTGCTGGGAATGTCAATTTGGGACCCCAAAAAAGATGCAAAAAAGTTTACCGCTCCTATCCTAGGGCCTCATTGCTTAAAAACCCACACGTAGGGGTGGAGAAAAGGAAAACATCAATTTATCAACAATCTGTACGCCATAGAAAAAAAAAATGTTTCAAACAAGAAATATAGCTGAGATAATTCTGAACAAAAATTTTCATTAGCACTTTTTGTGTATAATGAACCGTTCTCTCAGAAATAACGCTTAATGCGACCGTCGATTTTGGCGGCAGTTACATTCGCGCTATCAATTTTTTAAATAAAATTTGTACCAACTCTGCGGTAAAAATTCGATATATTTTGATCAGAGTGTCCTATCGACAAAAATCAAAATGCGTTTTAAAGGTGAAGAGTGCAGCTTTCATATGCAATTTTATTCTATAAAGCTGTTAAATAAATAATCGTTGCGAGATTTTGCTATTTTTTATGATTCTCATGAGATCATTAAACCACTTGTCTAACTAACCAACCAACTAACCAACTTATCTTTTTGCAATGGGGATTTTCCTAATTGCTTAAAGACAGGCAAAGTAGTTCCCACTTTAAAAAAAGGAGATCCAAAACTGGTCAGCAATTATAGGCCTATAACAATTCCCAGTATATTTTCAAAGGTATTTGAGTATGGATATTTAAAGAGATTAAATGGTTATCTAAAAAACAATAATATCATAACAATAAATCAACATGGATTTCAAGAAAATAAATCTACTAATACGGCAGTCCATGCATTTTATGCTCATTTAACCAGTCTGATTGATGCAGGCGAATGTCCTATTGGAATATTTTGTGATCTTAGTAGGGCATTTGACTGTGTAAACCATGAAATATTATTTAAAAAACTAAAACAGATAGGTATTACAGGAAACTCTTTAAAGTGGATTATGTCATTTTTAAACAATAGACAACAATATGTGAGCCTGCAGACAAGGATCGAGGATTGTGTGACCAGTTGTAGATCTAGTCTTGTTACTACAAACATGGGTGTTCCCCAAGGATCTATAATAGGACCAATTCTCTTTGTAGTCTACATTAACGACATCGTAAAAGTGGACAGAGCGGTAAATTTCACTATATATGCGGATGATACGTCAATTATTCTATCTAACAAATCCAACGTAATCCTACAACATCAATGTAATAATTTTCTTTCATCTTTATATTCTTGGTTTTGCGATAACTCGTTGCATCTAAATGCAGAAAAAACGCAAGTTATACATTTTCACAACAAACAAAAATACTTGGAAAATCTTCAGCTTACTTTTAACAACATGCAAATAGGTACCGTGTCGTCAGGCAAGTTTTTGGGAATAACGATTGACGAAAGTTTGGATTGGAAGTTGCATTGTGGAGCGGTTGTTTCGAAGTTGAGTTCTATTAACTATCTAATTAGAAATTTAAAATATGTTCTGACGGAAAATCAGCTAATTATGATTTATTATGCACTTGTAGAGTCCAGGCTAAGATACGGGATATGTTTTTGGGGTATGTCTGGTTATGCAAATGGTATTTTCGTCATACAAAAGAAAATATTGCGTTGTGTCGCTGGTGTCTCTCGACTAACTAGTTGTAGAGAATATTTTAAAAAATATAAAATTTTAACATTGTCGTGTCTATACATTTTTGAATTATGTGTTTATATTTTTAATAACTTACATCAGTTTAAAACGAGTGGTGATATGCATAATTTAAATACTAGATATTGTAATAAACTTTATATACCATTTTCAAAAGGAAACATTAAATTTAAATCGCCCAGGGTATACGGGCTACAGGTGTTTAATCATTTGCCCACAGTTGTAAAGTCCACCAGTTCAATAAATGTATTTAAGAGGAATCTTAAGCAATTTTTATGTGAAAAAGTGTTTTATACAATCGAAGAATTTTTTAGATCTTAGATATTAGCTGTATTTCGTTTAGCTTTTAAATTCATTTCATGTCTTGTTTAGTCTAGTTTAGTGTTTAGTTTGTAGCAATGTATATTTATGACTAATTCTATACAAACTATGTTTGTCAAAAAGAAAATAAAGAATTTAATTTAATTTAAAATTTATCATTTTTATGAACCGGTCACTAGGGAATTTCTATTATTGTTAAAGCCCAATCTTTAAAGTCTATGGCATAAAATTTCGATTTGATAACAAATATGAGGTATTTGAAATATGCCTAAAAACACTTAATTTAAACTTTCCCATTACAAACGATCTAAAACATTGAAAACTGCACGTTTTCCGTGACGTGAGATAATTTGTAATGTGAACGTTCAGGATTTTTTAGGCGTAGTTCAAATGCTTGATGAGAATGAAAATTGTAAAAAATGGCAAAAATGGTGCAACGCGCAAATTTATTTAATAGCTTTATAGAAACTGATTTCATTTGCGGTAAAATACAAAAAGTGCGTAAAAATCTACACTCTGCACCTTTAAAGCGCATTTTGATTTTTGTAGATTGGACACTATACAAAAGATATTGAATTTTTACTTCGAGTTAATGCAAATTTTATTTAAAATATATATTATCGCGTGCATAACAAAATTTAAATTTTTGGGTTTCCATAATGGAGAGGAGCTCTTTTTTTCATATAAAAAATTCTTTGTAAATTTGTAAAAAATTACAAATATTCTGTAGTACTGGTGAACAGGAACCTCATGAAACGGGCGGAGCTTCTATTGCACAGAAAGGGATGGAATTTATCCGAACATTACAATCATTGTACGGCTTGATAATCACTCGGTAGATATTAAAAATTTTACAATGTTGTCAATATGTGGACGATCACAGTAATATTGGGCATTTTTAGTTTGATATCTGAAAAAATGAGTTTCAAATAATTTACACAACAATTTAATGACTAAAAGGATAAGGGAATAATTTTTGGTGAGGTATGATATAAAGTGTGTTCCAAAAATTGTATACAAATCAAGGAAAGTTTATCTTACGTTTTACAAAAAAAAAGTATTCTTGATAAAAAGCTCAGCTTAGAAGAAAAAAAATAATGATTTGATTAAAATATAATATTTATCAAACAATAGATAATTATGACATGTCTTTATTATGAAGTTACAGACATACATCTTAAAAGTATATAAATTAATAAACACGATAAAACATACTTAAAAGTTATTTTTAGAATATGGCTCTAGTTCACAAATGTATTGATGTACACACCTCCGAAAGTTTCATCATCATCATCAATGGTACTACAGCCCTATGAAAGAGCCTCGACCTTCCCAAGTCTATTACGCCAGGCAGTCCTATGCATTGCCAACCGTTGCCAGTTTGCTGCGCCTATCTTTCTACCATCCTCATCTACACCATCCTTCCATCTGAGTTTTGGCCTACCCCTTTTTCTACTTCCCACGGGTTGTAACATAAAGATTCTTCTAGGAGGGTTGTTCTGCTGTGATCTTGCTAGATGTCCTACCCATCTTAATCTTCCTATTCTTATAAGAGATACTACGTCGTTACCACCAAATATTTGTTTATATCTGTGGTATACCTCGTAGTTGTATCTCCTCCTCCAAACACCATTTTCACAGATGCCACCAAATATTCCTCTCAGGGTCCTTCGTTCAAATATAAGCAAAAGGTCTTCGTCTGCCTTGGAGATGGTCCATGTCTCCGATCCATATGTCAACACTGGCTGTATAAGGGTTTTGTATATGGTTATTTTTGTTTTTTGGCTTAAGTTTCTACTTCTCATATGTCTACTCAGTCCAAAATAGCATATGTTTGCTATTATTATCCTTCGCTTGATTTCTTCCGTTATGGCATTCTCTTTGGTGATCAGGGAGCCTAAGTATGTGAATTTGTCCACCACTTCAAAGGTAGAGTTATCAACTGTGAATTGGGGACCGATGTTCCTGACTCTATTGTTGGGTGTTGATACCATCATATTAGTTTTCTCCTCATTTACTTGCAGGCCCATAGATTTTGAGGCATTTGAGAAGGTGGTATACATTTCTTCTAGCTTACGTGTTGTGCGGGCAATTAGGTTCACATCACCTGCATATGCCAAAATTTGGGATGATTTATTAAGAATATTTCCTCTGTTGTCTATTCGGGCATCGCTGATCGCCTTTTCCAGTGCTATGTTGAAAAGGAGACACGCCAGCACGTCTCCCTGTCGCAGCCCAACATGCGTCCCAAACGCCTGTGATTGTTCGCCCTGTATTTCGACTTTGCAAACCACATTACGCATTGTAGCCTTAACCAATCTTATCAGTTTATCGAGGATGTGGAATTCATTCATGGCTTCATACAATTTATTTCTTAGGACACTATCATAGGCAGATTTGAAGTCTACAAAAAGATGGTATGTATCGATATTGAATTCATTGGTTTTTTCCAGTATTTGCCTTAGCACAAAGATCTGATCTGTTGTTGATCGACCAGGCCTAAAACCACTTTGATATTCCCCGAGAAGTTCCTCTGAATATGCACTTAGGCGACCATATAAGATCCTCGAAAATATTTTGTATGCTGTATTAAGGAGGGTTATTCCCCTATATTTTCTACATTCCAATTGGTCACTCTTTTTGTGTAGTGGGCAAACGATTCCAATACACCACTCTTCCGGGATTTGTTCCTCATTCCAGGCTCTCAGTATTATTTTATATATTTGATTAGTCACAGTAGCACCTCCACATTTAATAAGTTTCGCGGGTATACCATCACTTCCTGGAGATTTATTGTTTTTTAGGTGTTTTATTGCATCTCGTACTTCTTGAATTGACGGAGGCTCTAATGGTGAATTGTTGCTTGCTCCTGCGGGTGGTTGATTTGGATCTGGATCTTCTACTTCTATAGTAAGTAGTTCTTTAAAGTGTTTCACCCACCTTTTTAGTACTTCTTCTTTTGTATTTAGTATATGCCCCTCCTTATCCTTACATAGTCTGAGCCTTGGTTTGAATTCATTTCTTGCGTTATTCAGAGTTTTGTAGAATTTTCTTGTTTGGTTTTCCTTTTTTAATACCTCAAGTTCTTCCAATATTCTATTTTCGGGAGTTCGCTTTTTTCTTCTATGAATGCTCTTCTCTTCTTTTCTGAGATCTTTATATTTTGCTGTTTTTCTCGGGTTCTTCTTTGCTGCATCAGTTTATATACATCGTTTTTTCTTCTTGTAATGACCTCACACTCAGCATCTAACCAGTCATTACGTGGTGGTGGTCTTTCTGGCCCTAGAATATTATTTGCTGCATCTTTAATATTATTTTGGGCCGCACCTCCGAAAGTTTGGCTGATGTAAATTCATTCATATATCTATTGGTAATTTGTTAAAGAAACTTATGGCTGCATAATGTATGCTACCTTCCAACAAAACAGAACGATGTTGTGGAAGCATAAAGTGATTGTCTCTGAATCTTGTTGAATAAACATGGTTAAATTGAAATTTATTAAATTTTTAAATTTTGCTATGTAAATACATTATACGAGAAACTATATACATACCAGGAATTGTAAGAATATTGTTTTGTCTAAAGATGCCTCGACAAGAATCTCTAAATTTCATTTTATACATTATCCTAATAGTTTTTTTCTGAAGTACGAATATCTGCTCTAATTCAGAGGTACAACCCCAAACTTCAATGCCATATTTGGCTATTGAGTAAAAATGGGCAAAGTATACTGTTTTTAATATTGATGTATGAAAGAAGCGTGAAAGAATTCTCAATGCATAACATGCGCCACTTAATCTGGATTTCAAATTAGAAATGTGGTTTGACCATTTACAATTACTGTCGTAGAAGTACCCCTAGCAACTTCGTGCAGTCTGTTTTATCTATTGCTGCTTCTCTGATTTCTCTTCGTTCAAAACTAATTTGTTGGATAAGAAATAACTGTTGGTGGTGGATTTAGATTGGGTATTAATTTGTTTTTGAACCCCTTACAATAATTTTTAAAAGACATATCGTCGTGATAGTCGCCTGTTTTTGTACCAGATTTGAAAATTAAGGCAGCTGCTTGAACAAAACCGCAATCACCACCAGCATGTACAATAATCAAACGATTTTCATTTGATGTTGGTTTCTTAATACCTTCATTCGAATCATCACTCCAACTTTTGCGTTTGGTATTGTGTTGAGCGAATGTATGTTTCATCCGTATACACTACAGGCATTTTTTTTGGGTCTCAAAATTGACATTCTCAGTATAATGCAACTTGTTCGTATGATTTTTAGAGATCAAATCTCTGACTACTGGACTAGGCAGTTGCGTAAAATTTAATTAGATCACTAGTGATGGAATAAAACATCAGTTATGAAAAATAAAACGTTTCATAACTTAAAAATACATTTAAAGTTAGTGGTTAGATAAAAGTATTTTTTAATACTTACTAGTAGACATGCCTTGTTCAGTTTTCGTTTGTTCAACTGATGTACTTTCGAAAACACCTATCGCTGCTGCCACATATTTTTTTATGCAATGATGAGGTATTGTAACACATTCTTCAGCTTCCTTTTTCATCCTTGCCAACACATTAGCAATTATTTCTCGACTTTGACTACTAACAGCCTGTCTGGATAATTTGCTCTTAAACTCCATGCTATAATATTAAATAACATTAATTTAGGTACATCTACTTTTTTATATCACAATTATTTCCTTACCTTTACAATGGGTAAAGCAAAATACACAAATACAAAACGTAAAATCACAACAAAATTAAATTTAAATACCGTGAGTAAAAGAAACAATGCAACAGTGTAAAAAATATCCAGCTCCTCACTGCATAACGTTTACAGCACGAATGGCTTTGCTAGACCTCCAATTTCAAATTTGTTTCTGCGCGCTAACTTTTTAATTTTAACTTTTTTAATTTTTAACTTTTTTAATTTCAAGGGATATCTGTTTGACTGTATGCCTTGGCGACTAACATAGATGATCTTTTCGTCGACATTTTAACTACTTTAAATGTTATTTCTATCATTAAATTTTTCATAATATGCTAGTAAACTAACACTAAATGAAGGACTAAACATTAACATCAGAAATTAAAAAAGCAGCATTGCAAGAAAGAAGAGATATCTTAGACGTTTCTTTGGTAGAATAATGGAAATAGACGCCTGCCAAAAGAATGTGGAAGAAGACTTTTATGACCTCAAGAGTGAAACAAAAGTTATATTGTATTATCAATTTCTCAATACTTTAGTGCAAACTTTAGAAATTAAAATTTTATAAACAATTATTAGTAATAATGTTTTAAAATAATCTCAAATAGTGTTTTTCTTTAAATAGATTGTCAGTTTCAGTCCTCTCCCAAGCCATCCTATTGTTGAGTCTTTATTAATTCTAATTTATTCTTATTTTAATTCTCCTAAAGGTTCAATATTTATAACACTTACAAATTTAATTTATTTAAAGTTTATTTATATTAATTTATCTTACAATAATTTATATATCCGAGCGGCATATTTAAAGTACCCGACCGCGATATCTTCTTTTGACTAACTTCTTTCAATGAAAATCATGTTATATACTCATTCACCTGGTAGACTAGAAGAGTCGATCGCCTTCTCGTCTGGTATAGAGTTTCTCGAAGCGGGTAGTGACCTTCTGGATTCTATTAGATGGAATTTCTACGGCTGACAATCTAGAACATATCAGAATTAGAAAGAATATGTCTACAGTTTTTATGAATCATAATATTTTTTATCGTAACAGTATAAATTTAATACCAATTTTGATTAAAAAAAAAAACGGTGATGTAATTGTGATGCTGCTACTGGTACTTATATTTGGAGTTGAAAAATGTAAAATATAATTTAACTTGAATCTCTAAAATCTCTGTGTGTCCTATACCACAATGATAACAATTAAAAATGATTTATTCTCAAAAATATAGCAAAAATGGCAATTGTCAACCCTTAAATTGTTCAATGTATCAAAAAAATTAAATTTTAGTTAAAAGATCTTTTGGATATATTTTAGTTTTATTTCTTCTTATTAATTTTTATTACTCTTTGTTTTAACCTGCAGTTTCTGCATAAACAATTTTTTATAGTTTCATTTTAATTTTAGGTTTTTCTCAGAACAGAATGGAAACCATGAAAACAGAACTTGCATTCGCTACAGAACCACAAATAAGTGCAAACACTGAAGAAGCAACGTTCAAAAATTCTATTCGTAAATGTAAAATTTGTTTTAAGCGATTTAACCATGCAAGTTCTATAAAACGACATATAGAAACAGTGCACACTAGAGAAACTTCTTACAAGTGTGAAATTTGTTTTAAGCAATTTACCAAAACATCTTATTTGAAAAAACATAAGAAAGTTCACACTGGAAAAAAACCTTACAAGTGCGAAATTTGTTTTAAGCAGTTTCTAAGAGCATACGATTTGAAACTACATATGATATTACACACTGGAGAAAAGCCTTACAAGTGCGAACTTTGTTTTAAGCAGTTTACCAAAACATCTTATTTGAAAAAACATAAGAAAGTTCACACTGGAGAAAAACCTTACAAGTGCGAAATTTGTTTTAACCAGTTTCTAAGAGCATACGATTTGAAACTACATATGATATTACACACTGGAGAAAAGCCTTACAAGTGCGAAATTTGTTTTAAGCAGTTTATAAGAACATGCCATTTGAATGCACATATGATATTGCACACTGGAGAAAAGCCTTACGAGTGTGAAATTTGTTTTAAACAGTTTACTAGGGCATCTAATTTGAAACGACATATGAGATTGCATACTGGAGAAAAACCTTATAAGTGTGAAATTTGTTTTAAGCAGTTCACACAAAAAATGTCTTTGAATAAACATGGGAAAGTTCACAGTGAAGAAATTCAATAAAGTGTGAAATTTGTTTTAAACACTTTGAGAAAAGATTTGGAGAGTTCATCCTGGGAAAAGACCTTATAAGTGTAAAATTTCTTTAAATCAGCTGCTTGAGCTCATTTGAAAGGTTGTTTGAAATCAGTATTAGGAGAGATGAGAGATATCTTACAAGTTTCTTTGGTAGAGTTATGGAAACAGAACGCATGCCAAGAAAATGTGGAAGCAAACTTTTGTAGCCTTAACAGAAAGGCCAAAGTTTACCAATATTGTATTGCAAACTTAAGAAATTTAAATTTTATAAACAATTATTAGTAATAAAGTTTTAAAATATTCTTGTAGTGGTTTTCTGTAAATAGGAGAATTATTAATGATCAATGTAAGTGATCTCTCGAGAGGATTGTAATATGCACAGTTTTTTTGTAGACCAATTCATTAGTTTAGAAATAATTAATTATTGAATTGATTACTTATTATCGCTCTGTATGATGTTTTTGCACGGAACTGAAATCATATTTAGCGTGACTCGAGACGCGTGCGATATACAGTAATATACACTAATTATAATAATAAAATAACGCTTAACACGTTCATTGCCACCAGTTAATTATTTGTGTATCATCTTTGCTGCCTACCTTTTTTTGATTTTTATATTGAATATTTACAATGAATAAAAACGGAATTACAAATGTGAGTTTATTAAAAAAACATAACACTTGATCATTAAGATCCATGGGTGTAACCAGCAACTATAATGAAAATTTACACCCATGGGTGTAAGTCAAATTTACAGTAATTTTTGGCGATATGGCATTAAAAAACAAAAAATAAAACACTTAAATCACTTAGGGCGAATGGTATTTAAAAAAACACAAAGACCAGCTGATCCAGCGCAAACGTTACAAACATAAATAGTTGCTTTTCTTTTATTTTGCCTCCTGCATACTAGGGACTCCTTCCTTAGGACTCGTTTTACCTTTTTTGAAGTATCTCCTGTACCGTAATTTGCTTCAATTGTTTTCTCTATTCTTTCAAATTTGTTTGCTCTTCGAGGTCAATTTTATTTTCAACACCACCCTCTGGCAATATAGTCTCCAAAATTAATAGTAAGAAATTATATAGCGACTTTCTTGGTTGTCCTGAATAATTATTGTATAAAATTAGTGAATTTTGTAACAATATTTGCAGTATATAAATAAACAATTTCTTATACCAATGCAAAGTTTTCCGAGAGCACGGATAATATGCGAGCATTTGGTCTTGACGGTCATATGTTTGTTATATTCATAAATGGCTGTAGGTTTCAACTTTGCTTCACCTCGTTTATTGGTGTTTTCCGTCATTGTATTACCAATTTCAGTAGTTAAGTATAATACCTCTTTTTTGTCCTTCCACTTTCCCACGTGTACTCCGTTGTAATAAATACGGATTTATTCTCTCCTTTTTGTATTTTTTTTTTGTACAACAGGCACTGGATTACCTTTTCTATTTTTGTGTAATATTCCTGTACAATAGGTTCCTTTTGTAAGCAGTTTTCATCCAAGATTGTATTTGTACTTTAACATAATATATACCACTTTTTCTGTACGACCAGTACCGCTGGTTTCATCCCCTGCTCCATTGCAAACGATACAATTGTGAACCAATCCATCATGTTCTGTTAACATGTACAGTTTAATACAGTGTGTAATAAGTGTGAATTGGTTTCATTTTGCTATTGAAATGATCCAATACAGGACGTATTTTGCGTAAACGATCTTGATTATTAATATCATATGGTGCAAAATGAAGGCATCGCATAATTATTAAAAATCTGTTTTTGGACATGTACTTCGAAATATTAGTTTTGAACACCTGTGTGTGGACCAGTAGACCAACAATCTTGGGAGCTGGATCATACCTTTAATGTTGCATAACCATGCCATTTCAAAACTAAATGGTACCTGGTAGCAATAATAATCTAATAAAAGTTTTCAATTTTTACAGTCAGCTCCTTCCAGGAGGTAATACCAGACTTCTGTTTTGTGTTTTTAGAGAGAAAGATGGTTACAGCATTTTCGTTAGTGTTTGTAATAATCAGTTGCAGCAAATGTTCATCAAGTAACAATGTAAAATAATCAATTGGATTGTTACTGTCGAGGTTTGCCAAGAATTATCGACGACTCCGAAATTCAAGTTTTTGTAGTTCTTTTATATCTACCCACGTAGGAGAATTTCTACCAGAAGTAGTAGCACCGGGCATTTCAACTTGCGGAGTTGTTTGATTTGCTAATTCTTATGTCAAATATTCCAATTCATAATCGTCATCAGTACACCACTCATCACTGTTGTTTGAATATTCTTCACCGCTGGATTCTGCAGACATTTATTCATCCTCCTCTTCAAATTCTAAAATATGTCGCAATTCATTGCGTATTATATTCGTCACCACTAGAAGATCTCCGTGCACTACTCATTGTCTTTACGATTTTAAATAAAAATAATATAACGAAAAATGTCAATAACATCGTTATTTAAAATACTACTTAAACACAAAAATATGACATTTGTCTGTTTACATTATGAGTTAACGCACACAAGTCCGGCAGTATTAGAAGCCAACTGGTATGATATCGCTCTCTGAGCCTTTGCTGTCAGCAACCAGTATTGCCGATGTTTAGTATATTGTTTATTTAAAATGAATACCAAATTTTATTCTATTCGGAATATTGCCGGCGTTACATTGATCGCATATGTTTACTATGACCGCGCTACACTCATGACGGTGTATGTGGCAACTCTACAAAACCTTAAAATACACCCATGGGTTGGCAATGAACGTGTTAAAGCGCATTTTTTTTGTCGATTTGACACTAAACAAAAGATATTGAATTTTTACTTCGAGTTAATACAAATTTTATTTAAAAAATTGATATTGCGTGCATAACAAAATTCAAATTTTTGGGTTTCCATAATGGAGAGCTCTTTTTTCATATAAAAAAATTATTTGTAAATTTGTAAAAAATTACAAATATTCTGTAGTATGCCTTGGCGACTAACATAGATGGTCTTTTCGTCTACACTTTAACTACTTTAAATGTTATTTCTGTCATTATATTTTTTATAATATGCTAGTAAACAAACACTAAATGTAGGACTAAACATTAACATCAGAAAATAAAAAAGCAGCATTGCAAGAAAGAAGGGATATCTTAGACGTTTCTTTGGTAGAATAATGGAAATAGAACGACTGCCAAAATAATGTGTAAGAAAGCTTTTATGACTTCAAGAGCGAAACAAAAGTTATATTGTATTATCAATTTCTCAATATTTTAGTACAAACTTTAGAAATTAAAATTTTATAAACAATTATTAGTAATAATGTATTAAAATAATCTCAAGAAGTGTTTTTCTTTAAATAGATTATCAATTTCAGTCTTCTTCCAGACCATCCTATAAATGTAATACTAATTTTGATTAAAAAAAAGCGGTGATGAAATTGTGATGCTGCCACTGGCACTTATATTTTGAGTTGAAAAAATGTAAAATCTAATTTAATTTGAATCTCTAAAATCTCTGTGTGTCATATATCACAATGATTTAAACACTTAAAAATGATTTATTTTCAAAAATATATAGCAAAAATGGCAATTGTCAACCCTTAAATTGTTCAATGTATCAAAAAAATTTAAGTTTAGTTAAAAGATATTTTAGTTTTATTTATTCTTATTAATTTTTATTACTCTTTGTTTTAACCTGCAGTTTCTGCACAAACAAATTTTTATACTTTCATTTTAATTTTAGGTTTTTCTCAGGACAAAATGGAAACCATGAAAACAGAACTTGCATTCGCTACAGAACCACAAAAAAGTGCAAACACTGAAGAAACAACGTTCAAAAATTCTATTCGTCAATGTAAAATTTGTTTTAAGCGATTTAACCATGCAAGTTCTATAAAACGACATATAGAAACAGTGCACACTAGAGAAACTTCTTACAAGTGTGAAATTTGTTTTAAACAGTATATTAGAGTATACGATTTGAAAAGACATAAGAAAGTTCACACTGGAGAAAAACCTTACAAGTGCGAAATTTGTTCTAAGCAATTTATTGGGGCATACGATTTGAAAGTACATATGATATTGCACACTGGAGAAAAGCCTTACGAGTGCGTAATTTGTTTTAAGAAATTTACCAGAACATCTTATTTGACAAAACATAAGAAAATTCATACTGGAGAAAAACCTTACAAGTGCGAAATTTGTTCTAAGCAATTTATTAGGGCATACGATTTGAAATTACATCTCATATTGCACACTGGAGAAAAGCCTTATGAGTGTGAAATTTGTCTTAAGCAGTTTATTAGGGCATACGATTTGAAAGAACATATGATATTGCACACTGGAAAAAAGCCTTACGAGTGTGAAATTTGTGTTAAGCGGTTTATTAGAGTATACGATTTGAAACGACATATGAGATTCCATACTGGAGAAAAGCCTTACAGGTGTGACATTTGTTTTAAACAGTTCACTCAGAAATTTTATTTGGATAAACATACCAAAGTTCATCGTGAAGAAATGCCTTAAAGTGTGAAATTTGTTTTAAGCAGTTTAGAGAAACAAGTAGTTTGAGAAAACATTTGGAGAGTTGAGAGTTCACACTGGAGTAAAACCTTACAAGCGTAAATTTTCTTTAATGCAGTTACTGAATCTGTAAGCCGTAGAAAAAAAATCTGTCAAACAAAAAATATTGCTGTTTTGCTATTATTGCTGATATTTCTGAACAAAAATGTTAATCAGCACTTTTTGTGTATAATAAACCGTTCTCTCAGAAATAAAACTTGAAGCGACCGGCGATTTTCAACCTCAGTTATGCTCGCGCTATCAATTTTTTAAATATATATGATTGTATAAAGCTGTTAAACAAATAATCGTTGCGATATTTTGCAATTTTTTACGATTCTCGTGAGATTATTAAGATTTATCACTTTCTTTAATCGGTCACTATGCCATTTCTATTGTTTTTAAAGACCGATCTTCAAAATCTATAGCATGAAATTTCGATTTTGAGTTTTGGTAACAAATATGAGGCATTTGAAATAAGCCTAAAAAACAATTGAAAACTTTCACATTACAAATGATCTAGTTTTTGTAATGTGAAAGTTCAGCATTTTTTAGGCATATTTTAAATGCCTCATATTTGTTGTCAAAACTCAAAATTTCCTGTTATAGGTTTAGAAGATTAGGCTCTAACAATGAAAATTCCACAGGGACCAGCAACAAAAGTGATACATTTTGATTGATCTCATGAGAATAGTAAAAGATGGCAAAAATCGTGCAACTCGCAAATTTATTTAACAGCTTTATAGAAACTGACTTCACTTGCGACAAATTACAAAAAGTACGTACAAAAGCTGGAGTCACACCATTAAAATGCATTTTAATTTTTGTCGATTGGACACTGATAGAAAACATTGAATTTTATCGTTATGTTAATCCAATTTTACATAAAATTGATTCCGCGCGGAACTGATTCAAAATAGCCGGTCACTTCAAAAAAACTGATAATAAACATACAAAATATGTTCAGCTTGTCAAATTTAAGGTGACTCTTGACAAATTTGTCCACTCGCGTAGAAATTTAAGTGAGAACGCATTCGGAGGAAAAGAGATACATAATGCGCTCGGTCACTTCGCCTCGTTGGTACACTCCATACTGCAAGTTTACAGAGAGTGAACTTATTTATTAATGGAACTTCTATGATACGTCTATATTGTATGTTATTTTGACGTTTGAATTTTTCCTTCGGAAATTTTTCTCGAAATACAGAATATTTTGTCCCCCCCTCCCATTCGAAGATTGTTTTAGGGAGAACCCGGGGATCTTTGGAATCTCAGAATTGACATTCTCAACAAAATTCAGCTTATTTGTATAACTTTTGGAGATCAAATCTCTGACTGGACTATAACGCAACAAAATACAATTTTTTTTAATAATTT
The DNA here is from genome assembly GCA_918026665.1 of Diabrotica balteata. Taxonomy (NCBI): domain Eukaryota; kingdom Metazoa; phylum Arthropoda; class Insecta; order Coleoptera; family Chrysomelidae; genus Diabrotica; species Diabrotica balteata. The sequence goes on along the minus strand of OU898276.1, from coordinate 22,699,061 downwards.
ACGTTTCAATGTTAATTTTGTAAACACACTTTCTCTCGAATATGTTCTCTAGGGCTTTAACCATTTCCTTTGTGGTTTCTGCATCTTTAACCAAATCCAAGTGTTTGTCTGTTAAACATTGTACTATGATGCTTTTACCTTTGAAATCTTTTAGTTTAAACTCTGCTTTCTCTTTTGTTTCAGTGTAGTCTTGCTCAGTTTTCTCCAATATAGCTAATAATTGTTTTTCTTCCAGTAGTATGGTTACTCTGAATTTCCAACTGTTAAATTTGTAGCATTTGTCAGCTGAGGATCATTACTACTGCATTAGCCATTTTATATTTCACACTTTCTTTTTGCTTCTTTATTTTTTGTCTGTCTGGGTGACCATAACCTATTAGAATTTGTTGTTTCCCATTGAGGTAATACAGAGATAGCAGTGAATTATTTGATTACTTTATTCAACAAAAGTACTACAAACTAAACATGTGCTACATTCTAGAAATATATAAATACAATTGACAACCAGAATAACTTAAGACATTGTGAGTCAGTGTTGCCAAGTACAAAATTCCAATAATTCTCAACAAAATTCAGCTTATTTGTATAACTTTTGGAGATCAAATCTCTGACTGGACTAGAACGCAACAAAATACAAATTTTTGGGTACCCGTAATGTATATAGCCTTGGCGACTAACAAAGATTATCTTTTCGTTGACATTTTAACTATAGCATTTTTCATATAAAAAAGCTTGCACGTCATTCAAGATTTACGTCGTCAGAACCCCACAGCGTTGCCAAAACATCAGAATAGTTAGTAAGTGAGGAATTTTTAAAATGTCAACTATTTGTTAAATTATTATATTAAATACACTTTTAAGACTACTGCAACACACTAAAATACGTAAGAAAACATTTTAATACAAAATTATATATTCTAAATTTTAAACTTACTTCTAGTTTTAGGGCTTTAATAGTAAAAACGTCCTGCCATTATTTCTTGTTCAAAATAATCTATCTTATATGAAATCTTATCAGCTTTCTACAGACTATTTATTTGTTATGGCATAGCACAATCACAATACACAACAATAATTAGTTTTTAAAGCTATTAATCTAAATTTAATATGTATTTATAAATACAATTTATTAATATATATTATATTATGATCAAATTGTGTAAGAAATCAAAACATAAACAATATTTCTACTCTAAAAAAGCGGCAACACTTAATACACTTTCGCCACCCGCTGAACTGTCAATAAATTTGATAATAATGATGATTACATTTTGCTGATTATTCCAACATGTTGACGCCTATGAAAGATCGAGCAGTTCCGTATGGGTTTCGTATTATTAGCTGTGTTAGGAAAATTTGAACTCTAAGGTTGATGTTCTGGAAATTTTAAACACAAGTGACGTCATTGTGTAGAAATCGTGACGTGCAAGTGTTTTACTTTGAAAAATGGTATACTTTAAATGTTATTTCTATTATTATATTTTTTATAATATGCTAGTAGTAAGTAAACACTGAATGTTAAGACTAAACATTAACCTAGAAGATATCTTAGAAGTTTCTTTGGTAGAATTATGGAAATAGAACGCCTGCCAAATGAATGTAAAAGGAGACTTTTATAACCTCAACAGCGAAACAAAAGTTATATCAATTTCTCAATACTTTAGTGCAAACTTTAGAAATTAAAATTGTATAAACAATTATTAGTAATAAAATTCTAAAATAATCTCCAAGTAGTGTTTTTCTTTAAATATATGATCAATGTTAGTCCTCTCCCAGGCCATCCTATAAATTTAATACCAATTCTGATTAAAAAAAAAAAGGTGATGAAATTGTGATGCTGCCACTGGTACTTATATTTTGAGTTGAAAAATGTAAAATCTAATTTAACTTGAAACTCTAAAATCTCTGTGTGTCATATATCACAATGATTTAAACACTTAAAATGATTTATTTTCAAAATTATAGCAAAAATCGCAATTGTCGATCCTTAAATTGTGCAATGTATCAAAAAAAAAATAAATTTTAGTTCTTTTGGAGATATTTTAATCTTATTAATTTTTATTACTCTTTGTTTTAACCTGCACTGTCTGCACAAATTTTTATAGTTTTATTTTAATTTTAGGGTTTTCTCAGAACAGAATGGAAACCATGAAAACTGAACTGACATTCACTACAGAACCACAAAAAAGTGCAAACACTGAAGAAACAACGTTCAAAAATTCTATTCGTCAATGTAAAATTTGTTTTAAGCGATTTAATCATTCAGGTGCTATAAAACGCCATATAAAAACAATGCACACTACAAAAAATTCTTACAAGTGTGAAATTTGTTTTAAACAGTTTAATAGAGCATACGATTTGAAACGACATATGAAATTGCACACAAGAGAAATGCCTTACAAGTGTGATATTTGTTTTAAACAGTTTACTAGAATGTACGATTTGGAAAGACATTTGACTGTACACACTGAAGAAAAGCCTTACAACTGCGAAATTTGTTTAAAGCAGTTTACCAGAACATCTTATTTGAAAAAACATAAGAAAGTTCATACTGGAGAAAAACCTTATAAGTGCGAAATTTGTTTTAAGCAGTTTCTAAGAGCATACGATTTGAAACTACATATGATATTACACACTGGAGAAAAGCCTTACAAGTGCGAAATTTGTTTTAAGGAGTTTATTAGGGCATACGATTTGAAACGACATAAGAAATTGCATACTGGAGAAAAGCCTTACAAGTGTGAAATTTGTTTTAAACAGTTTACTACAGTATACTATTTGAAAAGTCATTTGACTGTGCATACTGAAGAAAAGCCTTACAAGTGCGAAATTTGTTTTAAGCAGTTTATTAGAATATACCATTTGAATGAACATATGATATTGCATACTGGAGAAAAGCCTTACGAGTGCGAAATTTGTTTTAAGCAGTTTAGTAGGGCATCTGATTTGAAACGACATATGAGATTTCATACTGGAGAAAAGCCTTACAAGTGTGAAATTTGTTTTAAGCAGTTCGCACAGAAAATTTCTTTGGATAAACATAATAAAGTTCACAGTGAAGAAATTCCCTAAAGTGTGAAATTTCTTTTAAACAGTTTGAGAAAAGATTTGGAGAGTTCACCCTGGGAAAAGACCTCACAAGTGTAAAATTTCTTTAAAGCAGTTGCTCGAGCTCATTTGAAAGGTTGTTTGAAAACAATATTAGGAGAGATGCGAGATATCTTATTTGGTGGAGTTATGGAAACAGAACGCATGCCAAGAAAATGTGGAAGCAAACTTCTGTAGCCTTAACAGCAAAGCCAAAGTTTACCAATATTTTATTGCAAACTTTAGAAATTTAAATTTTATAAACAATTATTAGTAATAAAGTTTTAAAATATTCTTGTAATGCTTTTCTGTAAATAGGAGAATTATTAATGATCAATGTAAGTCCTCTCTTTCGAGATGATTGTAATGGGTACAGTTTTTTTTGTAGGCCAATTCACATCTGGCACACTGCTATCAGATGACGCACACTGAGAATTATTTACTAGTTTCTTAGTTATATCTAAAAAATAATCTGCATTTTCGGTCGGCTAGCGTCGTGTCCATTTGCCCTACAAAAAACTGTACCCGTCATTACAATCATCTAAAGCTCCTACAGTTAGTCAAGATTATACGGTAAAAAAAGTATAAAACCTTGAATTTTTTTTGAAGGTAGGTGGAAAATAGCTCCAAGATCAAAATCTATCCTATGCCAACATGTGCTTTTCCACTGGGTTAGCACCCCAACTCGGTGTGGAAAAAGTTTATAAAAAAAACATGGTAGTCGATAGAATAGTGAATTTTAAAACAAAAAAATGTTCTTTAGAGTTGTTTCGAATTTGGAATTAGATATTCGTGACTGAATGTTCACAAATTACACGTCAAAGAAGCATGTTTTTAAACGGTTTTCCGCGAATAACTCAAAAAGTTTATATTTTATCAGGAAAATCTGTTTCGATATAAAATGGAGCTTATTTTATATTCAGACAGTTTTCCCGATAAAATTTAAAAACATGCTTTTTTGACGTATAATTTGGCAAGTTTCTTAGCCACAGCTTATCTGTGACTAGTGTGACTTTCAGTCACGAATAACTCCAAACCATGGTACAATGAACACCATGTACATGTATTCATCGTACCATGACTCCAAAGCTCCAAACCTTGTCTGAGATGTAGGATGTAAAATATCGCTTACTTCCAGACATATCTCATCCACAGACCACTATCTCATCCATGGACGTCTTTATTTAGACGTCCATGATCTCATCTCTGCCTACTTCATATAGGTGTATTTGAACTACTGGGTCGTTTTATGGTCGTTTTCATAAGACGTCATTTTATTTAACCTAACTTTTTGTGTACTTTAACACAATACAAATCTGAGTTTTGTGTGTGTTTTTTTAATTTTAAATAATATGAGTACGTATGAAATTAGTAAATCTTCAGTAAGTATTTTCTTGAATATTTATTCTATATAGTAAATATAATTAAGAATATTTTTTCTTCATAGTTACTAAGTTTGAAAGCAGAGATATTACGAAAACAACAGGAATTAAATAAAGCCAAAGTTGACAATGATGTAAAAATAAAGATATTAAAGAAAAGTCCTTTAGAAATAAAAAATAAAGGAGTAGAAGCAAGAGATAGAAATGATCAAAGTGATGTGGATCAGGATTTATTAAAACAATCTAGGTAAAATATTTGGTATTTTTTCTTCTTGTTTCTTTAGTGAGACCTATAGCTTTTATTTATTTTAGGTCAGTTTTAGAACAAAAAGCTGCTTTATATGAGAAACTCTCTTCTGGAAACGTTTCGGAAAATGATAAGGAAAGAAATAAATTATTTTTGGTTAGGTTTGACAAGAAAAATATTGAAAATAGTAGTAAAGTAAGTGATTTGCCACCTAGTGACTCAGAATCTGATAAAAAGCCAAATAGTGAGGATGATAATGATTATTACCATTCTGATGATGAAGAGCACACAGATCCTCAAGAGAAATGGTACAAAATATACTAATTTTTTTTTTACTGATCCATATAAATTATATTTTGTTGTTCATCAATATTTTTATTTACATTTATGTTTTATCTTTGTGTTTGTAAAAAAATATGAAATTTTTGATGATCATTTTTGCTGTTTATTGACTTTTATATATTTTTAGGGTTGATTATGTGGATTGCTTTGGAAGAACAAGAAAATGTATGCAGAAAGATCTGGAATACCTAAAATCTAAAGATAATGAAATGAAAAAAGTTGTAGATATAAAAAACCAACAATTCAACAATTCTGCATCACAAAATCATGAAAGTGATGATAAAATTGATCAATCCAGTACTGAACCAGTGTTTGAAAATGAAGTAGGTCAATCAGAATTACTGTCTAGTGATATGAGAAGGGAACTGTTACGACAACAGTGGGAAAAGGAGGAAGAAGAGTTGCGTAATAAATCAGAAATTCATTATGAAGATGTTCTGTTTGGAGGTAAATATGTAGTATTTTATTATTTTAACAATCTAACTGCAATTTAAGTTATTTAGTTGTATACCATCGAAATTCTCAAATCACTGTTTTTCTTAAGTTATCTAACTTTAATCTGGGGCCCTTTGTGGATGTGACCATATAGAAAAATGCAGCTAGGCACATCAAAAAAGCATGTTTTTAAATGGTTTTCCCCAAATAACTCCAAAAGTTTAGATTTTATCAGGAAAATCTATTTAGATATAAACTGAAGCTTATTTTATATCCAAACAGTTTTCCTGATAAAATTTAAAAACATAACATGCTTTTTTTGACTTGTGATTTGGCAACTCAGTCACAGCACACTCCCTACTTAATTTATCTGTGACTTTCAGTCACGAATAACTCCAAACCATGGTATAATGAACACCTCTGGCCAAAACAAAAACATATGTATTTTCATATTTTTAGTTTTTTTTGTGAAATGAAAATTTGTCTAATTGGACAATAAACAATAAAATAATAAAAATATAAATAAAATACAATACTTTTATTACAATTCGCAATAGATATTCAAGGTTAGAACAAAAACTGGCTGGAAATTATTGTATTAAAAAAAAAATGCACTTTTGTAACTAAAAAGTGGAATTTTCAAACTTTGTTAGATAATTATTCAGACACTTATTTACAGCAGTCAAAAATCTTTTTGTCATAAAAACAAACGTTAAAACATTATAATCTCATCAAATTTCATCACAAATCTTTCAAAAATTGTCTTTTAAATATTGACTCAAGGGTATTGAAATTATAAATTTCCCTCGCATTTATAACTGCTGAATTATTGAGACAGGAAAATTGCATAAAGGCCATCTTTTGTTGGCCTGCTGTCTTTTTTCTCCTCCTTTTACTCTTTTATAGTAAAATTAGAGTAATTTATTTTTATAGTTTTGTGGTTAATTATAATGTAATGAATCTTAGTTTTCATGTCTCTTACACCAATGTGTATTTATGTATAATATATTTGTGCTTATGAACCTGATTGTTATTTTCAAGTAATTGATTTCACATAACATTTCTTTAGTCACTGTCATTAATTATATCTAGTACACATAGTAGTAAACAACAGAAAAAACGACATTTAGAAAACCAGCAACAGCACAAAGCGAAGTGCAAAAATTTTATAAAAATGTGAACCACAACAGAAAAGAATTTAAACCTAGAATAACCATAATAAAAAGTAAGGACGTCGAAATTATCAATGAGCCGGATCAAATAGTGGAGAGATGGGCAGAGAATTTTGCTGAGAAATTAAATATAGGCAACCAAATAGTGACTGACATAAATGACCACAGTGGAGACATAGACGATGAGAGGGAGAAAAATAATATACCAACAGAAGAAGTTGCCAAGGCAATAAAAAGGTTAAAAAACAACAAATCCTCTGGAGAAAATGGTATACCCCCTGAGCTGTTCAAGTATGGAGCAAACGCCCTAAAACAATACATAATAAAACTTGTATCCATTTGGAGAGAAGGAAAACTCCTAGACAGCTGGAATGTAGATATTGTAATACCTATTCACAAGAAAGGGAATTCACTGATATGTGACAAGTATCGAGGCATTACCCTCCTAAATATGGCATACAAAGTACTGGCTTATATACTTTATGATCGTTTACTAGTATATACTGAGGAAAAAATAGGCAAATACCAATGCGGATTCCGAAAAGAAATGTCAACAATTGATTAGATTTTCCTTCTCAGACAAACCTTAAAAAAGACATATATGGAATTGATACTGATTTTAAAAGCGCTTATGACAGTGTAGACAGAAGCGCACTTTATAATGCCATGGCAGAACTAGATATTCCATCGCATCTAATAACATTGGTAAAGTCAACTCTTTCGAAAGTTGAGTGCAAAGTCAAGGTACAAAACAGAGTGTCAAGGTCTTTACTGGATTACGCCAGGGAGACAGTTTATCGTGCCTATTGTGTAACATCGCGCTAGAAAGAGCCATAGAGAAATCGGGCATAACAATCAAAGGCACAAGCACCAATAGAAGTGTACAGATATTGGCCTACACAGATGACATTGACATAGTAACACAGACAAAAAGAGACCTGATACAGGCTTTTGAAGCATTAGAAAAAGCCACGAAGACAATGGGACTGCAGGTCAATGTATCCAAAACAAAATACATGAAGATCACAAACAGCACACAAATAGCGGCACCACAAGATCTGGTAACAGAAGCACACACATTCAAAGGGGTCTTGGAGTTTGTAATTTTGGAAAAAAACTAAATAACAACAACCTAGTAAGCGTAGAAATTAAGAGAAGAATATACCTGGCGAACAGAGCTTACTTTGGACTAAAGCCTTTAATTAGCAGAAAAACCAAGATACTAATATATGAAACTCTCATTAAACCTGTCCTGACATACATGTCAGAGACATAGATTATGGTAAAAAGTGACTAAGAAGTGTTAGGCCGCTTTGAAAGAAGATACTTGGACACATATACGGAGGAGTATAAGAAAGCGGGATATGGCGCAGGCGCTACAATTTTGAGTTGTATCAATTGTATGAAAAATGCAACATTGTCCGGTCTACTAAAATTGTAACGACAATATTTTGCCTACCATAGGGGGCATTAATATAAAGGGTAGACAATTGGGGAAGAAACTATGGGGGTGGAGATAAGGCAAGCAAAATAATCGCTATTTGTGCGAACGGCACTCAGGGTTTCGTAGGAGAGCTGGGGTCATGGATAAGTAAAAAAATAAGGGGGGTGAAATGGGGCAACTACAAAAAAATGAAATAAAGGGGTCATTAATCTCTTGGAACACACACAATAAAAATAAACAAGAAACACCTCAAGGAATTTAATATGGGGCGCCACTTGAGGTGCCTAATTATGCCTATTACAACCACTGGTTGTAACTAGGGAAATAATTAGAAAACAAATCAAAACATAAAAAACATATCTTCAAATAAGAATCAAAAAAGGTTTGGCTCAAAAAAATAAATAAAAAGTTAAGACAACAAAATTTAACCTTTATTTATGTGTCACCACAAACAGTTACATGGAAAAAAACAAAACACAAAAACTTAGATGTGTCATCCGCTTACAAACTCTGTTGCTACAAAACTTACAAAATTGCATGGAGGTTAACCTTCTTTTTTTTAACAAAACAAAGTAAAATCAAAAAATAATAAAACGAGCTGTCATAAATTAACATTAAATTTCAAAAAAACTAAACACATAAATTGACAGCTCAACTCAAAACCAAAAATTTACAATTTTAAATGTAACGAAAGCAATTATTATTTCATAAAAAAATTGTCTGTCTTTAGTTTAAAATTTGAACACAAAAAAAAACAGTTACCACCAGGGAAAACGGGAACTCTCAAAAAAAACATGAACCCTCCAACAGGAAACAGACTTTTCAAAAATCTCGAAATATCGAGCGAAAACGAAAAAACAGAAAATTTTACAAACTCGACATGAATTTGGACATAACGCTGAACCGGTCTTGCTCGCGGTTCCAACGAGAGTAAAGAAATTTAAAATTTGTTCGCTTAACTTGAAAATAAACAAACTGCTGAAATAGCAAAACCAACAAAACGGCGTACATATCCTTTTGCGACGCATAAACATGAAAAGAGATTGCCGAAGTAAAATAAACAACTCTCAAATGGTTTTATTACTCGGCGACGAAACACTTTTGGGTACTTTGAAAGATACGAAATAACAACACAGAAAAATTCTTCGTTTCATTTTTTAAAAATATATAAGGAGTTTTTAATATATTTTTTTATACGAGGAGGTTTCAATATACTCAAAAGAATCAATGAAATTGAAAATGCTACTAAATTAATAGACTAAGGTGGCTAGGACACCTTGAAAGAATGGACACTGGAGACCCCCAAAGACAGATATTCTATCAAGAGCCAGTAGGAACCAGGAAGAGAGGCAGGCAAGAACTACATTTAAAACTCAAGTCGAAGATGACTTGAGGAATCTAGGGGTCAGAAATTGGAAAGCCAGAGCGAAAGATAGGGGGGAATGGAGACTAATTCTTGAACAGGCCCAGACCCACCCAGGGTTGTAGAGCCAAAGATGATGATGATAATTATTTGCTGAATTGATTTTTATTTATTTAAAATAATCTAATATGTTGGGTGTTACATTTAATGTAATTATTGACTTGTGGTTTGAAATTTAAATAAATAACTTACAATTTGTAGAAGTCTTTTGTAAAATTCTGAGTAAATTGGTGAAAAAGCTTACTTACTTTTTATCTGTACACATTTTTAATATCTTTTATTTGTAAATAGGGGAAATTATCAATGTTCAAAATCCTGCCTTTGTAAAAATTTTTGAAAAAAGTTGAATCACTAAAAAAATATAATTTTTTATATGAACTTTATACTTCTACAAAATTTATTCATAATTTTACGCAGAATTAAAAAAAATACAATACCCTTTAGTGTTTCCATTAAAAATAACAAACATGAAGGAGGCTTTCGGCCTTATAGGTGTGATAGGATATAAGAGATTAGTTTTCACATTTAAAATCTGATTATTTTCAGAGATAGTCTAATATAATATCTATTTTCTTTTGGTTAAAAGTTTCATAGTTCCCAATATAACTTCCCTTATTTCAGTAAAAAAATAACTAAACACATGAGTATTTTTATTTTTAGAGGCAAGGACACACGGTGTAGGTTATTATCGTTTTTCCAAGGATGAAAGAGAAAGAGCGAAACAGCAAGAAGCATTAAAAAGATTGAGAAAAGAAACTGAAGACAAACAGAAGAAGGCACAACAACTGAAAGACACTAGGGAGAAGCTACTGGCAGCACGGCTAAAAGCGGCTAGAAATAGAAAAAGAGCCAGGATGGGTTTACCGCCAGAAGAAGACGAAGGTATGTATATTCGGTTCTTGTATGACTATGAAGGGCATAGATAAAACTATGACAGCGTGAGTAGAGGCTAAATATGGAAACAATGGACATATTGTTTAGCATAATATCTAAAATTTGTTGAAACTGGATTTAAATAAAAGTTGTCTAAGTGATTGTCGTAATAATGCGAATAATAAGGAGTAAGAATTATTATTTATTTCTTTAGTTTCTGATATCCTTATTTATTTCATGTGCGAACTACAGTACTAAAAAATCGTAGAGTTTAAGTTATAACAACTTAAAATAAAAATAAAACACAATACAGTAAAATTTTATAAATAAAATACATTCATATATATGTAAGTCCATATAAAAATAAAAAAACTTAGATTTAAAACAATAAAAACTTTTCGTTTAAAGAAAACAGTTTAAGTCCATTAAGTCTGAATCACAGCACTCATGCTCACAGTTTACGAGACGACAATACAGAAAGCGTCTCATTGATTGGATCAGCCCTCATGTGCACCTTTCATCTCCCTCAATGTATCCTCAAGATACCATATTTTGTTTAATCGTCTGACACTTACATGCAGTCTATTCAGTGGATCTTTAATCCCTTTTGATATCCTACCTCGATGTACTGGGTAAGATTAAGTATTTAGCTAGTACAATGCCTTCCTGTTCTAAAGTCCACCTGTTCATCTATAAGGTTTTCTTCTATGTGTAGATTAATTCTATTCAATATAAATCTTTTGTACGGCAGGAAATACGAAACGTAGAGGGGTTTGAAGGGGTAAGCCATTTCAATTACTTAGATTCTGTTATCACAAACAATGGTGGATGCGAAGAAGAGATACGTCGACGCATTACAGTGGCCAGATAAGCAACTGTCAAACTTACTAAAATCTGGAAAGATACGGACATAACCAGGAACACGAAACTGTGCCTAGTACGAACGCTTATCTTTCCTATCGCTACCTATGCGTCAGAAACTTGGACCATTAAAAAGTCCGACTCACGACGTATAATGGCCTTTGAAATGTGGGTATATCGTAAAATGATGCGCATACCCTGGACAGCACATCGCACAAATGTCTCGATATTGACAGAACTCGACATCAATACTAGGCTTACCACAATCATCAACCAAAATATATTGGGGTACTTTGGACACATTACCAGACGAATGGAAGGCAAGGAGAGGTTGGCGGTTAAAGGCAAGGTAGATGGTAAAAGAAATCGAGGAAGATCGCCACTCCGATGGTCAGACCAAATAAAGTGCGCTACCGGTTACTCTCTGCCTGAGGCAGCACACCGTGCCCAGGAGAGAGAGAGGTTGGATAACAACCATTCGTCAAATACCATAACGTCACCACGTTATGGTATTTGACGAATACCATAAAGTAGTAGAGGAATACCACGGATAAAGGATAGAGGAAGAGGTACAGTTTGAATGTTGAACACAAGAGAGAAATAGGGCGGTATGCCTGGAAATGAAATTCTAGTAAGTTTTTAACTGTAGTATTGCCGCCGCTCTGTATTAAAACAAAAATCTAGTACCGTCTTTATATTTTATTTCTTTACTCCGTTTCATCATCATCATCATCAGTGGCATTATAGCTCGTTATGAGCCAAAGCCTTCTTCAGAACAATCTTCCATTCGTCCCTGTCTCTGGCAACTCTTCTCCATGCTTTAACTCCGATGGATTTTAGATCATCCTCTATTTTATCTAGGTACCTAAGTTTTGGTCTTGCTCTTGATCGTCTTCCCACTGGTCCTCTTCGGTCGAAAATTTTTCTGATCGTTGCATCTTCATCTCGCCTAATTACATGTCCTATCTATCGAAGGCGTGCTAATTTAATAAATTTTACAACTCCAGGTTCTCCAGAGCTTTTGTATAATTCAAAGTTGTAGCGCCTACGCCACAAACAATGTTCTTGGACTTCTCCATATATTTTCCTTAGAATTTTTTTCTCGAAACGTCTAAGCAGTTCTTGGTCGTTCTGTGTGAGTGACCACGTTTCTGACCCGTATGTTAACACTGGCCTTATTAGTGTTTTATATATGGTAATTTTAATTTTTCTGGGTAGTTTTGGGGCCATCTGTTTCCTTCTTTACTCCGTTTGGAGTACCAGAAATTGAATTGACTACGAATTTTGACCATGATAAACGACATGTGGAATGCAATCTTAGATTTCCTTGTCGAGTTATTTATCAAGCTATTTGCTTTGCAAGTTTTAGAAAGCACGGTGATCAAGGTTTCAATTCGATTTCGCCAGGTAGAAATGGTTTGATTTCTCTTTTTGTATTATTTTCTTTTAAATATTTTCTAATACTAATAAAAATAAATTGTAGGAACTTATGTTTAACTATGCGTTATAACATTTTTAATTTGTGTCATATATAACTTTGTAGTAAAAGAATACCAGGAGGTAGGTAGCGGTGTAATCACGCACTGAGCAGATAGTCTCTCACTCAACGAATATGATATAATATCTGATGTAACACATACTATTTTATTTTTATTTTAGAACCAAATATACCAACACCTGCTCAACCAGAAATCGCCAAAGAAGAATTGGACAAAAAGAATGAGGATGATGAAAAGGAACAACTTTTAGAAAGGGCTCGGAAAAACCACATTCGACCTTGGGATATTGGGAAAGAAGGTGTCAAGGAACATCAAATTTTAACACAAGAAGAATGGGTGGATAAGAAGCGGGAAGAACGACCATCAGAATTTGCTCCTCCTGTCAACTACAGGAAAAATTTCAGGTAAAACTATATTCTGAACAATTAAAAATATAACAGAACTCCACAAATATTTTCGCGGATTTTCCTGTATTTTGTTGTATTGTTTTTTTTTGTTGCCGATAGAACCATCAAAAAAACTCTATTGCGGTTAGTTGTGAAACCACTTACATTATAAGGCTTGTTGCTAACATTATTACCACCAATTTTGGTTTAATGCAGTTACATGTTTATGGCTTAAAGTTATCGACCAAAGTTTTTTCTTCTTCTCTGTCTGTTTTTTGTCTGTTCTACACCGGTCATGTTTCAGGCAATTGAATTGGCTTAATGAATAGCTTTAGCAGAATATAAAAAGGATAAAAAACTTAAAGTTAATTATGCTTTCACTACAACTAGTTAAATATACTGCACACAGTTAATTTTTATTTTTTGTAATTTCTTTTGATGACTACTGCATACTTTTATTTAAAACTGCTGCTAGACATTTTGCTTCCAGCCTCTATTGCTGGAGTAGAACGCGAAAAGCCTCTCTGGAACCAGAGTCCTAGATCAAAGTTGTCTTTTCTAACCCCAGACGAAAAATGCTTTAAAAAAACTTTTCCTCCCCGTAACTATACTCTGTTTTTAAACTAGCAGGTGTGAACTCAAAAGACAGATTCACACCCAATAATGTCACTATACTATAACAATTTTCAATTGAAGGTGACTCATCTACAAATTGAACTGAGAGCTAACTGCAACAATGTTAAATGTCAGAAGTAAATTCTTACCGGCACTTACCGGGGTCATTTTTATTTTGTATGCTTCGCCAATTTGGATAAGTGAACAATAAGATGGTTCCATAAAATTTGCCCCCGTAACAAAATACCTTCTGCATACCGGTGCGATTCACGCATCGAGCAAAAAGACAAAAGAGGGAATCTAATCCTTATGAAAAGGAGACCAAAAAAGTGGCCTCTGATGGCGGACATATCCCGAAATGCGAATGCGCCGAATTTAAATTTTCCGACACTTATTAACAGTAGCTATATAATGTTTTTCAGAATGTGTCCTAGACGAGAAAGTTTTAATTAATTATTAACGGTAATAGTCTAAAATGCGACAATTGTTAAAAAACTTCAATATAAATAAGATTTAATGTGACATTTGGGACAAACAATAACATAACCCAACTAAATTTGATGTCAAACAAGGAGAGAGACTCTCTTTCCTTGTTTAATGTGGCCTCTAAAGTTCGCACTTCCTGTCTAACAATATTTTTGCCGCCACTACCTTTACATTCCCTCTTTTGTCTTTTTGCTCGATGGATTCACGAGCGAATAGTTTAATAAGTTCGTTGAATACTTTGCAAACATTGGTAAACTTATCAACACTTTTCTGGTCTATATATTTACGTTCTTGGAAAGAGTGGAAATGGGAGAATTCTGCTCCTTGTGATTAAATAGACTTTATTATATTTATTAACTTAAAAATAGATGTTGAGGTAAGTTCCATATGGGGCCACTAGGTGTTTGGCAAGATTAAGCATGGAAAAAATTAATTAATTTGTCCCATGTGTATGAACTAGTTTAAAACATGACATACAAAACCCGACGTTGAATTTTTTCTAAGTCCAAGCATTTTGGGGAGCTACTTCGATGAGGAACATTGGCCAGGACCATTTTTTGGAACGTATGCAAACGATAACTGAAAAAAATTACCCATCTATTTAATATTTTTATTGGTTTATAGAAATAGTGCTCTTTATTTTTTACCAAGATATATTGCTGTCCATGAAATCAGTTCCTCCCATGCTGTTATTATACTGCGAAAGAAGATATGGTCTAGGTACTTGTATAGTCTTGCTATCTTTTTTAGAATATCTTTCTACGTTTTTGACCGGATGGAGATCCTTTTTCACTCAATTCATCGATCATCTATAACATGGAAGCTGAGCTTTTTCGAAATATTTTTAATCTTGTTATATATATTACCTTTTAAACATAATTTGTTCTGGTTGTTGTATTAATATCCGATTTTGTTTATTTCAGGGCTGAAGATACTGAACTTACAGACCAATCCTCAGCAGAACGCAAGTCTTTGAAATTTTCCACTAAAAAGAAATCAAATATTAAATCAAGAGGTAAAATGAAACAAAAAACGGACCAAATGCACATCCTCGAAACTGTAGCTGTAAATGATGATAAAGTGGAAGCTTCAGTTAGTTCAGATACTGCAACTTGTACTGCTGTTCTTCAGGACTATGAAAAGGCATTCAAAGTTCATATTGAGAATGAAGTTGATTTTGATGTTGAAGATGACCTTCTACGAGATTACAAAACAGTTATGAGCAACTCAAAACCTTATTGCGATTATAGTCAAGAAGACACACTGCTAGATGATTATAATCAAAGGAAACACGAAAATATAAACAAAAGAAGAGCAGAAATAGCCCCTCCGCCTACTTACGATTATTATGGCCCAAGTCATAGTAAAATGAAAAAAGTTACTGTTAATCCACCCAACATTCAAGATTCTATAGAAAAAGGACTTGAGTTTTTAAGAAAACAAATAGAACAAAAACAAAAGTCGTCTAAAAATCGAGAAGACATGTTTTTGTGTTAAAATTTCGTTGTTTTAATTCTGATAAAATGTACATAAAATGTAAATAAAAATGGTTATTTGATATTATAAATTGAAAGAAACATATTTTATATGCATGTAACAATATATACCAATGGTAATCTAATTATTTTTTTTCTAAATTTCTTGAAGTATTACTATTTTTTACTCAACCGAAGCCAACTCTGATCACCGTATATGAACGAATTACGGAGTTGCCAGAGCTCTGCGATTTCTAAGTTATCTTGCAACGGACTATAATGTACTATTTTAGATTTGAAACATGCGATGCAGTATACGAAGGATAAGGCCATGCAAACTAAATGAAAGTTTTCTTAACAACGTTGCCGTTATTCACGGCATCAACCTTACGAACAACACAATCAGAGATTCTCAAGAATTCCGTTACAAAATTAGATTTTTAGTATAAGAAGAAATGGAACTTTAGTAATTACATGGATAGTAAACAATTTCTTTTTAATGACTGCCATAACGAATAGTGGGTAATTACTTTGAGCATTTGCCCAATTTTTCAAATAGCTCACTGTATCGTTTATTGTGCGATATCGGGTTTAAGTAAAAAACGCTGTAGAAAGTCGATTTTAATTGAGAAACAGGAGATAATTTCATGGTGTCGTCGTTACCTACGATTCATTTGTCAATACCGCGAAGAAGGCTACAATATCGTCTATTCAGATGAGTCATGGGTAACGTATGCCATAGCGTATCAAAAGAATGGGTAGACACGTCCATTAAATCGCATAGAGATGCATCTATTCGTGGCCTGACTACAGACCTAAAAGCTCGTGGTTCTCGTTTTGTCCCCCTACATGTGCAGGATCTGAAAATCGCTTTGTTAACGAAGCAGAACTGACTTCTAGCGAAGAAAAACATTCACGATTATCATGTCGAAATGGATGGTCCACTCGTTGAAAATTAGTTCAAACATAAACTAATTCATTAAGCTGTTGATGGCGTAGTTACGTCTGTATATAGTTATTACAGTAAAGAAGAAAAAAAAACAGCTTCTATAGAGTTTTTTGAAAAAAAAAAATTTAAAAACAGAACTGTTGGAAGTTGTCAACAGTTATAGAGCAAATTACGATCGTTATATAAGATTTTGCACAACAACACAATTTGAAAATTCTCCCCCTTCTCCTTATTACATGTGGTTGTATTAAGTACCTTCTTACTGGATTTTATTTCTGCTTTATTATATAGTGAAGGCACATAATAATAAACAATCAGAATGCCCACTGCTTGAAAAAATAAGTACGCGTTTCTCGTTCGCGCAGACGGAATCAGCCATGTTTTAAACAGAACCAGTGTTGTTTAGTGCCATTTTATCTGGTGTACATAGAAAAATTAACCCGGTTTAATTATTTACGGCAAGTATAGACATAATATTATGCACTATTTAATTGTTACTTTTAGTTGAAGAATAGATTAAATTATTAATCTCTAAAAACTTAAATTACAGTTCTGTCGTAGCTGGTCACAAATCTCTCAATGCGAGTCTATGTTCAGGAAAATGTTTAACATAAATTAATTCAATTTTTTTTATTGATTCAGATGACTGGTGGAAATATTAAAAGTAATACAAATGAATACTCCTACCCAACATATTGATTTACCAGAAATACCTTCATGTAAACCTTCATTAAAAAGAGTTGCAAGGACGAATAAGCAAACAGTTACTATTGATAGAGAAAAGATGTTAAATGATACTGTAAAACAAGAAATAACTAGTATATTAGAACAAAAAGTGAAGTTAACATCAAGCAAAGACGAAAGTACTGAGGAAAACTGGACAAGAATTAAAGAGAAATAAGTCAGAAATAAAGATAAAAACGAATACAAGAAGATCCACGCAATAATCAGGCAGAAGATAAGACACGCGAAAACACAATTTCATAGTAAAGAATGTAATGAAATTGAACAATATGAAGAGAAACACGATACATTTCATCTGCACAAGAAATTAAAAGAGGTCGCTGGAAACAAACGGAAACAAGTATCCCAAAGTTTAGAAGACAGAAGTGCTGAAATACTAAAGTTTTTGGGAGAAAATGGAATTAAAGCTCTGTGTAATCTCTTTAACAGAATTTATGACACTGGGATATTACCAACTGATTGGTTAAAGTCGACATTTGTCACAATACCTAAGAAACGTCGTCCAAAGACATGCGGTAATTATCAGACAATAAGTCTGATGAGTCACGTTTTGAAGATCTTCCTGCGAATAATACACAGCAGAATTTACACGCTGTTAGAGGACAGAATTAGCAATGCTCAATTCGGGTTTAGGAGTGATTTCGGTACAAGAGAAGCCTAGTTTAGTATACAGGTGCTAGTACAGAGATATAAATCAAAATGTGTATAATTGTGCAATCGATTTTGAAAAGGCTTTTGACAAAGTTCGACGTAACAAAATGCTAGAAATATTGGAAACAGCTGGATTGGACGATAAAGATCTACGAATAATTACAAATCTATACTGGCATCAAGTGGCAAGAATAAAGGTTGAACAAGAACGGTCTGACGAAATAAATACAAAAAGAGGAGTGAGACCAGGCTGTATATTGTCGCCTTTACTTTTTAACTTATATTCGGAGGAAATATTTAAGGAAGCCTTAATGGAGACAACCAAAGGTATTATTATGAATGGAGTAACCGTCAACAATATTAGATATGCCGACGATACCTTAGTGCTTGCTAATTGCGGAGAAGACCTTCAAAATCTAATGAACAAAATAAAACAGACTTGTGATCAGTATGGATTAAAACTCAACGTTAAGAAAACTAAATATATGATAGTTAGCAAACAAAATTATATACAGGATGACGGTATAAAAGTCGGAGACGCCACACTGGACAGAGTAGAGATACTCGTATATCTCGGCAGTAATATCAATGAGAACTGGGATCCAACCGCAGAAATTAAAAGCCGAATAGAACAAGACCGAGCTGCCTTTGTAAAAATGAGAAACGTACTTTGCAGTCACGATCTTAGCATTGACCTTATGAGTTCTAGAATGGCAAAATATTCTGTCTCCGGCTTCTACATAAAATGTAGCTTCTCCTTTTTAAAAAATTTAAAGTGTTTGTTTGTCTTTGTGTATTGTATTGTTATGTCCAAATTTACATTTATGACATTCTACTCATGTCGGATAGGCCACAACTGACGAAATGCCCCTGAAGATGATCTATTGATCGAAAGTACTTGGGCAAGATTTAATTAATCACTGTGTTCGATAGTTGCCTTGTATACTATCAAAGTTTAATTATTCGAACATTCAACCTTATATTGACTTATTCTTAATTTGTTTAGCGCAAATAAATATAAGGACCTGATTCAATATTTACAACATTGTAACTTTTAATATCACCTCAACTTCTAATAAAACACGTTTTTTATTTCAAAAATGTATATTTTGATTCAATATGAATAAATAATAAGTTGTACAATAAAAATATAAAATAAAGTGTATAAAATCTACATAAACTGTAAAATATCGGCAAAATTGCAACTCTATTAACATATATAATTTAGTTAAAGCAGGATAAATATTATATAACGATGGTTAATAAGGTAAGAATTTATTAATTCCCTACACTATACAGAATTTAACGAAATATTGTAGCATAGATTTTGTACAGATAAAAAAATAGTTATATTTCCAACAAGAAGTGCAATGCACAAACAAAATCAATGCAGATTGAGCAGAAATTAAATTGTTGAGATCGTTTCATGAGAATAAAACCATAGAAGTACGTTGTTCAAGAACAGTCTTTCAAAATATAAAAATTTAGATTAACTAACATTGAAAAAACAGCACGCTCATTCAACTTTAATTTATGGATTGTAAGTGGCAGGAACTGTTTGTACGATTTACAGAATTGCCACGTGTATTTTTATTAATATCACAAAGTTCTGTGTACTATATATGAATTGAAACAGCGAAAGGTGAACTCGAATGTGATGGGCAGTATATCGGACAAATATCGCAGAGGTTAAAACAAAGAATAACGAAGCACAAAAGTGGTTGTAAAACAGAAAATTCTTGTGTCGTAGCCATCGAGCAAAAAGACAAAAGAGGGAATGTAAAGGTAGTGGGGCAAAAATATTGTTAGACAGGAAGCGCCATCTTGAGAGGCCACATTAAACAAGGAAAGAGAGTATTTCCTTGTTTAAGAAATCAAATTTAGTTGGTTTATGTTATTGTTTGTCCCAACTGTCACATGCAATCTTCTTTATATTAACTTTTTTAACGATTGTGTCACATTTTAGACTGTTATCATTAATATTTATTTAAAGTTTCTCGTCTAAGACTAATTCTGAAAACTATTTTCTAGCTATTGTTAATAAGTGTCGGAAAATTTAAATTTGGCACTTTCGCATTTCCGGATATGCCCGCCATCAGAGGCCACTTTTTTGGTCTCCTTTTCATAACGATTAGATTCCCTCTTTTGTCTTTTTGCTCGATGGTCGTAGCACACCATTCCAAGATAACAGACCACACACTTAACTTATCAGGTTTCAATATCTTGGATATAGAGAACAACTATAAAAAAATATTTCTGGAAATGTATCACATAAACAAAAACCAAAAGTCAAAGAAATACATCTCTGTAGCTGTAATTACCTTTTCTGTTTTATCTTTGATGTCATACTTCACTTCCATATATCATTATACTCTTGATAATGGAGTTATTGATCCTTCTTTATTATCTGTTGAAATTTTTTGGTCCTAAAGGATACTAGGATCTGGGACTTTGTTTTATGCCCTTGTCGAATATTCCGTCTTTCGGCCTATGTACTTATATTCTGAACAACATTCTCCACATCACAATCTCATCTTGTAACATAATGTTTTCGTCATTTCCTCCTGTACACATTTCACACATGTTGACTTCCATACCCCATCTACCATACTCTTCTATTAATTTTCTTGTTATAAATCCCCATTCCACATTTTTCACCATGTGCGTCTGAACAAATAAATTAATATTAATCGAAACCTCACATTTTCCGATTTTCTACATTCTCTACTATCGTGGCAATATAACAACTCTGTGTGAAAATGGCAATGTCAAAATAGGATGACAGGTAACGACGTGAATTTTTTAAAGAAATACTCTATATGATATGTGGGGCGTCGGCCCACTGCAAAATTCCTTTTTGATAACTCTAATTAATCTTTGGTATCGAAAATTAGTTTACGGATTTAATATCAGATGTCACTATTTGCGTCCATTCGAAGCCATGTTAGAGTTGCTTCCTAAGACAGAAGAGATTTAGTTCTGAAGAGCGGATACACAGACGCACTCTACGTGAAATCAAATCTCAACTGTCTTTTCCTTTTTTTCCCTCTAATTAATCTATTTTAACTGTCCCCTATAAAATTAGCTGTTTAGTACTAGGAAAGTTTTGTTTCTTCGACGATGCTTTATCACTAGAATATATTAGTAAAATAATAGCTAATATAAAATATTTTTTAAGCATTTAAAACTAATCGTGTCGAAAATATGGTAAGCTGAATTAAGAATGTAGAAAGCCGTCCTTTATAATGCGAATATTCTTACTCTTTGCAATAAGTTACTCTATATTTAAACCATACTTTAACTAATTTATACGTAAAGTATTTCTCGAATTTCGTAACTATTATAAAAATAAATGAGGATCATTAATTTGACCAAATTCTTGCAAAATAAAAAAAAAGTTGCACCAAATTTTAATAAATAACTTATCAAAATCAGAAAAATTGAATTGCAACAATAACACCTCCTAAAATAACAATGCTATTATTTTTTATATAAAATGATAGCAGTCAACAACACATTTTTAACTACAAACCTTGCTATTTTTCATAAAGTTTAAAATTCAAGTCTCATATGTGCAAAATATCGAGTATAGCTTTAATCAAATCGATTCGAATTTAATCGAATACAGCTTTAAGGTACAACTTTTGAAATAGTTCAACCTATACAACGAGTATCGAAAGACACGACAGCAAATTAAGTACGAACCAACTTGTTTTAACCTACAGAATACTAGCAATTTACACGTTTGTGATTCTGATGTAATTCGACTATATTGGACATATATTTTTGCAAATTCTGTAGGTTTTAAGCCCAAATTTCACATACCGTATATGCATGTCTTAAAGGAACTACTAGTATATACCAATGTTTTCTTTCTTTCTGTCGGGATATAAGTTTAGAACTACGCGTAAAGATGCTTCTTTGTTACGTGTTTTTTACTCTATCTTTATGGCTTGGAAGTGTGCACACTAACACTTCTTCTTCTTCGGGTTCCTTCTCCTAGCGGAGGTTGGAAATCATCATCGCTATTTTATTTTTGTTGACCGCATTTCTGAATAATTCTAATGAGCTGCAGCCGAACCACTCTCTCAAATTTCTTAGCCAGGACATTTTGCGTCGTCCTGGGTTTCTTTTCCCTTGTATCTTCCCTTGCATAATCAACCTCAGTAATACGTACTTCTCACCCTTCATTAAATGTCCCAGATATTGAATCTTTCTAATTTTAACAGTTTTTATGACTTCACATTATTTCTTCATTCTTTGTAACACCTCTATATTAGTTACTTTTTCAATCCACGATATTTTATGCATTCTCCTGTAGCACCACACCTCAAAGGAGTTTAATTTTTTGATTTCAGACTGCTTTATTGTCCACGCTTCCATGCCATATAGTAAAGTAGAGAAGACGTAACAACGTAGCATTCTTGTGCGAATCTCTAGATTAAGGTTACGGTTGCAAAGTAATTTCTTCAATTTTATGAACGTGTTTCTTGCCATTTCTATTCTAGATCTGATCTCCTTTACTTGATCTCCATCTTCGGTTAGCCACGTTCCTAAATATTTATATGTTTTTACTCTTTCTATCGTTGTACTATTGATGATCAGGTTATTTACATTTAGTGGTTTTTTTGAGAATATCATTGATTTCGTTTTCTTGAGATTCATTTGCAGTTCGTAACTTTCACATGCATTGTATACATGTTGTATTATGTACTGTAGATCTTCCATGTCACTTGCAAATATGACAGTATCGTCGGCAAATCTAATATTATTAATGCTATTTCCGTTGACATAAATACCTTCCACGATATCCAATAAAGCCTCATGAAAAATCACTTCACTGTAGACGTTGAATAAGAGTGGTGAAAGGATACACCCTTGTCGAACTCCTCTAAGTATACTTACTTCCTCTGTCAGTTCTCCTTCGACTCTTACTCTTGCTTTCTGGTTTTGATACAGATTCGATATAATTTGTAGATCTCTACTATCAATGTTTTTAGTCTTAAGAATACTTAAAAGCTTCTCATGTTGAACTCTATCAAAAGCTTTCTTGAAATCTATAAAGCAAGCATATATGTCCTGATTCATATCCAGGCATCGTTGTGTCAGAACTGTATATAAATAAGTTGGCCGCCTTTGAATTTTGGTTACAGAAGAATCCTACGAATATTATGGATTTAAAGAGTGTCAAACATAGAAGTAACTAGAAGTGTAGGAAATGAAGCCGAAATAATATTAACTATGAAAAGACGAAAACTCGAAAGGGCAAAAATATTTATTATTACAACTTATACAATACAAAATTCGAAGAAAGCGAAATGTGATGAAGACGAATAATCTCCTGGATTAAGAACTTGAGGGAATGGTTTGACTGCAGTAGTGCAGAACTATTTAGGGTCCGCATAGCCACGATGATTTCCAACCTTAGAAGATGGAGCTTAAAGAAGAAGAAGAATGCCATGTTCAAAGATTCTATATTCTCGCTATCCAAAGTTAAATGTAACTATGGTGAATTGTACTCAATGTCACTGTCTCTCGCTTGTACTCCACTTTTTATAAAGTATTGGAAGCTTCTGCCTGTAGGCCAGTAACGTGATAGCTGACTAATGTAGCTTCTTCCTTGGAATAATAGAAACCAATTTACCAAGTTTGAAGACTGTATAACTTTTTGTTCGAGAATTACCACACAGATGGACTGGCAAAAAGATTTCAAAAAGGACCTGTTCCGTCCTATATAAGCAGTGACCAATACCAGCTCAATATTACTCAGATAATAACCTAAGCATCGAAAGAGAGTATAACTGCAAAACCGCTGAACTTTCCATGCATAAAATCACTTTAAACTGTTTTGCAAATGTGAATTTCATTCTATAAAAAAATAGCAACAATGTTTTTAAATAATGTATTATATATTCGTTTAAACGACCTTTATTCTGATTTGAAGATTTATCCACATTTCGAAAGCGTCCAATTTATCGGCGATATGTTTTTTAGTGTCAAACCATCCTTCTTCTTCTTATGGTACCCTATCCAATTAATGGATGTTGTCGACAATTCTGACATACTCTTCTCGATCTTGTGTGGCTCTAAAGAGTGCATGGGCATCGAGGTTTGTCCAATCCTTATGTTTTTAAGCCATGAGTATTTTTTTCTTCCGATGTCCCGTTTTCCTTCTATCTTCCCTTCCATAATAAGTTTTAAGAACTGGTACTTGGAAATTCGAAATATATGACCGAGATAAGCAGTTTTTCTTCTTTTTATGATTGGCAGCAATTCTCGTTCTCTGCCCATTCGACATTTGTTGTGTGATCTCTCCACATGTGTGTGAAGTAGTCTTCTAAATACCCACATTTAAAAGACCTCCAATCGGTTTCTCACATTGGCCTTTATGGTCCAGGTTTCTACACCATAAAGCAGTATGGAGTAAATGTAACATTTTACAAAGCGATGTCGAAGCGTTAAGTTAAGGCTGCTGTTGGTTAGCAAGGTTCTCATACTAGTAAATGCTGTTCTGGCTTGCTCAATCCTGCTACGTATCTCTATGTCTGGATCTAGATCTTCAGTTATCCAACTACCGAGATATCTGAACTTGGGGACCTTTTGGATGTACTTATTGTTTACTCTTATATTTAATTGCATATTTGATGTTCTACTAAACCACCATTATCTTTGTCTTAATCTTCAAGCCCAGTCGTCCTCCTTCAGTGTTTATTCTATTATATTAGTCGTTGTAGCGCTTCTTGGCTATCAGCTATTATGGCTGTATTATCAGCACAGCGAAGATAACTAATAGTCTGTCCGGTGATTTTGATTCCATCTTCAGTGTCACTTAAATCTCTATCGAAAATCGTTTCAGAGTAAACATTAAAAAGGAGTGGTGACAGGACACAACCCTGTCGTACACCTTTTTCGATCCACAAAACCAAATTGTGACTGGCTGTGATATTGTATCAGTCATCGATAGAAACTGTTATAAATAATGTTTAAGAATATTTGAGGTTGTTAATCATCAGGGTAATCGGAAGATTAGCTTACATTTAGTTTTTTGGTTAATGCGATGAAAGTAGACTTCAACCTTTCTTCAGGAATACCTATAGATTTATACAAATCCACTAGTACTTCTATATGTTACTTGTTGATCAGTTTGATTCTAACTACTGATAATTGATCACGCCCATGAGCCCTATCGTCTTTTGTTACTTTTATTGCATATCGTACTTATTTTATAGTGGTCCGCTTTTATATTTGAACCGCTATCAGTGGTCACCTCTTTTAATAAGTGTTTCTGTCTTTCGTCTTCAAAAGGTTCCTAGATTTATTCTCTCCATCTATCAAGTTTTTCTAGTAACAAGTTACACCTATTTACCCTATTTGTTCCGCTGCTTATTTTATTGTGCAAATTAAAAGTGTCATTTTTTTACTAATAACTTTTCTACTTCGTCAAACTTCTCCTCACGACATTTTTGTTGCAGTTGATCATGACAGTTAATTCCTTTTTGAAATCTTTAGTATATCCGGACTGTTATAGTGTAACGATGGCACCGTCACCACTTACCGCCGGCTGCCTCTCTCTCTGTATGCCGACCCTCCCACCGACAACATACCACTACCATGATCGAATGCTTCCGTTCACTGCCTGTGTGGAGTAATAATCAACCATATTCGACGCATCTCTAACACATACTATGTAATGATTTGTCGTTCCTGGGTTTTTGGATATTGAGCGAAGACCTTTTTTGCCTCATCCATCCGAGTGTGGCTAATATTTATTTTTCACCAGTATTAACAACGAACCGCAACCTAGTCGATCTTATTTACAAGAAAAGGTTAAAAGGGACAGTGACAATAAAAATACATGAAATTTTTTTTCTAGTAAAAATTGCACATATGTGACTTTCAATTTTTCCCTAAAATTACAAAGTCAAATGACGTATTCGCAATGGTTATATCTTATTTCAAACGCTTTCGTTATCCGATATCAATTTTAAAAATAAATATATCCACCGCCCTCTATCTTGTTAATGTTTTCTTTAATTGGAGACAATTCAAGCTTCTTTAATGTTATATATTTTAAATATAAACACATGTATTTGGTAGGGCATACCTATGAACTATTTACAATGTACAATCACAAGAAATAATAAAGTTTATATACAATTGACGAATCACACAAATCTAAAAATAGTAAAAAATAATAAAATATCGAGTCTTCGTCAGACGAAAACGCGGAAAATTTGAATAAATACTTTCGATAATATACAAGATCTGCTTGACATTATCAGTCATTTCTATATCTATCAGAGAGTAAAATGTAATAAACCTGTTCAAATTCAGGTGTTGCCAAAGGGGATCTTAAGACGACAAATCAAGTCTATTGTGTAAAATTTCATTTTACTTCGTTATAATTACCATTTTTTGTACAATTTCTCTATTTAGATATAGAACATTGTCAAGCCAACAAATTGTATACATTTAACCAATGCTTTACTTAGAAATAAACCACAAAGTAGAAACTATAGACAGGAATATATATATATATATATATATATATATATATATATATATATATATATATATAATATATATATATATATATATACATATATTAGCTGCTTGAAAATATAAAAAAATAAATAAGAGGAATAATAAATTTTGTATCTTAATATAGTAAGTCCTGTATGTCAGAGCTGAAGTTACGTCGGTCTTTGGGCTATAATAATCTGTACAGACTTTGAACAGGTAAAAAATGAACATGCATTATTTCGTTTAAGTCCGTTACACGATATTAATGACATTTGTGCATCGTTTCAGTAAAATCAACTGCTTATAAATTCCCTAAAAATCATTTTAGAATTATTTTGACTCATACAGGTAGTATTATCGATCAAATAAAATCTATCGAAGAGAAAAGTACTCAAAAAACAATCATTTACATTAAATATCATAGTAAAACTGTGCGTCAAATTGAATCGAGTGCAGATAGGAACTGTAGGTACCGATTACACACATTATGAGTATTTTTTATTAATATCATAAAGTGTTATGCAATATAAAAAGACCTAAAATACTATGAATAAGCAAAGATTTATTTAATTTATATCATTAACATTCCAAAATAACTCAATAGCTGTTGTAAAGATTTTAATTCTTCATTCGTTCATTATTTCACAATTCCCTACATTCTTTACTCTTCCCACAATACGGCAACGCTGTGCGGAAATGACAACGTCAAAATTTGATGACGTGTAACGGATTTATGAGGAAATAACCAGTATTTAAAGTCACAATGATGTAAATGCTTGTTTTATAGATTTGAGATCATAGATTGATGTATAATTATTGCATATTCAATATAATGGTAGATATGTCAATGTTACAGTAATACTTGCCAATAGTATACAGGAACTAAAATTCTACAGTCACTTCAATATCCAATATAGAGTCAACATGGAAGTAAACTCAGTGTCTGTACAGAATAAAAAGTTTATGAATCGGTACAAAACATTCAAGAAATACTAGATAAATGGAACATAAGTCTCCTATTACATATTAATTTCTGTTTTAAGTTTGGTATAGACTGTAACAACATGTTCAAAGTCTGTGCATTAAAGGTTGTCAAACATATTGCTTTCTTCTTCGTGATTTTCTTACTTATTTTTATCATATTGTGATTTATGGCTTAAAGATTCATACAAATATATCATTAGTTAATATTAAGGTAGTGAGAATAAAGCTATGTTAATTCGTATATAAACGGAATCCAAAAATCCAAACAGCAAGCAAAGTTTGAACTGGGAACACTAAAACTAGTAAAATGAACAGCATATAGATAAGAATGGAACAAGAGATTAGTATAATTAACCGCAAGGTGTCGTTCTTAAAAAATTCTCTTTGACAGGTTAACTGCCAAGGTGATTTTCGTAAAATTTTTCTCTGGCGCCAAAGTGAACATTGTAATAAGGAGACAATAAAATATTATTTTACAAAAGCAAAATAATTTCCACAAAAAAATTAAGAAGTTTCCGTTCAAAACTCAAATTCGGCCGATCTGACCGATTGGGCGCCAGCAGTGAATAATAGCCTCGTACTCACGGTCATGGGTCAGGTTCAGCAGTTACCTTGAGCTTACGCACTTGTGTTGTAGTACACTTGTTGTGTTGCGTTTTATTACGGTTTCCATACGTTTTTTAGAGAAAAACTACAAGAAAACGGTAAGTTTTTTTGTTATTTACTAGCGTTTGAAAGTGAGGTTAGAATTATTTTAGAAACTGGAGCAGAGACTTTAACACTCACGCAAAAATCTGCGAATAAACTCAGAGTTACACAACGAGCCATGGAAGGTGCAATGCTGAACGTGAGCCTTCGAGACCACATAACAAACCAATAAATCAGGCAAAGATCAGGAGTTCAAGACGTCATCGAAAGAACCACGACGCTGAAGTGGAACAGGGCAGGGCACTTAGCCAGAACACAAGATGGACGATGGACAAGACGTATTATGAAATGGAGGCCCAGAAACTATAAAAGAAGCCGAGGACGATCACCGACTAGATGGACCGATGGTATAAAACGTGTAGCGGAAAACTGGCTACAAGCGGCCCAGTGTAGAAAACACTGGAAAGAACTGAGGAAGGCCTATGTCCAGCAGTGGACGCGATTAGCTGATTGATGATATTATTTTACAAATTTTCCACAACCTTTATTTATAAACGAGTAACAAGGAAAAATTTCTCTGACAAGTAATAATGCCGAAGCTCTCAATTGTTGATCAAAACAGTATGAAAAACATGGCATCGTGACATGATGAAAAGGCGTCTTAGATGTTACACAGTGATTGAAAAAAATTGACCCTGTAATTTTTAATTTAATTTATTTTAAACAAGACTGTATTATTTAAATTCTAGATAGTTTACAGCGACCATTTTTAAATGACTGAACCATAAGTCATTAAGTCATGCGCAGTGGAAAGTTGAGCTATTGAGCGCGTTATTTAAAATGTTTCTGCTCGCAAATAATTTTTGTTATTAATACTCATTTTTCAAGCAAGAATAAAAAGTATTACGGAAGGAAAAAGGACGAACAAGAAGTGGCAATCAGAGATTTTGGAATCGGAGTACGAAACGAAAGAGGCGAAATGCTTACCAACTTTCTACTGCAACACAAACTTTATGCAATGAACACCAAAGTTAGTTTAGAATTCACCAAATCATCCAGAAGCATACATAAAAAATATAGCCGAAACTTTACAAAGTAATAATCCCAAACCTTTAAGTATCGACGATCACAATAAATTAATAACAGACTCGGTTAGAAACGCACAACTCAAATTTTGCAAGAAAAATGACACCAAAAGTGAAAAGATTGGCAAAGATACAAAAGCTCTCATGCAAATACGACGAAACCTAAGCGAGAACGAAAAGGGAAACAAAGAAGAAAGAAGAAGAAAAACTAAAATGAATTTCATCGGAAATTAGAAAAGATGTAAGAAGATATAATACTAATGTAATTACTCAAACAGTAGAAGAGAACAAAGATAATGAAAAGAAAACTCACACAAAGTAAAAAAGAAATATACAAGCTGAGAGATAAAGACGGAAAGGCAACAACAGATAAACAAAACATTCTGAAAATAATCAGTGAGTTTTATAAAGACCTCTATACCAGCCACAGACCACAAGACTAATCATATATAAATCAGGGATCGGAAATACTTTTACCCATTACTGTATCAGAAGTAAGAGCAGCTTTAAAGGAAATGAAGAACCATCGATCGCCTGGTGATGCTTGCCACTCGTTATCGAGGCAATAAAAGCAGGAGGAGAAATTTTATTAAAATCAGTAAGCGAACTGTTGCACACCTTCAATAACACATCAAACAAACTTAATATGAGAATATCAGTAGAAAAAACTAAATGTATAGTGATCAGTAAAGAGCTGCGTAGATGCAAACTAGAAATAGACGGCAAAATTGTAGAACAAGTAATGAAATTCAATTACCTAGGAGTAGAGATCACTAGTGACAGGGATATAAGAACAGAGACCCGGCAAGAGTAAGTGGTTGCCTCCGAGAAACCATATGGAGAAACAAATATCTGACCACCGAAAGCAAAATGAAAGTATACAAGACAACAGTAGGACCAATCCTAACATATGCAGCGAAGACAAGGACCGATACAAGAAAGACGAAACAACAAATCAACAATATCCAAATGAAAATATTAAGATCAATAGCGGGCAAATCATTAAGAGACAGACAAACCAACAGAAGTATACAGATTAGCGAACATCTGTAAAAACAATAAGCCTTATAGCAGAAGATCCGTTGGAAGGCCGCCAAAAGGTCTTTAAAAACAAAATAAATAAATAATTAATAACAAAAGATCGACATTTCTGGAAAAAATGAACGATGAAGATACCAAACCGATAATCCAAGTGTATGAAATTGAAAAAAGTCTTTTGATGTAATTTTTTTTCTAACGTTACCGTTTCTAATTTCTTTAATGTGATTTACAATCGATAGAAGCTGTTATTATCCTTAGAAGACAAAATTAGTAATGTTTTACTGAATAAATATATGTTGTTCATCAAGTTTTTGTTCCTCAGTCACAACTATTTAATAACGTTATCCTATCTCATACTTGTTCCAATAAACAAACAGTCTTGCACGTTTGAATTGTATGCTGTCTGTTGTACTCGAATTTTTAATCACCCTCGGTAAAATCTTAAATTTACAGTATTTACTTTTATTATATTTATTTATTTATTTAGGTATCACATAATTGAGCATTGCAGTTCTATATCCGATAAATTTATCGAATGGAATTAATCAGCTAGGAAGTTCATCGACAAAAATTCACTGATTAAAAAGTGTATTACTCTTTAATTCGTCTTATACATTAGATACAATTACTTCTGTTCGGCTAACATCAATGCTCATATTTCGTTAGATTCTTTGTTTAAACAAAAGTTCATTATCTTGAGGAGCGTTCAAGAAAGAACGTAGATTGTGAACATGGCCAAGCTAGCCTGTGAACTATAGTCGAATAACTGTCCTATGTTGATCGTTCCTAGAACCTATTTCTTGAATAATTCATCTTATTTAAAAGTTCTAACTGCTTCATAAAGTATATGTGTTGGTATATTGAGTGTTACTTGTCTACAGCTTTATTCTTACTATTCAACGTATTCCAATATCGATCATTACACGTATGCCATTTTACATTATTCGATAGACGATTCGAATCGAATTCGATTTTAAATCACAATATTACGTTAAAATTACCCGTTGTTAATCTCAGCGGTTGAGGTAAGCTTCTAGTGCTCAAGAAAGCTGCCGTAA
The DNA here is from genome assembly GCA_918026665.1 of Diabrotica balteata. Lineage (NCBI taxonomy): Eukaryota > Metazoa > Arthropoda > Insecta > Coleoptera > Chrysomelidae > Diabrotica > Diabrotica balteata. The sequence goes on along the minus strand of OU898276.1, from coordinate 22,667,651 downwards.
CTCCAATTCGGACAGAACTTTTGGACTACCACATGCGGTTCTCTATTTGGGGCGCCTTCATGACTCCTACTCCACCGCCTAGTCGCCTGTAATTCATGGAACCGCACAATCTCCATTGATTTTGATCGGTATCATAATATTCTATGGTTTTTAAGTACGCCGTACCGTCGAATCCTCCTACGGCGTATAATTGGCCGTTGACAACTGCTAAACCCACCTAAAATGAAAAATGAGAACATTAATAGTAATAAAAATCACTTTAGTTTGCAAGTTTGTAACGTGTGGAGAAGTGGATACGTTACATTGCAGCATTTTGTTGTTCCATTCTGTATACGGTTTTAAATCACGTATTTCAAATATCCGAAAGATATAAACATCCGAATTACATTTAAAGGTCGGATTCACGCTACGTTCTCTTGTACGTTTTGTGTCATATAAAACGTACGACAAAATGTACGTTATGTCCAGTGCATACACACTACGTTTTTCCTTCCGTTTTCTACCTCATTTCAAATTCAGACTCTAGAGTTGTGTGAAGTTTGTTTAGTGATTTTTTTTACTATGGAGGAAACACGGCTGCTTTCTTTTATTTTTTCAACTATAACGATACTATGACTGAGTAAAAAGGGGATGAAGAGGGAAAAGACAAGATGGTCAAGAGAGTGGCTTCTGAAAAGAAGTATTATAACCATATATATCTGTGGTGTTTGGGAGACATGTGTTAACTCCAAAATGCATTTTTTTTCAGTAGAGCAATTTTAACATTCGAGAAGGTTTCTTAAATCGAACGCAACAAAATAAAGAACCAAATATATTTCATTTAATACTTGATTAAGTGCTATAACAGATGTAACAAACGAAATATGTTTTAACATTTGTGTTTTTGATATAATGGCACATATCATATCTGTATCAAAAATATAGAGATTTAAAAAGTATTTTAATGGAGATAACGGTCAAAGAGGACAGAACTTAAACTATTATTGGTCAATTTTTTTGTATTGGAAAACAGTGCTGTGGAAATATATGGCTTTACTTGTACCAAATTAAAACCTACGAGTAGAAATTTTCATCACTGTCGCTTGTATATTGTGTGGTACTGGTTCGAGTGTGTTTAAGCAAATGGTAAAATCCATGATAGATTGGATCTACAAAAGGGTAGTAGGTCGAGAATATCTTTATATTTCAAATGGTCTATGGGTAGAGGACCATTATCAGCTGGAAGTATCTGAATATTATACATGGAAGTTGACCTGCCTCTTCTTAGCATGGACATTGAACGAAACGGTTCATTGGGATCTAATGTGTATTTGAAGCCTATATCACTATCCTTTTTGTAATGTAGCCAAAATAAGCTGTTCCAAACAAAAGAATTTTTATCTTTATTAACATTTCTTTTTATAAAATGCGTTGTTAGAAGTTTGGAAAATCCTAAAAAGTCAGTTTGTTCCATAAATTTTACGTCAAAACGCGGTCTTGCCATTTTAATTACGTATACCTTTTCCTATGGAACTGACATTGTGGCGTTTTTTTTTTCACAAATCTCTTTATGGTAGCATGGTCTGTATCACATTCTAAATGAGCATGACCAGGAACTAAGTACTTATGATGAATTTCTTTTAGAGTTTCCTTTTCTTCAAGTGTTTTTAAAAACATAATGCAATCGACACGTTCGTGAATATAATAAAATGCTCATGAATAATTATGATAAGTACAAAAAAACGAAAAGAAAAATTTGATATATTCATGTTATTTTCCACTTACATAAAAAAAATTACAGAAAATGCAACTTAAGTATACTTAATATTTATTTCAATCAAAGATGGTAAGTGGTACATATCAAAAAATTACCAAAATAATTTGCATATTATTTGATATAATTATGATAAGTACCAATTATCACATATGGAGCAAAATGTTTTACCAAAAGAATATGCATATGATTTGATCTAGACATGATAAGTACCAATTATCAGATATGAACCAAAACGTTATTGTCTAGTTTTGTTTTCAGGTACATGATATAATATTTTAACAAGACTATACCAAACAAAATTTAAATAATTAAGACTTATCGATATTATACCAAGCCGTGGCACGTTTTCTAGACGTGATGGACATACAATTGTCAGATCAAACGAAAATAGATCAAAAACAAAATGCAGTGCAGGACTTAACAAAATTTTCGTTATTTTGGAGTTATCATGTTTCTATGGCCAAATATATGACCTGGGAGGGCAAATTCGTTAAACTTCCCGTACTCGAATCGGTATCAATAAAGTATTATGATCATTTTGACCTATCCCAGCCTCATCAGACACTTAGGCTGATACAAATTCAAACTGGAAAAGTCCAACGAATGTCTCCCAAAACTTCACTACAACGTAGTTAGCTTACAAAGGCGCCACCTGCTTTGGCGGCTGTGAACGAAAAAGTTATGATGATATCGTTTTCTGTATCCTCTGCGCTATGCGAAATGTGTAAAAGATTAAATCTTCTAGCGAAAGCCGCTATCACTTTATTGAATTAAATGGTCAAATTTTTATTTCGTAGTTGTGATCCCAAGTATCTTTATTATTGCAGCCCAAATTGCATATTTTTCCACTCTTTCTAACGGCATCGCCTATTATAATTTGGGCGTTTATGTTGGTGTTCTTACTAATGATCATTATTTTTGTCTTCTTGCAATTTAGTTTTAGGCCGTACTTGTTACATGTTTCTACAACGGTATCCATCATCCTTTGGAGCCCCTGCGCACTATCTGCCAGCAACACTGTATCATCTGCATATCTAACATTGTTTATAAGTTGGCCATTTACAGCAATCTCATCTTCTGATTCGTCCAAGGCCTCTCTAAAGATGTTTTCAGAGTATATGTTAAATAATGCCGCTGACAACCGACAACAATGCTGTCTAACTCCTTTTTCGACTGTGAAGATCTCGGACAGTTCATTTTCTAATCGTACTGTTGCTTTTGACATCCCGCACATTGTAATTGATATCCCTAGCTCTCTGTATTAGAACTTGCTAACTAAAAAGTGCTTCACTCTTTTGGTAAGTAACCAGTCTCGTAGATGTTGTTGAATAGCTTCGTAAGAGCTGTGATCTCTTGAATACCACAGTGTAATTCTTGTAGACTATTTATTGTTAGTTCTTCTCGCTAAATCTCCCGCCCACTGCCATTTTAAAGATTTAATTCGGTGGATTACACGTGACCTTGGTTTTCTGTCTGATCCATTCGATTCTTTATCGATCTCTATTAGACCTAGCATACATCGCTCCATTGACCTTCGAGTGACTTGCGTTTAGCTATTGTATCTCTCTTTAGTATCCAAGTTTTTTCTTCAGGTAAAGTGGCAACTTCAATTTGAGTACAACTGCATTTCTTTTCTACCAAAAGATGCCAAGCCAGTTTCATTCTTCTATTGATTTCTGGAGGTAATTAATTAGATTTCTAGAGAAACATAATTAATATCTGTATAAAATAAAATTTAAGATATGGGATTTCTGTTACCACTCCGGTATAACCGGAAGCGGTAGGAGGCTCTATATATTTTAGAGTAATTGGGCATATTTAAAAACCCATATCCTAAATTTTCAAATATTAATTATGCCTAATTTTCCTAAAAAGTCTAATAATAACTTACAAAGAATCACCCTATATGATATACTACCTGTAAATAGGATTTTTCATGTAAAATCAAGGAACAATTGAAAGTACTTCAATTCAATCACACACACCTTTATCATTTTTTTTTTCAAGTTAAATATATATGAATACTTACTCCACTTCGTCGTGAAGTCATCGCAACAATAGGACTCCATGAGTTAGTATGAGGATTGTACCTCTCAGCGCTACTCAACTCCATGCAATCGTCACGTCCTCCGACTGCGTAGATCAGGTTATTGAACACAGCACAACCCAAATGTTTCCTTCTCGTGGACATAGGGCTGACCAGAGTCCATTTATTGTGTCTCGGATCGTACCTTTCGACCGTATTTAGAGGTGATTGACCGTCCGAACCGCCTATGGCATAAAGATATCCACCCAAGACAGCTACCGCTACACCTAATCTCCTCGTTGTCATCGGTGCCACTTTCGACCACTTGTTTTCTTTTGGGTCGTACCTGTGGAAAAATTAAAGCAACAATATACTCAATGATTATTCAAAATAACAGTCTAATATATAGTCAAATAATAATTTTAAGTCATGCATCATTTTCATTTGCAAGGTTGAAATTTTTTAGCTATGAAGAAATCTTAGAACATTTGTATTACTCTATTCTGTTTCTTATGATAATTTAGCCAAAGACTGTATTTTTCACCACGGTAATGAGGTCTGAAACTGCAATATTAAGCCATTCTAGGCCAGCATCCTATTTATAGATCACTGAAAATTAAATTTTTTCAATCCTTAAAATTTGTTTAAATGTAAAGACAAAAATTCCATAAATATTTTAGGCTGTAATAGGTGTAACTCGTTTAGTGATTTATTCTTGTTGATTATGTTTAATATAAACTGTATTCAAGTATAAATCTCGAACATATAAATTGTTGAATCGTCATTATAATAAGTTTTATTTTACTTATCCATAAATAGGACATTATTTTTTATTTTTACGCACAACAGGCCGTCAAGGCCTAGGGCATTTTTTTTTTAACATAATCCTTATAATAACTAATTACAATTATTTTAAACACAACTTTAACTTAAATATGTATATTATTATATAACATTCTTAACTACTCTGAAAGACCTGGTGGACAAAAGGATAAAAAGATTAAAATATTGAACACATCCTATTACTTTATCCTTGATACATTCAGCTACTAAAAAACCAGTTCCAAGCATTCTATCTTTACCTCCACTTTTGAAGAGCACCATATCTTCTACATCAGTTATTTCCGATTCTAATTATTTTGTCTCTTGAAGAGCCATTAAATCGATTTTATACTTCCTTGCCTCATTCATTAGTTCTTTTAGCGCACCTTCATAAAAGGTTCCTCTGACATTCCATGTAGCTAAATGTATCTTGTCATTCTTCGGCTTTACCTTTGTATTACTGTCTGGTTTTGTTTCGTTTTCATAGTTCGCAATCCTTTTCTTCGCATTGTTCGTCGTTTCCTTAGTTTTTTGCTTTGGTCTCTACCACCAACGTTTGGTTCATGCCATATTTCCTGATCGGAATATATTTTCTTATATCCTACTTTCACTTTTCTCCCTTCCTTTCTTACTTCTTGCGCTTTCTGTCTGACATATTTCTGTACAATTCTATCCTTCGTTGACAGGTCATCATTGATATAAACTAGACTTTTTCTTCGGTTTCTTAACTTGTTTTTGTTTCACATGACTTTTCTTTTGTCCTCTTCCTTTTCAAGCTCAACCAGACAGACTTTTTCTCCCAGCTTCACAACCTTCTCTATTTGAACATCGACTGCTAATTCTACCTGCATAAAATTTTTTATTTCATGTTTTAGTCTCTGGGACATTTGCATCTATGTTCACGCCCTGTATAACTATATTTTTACGCCTTTTTCCATTTTACAAACTTTCGAGCCGTTCTTCCATTTGAAAAACTCCCTTTTTTAGTTTTGTGTTTTCCTCCCTTAATGTTACAATCTCTTGTCTTAACTGTATTATTTCTTCTCTATATTCTTTTTGTTCTCTACGAATTTCGCTGAGTTCTCTTGATTGTTCTTCTATCTTTATACTCACTCCTGTCATCATTTCCATAATTTTTTGTACATTTTCTTCAAAAGAGGGAATCTAATCCTTATGAAAAGGAGACCAAAAAAGTGGCCTCTGATGGCGGACATATCCAGAAATGCGAATGCGCCAAATTTAAATTTTCCGACACTTATTAACAGTAGCTATATAATATTTTTCAGAATGTGTCTTAGACGAGAAAGTATTAATTAATTATTAACGGTAATAGTCTAAAATGCAACACAATTGTTAAAAAACTTCAATATAAATAAGATTTCATGTGACATTTGGGACAAACAACAACATAACCCAACTAAATTTGATGTCAAACAAGGAGAGAGACTCTCTTTCCTTGTTTAATGTGGCCTCTAAAGATCGCACTTCCTGTCTAATAATATTTTTGCCTCCACTACCTTTACATTCCCTCTTTTGACTTTTTGCTCGATGGTCATATCCCCTCTCTTACATATCTCTGGTTAAAACCAATCAAATTTCATTTGCATATCTCAATCGGTTTCAGGGTAATAAATCAGTGATAAATCGGTAATAAATCATCAGTTTGTAAAAAAAATTTCAACAAGATGGACTGACCAAATCACAGAAATCTGTAAAAGACTAATGCCAAATTAAAAAAAAACGACTGAAGATAGAGATCTACATAAAAATATTTACAAAGAAGTGAATAGTATGCAGAGCCATCTTGGCAAGATATTAAGCAATATTTTTATTTAGTTATTTGCCAACAGTGTACTTAAATATGTATAAAAATGCCTGGAAAAGTATTAATTCTTAAAGAAAACAAGAAACAACTAAAACATACTGACCTCTCAACGTGATTTAAGCACTGGACACCATCTTGACCACCTACAGCGTACAGCAAATTGTCTAATACAGCAACCCCAACACTAGTTCTACAAGAAGTGGTAGGTGCTACGTCACAGGACCATTGATCTGTTTGTGGATCATACCTGTGAAAAATAAAAATCAAGAAATTACCTCTTTCCTTTTTTAAGTAAAACAAAAAGGTTCTATAATTAATTCACTTACCTTTCAATACTGTTCAAATAACTTTGGCCATCGTGTCCGCCAACAGCATATAGAAGCTCATTCAGCACCGCAACGCCAACACCACATCTTCTCTTACTCATGGGAGCTACCATTTTCCATTCCATGGTTTGAGGATCAAACTTTTCTACTGAAGCAATCGCGTCACCACTACACCAACCTCCCACAGCAAACAGTACTTCACCTACGCCAATCGAAGGTTAAAATATATATTTGGTTGAAACAATGTTTTTAATATGACCAGAAAAGGGGGAAAATTCCTATACAATGTATGAATATTCAGTCCTGCTCCAGAGGATTTTGGGCCGGTTCTATAAGAAATGGTCGTTTTACCATTTACCAGGTAAGGAGCTAATCTCTGATAGAAGATGCTATTTTGCGTTAGAACAAATTAAATAAAATTCCTTGCATACATACAATACATCTCAGTTCTTTCGCTTCGACACTTTTATATATAAAATATAACAAAAACCTAAGAATTATTGACAAACCAAGTTTACAAACACACAAGTCAATACTGTCAAAAAGTATACATCGAACAAACAGAGAGAATCTTTTAAAATGCATACAAGGACACAGAGATTATTTGAATAAAAAATGATAAACTTGCAACAACAATCGTTCAGATAGACTCAAAGAAAAATTCCTTTAATAAAAGTTAACCATTTCACTTATATAAAAAAACTTAAAAAAAAACATGAAACACATTTGAATAAAAAATGATTGACCAATTTTAGAGCGATAATGAGACCTGAATGGGTAGATCACACAGGTCGACATGGTTTTTGTAACATTGGTGAGAAAGCTCTTTTATATTTAAGTTAAAATATTAAGCTAAATACCCTTTTATTAATTCTGAAATTCTGAGTCAACTGTAAATTCTTTCAAATTACATTAAAAGTTGAAAATATGAAAACTGGACTATCGAGCCATCATCAAATACCTATATTTAAAGGCATTAAGAGGTATTTGAAGGCGTTAAGAGGTAAGTAGATTTACGACGATAAGCTCAACACTCTTGGCGTTCGATGTCCTTTGTATGCAACCAAGAAGAATTCGATTGTAAGTTTCACAAGAGAAAAATTTTCCATTGAGAATGAAGATCGATCGGGAAGGCCAGTTTATGCGGGCACCACCGTAAATATCAATGCAGTTCACGACAATCTCAGACCGCCAAATTGATCTAAGATCATTATCTGAGGCATTGAATATTTCATATAAAACCGTTCATTATATAGTTCACATTGATTGGGTCATGAAAAAAATTTCTGCAAAATGGATCTTTAAATCTCTAAATGTTGACCAGAAGCATAAAAGAGTGCTTCTTAAGCCGTGCTGTTACTCAGATAGTGAAAAAAAGTGGTGATAGAAGTTTGTAGACCTAGAGGTATTGCAAGTTCATTGTAATAAATGTAACCAATTAAGAGGAGAGTGTTGAATAATAAAATATTTTAACTTCAAATTTCGTGTGCTTCTATAGTAGTCTAAAAATTTCTCCACATCCTCGTACAAGCACTTATTGAAAATATAAAACTTCATTATAAAGCAGTGAATGACATCCATCAAAAACTATTTCTGAGAATTATTTTAAATGCCTTCCTACATTCTTGTTCTTAAGGTGCCATATTTTTCCATTGTTGTGATCATTTGGATTCTGTTTACTGCTGCTCTGAAGAGCTGGTTAGATGACCTAAAACCTACACTTTCTCATGTGTAATAACATGCAGGAGCTGGTACTGTGATCCTTTTATTAGGTGGTCCAGATATTGGAGTTTTGGTATCTTTTTTCATCAACTAGCTTCTTTCCTTCTGCCCTTTTGTTGTCCTTCATTTCTCGTTTGGGAATTTTAGCTTCTCTTCCCCCTGTATTTAATTCAACTCTTAGATCTGTGAAACTCTTGACTGCTTTAACATCATCATTCATCATTGGCTCCACAACCCATGGAGGGTGTTGGCCTGCTCAAGGATAAGTCTCCATTCTCTCCTATTCTTCGCCTTGGCTTTCCAGTTTCTTACTCCCAACATTCTCAAGTTTTCTTCCACTTGATCCTTAAATTGTGCTCTGGGTCTGCCTCTCCTTCTCACACCATCTATTCTTTGGTTATAAATATGTTTTGGCGGCTCCATCTCATTCATTCTCTCTATGTGACCTAACCCCCGCAGCCGGTTTATTTTGATGGACCTAATAATATCAGGTTTGTCATATAGGCGGTAAAGTTCGAAATTATAGCGTTAACATCGTGCTCTACTTAAATTTGAGCTGGTTGAAGAGTAGTTGAAGCATTATCCAATATTGCGGAACCAAGTGACCCGTCACGCTCAAACGCCATATTTTTCCTTGATTTTTTCCTGTGTAATCGCTTGCAACAACTGGTATTGTGATTTTTTCAGTCTGCAGCCAATTTCGTATGTTTATTTCATCAACTAGCTCTCTTTCTTTCGACATTACTTAGCATATTTATATTTTTCATTTTAAATTACCACTTGAATATTATACGTAAATATGAAAGAATTTAATGTTAACCCAGTAATCCTTCAAAATTACCCATTTTTCACTATTTCTTTGTAAATATGCACATTTATATTAAGGCTCCTTGTATTCTAATTTTAATGACATATCAAACAATACTGACACCTAAGTATATTCATAGTTTTTTATAAAAGACAGTTTTATTTCCTATATACATCTCCAAAAAAAAAAGGATTAGAAATCAAAAATATGACCACCTCAGATTAATGTCCAATTTCAGTCATACTTTATGTTTCGAGATTGCTGAATATCAATTTGATGTTTATTTTTAAGTGAAATTGTTGGAATAAGTTCAAAGATTAATTTTTATGCAAAAATGAGAAAAATAAATTTTAATGATTTTTCATTTTCAAACTCACTGTATCTTTGGTGGCTACGAATATTTCCTTTTAAAAATTTGAATGCATAATTGTTGAGGTATTCCGAAGAAAATAAGACCTGCACTAAATATTTAGACAAATTTGATGAGAAGTAGTAAATTTTTAAGTATGCAATAGCCCCTAATTTGTAATCTCACTTTACTCTTAACTTCATATATACCTTTATATAATTATTTACATATTTTAATGATAATAGATATCTATACTTTAATTACGAGGTTGTTTACCTTCCGGAAGAGTTGGAACAGTTGCTAAATTCTTTTGCAATAATTTCATAGTTCAAATTATATTTGTTTATGCACTCGGTTCAATTTTGTTGTGTTTGTTAAATCATTGTTTGAAGTTACGTCCACTGTAACTTATTTTGAAGCTGTTTCACATCAGTGATCTGCAAGTTTGGAGATAGGCATTTAAATTTGAAATATATTTACATATATACAACAACAGAAAAAAATGTATCATCTAAGTACTTCTCATATTTAGCACATTTGCTTCACCCTAAAGGACTTTTTGTATTGTTATACAATAGAAGATTAAACTTGTAAGATTTCTTCCATCCAACTATTTATTTTTTTAATTTTTTACTTTTCACCACCCTTCACAAATGAAACGACAAACTATATTTTAGAGTAGTTAGTTTACCATTTTCAGATTTAGCACTATAAAATACTAGATATATAGCTATTTTCATCAATGTTACTTCGAAAAAAGTTTAAATTTGTTGACCTGTGTAATTAGACTGTCTGCTTCAGTATTTAAAAACTTTTTTTAGAATATAGTATCTATCCATTAATTTTATTATCTACTAATATCTTAGAGAACTATGTTTCTCTAAATAAAGTGAAAGATAAATATTAGTTTCCTATGAACAGTAAAATATTCTTTTTACATGACAATTTGATGATTTTATAACAATGTTATCACACCAACACTAAACTTCCCATAGAATAGACTATATTTAATAATATATGATGTAATTGAGTGCAAAGCAAAAACAGTGATGAAGATGCACCAACATTATCAAAAATCCTTATTCTATATACACAAACATTAGAAAATTTGATTTGGGAATGTGAGATGGAAGTTAATAAATAAGAAGAAAAAGGTGGGGACAAGAAGAGATTAAGAACTTTCGGCATCTTTTGTGTTTAAACAAAACACAACTTGTAAACTGTTTAGTATCCTACCTCTTCTTGTTGGCTTTCTTGGTCTAGTTCTGGGACCTTGCATTAGTGGTCTTTCTTGGGGTAGTAGAAGATAGTTTTTGGCTTCATCAACCAGATCTCGACAAGACTCATCAGACCTGACCAAAAGATCAGAGCCCACAGTCCCCACTAAAAATTTAGGAGTCAGCAGAGGGAGTCTGACGTGCTGCAGTACCTGTGGAAGGTGGGGTCTTCTTTCCGAAACGTTATATTTTACCCAGTTCATAACTGAATTGAACACCTAAAAATATTTCAAGATTAAAATATACAAAATATATCGCCTTACTTGTGCTTTACAAAATTATTGTTAATCTCAATTATATATTATAATATAAATTATTATTTTAAATTTACTACAGGGTAACATTCTTCCCCAAATTAGACAAGTTCAAAATTATTTTTTTGTCAAAGCCATCCTACCACTTCTTTAATAATATACCTGAGATGAGGTACACATAACATATATCAGACATGGATTAGAACAAAAGACAAAACAATTAAAAAAGAAGGTAAAATCCTAACAAGAAAGGCAAATTAAAAAGGGTGGTAAAAAACTAAAAATCAAATTGAAGTAATTATATAGGTAATAAAATGATAGGTACAATATTTATGTATTTGCTTTTATATGTTGAACAGAACAAATATAATAAGATATAGTTTAGAACTAATGCTGCAATAAGTTGAAATCAATTCTCATTCTCCAAGCATTCAAAAAATTGGCTTATATAGTTTATCAGTTATTATGGTAAAAAAGAATATGAAATCTGTGATAATTCCTTGTTCTTAAGGCCAAAAAAGATATAAAATCCAAGACAAAAAATTAGACAAAACATTTTGATAAATGACAATTTCAAAGTTGTCAAAGAATTCAAATACTTGCAAGCAGTAATAACAACCAAAAATAGTTATTTGATCTGGATAATTAGCTGTCTCTTATGGTTAGGAACTAAATAAGTATCCAAAACTTTAGAAAACACTAGATTTTAAAAATAACTTGGAAATAAATAGTTAGTAGTTAACATATGGACTAACATTAACAAAATTTTTAACTAGTAGTAAAAAATTCATACGAAAAGGATATTTGGAAGCCAATTTCTTCAAAATCAAACAAAATATATCAAAAACTTTTACATTTATAAAATATATAAACATGTACAGAAAAATATTTTTAAAAAGTGCATAATTACCATTCAATGCACCACCTGCAGTAATATTTTTATTATAAAAATATAAAATTTTACATACCTGCTCTTCAGTACGGACATTTAATTCATCACTGGAAATAATATCAACCAACTGCCCAACTGGAAGTAAAAGAAATTCTTCTGATTCCATGACCTCTTGGAAGTTGTGCTGTGTAAATTTGTCTGCTATTCTCAGTAGCTCCCTGCATGAGTGAGTGTCTGCAAATGCTCTTATTCCCAAACAGTTGGATGGGTCTAACTGCCGTTTTAAGAACTCACAACAAATATCTTGGATTTCAGTCAGCTAAAAATTATTGGATTGTTAAAAATATTTAGCAAGAAAAAAAACACCATTCAGAGCATACCTGAAGAAGACATGCTGCTGGTAATAACATCTGGACATTTGATTCTTCAACCACAATATGGGATGTATAACAAAAATCAATAAGTAAATCCATTGCATGTTCATCTATATCCCTAATTGTGACCTCAGTTTGCCGAGATTCCGCCAATTCTCCAGTAAACATAGCCCTGAAATAGGGACTACAAGCACTCAATATTACTCTGTGGGCGAAAATCTTTCTTGCTCCTACATTCAAAACTACATCACAAAGTTCTCTATGTCTACGTAGAAGATTTAGCTCTGCCAGAGTATTTTTGGGGTGCTTTTCTGAGGAATGGGCTAAACGGGCAGGTGATGGGGGCCGCTCCCCTCCGGTTGTTTCGCCCATTCTACATGGACCCGGACCTCTAATGTGCCCTGCCAATGGTAAGCGTAAGGGCGGAGACGCCCAACCCCACACTCTATCAATCTATAAAATGAAAAAGAGCAGTGAGTTAATAATAAAAACATTTGGATATTACCAGACAGAATATTTACCAGTTTATTTACCTTTATACCTTTTGAAGGCACGGTGGAAATTATGAACTAACAAAGACTAGAAATACGATCGCGAATGTTTACCTACAGGTGCATGGATAATAATCGCTTAATAAAGTTAACAGATACTGCAGTTTTCTTAGAACTATTGGAAAAATTTAATCATTACTACTTTACTGTTCTATTTCTATTTTGACAAACGATGGCATCTGACCACAGTCACCTAAAACTGACACCACCGAACAACTGACACGACATAAATGTATGACGTCAATAAACAACTATCTCTTCTTTTTAACTGGCCTTGTCTATTATTAAATTCAATACTCAGTTGATAAATTTAAAAATATATCAATTTTTATGACAAAATATGCATTTTGTCTGTAATTTTACATCATTTGGTTCTATAAAGAGACAAAAGACGTGTTATAAGATTACTACAACTTTATATCCGTACAACAAAAGTTGATTTTCTCTCTAGCTGAGTCCTAAGCTAAGAATGTCTGTAGCTCCTATAGAAAAAGACCATGACTTATTGATCAGTAATCGTACAGCCACACCTTTGACGTATTAACTCTTCTAAAAAATACAGGAAATAATCTTTATTTATATTCCTTTGTTCATTGAATACATGATTGGACAAGGCAATGTTTATGAATTTACTACTTGGATTAATAAAAAAATCATAATCTTGTTCATTTGATATATTAATGATAAATATATGACTCATATTTCCATTGTCTAATGCATAGATAAATAATGCTAAACTTAAATTTTTGTTAAACCCTACCCAATATTTTGATAATTTAGTATCTTTATTTAAATCATAAAATTCATATCTGTTTTATCGCGCAATAAAGAATTTACACAATTACTAAATATTAATGTTTATGTCAGTATATGTAGATAATATTAGACTGTAGGGTAGTACAAACGTAGACTTATAAAAAAATGGGGCAAGCAAAAAGCCAATTCACGGACGATGAACTGCAGAATTACCAAGTAAGACAAAATATTCTTACTATTTAATACTTAATACTATTTTTACTGATAATTAACCACAATTTTAGTTTACAATATATTTATCATAGATAAATAATTGATATTTGACGTTTAGATTTCCACTTCCGAAATCGTTCTCAAAATACAAATTTGTATTTCCGAAATGAAAATCGAAACGTCGAAAACAAACATATTTTGAACTAAAGTTGTGTCTAATTCGCAATAAAAATAAAGTCGACAAAATATAATTTTTCCAAATATTTTTAGGATCTAACATATTTTACTAAAAAGGAAGTCTTGCAGTAAGTGGTACTCAGCAATATTTTTATATATTTATATTTCTAAATCAAATATAATTTTAGTGCTCATCAAAAATTTAAAGCTCTCGCTCCAGAGAAAGTAGGTCACAATAAAAATGCCAAACTACCAATGGAAAAAATTTTATTATATCCAGAACTGAGTGTTAATCCATTTGGGGAGCGTATATGTAAAGTTTTCAGCTCAAGTCATGATGGCCATTGCACTTTTGAAGATTTTTTGGATATGATGTCAGTGTTTAGCGAAACAGCCCCAAAGTCTGTAAAAGCTGAACATGCCTTTCGTATATTTGGTAATATTATGTTCTACATAGTACATTTTTATTTGGAAATATATGTCAACAATCAGTATAAAAATTTAGTTTGCATTGGTTACAGTTTAAATTATACTTAAGATTCAGAAAGTCTATCTATATTTTGGTAATCTATATGTACGTAACTTGCCTATTTTATGTAAGTAGAATTACAGTATGATATAAATAAATGTTTCTAGTTTTTACCATAACATAAATTAATGAAACTCGTTTAAAAGGGTTAGTGTGTTTCACAGTGGTGTCATGGCAAAATTAGCAGTGCCAGAACGCACTTTCCCTAACTTTTTTACAAGTAAAATATTACTTTAGGTTTTTTTAAGACACATCTGCATATTTTAAAATGTATATGCATTTGCTTAATTCAAAAATATTTCAGTTCTAGAATTTTTGATTTTATTTTAATTGTGAGAAAAGAAGACAACATAGCCTAATTTAAATATGTAACCATTTATTGTAAAATGAAACCATACAATTATAATAAACTAGTTTTTTTATTTACATGATAATACAACATAAGAACGAAAGGTGGTGTTGTAACATACAAAGGAAAGTGTTCCACATTCAATCAAAATTACAATATTTGAACATATTAATTTTCTTTAACTTCAAGAGATTAAATTTAAAAAGTTAATCAATTTACAAAAACTGAACAAATGGATTTTCTTCTTCCGGAGAAGCTTTTTTCCGTGCATGTCCTAGTGTCATCTACTGTGTGGTGTTTCCTCAACCAGGTGTTCACACAGGGTTCCACATTCCACTCGTTTATACTTGGTCCATGTTGTTTTTGTAACATAAGGCTTGAAACATGTCTAGTTAAGAGTCTATTTCGCAAATCAGTCATTATCTGCTTCATGAGACTAAAACCTTGTTCACACTCGCACAAACTACATGGAATCAGTTTAGTGCAGTTCAACAACGGGATGAGACATTTTGGTACTTTTAAAGGTGAATTGGCCTCAATATAATCTCGAAAGCAGTTTGATATTTTCTTTTAGTTAAGCTTAAACATTTTGCAGAGATTTTGAATTTGTTCTTCCCCATTTCATACTGATTTGTCAGTTGGGTACTGATCACTTTCCTTTTGACGGGGTTGGAAACATGAGGAAGAGGCCTATGTTCAGCAGTGGACTCTTGAGGCTGGATGATGATGATGACATCTCAAACAATCTTTCAGCTATACCTGATTTGTTACCCAACATGATACTGGCACCGTCACTTAGAAATGAAACAATTTTTTTTTCAAGTAATATAATCAAATCCGCTTATTTTCAAACAGTTTAGCAAACATTCAACAATTACCTTAGATGTTTGACTGCTCAGTTCAATCAACTCTAAGAACAAAAAATGGGGATTCTGCTCTTTGCTGAACTCACATTTTAAATACACTATTAGATTAGATTTTGAGCCTACAGCTGTTGACTCATCTACAATAACTGATATTTTACTTGAAATGTTTAAAATTGACTTGATAATTTTTGTTTTCATTTCACTTAAAACGAGATCAATTATTTCTGCAGCAGTATTTCTAGTGCTCGATGTTCGATTACAATATCAACATTGTTCAATCTTTGCAATTGTAACAGGTCAAAGAAGTCTGAGTAAGGCCTATTGCTCTTGGTTAGATAGTAAGCGGTTATGAAAACAACTTTTGTTGTTTCGAGGTGCGAAACATTCATGACATCTGTGACTTTTTCAATAGTTTGGGATTTGCTTACTTCAACAATATTTTTGGTTGCCTTATGACTAGAGGATGTTTTATGGTCGGAATTTTTTTTCTCATCGATGTGAGTTGAGTCGACAAGTCCGACACGTATTTACAAACACTACAGCCAAGTTTCCTTCCTTATAATCAATCCAAGGAAAAGCTTCTTTTTTTCGCTCCCACATTTCTTAGTTCCAAATAGATAGCCATTTTAATTCAGTGGCCATTGCTGCAGATCAAGTCTATCAGACTCATCCGGCTTAGGACATGGACAACGTCAATTGAATTAGACTGTTCGGTTAAATTATCATTATTTCCTCATCTGTAGCAACTTCCAAAAGAAGTTGGTTCTTTTTTCACTACTTCGAAAAATGACATAGTTGTTTTACTTCTTCCTCT
Source organism: Diabrotica balteata (assembly GCA_918026665.1). Classification (NCBI taxonomy): domain Eukaryota; kingdom Metazoa; phylum Arthropoda; class Insecta; order Coleoptera; family Chrysomelidae; genus Diabrotica; species Diabrotica balteata. The sequence continues at coordinate 22,650,965 of OU898276.1, read as the reverse complement.
GAGCTTCCATTGCAATATTTTCCACTCCACTTATCACACTTGAATAAAAGTTGTATAAAATACACCTACTATATTTGTTACTATGTATCGTTACACCTACTATATATGTACATAACATACGCGAATTACTATTATTTGTTCGAGTAAACTATACAGAAACAAATACTATGGGGCGAGCGGCCGTGGTCGTACACTCTGGTTTTCGTGCACTAGGTAGTAGACAGTAGTAGGCCTGCGACGATTTTACAAAACCTAAATTCTTTATTTTTTTTTTCTTTTTTTAACATGTACCGGAACGACGTTCCGGCACCATGACACAACTGGTGTTTCAGTAACACTCATTTCTTTTTCAATGTTATTTTTTGAGCAATATTTACTTTTGATTAATGTGACTGCCAAAATCCCACCTTTGCACAAATAGGATGTTGCAAATACAATTTAATATTTGTAGAGCTTTACCACCAACCAGTGGATATTCTTCTTTTACTAATATCCATAAATTAGACAGTTCCATGCTATTAAATTTTAGCTTTAAAGTATTACCGCGAGACAAGTCAATAAATCAAAATTTACTTCTAAAGAAATAAATTTTGATGAAGTCTTGGCACTAAATGGGTCTTGAATCAATGTAACTTTTATCATTATCTGCTTCAAATTATTTGTCAATCTTTTGATAAGCTCTAATCGATCATCAACAAAAATAGCTGTAATTTTTTTTTCTGAAAGCTGCAATTTGCTTTAAAATGTGCATATTGCATCCTTTGCAAGCTGTGTGTTGTACAACTCCTGGTTGTAACATTAAGTGAACCACAACTACAGGAAATGTGGTAAATTTTATATCCCACTGCCTATAGCCTACAATCTAAATACTAAAATTTATAGTATTTGTGTTTGAAATAAATTTTAGGACGAATTTTTATGTAAACAATTTTTATTTAAATTTTTAATATATAAATTAATTTTTAGATTTTGATGGTGACGATATGTTAGGTAAATCGGATTTACAGGAAGTGATTAGAACATTAACTGGTGAATATAAACTAACGGATGCGGAAATTGACATGTTGATTGATAATATTTTGGAAGAAGCCGATTTTGATGACGATAGGTCCCTTTCTTTTGCAGAATTTGAACATATAACTGATAAATCGTCTGATTTTTTAAGGTGAATATTTTAGGTCCTTTATATCTATCACATCTCATTGAAACAGAATGCCTGGCATCTATTAGGATGTGATCTATCTGGTTAATGGTTTCAGTTATTTATTATTATTGATTTAAAATTTCAAATACCATTAAATAAAGATGCTGTTCGATAATTATGTGGCCTAACAGAATAAACATGAGCTTTTTTTTTCGAAAAACCCAAATCACAAATATTGGTCATTGCAAGCGCCGGTTTGTGGACAGATGCGTTTTTCGGATAGAAAAACCTTTTCTCTTTACCATGAGAGAAATGAGATCATTTATCTTTGATTTTGTCAACATAATTTCAAGAAAATTTCAAAATCCAATTGTTATTATAACTTTTTTAGCTAATAAATCTGTTTTTGTCTTCTTTGATGGCAGATAATACTTCTTTGTGTCCATAGTTTAGACTGTCCTTCGTCTGCGCCATTGAAAACTAAAGAGCAAATTCGAATAGTATTAAAACGATTCCTGCTTTGATTTCGGTTGGTCTTATATTTTGTGACATTATTCGATTCCCGGCACTGATACCAGAATTTTTTTAAATTCTTATTTAACTGACCCGGCACGTAAAGCCCGACCGTGCTTTAAAGCGCACGTAAAGCCCTCGGTATCGGCAAGTCATGTTAGGGTTACTTACGCGACCTGAAAACCCTAACACTACACTTTAGCCAAAAACTTAACAAAAAGTTAACTTTACTTTTAGCTCTCTGTCAACACCCGATAGATCTGTTATTTTGTCATAGAATGTTTTGTCAATGGACAAAAATGAGGAAGGCCTATGTCCAGCAGTGGACGCAAGGGCCTGGGTGATGATGATGAAATGCTGTCAGGCACAATACTGTGCTCATACTGTGCCTAGGTTATAATTCCCCAGAGTTCGCCAGGTTTCTGAGCATCGCTTAGGCAACACTTTGTCTCCTGTACATGTATCTTCTAATTACGATGGTCTTACGCCTCGGGATTGATGAGCGCAAAAGTCGTGTACACAAATCTTACTGTTGACTGAGCTAGTTATGGTGCGGCTGTGTGATTTGCTCAATAAGCATGATGCATTTGTGCGTGTGTATGTGGCTTGTTCAATCAACAATAAAACCTATGTCATGCTCTCAGTTGATCCGCTGGGGTCTATTTCATTTTAGCGTTTTTATATCTATTCTGTTATTGTCCTATAACTATAACCATATTGGCCTTTAGCCATTAGGACGCGCTGTGCTGTGGATACGGTGCGTAGTATACTCTGTATACGAACGAAGTAGGTTGCGAACTTTAGAATGGGCAAATAAAGGAGTGACGATAGACGGCGAAAACCAGAACTATTAATAGCAAAAGCCAGAAGAATTGCAGAAAATACTATTAAACCTAAATACAAAATCAAAAGAAATAGGATCAAAAATAAATCGAGCAAAAACTAAATATTTAAAAAACGAATCTCTAGATATACCTACCTGAGGATATAACTCTGGAGCTTAATAATATTGAAAAGGTTGAGTCGTATATATACTTAAGACAAAAAATCGAACTATCAAAACTTAACCTGAAAGTTTATTTAAATAAAAGATGTTCGTTAGTAATGGGAGCATTTACAAAATTACAAACAGTATTTAAATCAAACTTACCAAATACTTTAAATGCAAAAGCTTTCAATCAGTACGTCTTGCCGTTTCTGACATATGGAACTGAAACATGGGCTTTTAATAACAACATAGTCCACAAACTTTAAGTGACCCAGAGAGCTATGGAACGGGACTGCTTCGATCGCAAATCCAATGAAGAAATACGAAGACGATCAAAAGTAATAGACATAATTCAAAAGATTACCATGTTATGCAATGGTCAATGGAACTGGCAGGACACATAGAAAGAATGGAAGACAACCTTGCACGAAGCGAATTGTTTAATGGCGACCAAGAGCAAATAAGAGAAGTAGATGCAGATTTCAAAACAGTTGGACTGATGATATCAAGCGACTGGCTTGAATGGACACACCTATGGTAGGCTTACATCCGTCGATGAATGGAATAGCTGCTAATAATGATGAATCAGTTCGGAGTTCCCCGCTCAATATCAAACCGACTCGGTATTTAACCCATTAGAATCTACAGAATTGTGAAAAAGATTACTCTGAATTCAGGCCATTTCCACGTAATTATCGAACAATTATCTTCGTTATATACGTTAGAAATATTTACTTACATTTAGCGATAAATAACATCTTCATTTTGATAAAACTGTTTTAATTATAAATATATATTTTTATATTTTTTTTCAGTGCATTCAGAATTCGCTTGTAACTCAAGAAAAATGTGTATTATGGATCACAATTTTTACTATATATATTAATATATAAGATAAACCCTTCAAAACTCAAATTATTGTCTGATTTGAAGATTATAATTGATAGAATAAGTTTAGATCTAGGGAATTATTCAGAACAATGTAAAACTTCGTAAACTATAAGCTAGTAACCTCCTTATTTAAAGTTTGACGGGTTTTCATTGGAACCAAGTATTTCTAAGCCAAATGTAATTGTACAGTATTAATGTTTTTTAGATTATATAATAAAAATATCGATGAAGACATTTTATTCTATGCTTGCACCTGCTTTTCGTACATATATTATTCGCACGTGATGAATGACTAAATGAAGTTCTTATAGACCTACAAACTCGTTAAAGTTTTCCCAACTTCTAAAATTATTTAGGAAAAATTCACACGGAACCAAAGAATTCAATAGATGAATTTATTGTCCATATTAAGATCTGGACCCTCTCTCCTGTATACTGTTCAATCTGGCTCTGGAAAAAGTAATACGTATGTCACAAATCACAACCACTGGTTCAATATATAATAAACAAGTGCAAATCCTGGCCTATGCTGATGATATCAATATTGTTGGGAGAACTAAAAACGCTGTACGAGAGGCGTCAAAAGAAAATACTACCGCAGAGATAAACGGCAGAATTTGCACGGCAAACAGATGCTATTTTGGGCTCAATCTCCTCCTTACATCCACAATTATATCGAGAAATACAAAAACAAAACTTTACAAAACAATAATACGCCCAGTTCTGAACATATGGTTCAGAGACCTGGACTTTAACAAAAAATAATGAAAACATGTTAGGATATTTCGAAAGATAAGTACTAAGACGAATTTATGGAGTAGTGAATAACAATGGAGTGTAGAGAAGACGATACAACTTCGAACTTTATAGAATATACCAGGAACCTGATATCGTAAAACATATTAAGATATGTCGTCTGAAGTAGATAGGGCATGTAATGCGGATGAAACAAAATGAACAAAAACAAAACAAGGTCCCTTGATAATATCGATGAAGACATAAGAAATATGGAAATACGTGCTTGGCGATTGATAGAGACTGAAGAGAAATTCTTGAGGGGGTTAGGACTCCCGTAGGGTGGTAAAACCAGAATCATTTCTTGAGATAAAACTACAAAAATCAAATGAATAAAATAATGCAAAAAGGATCGATGAGAAAAATACTAGACAATATTCTCAAAACAATAATTCGCAAATACACCTTACTATTTCATAGATTTTAAACAAGCGTCTCCAAAAATCCCACATGTCCATAAATTTCCAAATGATGAAGCCAAGGGAGCTTTGAATAAAATTAATGAAATATTTAAAAAGTATTTTCAAAATTATACAAAAGAGAGTGTTGAAAATATTAAATATAAATAAAAATGTGACTTTCAAGAAACTCTTCAAAATATATGTACAAATCATTGTTATAAGACTTTTATAGATAAATATTTTAATGTGTTAATAACAGCTTATGTAAATAAAATTAACGACAGTAATACAGAAAAATTATGTAAATTAAAATGTAAAAATATAAAATTAGAGAAAATATCTCACAACTAAATTTGTATTTTGATTTAATCTATATAAAAACTAATAAATTACACTTATAAATAAATAACTTACTTTTAAATGCATAGTTTGTGGTTATCAACTGATACCATTAAGATGACGCTATTTGGTTTGTTACAAAAATAATGGGAAATGTCAAGAGTTATACGTATGGGGACATATGTATGTGGTTTCCTTGTATAGGTATGTGGTATGTCCATAGTATTTGGACTGGATGAATAACCTTCCGTTGGTTAGTGCGAAAGCCATACATGACTCATCTACTGCTTACGGAATGTCAATATTGCCCGCATGGATCAAGTTCATGGGGTGTGTCCTCCACATAAGGTAACCAAAAAAATGGAGTGCAAGATCTCAAGATAAAAAAAAACTATGAAGGAAGATAGAAAAAGACTAATTCAATAAGGTTTGAAAGAGAAAGTAGGTATAGTGGTGGATGTGCCAAAGCAGGAACAACTAATGATGGCAATACTAGTTGTCGTTTTTTCTGCAACTGTAAGCTAGTTGATAAATTTTGCATGGGAACAATATGACCTGTATGTTTATTAGTTTTTGTTTTTTATATAAATAAAATAAATTTTCTCTCATACAATTTATATATAGCAAATATACCTCACAAAATTTTTTGTCATGGGAATGGATATAAGTTTTATCCATGTAAATTATGAGCCGATTTTCTTCCATATTATAATGTTTACTATTCCTAATAAATTTCTCCGAAGCCCTTGTATATCAGGTTTTTCCACTAGAATTTTCCTGTTAATCTTCGTTCTCCTCCATCAAATCGCATATTCCTCATCACTTTTCTTAACATTTTATGTGACCCTGTATAATTTTTTTTTGTTACATATCGCAAAGTAGGACATCGTTTTTCCGTGAATAAAAGTTTATTATTATAACACAATACATAAAAAATGTACTCTGTAAAAAAAATGTCAAAAAGTTGGATTTTGGGGTAGATTTCATTCCTTTGTTGTCGAAGCACCATATATTTTTAGTTTCAGGAGAGATTTGTTTTATAGTATTTAAACTTACTCCCGTTGCCAAGGCATCACACTTTTGTAGTTTTTCAAAATCTTTAATATGTTTATTTTCTACCGCTTGTGGCTGCATAAAAACAATTAAATTTGCTATTATCTCCCTCCTTTGGCCAGACAAAACTTTGCCTTTTAATATTTATTGAAAACCTGTGTTACTAATTTAAAAACTCAAATAACAGCTTTTGCAACATAGGAAAAAGAAAAAACAATATTTTTTGTTGTCTTGCTTTCAGCGATCACAATATAAGGTGACGAATTTCATTGATATTGAATGTGCATCAGAGGTGTAGACTTAGCCCAATATCAAAAAGACCAAGTTTTAAGCTATATTCTAACTAGTAGTACTAGCAAATGATGAGTGTGTGTTGTGTAAGTTGCTTTCTCAAGTAATTTTACACTGAAATAATGAAATCTGATTAAATAAATACAGAAATTAGCGATTATTACTTTCCAATTTAAATCCAAAATACCACTTTCCTCCACTATCAAATTTCCTCAAATTTGTGGAGTATACTATTTTGAAGGTTTTTTTTTAAATAATTTTAATTGGTGGGCTGGTTTTATATGTCTTGCTGTCCAGGAAAATAATGACTTTCGAAAACCCAATTATGCACTTACCACCTAAAAAACTAGGAAAAAATACATATACTACTATAATATACTAAGGATCTCAGCCTTTGCTTTGTGTTTCTTTTTAACCTAGTACTCAGCTCCTGTTTTGGTTCCACTTTTCCCACACTGATCAGGTACTTGAGATACTTAAGGTTTTGCTAATACATGTTAGGTACATTATTGAATATTACGAAAATTTTTTAAATTGTGTATTAAAATAATTTTAAACTTCAAATAGAACAAAAAATACTACAAATAATATCAATATTTCAGATCTTTCTTTTATTGCAAGGTACAAAAATGGGATAATTAGATACATTTTATTAAAGCATACTTATGACTGAAGATATCCAGGTAATTTCATTCTCATGAATATCCAGGTGGTAAAAAATGAAACCAAGACACAAATAAAGCCAACAGTAGTTAATAATAGTCTGTTTAGTTTTGGAGTACTTGTAGTGTGTATATGGTCCAGTACAATAAATCCTAATCCTCCCAATGAGAATAGAAAACTTGAAGCCAGGCCTTCCATTATGTATTGACCATTAACCCTATATGGCATAAAAGCAACCTAAAAAGTAAATTGTGAATATTATATTGGCGATTAATAACAAATATATTACAGGTCTAGAATGTCCATGTTCATCAGTTGTTGATCCAACACTGGGAGGCTCAACTATCACATCATAAATTATTCCTAAAATAATATTATTGTAAACTTTTTGTCAATGATATATTTATGTATTATCCCATTACCTCCTGTGACAAGGAAATATGAAACTAATACTATTGAGAACACAGTCATTGCCGAGGGTTGTTTCACCCATGAAGGTTTTTTAATTCTCATCTGAGGTATTTCCAAAATTGTAAACGGTAACGTAAAAAATTGCTCCATCTTGATTATATATGTTGTAGAAGAATTATTTGCTATTTATTATATAAAAACTAAAAACAGTATAAAAATTTGTTGATTGTTGGCAATCTAAACTAACCTTAAATCACTTCCTGTATTTCTGACCCGGCTATCATTCATGACAGTGACAGTGAAATTCGCTAAACGTCAGATTTGAAAATAGAAGATATAGGTTATGATCAATGAATTCTGCATAGTAAAATAAATAAATATGTCGTCTGTTTCAGTATTTTGTTGTTTAAAAGGATGTTTAGATAATTTTACGTTTCATCCGACAGTGCCTCACATACCAAGAGACAATCCAATTCAGTTGGACACAGCTTTTATGGGTAATCAAAACAGCATTTTCTTAGTACAGCTCTTCTAATATTTATTTACTTGTAGGATATGAAGTAGTTGTTGTAAAAGGTGGTTTGCGACTCTGTGGTTCGGGAGCAGTCTTAGGAAATGCTCCTTTGGTTCAATCAAAATCATATTTCGAAGTTAAGGTTCAGCAAAACGGTACATGGGCGGTAGGTCTTGCTACTAGACAAACTGATGTCAGTTTGACACAAGGTAGGTATATAAATAAATAAAATATTGAACATTATCTGAAACAATAAATTGTTTCACATACTAATAAGCTACTGCCAATTTATTTATTTATTAAGTAAAACTAGTTTTTTTGTATGCAGCTTTTGAGATGTAGATATAGACGTTAAGGAATGTTCTTTTCACCTTTTTTTTTAATAAGACATTTTTTCAGACATTACACCTAACTTGTAATTATGGTTTACTCCTACAAAATCTAGAAAGTAATGTAAAAGTGCCTCAAGAAAGACGCTTTAGAACTATATAGCTTACCATTATTATTCAATTATTGTTTGCATAATATTGAAAACATATCTTTTTTAGGCGGTCAAGATGAATTTTCTTGGGCTCTAGGTAGTGACCATATAATTCGCCACAAAAAACAAGAACTACATAAAATAAGCAGCATTGGGTCTCCTGATGAAGGAATAAAACAAATCATAGAGGGTGATATAATAGGAGTGGCATTTGACCATCTTCAGTTAAAGTTCTTTATCAATGGAAAGGAAGTGGACTATGCAGTTAGTAATATTAAGGGAACTGTTTACCCAGCTTTATATGGTAAGATTTTGAGTATTTTATTTACAGAGTGAAGAAAAATAATCAGGTTTTTAATACAAAATCACTAAAAACTTATGTGTTAATAGCTATAACTGTCTTCAAAAGTTATGAAATAATTATATACATGCAGTATCCTAGAATATCTTACTTACTAATGAAACATAAATCAAATTAATTAATTACATAAATAATAAAGAAAAACTAAATAAAAAATTGAATACAGGCTTAAAATTATTTTTTATCTACACAAGTTTTATTTCAAAACATATATTTCTTTAACATTTTAAGCCCTATTTTATATTATGTCTCTTCAGAGTTGTTCTCTTATTAAGCAATGCATAAATGGTAGTTACATTAACTGTGAAATTTCTCTTCTTTTGTTTATAGAAGTTCTGATTGTTAACAATAGCTAAACATCTTTTTCCTAGTATAAATAATGGAGTTTCTAGATAACATAGATGAAGGAATTTAAAGAGTGATGAGATGAGTTTGATGAGTGACAAGTTATAGACAGTTCAAATATCACATCCATGTTTTTTTTAAGATGCAGTATTTTAGATACAGAATTCGGCATGCAGCAATTTAAAAAATTTCTGAAATAGATTTAGGAAAAGGTTTGATGAATTTGTCCCTCCAACTCATATTCCTTCATTTCAATCATTTGTAGCTACTAATAATTCATGGATTGGATTCAGTTACTGAGATTAGAGATTTGGGTGTATTATTGGATTGTGCATTGACATTTAGAAGACAGTTTCTTAAAATTAAGGAAACAGAAGTTCATAATCTTGGTTTTATTTATCGTTACAGTCATAATCTCTCACCTATTGTATTCAAATTATTGCATTGCTCTCTGTTATGCTCAAGTCTTGAATACTGCTCTGTTGTCTAGTCCCCATTTCATCAAGTATATATTAATGGATTGGAGAGCATTCAGTGGAAGTTTCTAAGATCTTTAGCTTTTAAAGCACATATTAATATAAAAAATACTGAAAATGATTTCATAGATTATTCTATAATATTGTCTCAATTTAACATTCCTACATTGAAGAACTGCAGGTTAAGAGCTAATATGTTATTTTTATTTACAATTCTAAACAGTGTTATTCATTGTCCCTCGTTATTAGCCATTGTGCACTTAAACACAATACATAGAACTCGACACACTGCACTCTTTTATATTCCCTCTCATAGGACTGATTATGCTCGTCATTTTCCCTTGTCGAGGATGCTCAGCTCTTGCAATGACCTCCTATTGGATCCTTTCTGCCCAAACATTAATGCTTTCAAAGGCAACTTAAGAGTAGACTATTTATCTAGATATGTAATACTTACTATGTGATACTGATATTTTTTTGACATTTTTGTGATTTGATATACTGTTTTAATGTACACATTTTAACTTACTGTTTACTTATTTCTTTGTTATTGTTTTGATGTTTATTGTACATGATCTATACTTTTTACTATTTGTTGTATTTTATTGTAAATGGTTCTACCATTGAAATAAATACATTCATTGTTCATATAAATTCAATAGAATGGGTGAAAAAATGCAGCCTTGCCATAATCATTTATGTATTGAGAAACATTCACTCATGCTATTTTCTACTTAATATTGGCTTGTATACAATTTGCCAATAAGGTAAATGATATGAGGAACTTATCTCTGTCATTTTGCCACAAAGTTTATTCCACTTCACTTAATTAAAGGCCTTTTTATACTCAATAAAGCATATGTATTTTACTCTGCTGAATTCAGAGTATCAAATATATTTGATTTCAATATCTACCGCCAGGTGACTTTCATGTTTATAATCATCATGGACAGAGTGTGGAACACGGTGTTTGCTGTAGCTATTTCTTTGATGGCACAGTACATTAGAAGATGTTCTCCTAACCTTCATTTTGCTAGAATGTTTGTAGAGTGGTCCTCAATTGTCTGGATTGGACCCACTTCAGTGTTAAAGACTCTGATTATAATCTTCATTTTTCTTCCTGTTTTACTTGACATTTCCTTCTCTAACTCTGAGTAGAAATCTAGTCAAGGCGTATACCTGTATTATGTTAAGTTTTATAGGTTTGGTATTAAGCTTGATTTATATGATTTTGGTATTTATAGTGTGATAGCTGTGTACAAACTTTTCTCATTGTTGGGTGATGATGAAAGCCACTGCTTGTATACTTGGTATATCATGCACTGAACAGTACATATTACAACATTTATGACTTGTTGTAACATGGCCATTGCCTTTCTGGTGAGTTTTGGTCAACCCTCTTATTTCATATTCTGATTTCATTGCCACATTTATATATGACAGGAATATTTTTCATAAAGTAAATTAGGGCTATTTAACAGATTTTTTACGAATCATTTTATTTTTTGTAGTTGATGATGGAGCTATATTGGACATAATTTTGGACAACTTTAACCATCCACCTCCTTCTGGGTTTGATAAGATTATGCTAGAACAATCACTTCTTTAATATACACATTTTTTAGTTAAGATCTATACGTAAAATGAACAAATTTTATTTATTTTATAAAAATAGCTTTATTTTTTATATAAGTATTTAAAGACTATTGTTGTAGTATTCTGAATGCAAAAAGTATATTCTAGTTTTTATTATTACAATGACATCACAATTACAAAATAAGACTCTATTAAAATTGAAACACATCTCAAAAATACTGATTTTAAAGTATTTAAAACGCCCTAAAAGGATTAATAAAATGTCCAACTTATTATTATAATAGAGCAAGTTAAGTTTAAATCAAAAGATATTATTTTATTTTTGTTTCCAATGCAGCAAAACGACATTTTTACTTTTATGTTAGTATTTGTGATAACAGAGTAATTTTTTCTAGCTTTCGACTAAAACTTTGATAGTATTCCGAATGCCAGCAATTTATTTTATTTTTTTATAGTATTTATTTGTTCATTGAATAATGTAAAGAATCTTTTATGTAAGCTCAATTTTGAGAATCTTGACTGTATAATAGTTTATCTTAGTTTAAGGCCTTTAACCGATTAAATATGTATAGATGTACATTTTTAACATATTTGTATATAATAATAGACATTGTCTAAACATTTATATATCGAAAATAATAATGATCTTATATATACTGATGAACGCTGTACATTTTTGGTATGATATAGAAAAAAATGTATCATTCTATTTGCATTTACCGTATGTGGGGTCTGCTTCCTATTTCTCCAAGTTTTTATCTAGGCTCATACCAATATCAACTGCAAAACAATGTCTTCACAAACGTGTCCTGTCTAAACCTCTCTCACCAAGTTTTCTTTGGTCTTCCTCTCATACTGCTTCCAGGAATTTACAACAGCAATTCTTTGTATTGGGTTATCATTTGTGGATTTCTCATTTTGGTATCAGTTGGACTTCAGCTAACGACGAATCTCTCGGTTGAAAAATCTGCAATTATGTGGGCCAGAATGATCGCCAATGTGCAAGGAGAATATGGCACAGGAAGGTCACACAATACACCACTAGCCTCCTTCCATGTCATCAATCCCGCCCTAAGTCTGCTGCATGTATTTCCATATATTTCTCTCTTATTTTGTAAAAACGAAGATTGGTTTGACGAATAATGTAGATCCATTAACCAACAGAAAAATGAAGCATATAAGAGACTTCAGCAGCGCAGAACTAGATCAAACCTGGAAGACTATGAAAATCTTAGACGAGAAGAAAAAAAGACCACCATAATAGAAAAGACTCACGAAAATTCTAACTGAAGATAAACAGCTGCAGAAAATAATTCAAACCCAGAATAACAGCATGTAAAGGCAGATATGGTTCCATAATTAGTGACAAAGAACAGATACTAAACAGGTGGGCGAATCATTTTGAAGAACTGCTTAGCGACAGTCGAGAAGAAGACCAAATAGAAATTACTTTGCCTGAAATAGATGAAAACGCTCAAGAGCCGCCCCACACTGAAGAAGAAATTAGAGAAGCCATTTCAAAACTGAAAAATAACAAAGCCCCTGGTTTGGACAATCTTCCTGCCGAACTCTTTAAAAATGGTGGTGACGCCCTTTTTAAACACATGCATAAATTAGTAACCGAAATCTGGCAAAGGAAGGAAACGCCCGCAGACTGGAAATTAGGTGTAGTGCTCCTTCTTTACAAAAAGGGAGATATGATGGTATGCGATAATTATAGAGGCATCACCCTACTTAACGTGGCATATAAAGTATTGTCCAACCTATTGTACACAAGATTGATCCCCAATGCTGAACAAATAGTTGGGAACTATCAGTGCGGTTTCCGACCCAATAAATTAACGGATCTTCATAGTCAGGCAGATTCTTGAGAAAACGCTTGAGTTCGGAGTCCACACCCACCACATATTCGTTGATTTAGTCCACGCAGGTCCTAGATTCAGCAAAAGAAGCTGTAGGAGAAAGGAAAATTCTTAAAAATAAATATTTCCAAAAGCGGAAAACTCCATGGTTCTGCGCAGAAGTGAAAGAAAAATGCAAAGAAAAAAGAAAGCTTACTTAAGATACATGTCTAACAAAACACCACAAGAATACAACAATAACAAAAAGATAAGAAACGAAACAATAGCACTAGTAAGAAAAATTAAAAACGAACACTGGGAACGCTTCTCAAAAGAAATGGAACACGACTTTTACGGTCTACAAAAGGAAATATGGCATTTCATAAGAGGCCAAAGATCAGAGATGAAAGACTTAATCGAACCGAAACACATAAATAACGACACATGGATTGAATACCTAATGAAGCTTTGTAATGATGAACAGCAAATGATGTTGGAACCAGAAACACCAGAAATCATTACAAACGAGGAAGTCGAGATAACCGTACAAGAAGTAAAACAAACTTTAGAAAAACTGAAGAACAGAAAAGCTGCAGGTAAAGATGGAATTCCAAATGAAATATTGAAATATGGTGGAGAAGCATTAACAGAACAGCTAACAACACTAATTAAAAAAATTAACAAACATAATAAAATACCTGAAGAGTGGAAGAAAAGCGAGCTTATCCTACTATACCAAAAAGGAGATAAAAAACAACCTGAAAACTACAGAGGTATCAACTTATTAAACACCACTTTGAAGCTTACAACCAAAATATTGCAAGGCCAAATAAATCAGAGAATTACCTTAGTGGATGAACAGCAGGGTTTTCGCACAGGAAGATCGTGCACAGATGCAGCATTCATCATAAAACAGATTACCGAGAAAGCACTAGAGTGTAACAGACCAGCATTCATATGTCTAATAGACCTGAAGAAAGCGTTCGATAAAGTAAAGCTTAAAGATGTAATTCACCTTCTTTACGATAGAGAAATTGCACTAAATGTTATAAAAACAATAGAGAACATTTACCAGAACAACAATATGGAAGTCAGAATAGATGACCAGCTTACAGATCCAATAGATATGGGCAATGGAATAAGACAAGGAGACTCGCTTAGTCCAACGGTATTCAATCTAATCATGGATGAAATCATCAATACTATTAATAAAGGAAGAGGATACAAAATGGGGAACAAAGAAATCAGAATACTCTGCTATGCAGATGATGCGGCCCTAATTGCATCCAATGAAGACGATCTACAAAGACTAACCCATATATTCAACACAAGGGCAAAGGACTTTAATATGGTGATCTCTACACAGAAAACTAAAACAATTGTAATCAGTAAAGAACCAATTAGATGTAAACTGGAAATCGACGGTATCAGCATTGAGCAAGTAATGGAGACAAATTACCTAGGAATTACACTGTCTAGCTTCGGAGATGTGGAGAAGGAAGTGAAAAATCAAGTACAAAAGGCTAATAAAAGAGCAGGTTTTCTTAATAACACGATATGGCGCAATCCTCACATTAATACCGACGTGAAATCAAGAATCTACAAAGCAACAATAAGACCAATAATGACATACACTTCAGAGATAAGACCGGATACCTCCAAAACTCAGCAACTACTAGAAACAGCGGAGATGCGTTTACTGAGGAGAATTACAGGAAACACACTGAGGGATCGAATGAGGAGTGAAGAGATCAGAAGAAAATGCAATATACCAGAAATAAATGAGTGGACACTGAACAGAAAAAAAGGAATGGAACGAACACATAAACAGAATGGAAGAGACCCGATTAGTCAGAATAGCGAGGGACAAATCACCAAAAGGTAAAAGTATCGGGCGACTACGCAAAAGATGGAGTGATAACCTCCAATAGAGGCATTAATCGACATTAAACAAGCATTTTGCTTATAAAAAAGAAGAAGAAGGTCCACAGAATCTCTTATCGAAGCATTTCGATCATTAAGGGCGTCTGCACTGAGAATGGGATTAAAAATTAACGCACAGAAAACCATGTATATGTATTGTACTAGATCAGGCAACCAGATACCTAGATTATTAATTGATGATCCGGTACTGGAAGGTGTGGACACCTTCGTGTACCTGGGCTCGCTGCTGACCAAAGACAACAATGTCAGCGAAGAAATTAAAAGAATATTGCTTGCCAATAAGTGCTATTATGGCTTGAGGAAACAGATGGTCCCAAAACTACCCAGAAAAATTAAACTTACCATATATAAAACACTAATAAGGCCAGTGTTAACATACGGGTCAGAAACGTGGTCACTTACACAGAACGACCAAGAATTACTTAAATGTTTCGAGATAAAAATTCTAAGGAAAATATATGGAGGAATCCAAGAACAGGGTTTGTGGCGTAGCGTTACAACTTTTAGTTATTCAGCAGTTTTGGGGAACCTGACGTTGTAAAATGTATTAAATTAGCATGCCTTCGATGGATAGGACATGTAATTATCTTCATCTTTACGTGAACTACTATTTTGTTCTATTCTATTCTTAAATTTAAGCTTTAGATTTGTACAAATCTTATTTTTTCTCTCTAGTATCAAGTTAACAGTGTAGACCAAGGCCCAACGATTTTTTTTTACTTTACAAAGCATCAACGAAAGGCTACGTGGTCATAGATTCCAGTCATCAGAAGAAACAGTCGATGCCTTCTAAAAACGCAATTTTACCGGTACCCAAAAATCAGCGGAATAACTGTTTCCAGAGTTGGTTCGTAACGAAGAAATATATTAATCTTTGTGGTAAACAACCTTTAAAAACAATAAAATCTTTAAAATATATAAAGTCTTGTATAAACTTCAATAATACAACAAACCTGATGGTTTCACAAACGATTATTGCACCTATAATTTCATGGGTTTGTGAAGCTTGTCATAATGGTGATCATTTTTGAATGTTCGAGTTTGTGACCATCTTTGTCACATAATCATTGTAAAAATTAGTTATGTAAATCTACATCTGGCTACATTTTGTACAAAGTGAGTATGTTAATAAGTATCCTACATATAAATGAATCAAAACTAAATTTAGTAAAAAAGACAAATCTACATAAATACTCAATATAATCTTTGATAAATAAATAATTTCACCTCTTCACTGTGCTTGAGTGCTTCAATATTCTTCCATTGAATATTTGTTTGTGGGTGCTAGTATAACAGGCACGTAGTTTAGTTGGGAAATTTACTGGAACAAGAGCGAGTAAGATAATAGCAAATTTGTAACAATGTTAGAGTGACCAGTAGTATACTGAACAGTGGCGTAGATGTCTAATTTGATTTTAAGTGTAATTTCCTCAATTATGTTTTTGTATAAAGTTATATTTTCTATAAAGTTTACATAAAAAATACCGGTGTTATTAACTTCTGTGATATATCTAGGTAATGACAAAAATAATCGACTTGACTGAACAGAAGTTATTGTAAAATAATCATACCGATATAAAAAATTGTCAATAAAAGTAATTATTAGATACAATTCTACAGTATCATTAAATATTTACGTTTTATTAACACAACTGCTTATAAGCATTAAAACTTCCTATTTTATCCCTGATCACTTTGTTATTTTAATCAGGAAAAAATAGAGAATTCATTTTTTCAATCATTACAGGGTGTTCTAAAAACCACAACTTTGGTTTCACACCGTGTTAGAGATGACTTAGTACCTCAATAATTTTAAAATGGGTAAGAGGTCTAAAACTTGTATTATCATGTTTTTTCATATATCTAGCAGATATTTTATAATAACCTAACCTGTACTTTGACTATTTTAAATTAAATACTTTGTACCTTTTTGTCCTATCAAGAAGTGTATTTGTACCCTATTTTCAAAGATATATAAGCAAAACGAGAGAATCTGCAATTACAATAAAAATAAAGGTTTCAACTAACACCTAGTTCGAAGTAAGTAGTTAATTACTAATCTACTCAGTCACTGTTATCACCAGAATTACTCCTATCTTCTAAATTTATAGTTAATTTGGTTAATGCTGGTAAATATTTAACATAGTCATTTTCCAATCCAATTACATGTTTGATTAAATTTTTCCAGTTGGTTGCTGTGATCTTTGTGTCTTCTCTTCTAATTAACTGGAGCACAGTAGACGAAAATTTAGGAGCCACGTTTCTTCTCCTTATATTTCCTTTAAATTGAGCCCATAATTAACTCTTATTGGGTTTAATGTACAATAGTAAGGAGGAAGTCTAAGCATGGTATGCCCATTACTGCGAGCACAGTTATCAACAACATATACCTTCTGGTACTGTCTATTATGAGCAACCTCCAACAATTGCTTTTTATTATTATTTTTATATTATTACTGAATTTGTAATTTGTTCCAAGTAATATTTGGAATTTTTCTTATTAATCTTAAATATGATGCGTTGCCAATGACAATTACACTATGTTTAAGTAATTTTGGAAGAATAGATTTTTCAAACCATGATTCAAATATTGAACTTTCCATATCCTCATGATAATCTAGAGACTCATCTTCAATTTTTTTTGTAGATAATAATAATACATCGTCGATCCATCCATTTTCTCCACCCTAGTATAAAATTATAATTCTCTGTTATTTATTGGGAGGTACTGAATTAAAAAACACTTTTTGTTATTATTCGTCCAATTTTTTTCACGGTGTCATGAGTATCATACAAGGTCTTATCTAAATAAACAATATTTCGTTTCATTTTTTGATACTCAGTTTCTGTCTGTTTAAAAAACATTTTGCTGCAATTGCCTCTGATTTAGACAGTTCAGAATACTCATTCATAAACATGTTTCAGCATACGTTTGCCATCATCAGAGAGGTATTGAAAAAGTCACTTACGTTTTACTACACAGCTTTGTAAATATGTATTCTAATTTAAGGTTTCCACTGGCTCTTCAGCTGCAGAATTATTATCAAACAGTTCACTATTTGAATTTAACTGAACGCTGTATTAGTTATATTTATACTAAAAATATTCTTGTTTCGCAAAATCTGCTTTCACTGGTTTAAAAATAAAATGTACATACCTACCTACCTACCAAAAGTGATTTTTCCTCATAAAATATTTTATGGTTTCGGTCGCCCATGCAAATATTGTTATATCTTACCCGAATGATGCATAAGTCAGCCGATAAAAGGTAACGCATTATGATTTGTCATAATAGCGATATTCGATGTTTTGATTTGCTCGAATACAAGGCGACTATATCTTACATTAAAATTGGCAAATGTGCCATAAATATAACATTTATAAGATTCATAATATTTAGGATGCTTGTAGCCTCTTTGTCAGGAACTTTGGCTTTAAGGATTTCAATAATAAAACAAAAACTTTGTAAAAACTATTATATTTCTTCATGCAAAATAAATACACATGTATATACCTGATGAAGCATTTTTCTACAATATATATCACTCTTTTAAAATCGAAAACAATAAATGCTGTGATAGTGACAATGTTTGCATTACTATTAAACTAGATATTTCGAACAAAGGGGTATCAGTCTCAGGAAAACGAAATGGACATACCTTGAGTATTTTTTCAAACGTTAATACTATAAAAAAAACATGCAGGGAGTTTTTAACAGCCCATTTATAGTTTGATCAATTAATCAATTT
Organism: Diabrotica balteata; assembly: GCA_918026665.1. NCBI lineage: Eukaryota > Metazoa > Arthropoda > Insecta > Coleoptera > Chrysomelidae > Diabrotica > Diabrotica balteata. The sequence goes on along the minus strand of OU898276.1, from coordinate 22,632,169 downwards.
ACAGTGACAAAACGATGTTGATAATTATTGTTAGTAACAAGTATAAAGTGTTTAAATTATTGGAAAACAAAACAAAGCAGTATTGTTTTGAGTAAAAACTAAGAGAAAACCAAATACATAGTCAAGAAGAGTATCAAGAGAATTCTTGTCAATATACATTGACATCGAGATTTGTAGGCCGTGTTTCGGGATTGCTTGGTGCTGATGTTTCGTCTGCAACTGCTGCATATATTATTAAGGGCGATTAGCGGATGCAGAAGTACACTTGTTGATAAGAAACCTTTACGAAGGAAGAACAAAGCTCATTTACTACTAGAGCGCTGAAATTACATGGTCGTAGGCAAACAGAAGAAGTACGCAGAAAAAAAAAGTGTGAGACTGAATTAATTGGAATTTACCAAAGTAACCACGTAATGTCCATAATTTTAACTTCTTTTTCACCATCATTACTTACCTGTGTGTTTTGTTTACTCTAATCATAAAACAAACTTCATTGTTAGGTTATGAATACAAAATTGGTAGAGCGCATGCCTAGATGCTAATTAAAATTAAGATGCAAACACAACTGATTGACCAGATTCATTCAATAAGACAGATTCTCGAGAAAACATTAAAATTCAATATTGAAACCCATCACCTATTCATCGACTTCAAGGCAGCATACGACAGTATCAAGAGAACAGTGCTATACCAATCAATGCATGAGTTTGGTATACCAGAGAAACTTATCCGATTAACGAGAATGACAATGTCTAACTTAGAAGCCACTGTAAGAATACAGGGAGAGAATTCTAGATACTTTGAGATAAAGGATGGACTCAGACAAGGGGATGCTCTGGCTTGCCTCCTATTTAATATTGCCTTAGAAAAGGCAGTCTGAGATACACGAATTAGGGATGGCGGTACTATTTACAATAGATCGATACAAGTCTTAGCATATGCTGATGACATTGACATAATAGGGCGTAGCAAGCGGGATGTTGAGCAATATCTCCTAGAATTGGAAACAGCGGCGAAACAGGTCGGTCTAGTCATCAACGAAGACAAAACCAAGTACATGTTGGTTACAAAGGATCCGATAGCAAATGAGGAACGAGAGAGAAACAGTCTTTGGAAGTCATACCTTTGGACGTGTTGACAATTTCACATACCTTGGGTCGCTATTGACTGCTACCAATAAAACAAGCGAAGAAATCAAAAGACGAATAAATCTTACAAATAGGGCATACTATGGACTCCAAAAGCATTTCCACTCAAGAAACATTCAAAGAAGAACTAAAATTATTATATACAAAACATTGCTGAGGCCGGTCCTAACATATGGAGCAGAAACATGGACTTTAACGCAGAAAGATGAAAGAGTTTTGGGAATATTTAAGCGTAAAATACTCCGCAAAATATTTGGAGCTATAAACGACCAAGGGCAGTGGCGCAGAAGATATAATTTTGAATTGTATCAGCTCTTTGATGAGCCAGATGTCATAACGTTCATTAAAACACAGCAACTTAGATGGGCTGGACACATAATACGAATGCCAGAAAATACGATTGCTAAAAAGCTAACCACAGGAACACCTGCAGGAAGAAGAAGCAAAGGCCGACCGCGAATTAGGTGGTTAGATGGAGTTGAAACCGACTTACGGATATTAAAAATCAGAAGATGGCAACATGTTGCCAGAAACCTAACAGAATGGCGACTAATCTTAGAGCAGGCCAAGATCCACAGAGGATTGTCGAGCCAAAGATGATGATGAAACACAACTAATTACCAACTGGAAAAACAAAGCAAAGAACAGAATGGCGGAAAATCCTAGAACAAGCCAGGACCCAGAAAGGGTTGTCGAGCTACTGATGATGATGAGTTGCAAACACAAACACACATTTTTCATACTAAATCGACTCGCGCAACTTACTAATCCGCGCAAGCGGACCTTAAAAGCGGTGTTAAAATGGATCGGGTCGAGCAATTGGGGAGGTGGAGATGATTAAATCTGCATTTAAAAGAGATTGCTCCAATACAAATTCTTGAAGATTCGGTGGGTAAGTTAGGGGAATATTTAGTATTATGTGACATAGTGTGAAAAAGTGGTGTAGTGTGTTTAAATGTGATAGATAGTCGTATACAAACGAATATGCAGGTAGAGCGCCACAACCATTATTACAAAAGAAAATGTTGAAAAAGTTCAGGATTTCGTGTTGCAAGATAGACGTGTGAACATATAGACATATGATTGATGATATTGGCTCTAATATCACGTGGAACGTAGTACATTTACTACTGAATATTAACCAATGCATGTAAGTAAACTCAATACATTTGAAGTCGTTTTTATCGCCGTATACAGAAGACAAAGAAAATATTTTTGCTAGAAGATGACTCCTGGATCCATCAGTACGGTAGAGATCAAAATACAGAGTAAGGAGTGGCCGACACATCAAGGTTCACCACAGACGAATAAATTCAAGAAGCATCAAGGAGCGACAATTACCGACAGTTATTGTCATTTGAATTCCAAAATGAAGTGGCGCCATAAAAGAAAAACCAAACTCTTGCGCCGTGACAATGTATCCAGTCATGGTTCTGGCATTGGAACAGCAATTAGGTTTCAAATTAGTTGAGCATCCGCCATATTCTCTTGATTTGAGTGCCAGCAAAACTTATAGAACCCTTGTGTGGTTTTTAAAGCATTTTCTTCGGATACTGATATCATAAGTGCAATAAATCAGGGGTTTGCACATGTTGACCAACCTTTCTTTCACAAAGCATAAGAAATGGTATAACATAGATAAGAAAAATGCGTTAATCTTAATAGAGGGTACGAAGAACAATAGTATTGTAGAAATTTTCTAGCATCTTTTATTATGGAAGGAATATACTTGGGACTATTAGATATTACTACAGAAAACAGAAAAAGCTAATATGAGATAATTTGAACTAACAGTTTTAACCGAAATGCCAAAGAAAAATGGCGTAAGAAGAATTCTTTATTTTGTTCCCTAGTTACTCTACCGATTTATCGTTTGTTTACTTTGCCAATCATAAACACAAAATGCTCAAGATATGTTATTATTTTAATTCTAAACACGGTAAAAATGCAATTATCTAACAAGTGTGTACATATATAAATCTATTTTGGGTATTAGCGAATCAAATATTAGATTGTCTCTTACTCTAAGTTTTGTTTTTATTATCAACCCTGTATCAAATGTTTGATAATCGGGATTCGGCAATAATTTCCTATCCGAATGCATTCTATATACATTTCGTCAAAATGTAAATAATATAGTACCCAGTGCGCACACGAGATGTCACTGACACATATATAATATACGAAATTATTCAGTGTTTCGGTATAATGTCGGTACAATACTTAATTTGGCAACAGCGAAAGGTAAATAAGATTTTAGCTCACTAGCTATGCACTTATGAATGACAGTGAATAGATAAAAAAGTTTTGAACTTTTGTATCCACTAAAAAAAAACAATACAAAACCTTTGAGTTAACACGAGCACAAAATTTACCGTTGCACTGCTGCCCCGTTATGTAATATATTAATTATTGCGAAATATATGTCACACAAAATAAATTAGGTACTATATATAAGTGACTGGTAATATTTTGTTGTGATGTATTTATATATAATCAGTTATTTAGCACACAATTTGCCATAAAAGTTATTAATACAAAATATTTTTCTCGTACACATCAAAAACATTTGTCTCTCATTTTTAGTTTATTTTATTCTGTATAATTTAAATTTTAAAGCGGGAGCTACTTCTATTTTTAGGTTATTTTAGTCACAGTTATCAGTAAGTATTGCTACTCTGATATTTTATGTTTATATTTAATCTCTTCTGAGTAAAGCTATGGAAGGTCTACGGTAAATGTGTTAATATTTTGAGTGTGATGTTTATATAATTATTAAAGTCAAAACTAATTCATTTCAATGTCACACCGCTATTTTTTAAATTTATTTGGATTTGTATTGAGAGTCTCAGAAAGTAAAATTGCAAGGGTTGTGTAATAAGTAGATAGATTTTTTACACAATTGATACCTGCATCTGTTACGAAATGAGTATATAAGCCTACGTGGAAACTAGATCGTTCTTATCGTAAATTCACTATCCATTAGTCAAAAAAGTCGGGGTTCAAAATAAAATCCATAGCGTACATATTTTGAGTCCGGAAAAGTAATCTTATTGGCCCATTTAATCCTCAAAGCTCCCACGACATTTTTAACTGTACTGTAATAAGTACTGATTTATAAGTCTTCTTAGTCACCTATACAAACTCCTTACAAGGATAGTCTTGAGAAAAAACTTGATTTATACCAGCCAAAGAGCAAGCGGGATTTCGTACCGGATTTGGAACAAATGATCACCTACAGAGCATTAAAACGGTAATAGAAAAGACTATCGAATGCAATCGACCACTCGTTCTGGCTTTTGTAGATTTCCATAAAGCCTTTGACACAGTAGAATTTGACAAAATCCTGGAAGCACTACAAGCATGCCGCATTGACTACTGATATACAAGGTTAATTTACAATACATACAAGAACGCAACTATGTGAAACTCGGTGAAACTACGTGAAAAAACGGATATCCCAATCGGCAGAGGAGTCTGACGGGGTGATACCTTATCGAGTAACTGTTTACCGCAGTACTAGAATATGCTTGTAAAAAACTTAACTGGTAAGAGAAAGGCCTAAACATTGACGGTAGAAGATTAACAAATTTGAAATTCGCAGACGACATAGTTTTGTTCTCGGACAACCTTAAGGAGATATGTACAATGCTACATGAACTTCAGTTAGTCTGTGCCAGTGTGGGTCTTATAAACATCTCCAAAACAAAATTCATGACAAACCTAGTACCTAGCGGAAATATCAATATTGGAGACAACGAAATAGAGCTGGTGGAAAAATACATATATCTTGGACACGAAATAAAGATCACAAGAGACAACTAAACATGCGAACTACGAAGAAGAATAAACCTAGTATGGGCAGTCTATGGAAATCTCAGAAGACATCTTTAAAAGCGACATACCAATTTCTTTAAAACGTAAAACATTTGATCAATGTGGGTTGCCTGTGGTGCCGAAACTTTGACATTGACAGCTACAAGTTCTAAAACGCTGCAAATAATTCAGAGGAAAAAGGAAAGGTTAATGCTGAGTATATCGCTTCGTGACCGAGTTAGAAATGAAGACTTTAGACGAAGAACAGGAGCAGCCGATGTAATTTTACCAATTGCCACAATGAAATGGAACTGAGGCGGATACGTCGCCCGAATCAGGATGAAAGGTGGACGAAGAGATTGCTTGAGTGGAAGTCGAGTTTAGACAAAAGACGTAGAGGAAGACCTCCTACTTGGACTGACGATCTCAAGAAAATGTCAAGAAATTGGATGAAAAGTGCTCAAGATAGACCACAATGGACAAAAATGAGCACGCTGTAGAAAATTGGCTACAGTAGATGAACTGGAAGACACGTGACGAAATATAATTTATTGACTATTTCAAATATGTTTTTCTATACTGTTGATAAACGGTTACAGCAAACTATTAACTAATCAAATGTTTCTTAAGTAGGTATCGTTACGTTATATAAACATGTAATGTGATTTATTTATCATCAAGTATTGGGTACTTAACCTAAAAAATAGCGGAATGACATTACACTAATATGGTGACATTATTTATCATATATTTGACAGTAGAGCAGTAACTGACAAATTATTTTTTCTGTGCATTGTTTTTTTGTATTTAGTTTGGAACGTTAAAGTTTTATACTAAACTTACTGGTATGTTTTGTTCGTTCGTTGTTTCTATTACACTACTTTATTGCATTTCTATAGTAAAATAAATGTTTCTGTAGCTAAATGTGTATTTCCAGCCAGATATTAAGTGGAATATGAGTAGGGGTTTCGAAAAAAGCTTAAATTTTTCACTAAGGTTGGGGTTTTTGACGGAAGAATATAAAACCGTGCTTTAAGAAAGTATACAGATATTCCACATAAGTGTAAAAGGTGATTTTACTTTTCCAATAAGCTAATCTGAAAATTACTATAACATATCTCCTCTCAAGTCCATTGCATGTCGTCAATACGATTTTTATGTCATTAATTTATACTCGACTACTTAAAATTTCGTTAAAAAATTTTATTTTATAAATCCCTTAAAACGTTTTCGGTATAGAACCACTGAACTTTGTACCGACAGTAACTTCTAATTGCATATTTCTTAATTATGAATATTTAGACAGTAGTAATTTGCTATTAATAACACAAATTTTTCTTAATGCTTTTAATTTTACATCGTGTACAGCTGTGGCCACTGAATAGTTTACACCTTCATTTTTACATTGTAATACTGTAAAATCGCAGTGTCGTACGGATTTGCTAAATGTCTAAAGTGCTTGTCAAAAATTTCGCGCGTATTGAAAAATAAAATAAAAAGCTATTAAACGAATCCAAAATGCCTAGAATGCATTTGAATGACACGCAAAAAATTGCAAAAAGAACAATTGCCAATTTGACCTTGAGCCATATGAACATACGGAAAATTAAACAAAGATGGGATCATTTTCACTCTATAGTACGATTGGGTGGTTCAAGAGGGCAGAAGATCTTCGCAGATCAACAAGATGAGGTGTTAGTAGATTATCTAAGAAAAGCTTCTTTTGCCACAACTCGAAAAGCTAGCAAAGGGACAGCGTTTCCGGGCAGCATTCGCACTGCATGTAGAAGGATTACTGGCAACACTGGCGCAGCGTATTGTATTAATTCAGTGTGTCAACACTATTGTGTCATATAACACAGTAAGCCATTGCCACTACTTGAAAATTTGAAATCTTCCCTAATGCATATGTCGTCAATAGAGTTATTGCAAACACAGATTTTATTCTTTATTTTGACGAATAACATTAAATATGTTTGTATATATAAAAATAATCTATAAATTGTATTTATTACCAATTATAGGATCCTATAATAAAAATTAAAATAAGATCATTGAAAAGAGTAACCCGTTGAATTTAATTATTTTCTAATTTAAACGATAGGAAGAGAGTTATCATAACCCATAATACTCGTCGTACAATATGGAAGTGCAATTATTAGAAGTAGCTATTTTAGGAGTTGTTAAATACTTCTGCATACAATGGGTATATAAAATAGGGAATTTATGGACAATGGATTATTAGGAAATAGTGGATGTCCAGTTCTCAACTACTACAGTAGTTCTAAGTGCTGTATAATCTATCACAAATTGCGTCAAGAATTGTGAATGACAGAGCTTTTGGTATTTTAAAGAGATTTACCATTCTAACATATGGAATGAGATGCAAGTTACCTTTTGTTTGAAGAATAATACCTATCAGTTAAACTGTTTGTTCGAGGTGTTAGGCCGTTGTCTTTTGAGATTAGTTCTCGACGTTTCGCCAATACTACTAAATAAAGAGATTGGTTATATCCTTATAAAACGACAATATTTTGTTAATCCATCGAAATAACGGCAGATATTGTAAAAAGAGATGAAGAAGCTGTAACATCTGTTTTGCATTTACTTAATAGCTGTGCGAAATTTTCACAAATAAAACCTTTTTGAAAACAAAGGACACAAAGCGATAATAGCTCAGACAGGTTGAAATGTTTCGGTGAAATTCAAAAACTTTAACGCACACCTTTCGTGTTCTGTCTCTTTGTGTTGTATCTTGTATGAAATCGCACAATTGCAGTGAATTGTATTGCTCGGGAATACCCGGGGTGTTACGACGGTGTTACTGTGTCATGACACTTTATTGTCGCAGTGTCAATACACATGACGCGCCGTAAAGTATCAGCACAAAAGTGTCATACCACACAGTGTCACACATGACTAGTGCATACGAGTAGAATTGTTCCAGAATGGATGAAAGAAACTCATGTTAATGTTCTTCTGTGGCCTTCCCGGAGTTCAGACCTTGCCCATCGAAACTGTGTGGGCCGAATTAGAGGCCGAGGAGCCTGGGAAGTACATACCTATATGCCTGTTAAATACCTTAGGCAAGATCTTTGATATTCTTGTGAAGACAAGGTTGAAGAAATAGATAATGGAGAAAGGTGGCATATCCGACCGCCATTATGAGTTCAGGAAAGGAAAATCTGCGGTAGGCGTCATAAGCACAATCAAGAGGGAGATATCCATATATAGGAGCAGGTGGATTTTGGCTTTTTTCGATATAAGGTGTACAGGCAATAGCGTATGCGGACGACCTAGTGGTACTAGTTGAGCTCAACGAAAACTGGTCAATCATGCATAGAGCGAACCGAGCCGTCCGGTTCCGAGGGTCCGCGACCATATAATTTTTGCACTGGAGGGAGAAAGGATCTTACCTGCCAAAAAGTGAAGTAATTGGGGGTAGTTCTGTGAGCAGAAGAAAATAGTAGCTAGGAATAGCAACATAACGGAGTGGCAGGAAGAATTGACAAACGAGCATAGAGCGACCTGGACGAGGGTATTAAGTCCGCATATTGCAGACTGAATTAAATGCGGCGACACAGACACTAACTACTTTTTCACCCAGTTCCTAACAGGGCACGACTCTTTCAGGGCCTACCTAGAAAGAATAGGGAAGGTAGCGGTGGAAATTGCACAGAACGTTGAGTGTCTGATACGACGGAACACTGTGTATTCGAGTACAGAATTTTCAATGACGACAGAAATTAATTATACAGGAAGGTAGGTAGGGTAAAAGCAAATACAATAATGCAGGTAGTAATGACGGCAAAGATCGAATACAGGGTAATACTGGATGCAGCAACCCAAATAGTCAGAAAGAGGGATATACTAGAGAAAAATCTGCAACAAAGGTAAGAGAGAGAGAGAGAGAGAGAGAAAGAAAAAATGGGCTATTCATGTGATGCACCAGTCTGGAGAAGACCTACCGCATGAGTAGCCCGGCTGAAGGGGTAGACTTTAGTCAGTAGACAGGGAGCTATGGTTACATCTGTGAGCACGACTCCTGAATCCAACAGGATTTAAAAAAATTTTAAAATCTTTAAAAAATTTACCACTTCCTCACCATAAAATGGATATTTTAAAACCCAGACTTCCTTATTTTCGTTATTAAGAACATAATTCATTTTATTAAAAAAAACTTCATCCTATAATTTACATTTTGTAAAACAGATTTATTTTATTTTGATTTTTGAAATTTAATCAACCTATTATGGGTCCGCCACTGGTAATTAACGTCACTTTGATGTAAAATGTGCGTTTAAACGAGATAAAACTTTAAAAAATGGTGTACTATAAATATATCTAAAAGTGCAAAGTATTCAGTGGCCGCAGTTGTACCTATGAACAAATTATTTCATAATTTCCTAAATTCCCTAATATTTCGACAATAAGGCTGTGCGAAAATGACATCAAAATGAATGACGTGCGATGGATTTAAGAGGAAATGACCAATAGTTTAAGGGTCTTATATAACTTACACGTCACAAGAGACATTATGTTGGAAAATATTGTTAACAATAATCAAAATTAGTCATGAGCAACAATAGTTAATTCAATGGGTCAATTAGATAATTAAGTTGTTAAAATAATAATATAATTAGAGTGTATACATAAATATCATTAATCACATAATTATACTTAGTATAAAAACAGTAAAAAAAAATATTAAATATTACATTACTGAATTAATAGTTTTCAAGCTGCCAATGTAGAGTTAGTGCTAAAATCGTCATCTAAATCACCAAAAACTATTTATGACTTGATATTGTAATTATTTTAAAACAATATAAGAACATAACATCAATCATGGTTGCTAACAGTTAGGAAATGACATTTGACGTCAATCGTGAGGTTAATATAAATAAATTAAACAAAATTGAAAGACACAACCAAAGTACAAAAGCAAACCAAAGCAAACAAGATCAAAATTGCCATGTTAATAGCCAACGTTCGCAACGGACAGGGCACTTGAAGAAGAAGAAGAACCAAAGTACATCATGTATTTAAGGAACAGAGGATGAAATGAATTTAATAAAAATAGAAAAAGGTCACAAGGATAATGTAGAAGACACTTCTGGATGAATTGCCAAATACCCAGGAAGTAAGATATAGGCAATATAAAAAGAGACAGGTTAATAAAATTATTCGAGTCCTCAGGTAAAATTGAAGTTATTGTTTGAACATGAAGACCCTGTTGAAATAATGGAGACGCTTATTTCTCATCTTTTTCTTAATGATTTGAGCACTTGTTAATCATTAAATAATTCAAATCCAGTTTTTTAGTACAGCAAGACACATGGAGTAAATTAACATTACATTATATACGATAATTCAGTGAAAATCATAACGTCAACAAAATATGGCAGAGTCATGTCACGATTAATAGTGCTTGCTCTATGGGTCTTGCTGAATTCCAAGGCAGTAAAAACTTGAAGAATATAAAAAACTATATTAATAATATAAAAAACTTATACCTAATTTGAATAATATCCCAACAAAGCAATTGCCAACTCTTTTATGATGTGATGGTCCCGGTGTACATAATATCAAATAAATATAAAGACTTTTATGTATAAATAAATTGCTTTAATACTAAAGATACCTATCGTATTTAGAATGTCTCAAAATGGTTTGTTGGGATAATTGCACAATAAAATTAACGTTATTTACTAAATCTTTGGTAATGTTAAATATTTTAATAAACTTACAATAAAACGGGACAAACTGTCAATAATCTATTATATATCGATAATTTTACATTGTAAGTTAGTTTTAAATGTGGCAACTATGCATCGCTCAATTACAAATGTTTGCAACGCTGCTAACAATTTCTTGTTATGACAACTTTTCTAGAAGATGGTATTTATTTGTTCAGTATACTGAGTTTGTTATTGCATAAACGCTTGCAGTTTGATTTGCTGGAAACTTAATGAGAAGGAACAAGGAACTCACTTTTAGACTTATCTTTGCGAAAAGCGATAGTGTTTTAAGAGGCACACAATGATGGATCGGCTTGTAGAAGCCAGCAAGTGAGAGTTGTGCTTTCAAATAGACGGGAGCAACTTCAATATAGAGAGATTCTTAATAAGATCAATTTGAAGGCTTAAAATGACTTAGTTTTTTTATCTGTATATTCTTTGTGTGTGAACTGATGTGTTGAATCTTTGCTAGTGTGTTTCTGAGGTCCTAAATCAACTCAGTTGACAAGAAATTTTTCTGTGATTTGAGTGTTGAGTTAAGACTGTCGTTAAAGGTTAGTTTTACTCATTTGAACTCGGAATTGCCAAAACAACTTTGGTAACTGGTAAAGTGTTGTACCTGGTAGACCTATTGAGACTCAGCTTGGGAACTTGTCTGATTGGTTACATAAGACTCCTGGTTTGTATTAAAAAATATAGCATTTTATTATGTGTGCACCCAGCTTTTTTTCTTTATTTTGGTGTATGGATTCGAGAACCAGGAATCATACTAAGGACCATAAAGCCTCCTATATACAGTTAAAAGCGATGACAGCGTTAAGATTTGTTAAAAAAGCTTAAATATTTTCATGACAGTTTGCACCAATTCAATTAATACCTAAATTTAACACAAAACATGTTTCATTTAGCAATAGTTTGTTCTTTGTAGTGTACATTCACTGGTGTTTCAATTATCTACGTGAAACTATTTCGATGTGTCTTTTATAGCCTAATATAACAACCGAAATATGAAATTATCTAGTATAAAAAGTAACCTATTTTATTTGTTTTTGTCTTTTTAACATAAAACAACAGTTTCTTATGTATATAAATTGTCGATTTGAATAAAATACTTATTAAAATAACGGACAGCAAGGTACATATTCTCTTATAGGACTAATTTGCGTTAAAAAGGATGCACAAGTTAAAAAAAAAAGGTGTATTTTCCTTATTCGAGAAAAATAAATTAATAAAATTAGTTCCGCCATCGTAATACCTTATATACAGTGGGAGGATAAAGTCTTACCCCCCTGTCAACTCGTTTATTTTAACGATAAAATAAAATCGCTCGAATACGTCACTTTTTAAACTTTTTCTAATATCTGACGGTATCAGAAGTTTCGTTATTTCGATGAACCATGTTCAGGTGTTAGCCACACCCTTAATTTTTTTAAATATCATAGAAAGTCACGTGACTCTTGAAGGGTTGCAAAATCTTATTTTTCAAAAATATATTACACTAATAATGTATATACACATTGATCGGCTTTCGTGAGAACGTCTGTAATATATGTTATTAGAAAAGATACCAAAACCGTTATTGACAAACATAAGAGGGTGTAAATATACAGGGTCTTCCAAAAAACTGTACTGTTTGTTATATATGTTTGTTTTGTATATTTGTTATTTTTTAATGAAACACCCTGTATTTGACAGGGTGGGTGGTAAGACTTTATCTTCACTATATAAATTTTAATAAAATACTTTTGGACATTAATCGCTTCATTGAAGTCCAAAAATAAGCAAAAAATGTCAATTTTTCTCCTTAATAGGGAATTTACTTGTACACTCAGATGCAAAAAAACGCAACGGAAATTTGGTTAAATTCGAAGTATTTCAATTTTTTTATTTTTAGCCCTATTCTGATAATATTTTTAACATACTGTGTATACATTTATAAATTTTAATTTGGTATAGTCAGTTTTGTGATAAAAATTTATATTTGACTTATTGTACGGGGATAATTAAAACGTGATTTTTTATTACCCTAACTTTGAAACATCCTGTGGAATAATTCCGTTTGCAAATTTTCGTAAAACCTTATTTTTCGGTTGCAACCATGTCTCCTAAGCATTGTGTTTCTTGTTTCATTTCAAAATATGCCTTGGTTCATTTTTTACAGAAAAATGAATTTGCTTCCCACCATTTAGGACTTTTTTAATTATGATTATTTTGGAGTCATTTTGTAATATGACGAGGTGGTTTTGGTGACTGTTATCATTACATCGTATTGACACTTACATTTTGTTTACCTATGATTGATCATGGTTCTTAGTGTTGAAGATTGTGCGAAAGCCGTTGCTCTGATTGAAGATGGGCGAAATTATGAATATGTGGCTAGAGTAGCAACGCTTTGCGATATCGTCATTTAACAGCGGTGCAAATAAGAAATCAGCTTCAAGAGGTTCGAGGCAATAATTTAAGTGTATTTACAGTTCGTCGAAGATTACATGAATTTGGTTTGCAAAGTTGCAGACCAGCAACTAGGTCCAAATTATTTCCACTACACAGAGTGGCTAGACTACAATTTTCCAGGGAACATTTACATTGGAATTTAGGACAATGGAGTAATGATTTTTTTACGGATGAGTCAAGATACTGTCTTCACTTATCAGATGGGAGAGAACGAGTATGGCGTCGAACTGGAGAGAGATTTGGGGAGTGCGCTTTCAGTCCCCACGTTAGTCATGGAGGGGGTGATGGTATGGGCAGGAATATCACGAGAGGTGCACACTGAATTGGTATTTGTTGAGGGTTCGTTAACTGTACATCGGTATATTGAGGAAATTTTAGCGAATCACGTAGTACCCTTTTGCTATTAATAAAATGAACTGGCAAGCGTTCAGCCATATCTGAACCCAATAGAGCACGTTTGGGACATGCTTGGTAGAAATATTAAAGGTCGCGAAGTCGCACCAGCCTCAATTTACGAACTTTGTACATGTACAGGCAGTTATAGAGGCTAGGGGAGGCAATACAAAATATTAGTTTATTTTTTTATTAGTTTTTCTTTGTTATTTGCGTACTTAGGTTAAGTTACATTTAAGTGGTTTTTTGTATGTTTTGTTATTGTTATCATTGTTCATTAAAAACAAGATCATGTCGTTGCTTTTAATCACTATTTAAATACAGTGCTTCTCGGATGTCGATATGACATTCCTTCGATATCAGTCACCAAAGTGTGACATTGTGGGTGGCAAAGTCATTTCGCTCTTAAAAATGAACCAGTCCATATTTTCACATAAACCAAAAAACATAATACTAAGAAGACATGGTTGCAACTGAAAAACAAGGTTTTACGAAAACCGCTAACGGAATTATTCCATAAGATGTTTCAAAGTTAGGATAAAAAAACCACCTTTCGATTAACTCCGTATAATAAGTCAAATAAAACATTTTATTAAAAACTCACTATACTAAATTAAAATTTATAAATTTTTACACCAATCAAAATCAAAATAAGGCTAAAAATTAAAAAAAAACTGAAATACTTTGAATTTGACCAAAATTTTTTCCGTTGCTTTTTTTTGCATCTGAGTGTATTAAAAATTATTCTTTTAATAAAATCGAAAGTTAGTTTATAACACAGACATATAACGATTTATTTTTTGGATGATATATAAATAGACATAAATTTATTAAAATGAATTTTTTATAATGTAATATGAATCCGACGCGTCACTGCTCTATAAGCGTGCCGACTATCGTTTAAAAGTAAAAATCGTAAGTATATTTATAGCATAATAAATCATTCTATTATTCGTAAAGTTTCTATTATTGTATGCATATTCGAAAAAATTTAAATAAAAATTAATGCAAGTTTCCTATTCGCTCCGTGCGTGACCATGGTAGGGGTACTTTGAAACGATGCCACGGTGCGTAGCGGCGAAATATGACAAAATTGGACCTATCCTTTTACCCCATAAATTGTATCAAAAATGGGTACAAATATATGGTACGTATTTAATTTTGTGCTAATAGTAGATAAAATAGTGTAGTTTTTATAGGTTTCCGAAGATTACGTATAGAGAAAAGAGAAAGATGGATTCGCGATATTAATATTAAAAAGTAAATATCACATAATTTCATTTTTATTCACTTGAAATAGGAAAAATTTAAATAATTTAATTAATGATATTTCATAAGGCTTTAAGCGAACTGCAGCCTGCCCGACGACTTTAGTTTTTATATCATAACTTTTACTATTATTGTTTATAATTACATGCTCTTCCACATGAAAAACTTGATTTTCCAGTACTAATTTTTTTCCTTTCTTCGCCGTTTTGGTTGAAAAGATGAATTGTGATGAATTTTTAGAAACCCAGTTTTTAATACTATATTTATTTTGTACATAAACTGAAAACATATAATTAAAAAACTAATTATCAATAAATGTTAATTTCGTATGTATTTAACATATACTTAACCTCAAATTGGGAGTCCAAAACTGTCAGATGAAGGCAATAGGTGTCGCGTCAGTCACGCATGGAGCGAATAGCTCAATGATAAGCCGTAATACGATATTAGTCTCAAACTAATAAAATAAAACTTTCAAGATCATAATGGTATCTTGATAAGTGGTTAGGTAAAATAAACAATTGTTAAAAAAATTGAAACCTTTTTAATGACCGTAGCGCGCGTGCGTAAATAGCACTCTATGAAAACTGTGAAGGCGTGTCTATGAGTTGAAGACAATTTTAAATGTACTCTATGACATCTTAAGAGTGTGTGCTCTTAAGGCGCACTACGATTATTAAAAATTAATTTTCTCAATGAAAATGTCGCGATTCATTGTTTATTTTAGTGTTGATAACTGGAGTTTATTTGCTACAGAATATAGTCATCTATATTCTGTATATATATTTAATAATTGTGTAACTGAACACTGTTCAGTTACATAAAAAATTCACTTCTTTGGACATTTTTGATGACACAAATAGCCTATAAGGTGATAAGATAGCGGATATTAAAAATATATGTTTAAAATACTAATAACACGTCTTAAATGCGTATACTATGAGATGTTAAGAATAACAAGAGAATAACCTACATAAAACGGTAGCATAAATTTTCTCTGTCGCATTGGGGGAACGCGACTACATTGCAGCAATCAGTCTATCTCGCATTGTCAAATGTCAATGATTATATCCAACAGTTGTTTGCGGGTTATGTTTTCCAAACTAACGGGTGACATACTGGACCTCGATCTTGTAGGCAAACAGCCCTGCTTCTAGTTGAGTCGTGTTTGTAGTCTCAGGATGACATCAAAGTATGTTTATGTATTGTGTGTTATATGTATTACGTAATTGTAGATGATGTAGCTCTAGGTCTTTCTATTAAATGATGTTGCTACACATTTTTGTTCTTCATTAAGTGAGATGCTCTCAAAAGATCTAAATTATGCTGTAACGTACTCATCAGATTCTAAACAGACATAATTAGTGCAGTTGAAAAATGATGTCAAGGACTACCAACACACGAAAAGGGAGAATACGGAGTACTGCGCAAAAAGGAACTGGCGAAAAGCCCAAAATCAAAAACAAACCTTAGTAAAGAAAAGGAGCGATCAAAGCTCTTAAAGAATATGACAATATATTGATATTACTAGCTGACAAGGCCAACGCAACTGTAAATATAGACAAAAGGCAATATCGAGAGAAAATCGAAACCAAATCTTTAGAAAGCAGAATATATAAAATACTACACAAATTTAAGTAACACTTGACACTACCAAAAAAAAAAACACTAACATCCCACTACAGTAGGACACCATACCTATACGAAGTCCCAAAATTACAGAAAGGAAGTGTACCCCTCAGACCAATTTGTAACAGCATGGGTTCTCCTCGCAGCAAACTGTCACAGCCTCTAGCACACAACACAACAACATTTATACAAAACTAGGAAAATTTCTTGCCAAAACTAGAACAAATAGATTAAAATCCCAAAAATATGTTATTCAGTTTATATAGTAATAAATTGCAATTCCACCAATATGCTAGATAATAAAAGATACATCAAAAACAGAGATTTCGTCAAATTACAGATATGCAAACATGTCTGGGACAATGAACAAAGAGTACAATGGAAAGATTCATCAGAATTAAAGAAACATTAACATATTAATGTTGATATATTGCTGATATATTAGGACGTATAATGAGAAACGGCATAAATACAGATTACTGAAAATAATCCTTCAAGGCAAAGTATTGGGAAAGCGAGGAATTGGAAGAAGAAGAATATCATGGTTAAAAAACCTGAGGAAATTGTTCCCCACAACAACAACTAATCCATTTATAGCATCAATTAATAAAATAATTATAGCTAGAATGGTAGCCAATATTCGAAAAGAATAGGCACCAAAAGAAGAAGAACAGATTAATAGAAAGTCAGACACACCATTTACAATTATACGTAATACATATACAACACACAATACATAAACATACAATACACAAACACATAATACATATACAAACATATACAAACCAATCAGAATTCGATGCCATCTATACGGTACAAACACCACTATCACAATTTTCAACAAGAAGTATGGCTGGTTTCCTACAAGATCGAGGCCAATTAAGTCACCTGTCAATTTGAAAACATAACATAACCTTTAAACAACTATCGTTTATAATACCAGATCACTATTTTAAAATATTTTTTTCTGAAAACGATTTCCGGAGTGGTAATTGAAACGTCAAATAACAAATATAAAATGTAATTTTCATTACAACCAATTGTGGCTGAATCCCTTATAAACATAATAAATAACTTACATCATTTACCTTTTTTAGACGACCTCTTTACGTTAATTCTTATAAAAAATAGTCTTATATAAAATTTACAAAAGAACTAAAAAGACAATAAGAAATGTCATTTAATGGTAATTTCAAACTTAAAAGTTGTAAAATGAATGTAGAGTGTACAGACGGTCTGGACATATTTTCGTAAAATAAACAGGTGTGAAAGTTGAAAACAACAATACGGGAATTATTCTCCATTCGCTTAGCTCGGGCATATTTTGACAGATTCATTGTCGGAAACCTACAATACAAAAATTCCTACTTCTCAGTATTAATAGCTCAAATATACTATTATTGCAGACTTCTTCCTTTAAAAAAGAAGAATTATTCCAAATAGTGGAAGTGTATACTAAACCCATAACATTTTCCCTGTATATCTAAAATATAATATTTGAGTTGTTACAATTGAACATATTGTAGTAAATATTTGTATTATTCGCGTTGTTTATTTTAGCTAATATAGTATTATTGTTCCAATATTTTTGTTTAATTATTTTGTTAGTTCTATTTAGTTAATTAGTTAGTTCTATTTTGAATTTTATTATTAGAGATAGTCAAAGTTTTCCATTTGTTCTATCAGATAATGCGTTGGTAAGTTTTTCTTAAATAAATATAAATATGATAAATGGTCTTTAAAAGTTAATATTTTTAGATGAGTAAGGATGCTGTTAAATTACGAGGTAATCAAACTGCACAAAGATTTATTCAAAACACCAACCATTTTTATTTAATTATTTGCCCATTCGGCGTAGGTGGATCATTAAAATATATTTATAAAATTATGTAAATATGTTCTTAATAACAAAAACATTTCAGTGAACATCCAGTTCAGTTTGACATGGCGTCAATAATTAAATAAAAGCTGTGATTAAAGTTACAGTAATTTAGTTTATATCGTTAAGTTGCTCCAAATGTAGGCAACCAACTTAAACTTTTTGTTAGGATTTAGCTGGAGTTTCTTGAGAATATTTTTAATAAACGTTTATTATTTTCCAGTTAATTTATTATTTTTTAAAAGTGATGATCATAATGCTGAATAAGGAATATTTCAAATGATATTTAATCACAAAACGTACTTAATATTGTGTTATTGTAAAATCCTCATAATAAAATACGTTAGATAAAAAAGGTAAAATCCCAGGCCGTCCAAAACTAGTTTCTAATAGGAATAATAGAAGATTATGATTTGTTTTAATTATATTTTTGATGATATTGGATATTTTTGATGAATGATATTTTTGAATTATAATTGAATATTATGATATTTTTTTATCTAACCTACTTTATAACACAATATTAAGTACGTCCTGTGATTAGATATTATTTGAAATATTGCTTATTCAGCATTATTATCATCACTTTAAAAAATAATAATAAATTAACTGGAAAATATTAAATATATTCTCAAGAAACTCCAGCTAAATGCTAACAAAAAGTTTAAGTTGGTTGCCTACATTTGGCGCAGCCTAACGATATAAACTAAATTACTGTAACTTTTTTATAAAACATATTTTTTATATATAATAGAAACTTACATTCTATATACATGCTAGAAATTTCTAATTCATAGTATAAGTTTGCAAAAGAGGTAGACGAAATACTCTAATGAAATGCGCTATGAGCACGTGTACTTGGTTGTATAATAATTTCCAGCCACTTCTAGTCTGTCAAAATGTAACTAACTTCGTAAAAACATAATTACTAAAATCACTAGACAGTTCGGACTGGCATTAGCGAACCGAGTATACCAGTAGAAACAGTATAAATTATTTCCAGTTTTAAGGCATGTTTAACATCCCTTAAAGTATAAAGTATTCTTTACGTCATGTATGAAGTTAACGTATTTATTTAACGGAAAACATGCTATTTACTGTTATTCTAACATCTCATAAATATATTGCATATATAAATATAATTTATTTAAGTCTTTCAGCAAACTATAAACCTAGTGAGCCACTATTTTTTCTCATCAAAATCTTGCCAAGCATTTAATGCTGTTTATTTCGTTTTACGTCGTTGGTTCACGAAGTTTGGTAAATGCTGTACATAAATATATACTGTATTTATTTTAAATAGACGATGACGTCACAACTAACATTATCTGCATTTTATAGATTTTAATAAAAATTGTTTTGAGAGGAAATTACATAAATTATTTTACTTCGAAAACTGACAGAAACAATGACTAACAATAGTTTCCCCTCTTTACTTTGTTTACAAAGATAATTTCATAGAGATCAATTTCACTTGTAAATTATCAAGTGTTGGGGAAATAACGTCAATGTCTTCTTACAATAAACAAGCTATATTTAACACAAAATGCCTTTAACGTTAATTTAAAATCGTATTGTGATATAATGCACGCTTTCTAACACTTATCAGTGGAGGTAGTCTCATGCAAAAATATATTTTTGGGTTAAATCTCAAAACGTAAAAATGTAATAAATAAATTACGAACACTTAGATTGTAGGGAAGACAAAATAAGCTGATATTGGTTAAAAATTCGTTTCGAAACTCAGAAACAAAAGACTACCCCATGTAACGTCTAACTCACCAAAATGCATCTTCGGTTCACACTGTACAACCCTTACAATTATTTTTCATAGAAAAAACGGGGAAACATGGCACTTCTAATATCAGACTTTATTTGAGCTGCCCTTAGCCTTAAGGAGCATCCGTAGGATCCTCCAGTTTATCCCAATCGAATTCGGTAGGCCCTTGCTTCACGTTCAACACTCCCAGATTCTTGAACCGACCCTTGAAGTCCGTATCGCGACTTTTTAACCTCTCGAACCGCTCGAATAAAATTTTCTTAGCGAAACTGTACAGCTCCAAGTCCAGATTGTTCAACTTCTTAATCTTCTCGGACTGATCTGACGTTAAAGTTGTTAGGGTGTAGCTGGAGACCGTCGCGTTGTTTTGTTCGAATGGAATTGCGAATCTGAGATTGAAGGTTTCTTCGAAGATATATTGGGAAATCTTCTGGTACTCCGTTAGACCGAAGAAGGCCATGGCGAGGAGGTTTTTCTTAGCGCTGGCCAACATGATTTTGTCACGTTCGGCTTGTGGCATATACGTTTTGTTGTAACAACCTAGAAAAGTGTACAAAATAATGTTAAAATTCGTTAATTTTTTTTACTTGCTAGTACTATACAGTCTGGTTCAGTGTGTTAATATATGGTGGCAGAAGGTGCACAAGGTATGGCTGTGAAGGATATTAATGTTAACGATTTCATTAATCATTTCATTGTAGCTAAATAAATCTGTTAAAAATGACTAATGATATTCGTTGATACGTAGAGACCTAACAAAGTGATTAATTTTTTTTTACATTATTGCGTGCCCTTGTATCCTTAGAAAGGACATGGGTCATATATGTCCCATTCGTGTTGAATGGTGAGAAAAATAAATCCCATCAGTAAAGAAACAAACTTATATTCAAAATAAAAAAAGTATATTACACAAAAAAAAACATTACTTCTTACGAATGATATGGTAAGAAACAATTTTTGCATAGAGACACATTACACGCTGTACAAATAGTCGTAGTTCAAGTTTCCGATTTATTTTGTGAACATCTAAAGCACATTCTCCTAGTGGGTATTTGTTGTGGCAAATGGTCTCCATAGTTGGTCATTTTTTACATTTGATTTCGATATTCCAAATTAAATTAGCTGTTCTGCTAGTGGCACCAGAAAATTCAAAAGTGAAAATTTTGTATTATTTTGTTGTACACTTCTTTTATGCAAATCCTTGTAAATAATCCAAGAGTTTCTATAGTAATCTATAAAGTTCTAAGTAATCTATAAAAAACTTTTGTCCACCATTTCGCAGATTTTCAGTCCATATCATATCATATGTGCTAACGTTTTGATCGGTGAGATCTACTCCTCCCATAAAATTATTGCTTCTAGACAAGTGAACTCAGCTTTTTCTACAGTTTTCATCTTTCTGTTGATAATTCCAACAGTTGCACTGTGACAATTGGATATTAACATTATGTCTTTCGTATCTTTCCATTTGGTCGCTAAATTCCTTCGAATGAAACTAGAAACTCTATATCACCCCTCTTAACATTTGGTTATTTTCAAATTTACCCTACGTTTACCCGATTGGCCATATAGGTTCCTAAAAATGCAAAATCCAGGGTGTTTAGTGGGTTGAACGAAGTGAAAAACCTATCAAAGTATAGACGCACATCTAGTGACCGTATGGTGTTGGTCAGAGTTTCAACAATATCCTGTCAAAAAATCACTTCGTTGCACATTTTTATACCTCTTTTTATTGGCTTCATAGGAAGATACTGCTTCAGGGGAGATCTTCATTTGAACTTAGTCATTGATTCGTCGATGGACTGATGGGAACTCTCAGTCTTCGCCTTTACAAAAGTTTGTTTCAAACAAGAAACCACTTCATCGATGTAGTATATTTTTGATGTATTACAATTTCTTTCAGGATTATTATAGTAGGACTTAGTTAGATAGCAGGAATAAACAACGATTTCTTGAAATAACTTTTTTATGAGGGAATTCAAAATTGATTCGTGATGTGACCAGTTATGTGAGATAGATGGTACTTTATTATATCACATAACTATAGTACAACCAATCACTATCATCATTTCGTACATATCTGTTTTTCGTGTTTAATTTTATATTTCCGTTTTTTTAATTTATTTTTTCGGACAAAAGTTTGTATTTGGTATATTCCATTCTGCAGTCAATTCATTCCTTTCAGACTTATCTTCAGATCTTTTCGTGTTATCAGTATTCTCAGGTACTTCATCAGTATCTGGGGCAGAATCGTCACCAGGTACATAATCAGACTGTGAGGCAGCATACAATTCTTCCTCCGATTCATTATCAGAAATATTTGGCGGGTTTTCAATTTCTTCTTGAAACTCTTTTTGTGTTAGAAAAGCCTTACAGTGACTTACAGTGTCGTCAACTCCTTTGCCCATTTTAGCGTTAAAATTTCCGTACAGGACATTAGCTTCATGTTTTTGGTGTTCTTGAGGGCTTCTTTTGTTCGTTAGAATATTTCTCCTTGCTCTGCGCTTTCGGAAGTTGGAGCGTATGCCTGAATACTATTCATGTTATATAGAGTGGCATTCATTTTGAACATCCCATCCGATATTCCTACGAAAACAAGTGTTGACTATCCTGGAAATAAAATTAGCTAGGTATCTCATTTTCCTAGTTTCACATGAAAAAAATCCAATATTAATTTAAACAGTCGGTTAAATTAATATTGGATTTTTTTCTTGGGGGTTTTCCTCTGATGATCCCAGAGGACTAAAACCTGGACACTTATCTGGCCATTCACTTGCACTTCCCCGACCAATTCACCGTGCGGAAAAACGTTCATTCCAAAACTCTCGACCCTGAACAGCATAATTAGGCGATGATCAGCACCATCTTGCTGAACCTATCTGATCCTCTAAGAGTTTATCGTCGTTTTTTACAATTTATAGGTCATTTGATTCCTCACCTCGTCTAAAAATTTGTAGCATATTGCAATCCCCAGTGCATATTTAAAGGAAAAATAAGCTTTGCATAAAACATGAGCCCCCTGATATAAAAATCGACCAGTTTTTGTATTTTTGTCAAAATATTTATTGTGTTGGGTGGAGGAGGTACAAATTTTTGTTGGGACACCGTGTATATACTAAAGTGAAGGTAAATATAAAAATAAAACAATCTTACCTATAAGTTCCAAGTCGGACAACATCCTAGTCTGTCTATTAACGGCTAAATTGCTCTGACAGTTCATAAAGTCGTCTAATTTGACGCCCTCCCAATCCTCTCCTTTATAACAAGGAGGCACTTCCTTATCAGTGGCTAACCGTCCGTTGCAAAAATGTCTTGATCCTTTCCAGGTTGCTCCTCTTTGCACATGGCGGAATTCTGATAAGTATCTATAACATACAAATATAAACTAAGTTTCTAGATAAAGGATAAAATTACACATAATACCAGAGTTTTTCATAAAATAAGGTATGTATGTTTTTTCGCAATAGAAAAACAACTTATAATAAAAAACTTTGCTACGATAAAAGAACACCTTCAAAAATAGTACTTTCGAAACCAAAGTTTCCTTGTGACTTTGAAGAAAAAAGGGTATAGAAATATCGTTTCCAAACTCACCTGGCTACTGGTTCTCTCAGCAGCGTTATATAAAAATATCTTCTCTTAACTACATCTTCAAGCTCGTCTAATTTTTCATCGACGCAAGTCGTCAATTCCGTCCAATCGGCATGTAGGCCGCATTTCCATCCTGTCGTGTATCGGCTGAATAACCAACTTTGATTCGAATGAGGTCGAAAACAGTAACATCTCTTGCGACTTATGGGACACGTACACGGGCGTTTCAAATCCAGATCGTGGACGAGGTGTTTTCCAAATGATGTACCACCTAAAATGTATTTGATAAAACAAGTATGCCAGTCAATATTTTTTATACCGAGCATTGCATCGTGGCAAAAGAAAAAACTATAATCAATAGAAACATTTTTATTTCAAATTTGAAATTGAATTTGAAAATTGAATTTGAAATTGTTGACAGCTACATATACCTTGGACATACGGCAAAAATTAGCAGAGATAATCAAACTGCTGAGCTGGCTAAGAAGAATAACACTGGGATGGGCAGCATATGGAAGACTGCGTAATATTTTTAAAGGTGATATATAAACCTATGAGCTTAAAATGAAGAGCCTTTAATCAGTGTGTCCTGCCTGTCCTTACATATGGTGCAGAGACATTTACCCTAACAAGGACATCTACACGAAAACTACAAGTGACGCAACGTAGAATGGAAAGACCATTGTTACGCATAACGTTGCGAGATAGGGTAAGAAACGAAGAAATCCGTAGAAAAAGTGGTGTAGAAGACATTATAAAACACATAGCCAAAATTAAATGGAGGTGGGCAGGACACGTCGCTAGAATGAAGGATAATACGTGGACCAAAAAAATCTTGGAGTGGAGATCGAGAGCGGATAGACGAAACCCGGGAAGACCACCCACAAGATGAAGTGACGACATACAGAGGATTTGTACCAACTGGATTGCAGCAGCGCAAGATAAATCTGAATGGAGGTTTTTCGAGGAGGCCTATGTTCAGCAGTGGACGACTATGGGCTGATCATGATGATAAAAGGTATTATATACCTTTTATAAAGGATTTGAAATAAAAACTTTTTGTGGTATATGGTATACAGCCAGCTACAGGAACTTAGTTTCCTAGTGGATTATAATCAATAGAGTATTGATATATTATTATTCCTTTTTTTTACTAACTAACCAATGGAAAGTTGCGGAAATTTTCACGATACTAAAACCTAAAACTAAAAAAAATTTCTCAATGATTTGACATCCTACAAGCCTATAACAACCTAACAACCCCTCACGCCACATAAAACATGAAGTGGTATTTTCAGTGCAATTTATGATGGTGAGGTTATATGTCCAGAGCAATCTTTTAAAGTAGACTACATTTGTGCTTAAATTGGGTGTTGGTAGGTTCTGTTGTAAGTCAAATACTAAAACATCCATTTTACCGCTACTGTTTCTGGAGAACTCTATCTGCTTTTTTTTTCACCATAGGCAATCTCTGCTACTTGAAGGTGTTTATTTTCCTCTTCGTCCACGGCTGCACGTATTTCTTCACTATTAGAGGATTTTTTTCTTGTTTTCTAGATAATCACAAGTCTTACATGTATCGATACTAGGATTTTTAAATTTATATCCAAGTTTTTTAAAAATCTTGGCATAAAATGAATATGATACGCGTATTGTTATGTTTGATACATAAAGATCATACATAAGCTTAATATTTAGATTGGGAGCTAAATAGAGTCGACTTGTGTGTCTTCGAGGGTAGTGGCTCTCATATTTTGGTAAAGACTCTATGTGTTTTATAGCTTCAGCTTTTTCGTCTGGTCGAGCGTTATGTGGTTGGCGTTTTCCAGATCCATTAGGCTCTATAAAACCAGTGGGTGATATTTGTTTTTTTTTTTATCAAAATATCAATTTTTCCTCTTGTCATACCATGTAGATTCTGGAACATGTATTTGCAAACTTTTAACGTTTTGTTGTTATATGTGAAGATAGTATACCACAATTTGTCTGTTTTTATTATTTCCTCGTTCTCCTTTATCTTTTCTTTCTGTCTTCTTTGACTCAATCTTCACTTTTTCAGAAATTACTTGGTCTTTGTCTTGCACTTTTTGAAGAAAATCATAAAAAATTTATTTTTGATCATCTATCGAGAGTTTCTCGTGACATTTATTGCGACAGCAACTAGTAAGCGCTTGAAATACTTTTGCAGGTTTTTGTATACCTTCTAAATATTTCTTCTAATATGTTCTTCTCCTAACATCTTCTGTTCTTTCATTACTACTCTGTTATATTTCGGTTTTTTTAGGTTGAACATTAGAGTTATTTATTTGGTCTTTGCCATCGTCACTTTTATTTGTAAAAGTATCATTACTTACTATGTCATCCGTATTATTACTGGAAGTAGCAGTTGTTTGACACTTTTTAGATGGCATTGCTTGATATTTACCTGGCCTCTCATTGTCACTTGTGTCAGATGAAGTGTCCGAAGGAATATAATCTTCATCTACATCTGAATTATCACTATTTAAATATGACACTAATTCTTCAGAATAGCCAGTGGATCCAGAAGTTGAACTTATTTCTTTAATTTCGGCATCAACTAAATACCTTTTCAATCCTCTTATATCACTTACCACTGATTTTTTAAAGCCCTTACTTACAGTGTGTAATACTGTTTCTTCGATATTTACTAAAACCGTCGAACCTTCATGTTGGCTAATAACCATATCAACTAACAGCTTTCCACGCGACATACTTTTACTAATAGTTTTCTTAAGACAACCGACAACCAAAGAACCACCTTAATTTAATAAAATGCACAACAATAAAATTAGGTGTTGTTATCGTCAGCTGGTAACCAAAACTTGATATGTCTATAAAACATCCGTCCACATTTTAAATCTGATGATGACAAAACTTGATATGTCAACTTATCAACTTTTGGCAAATATTAAAATGAGGTAATTTAATACGTCATGTTTAGTCTTTAACATTACCTTTAATAACATTGTCGTAAGACATATCAAGTTTTGGCAAATAAAAATATAACTTTAAACACATATCATGGTTCGCAAAGCTGAAAACCATGATTTTTGACATATAAAGTTTTGGCAAATAGCCACAGAAATATTTCGTCATTTATAGGGCATAAACAGAGCAAAAAAGTGTATGTGTTCAAATATGAAGAGATATCTATTTAATAAATTGATCCCGTCCGATCTGCGTGATTTTTCAAAAAAGTTTTGACCAAAATAGTTGACAACTGATAATTGTATTACAGTCCGCCCGTAACGATTTTTTAGGCGTATATTCTACAAAATGTCCTAGAAAACCGTCCTTTACAGTCCCGACTTGATGGGACTGATGTCTTAATATTATTGATAACTTCTTTTGAATCAGTCGAATGAAAAATAGTTTAAATACTATACTTGTCATCATTATCGGTGGCATTACAGCTCGTTATAAGCCAAAGCCTTCTTCAGAACAATCTTCCATTTGCCCCTGTCTCTGGCAACTCTCCTCGATGATTTTTCTTCTTTGCATCTTCATCTCGCCTAAGAATTGCTTAAACGTTTCGACAGAAAAATTCTGAGGAAAATATATGGAGGTGTCCAAGAACAGGGTTTGTGGCGTAGGCGTTACAACTTTGAGCTATACAGAAGTTTTAGGGAATCTGACGTTGTAAAATGTATTAAATTAGCACAGCTTCGATGGATAGAACATACTATACGTGATTTTATTAAACAACCGTAGCATATCTACCATCTGCCGATTATTAAGTAATAAATATTGCAAAACAATCACCCATTTGTATTTATTTAAAAAAGTTCCTCATACATAATTGTTTTAATCATTAAAATTCAGATATCAAGAGTATTGACTTCTTATTATAGTGAGTAGAATAAATTCTTTGTTATGTACGTGACTGAAATGCTCTATCCGGTAATTAAATTCTTTTGTTGAGTCTACATCTCGATTTTATAACAAACGGATTTAATAAAAGCATAACAATACAATGGTAGAGAAACTCTTAGGATAATTATTTTCTACATAGAATGTTTCAAAATTAGCGTATATTTTTTTAAAATTTGGTAGAAAGGCTACTAAAGGTCGAATCAGAAATAGAGTAATTACTATAAAATTAATGGGAAAAACCCCGTAGTTGGCTGTATACCATCGTTTAAAAAACACAGAAGCTAAAACACTGCACACTTGTATTGTGATATAAAAAACAAATAGTTAAAACTGTATAAAAAGTGTCGTCAAAATTTAAGTAATAGCATAACGTTTTCGATCCGAACAGATCATCCTCAGTGCCTTGTATAATTGTAGCTAACAATAAAGTTATCTGTGAGACCTCCATATATGGATTTACATCATTCCAAATGTTACATTTTGATTATGTTGTGACTCTAGGTCGATGACAATGGATACATTTTTAATTACTTTAGGGACTACATGTCTCCGTGCTCGATTTTTAACACGTGGTACTTGTCAGTTAAAACGACTTATTTTTTTGACATTTATACCATCCATAAATTTAAAACTAGTTTTGCTTTGTTTTTTTTTTTATAATAACGAACTGACCCCGCCCACTTTACGTACAGGACCATTCATAAGAAGCGTTAAAACGGAATTGAACACAGCGTTCAGCGACTTAGAAATCTATTCCCCTCGAACATCAGAAAGAAGCAGAACTAATCTGACTTGACAATGGCAAGTGAGATCTTGCCGAAACGTCGTCAAAACAAAATCTTCAATATGCATATTTTGTTGAAGTTTTGTTCTTTTTACAAAATCTGTACATTTTCAAGATCAAAACAATAGCTATTTTCTAGAGAATGCTTGGCTAAGGCTGTAGCGTTTAATTTGTTGGTTTGTACACTATGTTTGTGTGCAACAACCCTTCTACGAAGATATTGGCGTGTTTGCCCAATATATGTTGAATTGCAGTTGTTACAATTTATTTTATAAATAACATCCGACTGATGATCCTTATTAACTTTGGGTTTAAATTTTGAATAATATTTTACGTATGTTTTTGACGATTTCAAAGAAGATGAGAACCACGATCGTTCTCTGACGAATTTTCGTCTCTTCTAACGCCTGAGAAGCGTTAATTTTTTTAGTTCAGAAAAGAAAAATATTCTTTGTGATAAATAACCTTACCTGTTTTCTGCATATGGAGAAACACGACGACGTCGTGCGAATCCATATCGAAGGTAAAATCATCGTTAAGCATATCGTCGTAGCTTAGGCCCACTTTGGACCTCGTATGAGCCAACGGTTTTCCTAAATTATCATCAACATACACCGCTTCCCGCGAGCTGAGTGCACAGACCTGAAAGTATGTATTTAATTTTATAAATAGTTAAATGTACACATTGGCATAAGTGTTAAGTGACAAGATTATTATTCTAAATTAATTTGGGTCAAGTCTATTTTTTTACATTGTGTAGACATATGGATAATAGGAAGTTTGTTGTGTAAATTCTTGGTATTATATGAACCATAAATTTTTTAATTTAATTATTAATTAAATTAAGAATATTAAGCCACTAATTTATTAAAGATAACTTTTTATAATCTAAAATTAAATCACAAAAACATAAAAAATATTTATTGTGCGTCGTATTTCACTTATTATTATCATAACGTATATGAGGAACTCTACAAAAATTCGCACCTTAACTGGAACCAAATATGGTGATATTGCAATTTGCTGCCCGTACCCCGCAGTAAAAATTTTTTCTGTAGGTTGATACCAAAAAACATGTTTTCAGGTGCGAGCCTAAAAAAAAGGCAAATTTAAGTTTTTTCCAACAAAAAACTGATTTGTTCGCTAAATATATTTCATTCTTCTAGCGATCTGCCTCGAAAAACGAGTGAAAGAGACTTCTATACTTGGAGCACACGTACATATCAGGTACCAATCGCTTCGTCTTGGTCTCCAGAAGGAACTCTGGCCCTTCGAAGAGCCAAGAAACACCTGCTCAAAGCTTGGTAAGCGGTTATTCAGTCCCTAAAATCGACGTTTTTTCATTTTTTCGCGATTTTACCCGAAAATAGATTAAAAGATACCTCTATAGTTGGAGCACACATACATATTAGGTACCAATCGCTGCTTCGTCTTGATCCCCAGAATGAATTCTGACCCTTTGAAGAACCAAGAAATACCTGCTCAAAGCGTGGCAAGCGGTTATTCAGTCCCTAAAATCGACGTTTTTTTCATTTTTTCGCGATTTTTCCGGAAAATCAAGTTAAAATGACTTCCGTAAGTGAGGTTCATCTACCTATCGGAAGCTGGTGACTTGATCCTCAGTATGTAGCCTGATCCGTCATCAAATTATAGATAGTAAATTGTAGTATAGCTGAAAACTTTCACATATTAATTTACCGTGTTTTAAGTAAGAAAATACGATTCAATTTTTTTCTTTTTTTTTTATAACAAACTTTTTTTTGTTGGCATGAGTATTAGAACGAGAGAAAAGTTAGTCAAGTAAAAAAAAATAAATACATGGAATAAAATACATCAAAAATATTCTAAATTTTTTATTATTGATAGATACTATTTAACAATGGCATAAATATATTTATTCTTCATTAATTAAACAATATAAAAAAACTTGGCATATAATAAATTAAAATTCTTGTGTTTAACAGAAACAATAAATATTAAAGCTCGAATAATTAAAAATAAACAAAATTTTAATACTGCTTTAGATTCAAAAAGAAATTATAATAATTATATAAATTATACCAAATATATCATATAATTATATTACTTTTTACAATATTTTCAATAATTTTTTTCTGGTTTTCACTGATATTGTACATTATTTTATATCTAAATTTAGTTAGTTCTGGCGATTCTATTTTACATAAAACTTGAGTTGATAAAACGTTTTGTGTATGCTCTGGTCGATTCAAAAAACAAAAGCCATTTTTTGTTGAGAGAAATTTTGTTACAAGATGTTCGTTGTTTACCTCTTCAACTACCCCTGCGTACCATTGATCATAAATTACTACGATCCAATCGCCTTTGGAAAACTCAGTTGTCGAATGAAAGTCATTTTAACTTGATTTTCTTGGTTCTTCAAAGGGTCAGAGTTCCTTCTGGGGACCAAGACGAAGCAATTGGTACCTGATATTTACGTTTGCTCCAACTATACAGGTCCCTTTTAATCTATTTTCGGATAAAATAGCAAAAAAAAAAACGTCGATTTTAGTAACTGAATAACCGCTTGCCACGCTTTGAGCAGGTGTTTCTTGACTCTTCAAAGGGTCAGAGTTCCTTCTGGAGACCAAGACGAAGCGATTGGTATTTGATATGTACGTGTGCTCCAAGTATAGAAGTCTCTTTCACTCGTTTTTCGAGGCAGATCGCTAGAAGAATGACATAGCTTTAGCGAACAAATAAGTTTTTTGTTGTAAAAAAAACTTAAATTTGCCCTTTTTTTTGAGGCTTGCACCTGACAACATGTTTTTTGGTATCAACCTACAGAAAAAATTTGTTACTGCGGGGTACGGGCAGCAAATTGCAATATCACCATATTTGGCTCCAGTTAAGGTGCGAATTTTTGTAGAATTCCTTATATCCCTAAAGTTTTCGGAAAATTTTAGATTTAAAAGTAATATTGGTAGGAAGCATTGGATCAAGTTGCCATTGGAAACCAAAGTTACGAACCGTATTTGTCAAAACTGTCATTGTTTATATTGTTTAAGGTTATCCATGTTTTAATTTTTTCAAAAGTGGAAGACCAAGAGTCTTAAAGTCCTGCTCGGAACAGAGATTAATTCAGAGTATGAAGAACCAATTAGGAAAGTCTTTGCGCGAAGATATAATGTTTCACGAATGACTGTAAGTAGAACAATTTCTAGAAATAATTTAAAACGATATAAAAGAGAAAAAGCTTTTAAGTACACACCAGCCCAGTTAGAAAAAATTCCTAGATGTTGCCGTACATTGAGACGTATTCATTTTCCTGGTAAAATTCTCATTATTGATGATAAAAAGTATTTTACTTAATCCAATTTCGAAATGAAGGGCAACTACGGATTTTATACACGCAATGTACAAGATGCACCGGACGAAGTTAGGTTTAAGAGAAAAGTGAAATTTGCTGATAAAATTTTGGTATGGTGTGCCACCTCAGAAGCTGGTGTTTCACAGCCATTTGTTAGACGTGTTCACGGTGAAGCTCTCAATTCTGACAATTACGTTGACAGGTGTCTTACAAAGCTTGTCCAATTTATAAATACTCATCACCTCAATTATGAAATCATATTTTGGCCCGACCCAGCAACATGCAATTACGCCAGGAGAACGACAGATTGGTTAAGCTACGGTTTGTTAGAACAGTGCGCAGCGCACGGCATACACGTACAAGCGGCAGAAAAAAAAAATCAAATTTCAATAATAGAAAAACAGATTCTACATTCGCACTTCACCTTCTAGATCATAATCGTTCTTTTAATGACGAATTTCAAATTCTTCACATCCAAAATAAAGGCCGTAAGCTATCTTTATTAGAATCTATGGAAATTAACAAATTGAATTACAGATATAATTCTGAATGTCCAACTTGAGACAAACAGTTTTTCCTGTTTTTGATCTTTTTCAATCAAAGATCAATTGAGAAAGGTACTCTGCCGAAACAGCTGTAGTGATAAGATATTAATTACTATTTATAACTGGGAATAAACCACAATTAAAGATAAAAATAAGTTTATTGACGTTTCAATTTCCAATTCGGAAATCGTTCTCAAAATACAAACAGAAAATTAAACAAATTTTGTTTTTTGTTACATAGTGAAAAAATTCTTCTAATAATTTAATTTTATCTGACTCATTTATATTGACAATTCAGACATACATTATGCATTTTAAAGTAGACGACTTTAAAATGATATTGCCAATATTGTTGAGTTGCGCTCCTGGAACGACTTTACTTATAAGATAGTTCATTCGATTACATGAAATCAACTTTAACTTGAGAATATCCGTCAGAAAAAAATCATAGCATGTAATTCGTCTTTAAAAAGACAAATACATGACATGATGACAGTAAAATTCTCCTGTTAGTGATTCCATAGTAAATTATGAGGGAAAAACCAGGAAAAAAACTTCATAATACTATCCCGACATTGTAAGTATTTGTTCATGAATTTAGTTTACCTTCAACAAACATCAAAATTCTGATTTTATATTGTGTCGCAAATTCCTCGGCAGAATGTAGTAGGATCTGGTTACCAATATTGAAAGAGGAAGTCATTAATTAGAAAATACCAGTATTAGTAAGTCAGTAACATATAGAGGATACATCATTTATGTTTTTTAAATAACGTAACATATAAAATCAGAATTTTGATGTTTGTTGAAGGTAAACTAAATTCACGAACAAATACTTACAATGTCGGGATAGTATTATGAGGTTTTTTTCCTGGTTTTTTTCCCTCATAATTTACTATGGAATCACTAACAGGAGAATTTTACTGTCATCATGTCATATGTTTGTCTTTTTAAAGACGAATTACATGCTATGATTTTTTCTGACGGATATTCTCAAGTTAAAGTTGATTTCATGTAATCGAATGAACTATCTTATAAGTAAAGTCGTCCCAGGAGCGCAACTCAACAATATTGGCAATATCATTTTAAAGTCGTCTACTTTAAAATGCGTAATGTATGTCTGAATTGTCAATATAAATGAGTCAGATAAAATTAAATTATTAGAAGAATTTTTTCACTATGTAATAAAAAACAAAATTTGTTTAATTTACTGTTTGTATTTTGAGAACGATTTCCGAATTCGACATTGAAACGTCAATAAACGTATTTTTATCTTTAATTGTGGTTTATTCTGTTATAAATAGTAATTGATTTACAATGCCACAAGAAAATAGCTTCAGAACAATGACAAGATATTTATAATAAATTTTGTGGAAGTTTTTAAAACAAAGTTTTCAATGTTTTATTGTTATAATAATATATAATATAATAGTACAAGATCCCACTGCAGGATCACTACGTTCATAAAGTAGTTCATCAAACTCACATTTTTACATACATTTAAAACTAGAGAACACATTGATAATAGGTAGCCAAACAAAAAGTGGCCGCAAATATTTTTAATTCAATTAATAGTATGTAATTAGTTTTTGACAAACATTTTATTTCGTGGGTGGATTGATCCGATTGGAGCGTGTGATGCGTTAAATGAAAGGGGAGATGATAAAGATTATATTAAGATAGAAAAAACAAACAAAGCAACTACCAACACACTACACCTTAGCTTCGTTATTAATGAACGTCTAGCGACATACGAGTTATCACATGGTAGTATCAAAATTTCTAATTTGCTTATTCTGTCTAACAAAAACCCCAGCGCCGGCATTATATCATACATTCTATCATAAATGCAAGAGATCTGGTTTGTGTCTTACAAAGCTTGTCCAATTTATAAATACTCATCACCTCAATTATGAAATCATATTTTGGCCCGACCCAGCAACATGCAATTACGCCAGGAGAACGACAGATTGGTTAAGCTACGGTTTGTTAGAACAGTGCGCAGCACACGGCATACACGTACAAGCGGCAGAAAAAAAAATCAAATTTCAATAATAGAAAAACAGATTCTACATTCGCACTTCACCTTCTAGATCATAATCGTTCTTTTAATGACGAATTTCAAATTCTTCACATCCAAAATAAAGGCCGTAAGCTATCTTTATTAGAATCTATGGAAATTAACAAATTGAATTACAGATATAATTCTGAATGTCCAACTTGAGACAAACAGTTTTTCCCTGTTTTTGATCTTTTTCAATCAAAGATCAATTGAGAAAGGTACTCTGCCGAAACAGCTGTAGTAATAAGATATTAATTACTATTTATAACTGGGAATTAACCACAATTAAAGATAAAAATACGTTTATTGACGTTTCAATTTCCAATTCGGAAATCGTTCTCAAAATACAAACAGTAAATTAAACAAATTTTGTTTTTTGTTACATAGTGAAAAAATTCTTCTAATAATTTAATTTTATCTGACTCATTTATATTGACAATTCAGACATACATTATGCATTTTAAAGTAGACGACTTTAAAATGATATTGCCAATATTGTTGAGTTGCGCTCCTGGGACGACTTTACTTATAAGATAGTTCATTCGATTACATGAAATCAACTTTAACTTGAGAATATCCGTCAGAAAAAATCATAGCATGTTATTCGTCTTTAAAAAGACAAACACATGACATGATGACAGTAAAATTTTCCTGTTAGTGATTCCATAGTAAATTATGAGGGAAAAACCAGAAAAAAAACCTCATAATACTATCCCGACATTGTAAGTATTTGTTCGTGAATTTAGTTTACCTTCAACAAACATCAAAATTCTGATTTTATATTATGTCGCAAATTCCTCGGCAGAATGTAGTAGGATCTGGTTACCAATATTGAAAGAGGAAGTTATTAATAAGAAAATACCAGTATTAGTAAGTCAGTAACATATAGAGGATACATCATTTATGTTTTTTAAATAACGTAACATATAAAATCAGAATGTTGATGTTTGTTGAAGGTAAACTAAATTCACGAACAAATACTTACAATGTCGGGATAGTATTATGAGGTTTTTTTCCTGGTTTTTCTCTCATAATTTACTATGGAATCACTAACAGGAGAATTTTACTGTCATCATGTCATGTGTTTGTCTTTTTAAAGACGAATTACATGCTATGATTTTTTCTGACGGATATTCTCAAGTTAAAGTTTATTTCATGTAATCGAATGAACTATCTTATAAGTAAAGTCGTCCCAGGAGCGCAACTCAACAATATTGGCAATATCATTTTAAAGTCGTCTACTTTAAAATGCATAATGTATGTCTGAATTGTCAATATAAATGAGTCAGATAAAATTAAATTATTAGAAGAATTTTTTCACTATGTAACAAAAAACAAAATTTGTTTAATTTACTGTTTGCATTTTGAGAACGATTTCCGAATTGGAAATTGAAACGTCAATAAACGTATTTTTATCTTTAATTGTGGTTTATTCCCAGTTATAAATAGTAATTGATTTACAATGCCACAAGAAAATAGCTTCAGAACAATGATAAGATATTATAATAAATTTTGTGGAAGTTTTTAAAACAAAGTTTTCAATGTTTTATTGTTATAATAATATATAATATAATAGTACAAGATCCCACTGCAGGATCACTACGTTATAAAGTAGTTCATCAAACTCACATTTTTACATACATTTAAAACTGGAGAACACATTGATAATATGTAGCCAAACAAAAAGTGGCCGCAAATATTTTTAATTCAATTAATAGTATGTAATTAGTTTTTGACAAACATTTTATTTCGTGGGTGGATTGGTCCGATTGGAGCGTGCGATGCGTTAAATGAAAGGGGAGACGATAAGAATTGTATTAAGATAAAAAAAACAAACAAAGCAACTACCAACACACTACACCTTAGCTTCGTTATTAATGAACGTCTAGCAACATACGAGTTATCACATGGTAGTATCAAAATTTCTAATTTGCTTATTCTGTCTAACAAAAACCCCAGCGCCGGCATTATTATCATACATTCTATCATAAATGCAAGAGATCTGGTTTGGTTAGATTTAGAAGGATCTAAAAAAAATTGTCCGAGCGGAAAATGTTGATTTTTTATTCGTTTAAAAAAATTGTCTTAATAAAATTGGGACCACTTTTCGCATTTGCGACTTCTTCAACCTTATTCTGAGGTGTCTCAAGAGTGTGATTAGGCAAAAATTGTTTATGAGCTTATAATTGAGCTATAATTAAGCTTTTCACCTTATCTACTATGTTTCATATCTACTATGCATATCTATGTTTCGTGGACCTTACAAAGGCATTTGACAAAGGCATTTGACCGGGTCAAATTAAATACGTTATCCACTTACTGTATGCACGAGAGGTACCCCTAGGAATAATCAAAACGATCGAAAATATCTACCAAAACTACACAATAAAAGTACAAGTAGAAGAACTAACCGACCTTATTGAAGCTGTCAATGGGGTAAGACAGGAAGATTCCTCGAGTACTCTATTGTTTAACCTGATTATGGATGAAATAATAAAAAAAGTAGGAACAAAAAAAGGATACCAAATGGGAGAAAAACAACTTAAAATAATCTGATATGCAGATGCCGCAATACTTCTCTCTCAAAGTGAAGATAATTTACAACGTATGCTGCACCAATTCAATATAACCACCACAAAATTTAACATGTTTATTTCCCCAACAAATACAAAATGCATAGTTACAACAGCAAATTTACTAAGATGTAAATTGGAGCTGGAAGGTCAGATAATAGAACAAGTGATGGAGTTTAAATATCTAGGCATCACATTATCTAGCTACGGAAAACTCGAAACCGAAGTGGAAGATCAAGTGAATAGAGCAAACAGAGCCGCTGGCTACCTAAATAAAACAATTTGGAGAAATAAAAATATCTGGAAAGAAACTAAAGGCAAAATTTACAAGACAGTCATTAGACCAATAATGACATGCGCGGCAGAAACAAGACCTGACACAGAAAGGACAAAGATGATGTTAGAAACAGCAGAGATGAAAACACTTGGAAAAATTTTTGGTAAGACACTTTGGGACAAAGCTCGAAGTACAGATATACGACACAGATGCAAGGTGGAGAACATCAAAAACTGGTTAATTACTATTTAACTGGGAATAAGCCACAATTAAAGATAAAAATACGTTTAATGACGTTTCAATTTCCACTTCGGAAATCGTTCTCAAAATACAAACAGTAAATTAAACAAATTTTGTTTTTTATTACATAGTGAAAAATTCTTCTAATAATTTAATGTTATCTGACTCATTTATATTGACAATTCAGACATACATTATGCATTTTAAAGTAGACGACTTTAAAATGATATTGCCAATATTGTTGAGTTGCGCTCCTGGGACGACTTTACTTATAAGATAGTTCATTCGATTACATGAAATCAACTTTAACTTCCGTCAGAAAAAATCATAGCATATAATTCGTCTTTAAAAAGACAAACACATGACATGATGACAGTAAAATTCTCCTGTTAGTGATTCCATAGTAAATTATGAGGGAAAATTATGAACATCAGTCTTATATTAAAAATAGAGAATTTGATAGATCTCATATATGTAAACACGCATGGGATAATGAACATAGGGTTCAATGGAATAATTCAAATGTAGTCCTAAAAGAGACGGATGGTAAAAAAAGAAAAATCAAAGAAGCGGCTTTAATTATGCTAAATGAGGCCAATTGTGTCGCAAATTCCTCGGCAGAATGTAGTAGGATCTGGTTACCAATATTGAAAGAGGAAGTTATTAATAAGAAAATACCAGTATTAGTAAGTCAGTAACATATAGAGGATACATCATTTATGTTTTTTAAATAACGAAACATATAAAATCAGAATTTTGGTGTTTATTGAAGGTAAACTAAATGCACGAACAAATACTTACCATGTCGGGATAGTATTATGAGGTTTTTTTCCTGGTTTTTCCCTCATAATTTACTATGGAATCACTAACAGGAGAATTTTACAATTTTACAGGAGTCATCATGTCATGTGTTTGTCTCTTTAAAGACGAATTATATGCTATGATTTTTTCTGACGGATAATCTCAAGTAAAAGTTGATTTCATGTAATCGAATGAACTATCTTATAAGTAAAGTCGTCCCAGGAGCGCAACTCAACAATATTGGCTATATTATTTTAAAGTCGTCTACTTTAAAATGCATAATGTATGTCTGAATTGTCAATATAAATGAGTCAGATAACATTAAATTAGAAGAATTTTTCACTATGTAATAAAAAACAAAATTTGTTTAATTTACTGTTTGTATTTTGAGAACGATTTCCGAAGTGGAAATTGAAACGTCAATAAACGTATTTTTATCTTTAATTGTGGCTTATTCCCAGTTAAATAGTAATTAATTTAAAATGCCACAAGAAAATAGCTT
Source organism: Diabrotica balteata (assembly GCA_918026665.1). NCBI lineage: Eukaryota > Metazoa > Arthropoda > Insecta > Coleoptera > Chrysomelidae > Diabrotica > Diabrotica balteata. The sequence goes on along the minus strand of OU898276.1, from coordinate 22,593,463 downwards.
CAGAACAATATCAAAAACTGTGTAAGAAATAGAAGAGTAGAATGGAACGATCATATAAGCCGAATGACAACAAATAGAGTAGTAAAGACGGCAAGAGACGGTTCCCCAATAGCAAGACGATCAGTAGGAATACCACGAAAACGATAAAATGACAACTTACTGGAGGCACATCGAAAAACAGACAGAGTCATGTCTATATAAAAAGAAAAAGAAGAAGACCTTATCTACTATTTAAAATTAAAGGATTGTGGTACTGAAAGGGAAGTGGTTGATAAATGACAGATATCTATATCGTTAAAACATGTTCTCTTTGGAACACTGCCAAATATCAGAGTGGACACTTGTGAGTGGTCAACCCTGTATTATTAATAAATCTTTATCCAATAATTATCAGCAAAAAAGTTACAAATAAGATGTCCAGCTTACTGTGTTACATCACAACAGATTATTTAGACACTAAATAAGAAAAGTTCATTTACTTACTATATTGGCACAGAAACAGAAAATTCCGAAAGCGCGAAGAAATTTCAATTTTATAAATAGCATCTCGTCTATGCCGGTAATTAAGATGTTCTATAAATTCTAAGAAGAACTCTTTAGACCAATGTCGAATGAATTAATAATTCTAACAAAAATTAGGAACTCAAAATGAATAATAATTGATAAAAAACTATATATAGAGATACCAGGAAAAAATCTTTATCGAGGATTTGTAATTAAGAGCATAGGTCGCGTTTGTATTATCAAAATATAATTTTTTGTGGTGATAAAACACTCATTATTTTCTATGTTATGGAAGATTGCTATCTGAGACTTGCAATTATTGTAACAAAATGTTAAATTATCGAGGCAAGAAATAAAGAGTAAGGAAGAAAAAAATGTTCATTAGAGAGAAAAATAGGTGCGAACAAAAAATGTATAAAACGAATAGATAACTTAAACATTATATTTTTATTAAAGCCAAAATTGATTGTAATGATAATTTTTCGACTGTTCTATGGTCTGTTTTTTAACCAGGAGGAGTAATTCAAATTTTCCGCGCCGTAATACTTGTTTGGAATTGGTCCAATCGCAGGCAAGTTTACTCCACTAAATTATGACATATTGACACTAATGACATTTCTGAAATTTATTTATTATTATTATTTTCCTCTAATATCATGATACTATAACAAAACAAGATAAGTCAACGCGCATGTTCTTATGACGTAAGCCTGAGACAAGTTGCTAAATTGACCAAATTAATGACAGCAAGTTAAACTTTAAAATTAAATTAAAATTTTTTATTTGATGCAATTCTAGTTATATAAATAAAAAGAATTTATATTAATAACAGCAGAGAATTAATATATCAATATTATAACAGCAGAGTAAATGTTTCTATGGATAATAATAAATGTTTCTATAGATAATAATATATACTAATGCCCATTTTAATAGAACTTGAAGTAATACTTTATTTTTGACAGGTCTTTAAAAAAAGTTACTTTGGATGTATGTAGTGAACTGGAACATATTTTTCGTAGTTATAATGGCGACACATTAAAAATAACAAAAAATGTTTAAAAAACTTAATAGAAGCTGCAAAATATGTAAATGTTTATGTGTACGAAGATGTAAAATTAATTTTTTTAGATGTAAAATGTATTTTAAAATAAAAATTCTAAATCAAAATATTAAAGATAATTACAATACTACTAAAGAAAAATCATAAAGATTGTAAAATAAATGTCTAAATAATATTCATAAAGTCTCAAGTTTGACCCGCCTTTATGGTCAAATTCTTTACATTTTGCCGGCCTTTTATATTTAATTTATGTTTTGTAGCAATATTTATTTTGTTTGTAACACACACAATCAAATCGTAGATTCATATATTTCTTTAATTAATTTTACAAATTACTTATTAATTTTCGAAACACGTTTTTACAGAAAGTAACTAGTTATGACTTATTAGTGCAAGATATGGCATCGAGGTATACTTACCGTTAACAGTTTAAGTTTTGAAGTTGTTATATGATACAAGCAAGTCCCCTGGCTTTGTCTCACTCATTTCTGACTCTTTAAGTTGTTTGTAATAACTTGGACTTGGTGATATACTATGTGATATGATTTGATGTGATATTTTTCTAAATAATATTTATACTAAATTTTATACTAAATATAGTTTAAAGTGAAGAAAGACAGCAAATATTTGATTTCACGCAAACAAATCCTATGTATCTCTTGATACGTATTTCGACCTAATAGGTCTCGTCAGAAGAGCTATTCATAGGAGTCCTCAACGTGAAAAATCAATATTCTCTGCCTTTTAAGAAGCAACAATAACATGGCTTCAATACGGACGCAGTAGCGACATCTAAATACAAAAAAACTATTTTACGATTTTTATAGTTTAAAGTGTTTGTAAATTTATAAATGTATGTTATTTATATCTAATTATCATAAGAAAAACGGCAACTATCCTTTAAATTTAGTGTATACTTGTTAAGAAGCATTTCCATTTTGTTTTCATCACAATAAAAGAACATTAGTAAAGTAATGTTGTGTTTTAGTTTGATTGTATGGATACAGTTGGTTTTGTTCTTCCTGGTTGTAGATCATCACAAGAAAACTGCAAAATTATCCAATAATGCAACATAATAGATTGGATTTGTTGATTATCTCACAGAAATCCAGTATTTTTTAGTAAATTTTATTTGTTGATAACAAATGGGATAAACTCACTGTCAAAATTAAACAAGAATCCAGCATTAAAGAATTTGTAAGTACACACTTATTTATACAAAGTATCTGGTAAGAAAAAAAAACTAGATTCAAGAAATTGATCATACCAGAATAAGAATATGGTCTACTATTAAAAGACAAATTTCTGAGAAAAACCATATTTAGATCTGTAACATTATTGACTCTCCCGATCAAAATATTCTCTAAATTATAATTAAATACCATAGACTCAAGAGATCTATAAAACTGGGTCACCTGATATTCAAATATATATACATGGGACCAAATGTGAAAAAAGTCCTTTTTTTATGTGAAGTGAATTAAAAAAAATATTATTCAAACATAAAGTTAGGTTAGAATTGACGTGTAAGGTTGTCCGATATTGATTACTCGATTACCGCAAGGCCGAGATATACAACAAAAAAAGAAGTTGTATTTGGTGACTTTTCTAGTAACTTTCTTGGGTGTGAATCTGTCTTTTTGGTTTACTCCTCCTGGTTAAAAAACAGAGTATAACAACCATTCAAATTTTGTCATTTTGTGTCATGTGGAACAATTTCACCTTATCATGTCAACATTAGACTGATAATTGCATTCAGTGCAATTTTCAATCCCTATGACAACACGATCGAGTTTGACAACTTCATCCAAATAAATTTCAAAATGTCACGTTTCGGCAATGAGAATGTTCAAAGTATAAATGCGCTAATCAAAGAAAAAATTCCCAGAAATACAACCTACAGTCACAAATATATTTAGGGAATATTCATGGAATTATTTTTATTTTATATATTTTATAATAAATGTTTCGTTATGTTGAGTTATGATTTTTTTTTTTCGAAAAATTATCCGCCGAATATCCCTCGGACATTGATGAATGCCTCATAATTTCATGACAAATTTCTCAAGCTCGTTGCTTGGTAACAGCACTCAGCCTTCGGCTTCGTGCTATTACCAAGGAACGAGCTTTCGATTGTCATGAAATTATCTCGTCTGTTATCAATGTCTAGGGGTATTACAACTGATATACTCCATTCCACGAATATACGACTGTTTTAAATTCGCTTTAAGGTGTCGATTTAAATGGTCCAATGTACTGAATTGTACAATAGTAAATTCTCCCATTTTTAAAATACTGTTACGACATATATAAACCTTAGATTTAAATATGAAGTCATGATATAAATATAAAGTTTTTTTTTTGAACCTATTCTCTATCCTTCAATTGTTGGATATAGGTCTCCCCCAGTTCTCTCCATCTTTCCCTGTCTTGAGCTGTTCTCTGCCATGTGGGACCTCCTTGTTTCCTAATGTCATCTTTCCACCTCATCTGTGGTCTGCCTCTTGATCTCTTTGCATTGTATGGACGCCACTTTCCGATGGCATTGTTCCATCGACCGTCTTGGAGACGTTCATTGTGTCCAGCCCATTTCCATCTTTTCCATTATAAAGTTAATAGTATATAATTACTATCATGGAGTTTAGTATTCTAAACAAGTTGTTTTTTGAATTATGTGATTTAAACGAAATGTAACAATACTTAAGTGATCAAATAGTGTAATTTTTTAGGCGAATATTCAATTAGTATTCAAAAAATAAAAAAAAACTTATTCACTTATTCTCTTAATCTTCTAAAACTATCATCAACGATCAGATTCACAGCCATAATCAGTCGGCGATATATGAAACTGTATATAAATTTTCGTTACTTTTTAATATCTGTTACGACTCGGTATTTTAACTATCAATAGCCGGTATGTTATACCCGTTACTTTCGGAACTTTTAAGAGTACATAAACTCAAAGCAAACAAATATTTAAAACTAACAAAGTGAAATATTAGATCCTTTTTCTAGTTTCTGAACCATCGTTCTGCCAATTTCTCTTCATTTATATTAAAAATAGCATATTTCTTTTTATTACAGTTCTAATACCTAATAAAGTCATAAAATAGGGTAATATCAAAGAAACCCGGCACGCCTCTTTGGTGTGTTACATTTCACGGAAAGCTTACCCAAATGTCTGATGAACACATTTGACTTCATAGACGTCATTGTATTTATTTGTAGATTTTAACTGAAATAATTTTAGTTTAGATGTCATACTTGTGGACCCTTTTTATTGGAATAATGATTGGACCGATTTACCTTTATACTTCTACTTGCACAGTAAATTATTCGTTGTCGCAGTAAACCAAAACAGTCGTATATTCGTGGAATAGCCTATAATTAGTTTTAACTAATATTTGACGTTTCGATTTGCACTCCGAAAATCGTTAAAAACAGATTATTTTAAAAATTCTGGGAAAATGTATAACCAACAAATTATGTATAATGTATAGGTTATGTTTTTTAAGATTGATGTCTGCTTCGCTTGGTCTTTATCTTGTAGGCGCAATGGAGTAGAAGAGAGTAAATTTTTATTTGCACACTTTTTATAACATAATTGAACAAAAACGTCACATTTAACGTAAACAAAAAAAAATATGCATTGAAATTACAGATAATGTATTAACATTACATATCAAATATGCTAATCAGGGAGGATAGACCAGGCACTCCGCCACAGTATAGTGCTCAATGTTAACTAGGTGCTGAAAAACCTTTCTTTGAAAAGCTCTAGAGTGTGTTTTCTGTTGTCTATTTAGACTATTGTAAAATTTAACAGACGCATACAATACTACTTAGAGAGGGAAGTCCTCTCTTCTTAGAGACAATCTGTGAAATGGGAAATTCAAATTAAGGCTTCGTGTATTATATTCATGATTTATAAAAGTAGCTCGGATCATATAGTGATATTATCAGATTCTTTATCAGTTTTGACCTCTATTGGGAAACCGGGAAACTTATATTTACAAAATTAAGGATATCAAACAAAAGTTAGTAACAAGGGGCAAAAATGTGGTCTTTGTTTGGATTAAAGCACATATAGGTTTGGAAATAATGAACATGTAGACCAATTAGCAAAGAAAAGTATTTTATCTGGTAGATAAACTTCGTATAAAATCACGGCTTGCGACTTTCTGGCTTTCTTAAAATAAGATTATATCAAAGGTGGGATAATATATGGAAGGAATATTCCATTGTTAGCCCAAATAGATACACTTCTCTTCAAAACAGATATTCCTAAAACACCTTGGTATAAGTCTTTTAATGTACCTAGAAAATATGTTACCACGATCATTAGACTGAGATTTGGACATGCTTGTTACCCCAAACATTTATTTAAACTCAAGGTTTTAGATAATGATCGATGTGAATTCTGTACAGATGAAGGAAACCTACATCATATATTTTTCAGTTGCCCCAGAAATACTATAATTAAAGCAAGATTAATAAATAACTTACATAAATACAATATATTAGCCCCTTGGAACCTTCAGTACTTATTATCACTAGACTCGAGACCAGTGTATGATTCCTTAGTTATATTTTTAAAGGATAGTAAAATAACCATGTAAATAATTATGCATTAGTTAATAAAGTAACCTTTGTTTCTTACCCAATTGTCAAATTCCCCTCTTACCGTGGCCTAGTGTTGTATGTCTTAAAAAAAATGCCTTGATGGGCCGTAGATGGGCGAGAAGAGAGTGACCCTGTTTACCTGTTCTTTGTTTTGTATATTTATTAATATAAACTCAGACAACTATTTTTTTTACCATGTTGAGTCTGGCTGAATGACTAAAAGTCTATGCCAATAAAAAAAAAAAAAATTTATAAGCAGGTGATAAAACAAAGTAAAATTTTTAAAAAGGAATATTCACATATTAAAATGGCTGAGAAAGTGAGTATATTGAATGATTGCATTTTTTGGACGGACTTTTTTTACAGACAGTTGAGCTATCCACTGCAGCACCCAAGAATAATAAATAGCTAAATAGCTACTCAATGGACATCGAGGCTGGTACTGCTCTCCAAGGCTGAGGAAAAGTATCGCCCCATCTGTCTTCTTCCTTGCATCGGTAAGCTGTATGAAAGGATGCTGCGAGTACGCATAGACGACATGATTGAGAGGTCAGGTGGTTTATCTCGGAGACAATTTGGTTTTTGTAAAGGAAAAAGCACAATTGATGCAACCGTGAGTGTGCTTAAAGCATTGCGCAACAGAAGGGATGAACATCGCTGAGCAGTCCTGCTATTGTTCGATGTTAGAAATGGATTCTATACGCTGCAGTGGAATGAGGTAATGAAGGCAATGGAGTAAAGAGAATGTCCTGGTTACCTGATGAATGTGGTGGCGGAGTATCTGTCAGAGAGAAGGATTATGGTGGAAAAGGGCACTATCGTGGACGTAACGGCTGGGGTCCCTCAGGGATGTCTTGGACCCGACGCTATGGAACCTGGCATATGACGGGGTTATGAGCTGTGAATATGGAAAGGGTACAATCCCTTCGCATTCGCGGATGACCTCGCTGTACTGGTAGTGATCCGCGATGAGCCAGATCTCAAATAACGGGTTCGGAACGCAGACGGCATCGTAAAGAAATGGATGAATGGACCCAGCACGAAATGAAACTGGCAGCAGAGAAAACCGAAACCATTATTCTGAAGGGGAAAAGGAACAGGCAAAGTGTTGAATTACAATGTGCGGGAGCATGTCTAACACCCAAGAAAGACGTAAAGTACCTAGGAGTGACATTGCACCCAAATGGAAAATGGGGGACCACGTGCAGGAGGTGACCCGGAAGGCTGAGAATAGTGCGACTTCGTTGGGGAGGGTGATGCCCAACATTGGGGGACCCAAATCCGAAAGGAGGAGGGTCTTACACGGTGTTGTACAGTCGATCGTCCTCTACGCGGCACCAGTCTGGAGTGGGCAGGGTAGAGATAACGACCTATGGGAGGCTCATGACACGAGTAGATAGAACAAATCTGTTGCGAGTGGCATGCGCCTACAGGACTGTGTCTGTGTCTGCGGCAGCCTTGTGGACCATCACTGAATGTGTTCCGTTGCATGTTCTGGCTGTGGAAAGAAAAGAGCTCTATAAGAGAAGAGGTCAAATCTTACTATGGCTGAGAGAAGACAGGAAAGGAAAAGGTCAATTTAAAGATGGCAAGAAGAATGGAATAACACGGAGGATGTGGCACAGTGGACGAAAATGCTAATCCCAAACATAGGAGATTGGGTGGACTGTGGTCACAGACAACTGAATTATTACCTGAAGCAGATGCTCACAGGACACGGGTGTTGTTCGGAAAGGCTAACATAGATGAATGCCTATACTGCCAATACTCGGATACTGACACATATGATGTTAGAATGCAACATATGGATAATAGAAAGGAAGAGAATGGAACAACTATATCCGTGCAGTTATCAAAAAAAAAAGAAGAGGGAGAAAGACAGCTGAACCAACGGCAAAGGTAAGAGGGAACGATGCTGGAAGTTGAAGGTAGAAAAGTGGGTCAGACTGTGGGGAAGGAGTAAATGTCCGTATGGGAGTGATATCGAGTGGAACGAGATAGGGATCCTCCTTGCTGACAGTCTGTGGGTGAATGAAGGTAGTGCTTCGAAAGTGATGCCGGGCTTGCATCGGCCATTCTGCTTCTGGATCGCTGGATGACAGAGAAGGGCCTGGTTTAGCAGGTAGGCGTTCAGCGTAGATTTGGCGACGAGAGGGCATTTTAAAGTACCTTGGGAACTATCGCTGGGAGTACGAAGAACGAATCCTGCATTAAGATCAGTCAGGCGGCGTCCTGGACTGAGATGTCTTTTGAAGATTCCAGACCCCCCCCCATCTATAAAGATGAAAAAGAAAAATATAGCTCCTCGATACTCTTAATGAGTATCAGGCTATATTAAGTTTTTTTGTCGTATTTTGTATTTGTTGGACTGAGATGTCTTTTGAAGATTCCAGACCCCCCCCCCCCTCTATAAAGACGAAAAAGAAAAATATAGCTCCTCAATACTCTTAATGAGTATCAGGCTATATTAAGTTTTTTTGTCGTATTTTGTATTTGTTGGACTGAGATGTGTTTTGAAGATTCCAGACCCCTCCCCCTCTATAAAGACGAAAAGAAAAATATAGCTCCTCAATACTCTTAATAAGTATCAGGCTCTATTAAGTTTTTTTGTCATATTTTGTATTTGTTCTCCCCAATTTAGGTTCTTATCAATATGAAGACCAAGAAAATTAACTGATCTAGCAGGTTCTGTGTTTTGTGATAGACATTTAACTATATCTGTATATCTGGGAACTGTTCTCGTGACTGGCTGGTTCTAATGTAAACAAAAACTGTCTTATCAGTATTAAACAACAGCCTATTTCCAGTGAACCACTGTTCAGCCTTGCTTAGAGTTTGCTCTGCCACTGTTAGGAGTGTTTCTAATGTTTTTCCCAAAAAAGCCCATTTGAGTTATCAGCTAAATTTACGAGGTTTGAGGAAACACTAACCACCATTTAGAAGGTCGTTTATATAGACCCAAACAATTCCCCAAGACGCTCCCCTGTGGTATGCCTAATTTTAAATTGATCGGTTCAGAGTAAACTTTAAATGGTTAGCAATGCTAGAAATGGGAGTACCAAGGTGGAGCTAACTCAAAGCTTAGTGTAGCTTTGAAATAACTTACAAAGTGGCCTGTATTAAAATTTTTTCAATCCCTTCATTTTACAAAGGGTTGCACTGAAAGGGCTTGAAAATGGCACTAAACGCACAAAAATATCTCGTTTAATTTCACAGATCTGCGACCAAAAAATTGTTTAAAATTTAATAAGTAATTTTCATATTGTTTTCAACGCTTATTTCGGGAAAAATAGTGAAACATTTTATCACGTACAGTTATTTCACAAAACGATATAATAAAGATTAAATTAGGAGAAACCAGCAGTCAGCACGTGTTTTTGCCGTACCCCTCTCCATCTTCTTGCTGACTCATGAGCCTTCTTTCATGTCAGTGCCTATATTTCGTGCTGCCCCTTTCGCCACCATTAACAAGCAGTGAGCCTCTGATACTGATATTGTCCTACCGTTTAATGCTGCAGCTCCACTCGGTGCAGTTCACGTATTGTTTTTACTAGTGCTTCAAGTAGTGACTGTTTTCTTGTGTTGTATAGATATTACTAACGTTACCTATACGGTAACTATACTGTTAAAAAGCAATAAAGAAACGTTTCCAATTTCGTTGAAAAAGTATATTTCACTTATTTTGGTATAAAGTGAGGTGATCAAGATAAGCCTTGGGCCCCACACAAAGTTTGTTTCGTGTATGTTAAAGAACTGAGGCAAACGGTTTTAAGGCAAAAGCAGTTGTTACGTTTGGAGTACCGATGGTTTGAAGGGAGCAAAAAATCATAGTGATGACTGCTGTTTTTGTTCTTACAACGTACGAGGTTTCAATTTGAGAAACAAACAGAATATTTCTTACTCTAACATTCAATCAGCTATTCGACCTGTCCCTCATGGACCTGAAGTGCCATTACCCTCTCTTCCAGGTTCTTTGGATACTATACATTATGATCACGGGCCATTGGATCAGCAAGGTGATAGCGAAGAAGACAGTGATTGCTACGATCCTGGCACAACCGATCCCATTCCATTCTCACAATTTGAACTGAACGATTTAGTAACATACCTAGGCATTTCTAAAGAATCGGCAGAAGTTTTAGGATCTAGATTGAAAGGATCTAATATCAATCTACAGAAAAGGAATTTGTATCTTTCTTCTCCCAACAAGATAATCTGGCGTTTTGCAGTTATAATTTTACGAAAACCTTGAACTGGTTTTAAGAAAACTCTGCTATTCAGACCACAAATGGACACTATTTGGTGATTTAAAAGTGATTTCAATGCTGCTTGGTCAACAAAGTGGCTATCTAAAGTTCCCTTGCATTCTGTGTGAATGGACAGTAGAGACAGAACTACATAAAAAAAGCTTGGCCCTTCAGAGAAAGCATACAAGTAGGGGTTAAAATGTTGAGAAGAAAAGCCTTGTTGATCCCAAAAAGGTGTTACTTCCACCACTTCTTATTAAGTTGGGGCGGATAAAACAATGTGTTAAGGCATTAACTAAAGAAGGGGAGTATCTCAGATATCTTTATGAACAGTTTCCTGGTTTATCAACGGCAAAGCTAAAGGAAGCTAAAAAAGCTAAGCTTTTTGAAGGAATAGCTTTGTTTTATAAACTTCATTTTGTATCTAAACAGTGTTTTCGCGAGTTACTCGCGAAAAATCGTATAAAGAAATACTTTTTTGACACGTAATTTGTAAACTTTCAGTCACGAATAACTCCAAAATATTGACTTTTCGAAAAAACTCTAAACTAAACATTTTTGTCTTAAAATTCACCATTCTAGCGATCACTATGGTTTTTTCTTGATAAACTTTCTCCCGAGTTGGGGTGGTAACCACCCCCAAGAGAAAAGCAAATATTGCCATAGGGTAGATTTTGATCTTGAACTATTTTCTAGCTAGTGTCAAAATTTCAAGCAAATTCATGCATATCAAAAGAATTCTGAGCAGAAAAATCTGTGGTATATCTAATAGTCTCCAGATTATATTGTTACGATAAATATGTCTCATAAATATTCTTTTTAATTCTGATATATTCTAGATTTTAGCACCTGGCAGAAATTCCAGGTAATACCTACCTGAAACGATCGGTCCGCTACAATTCGAAGGTTCCAGAAGCAGGCCGAATGAAAACCTGTCCGATTGACCTTCTAGTCTAGTCAAAGGGAATCGCCGGAACTCTCTAATAACGGCATTTTATATAAATAGAAACCTTTTTCATGCTATAAATAATGCTAAAATTAGAAAAGCTTGTGGTCCAGATGATACACCAACTGAGTTGCTGAAACTAATAAAGAATGATGACATAAAAGTAGTAGTAAGACTTTTTAATTCAATATATAACACCGGAGTGATTCCCGCAGATTGGCTCAAATCCATCTTTATCGCAATACCTAAAAAACACAATGGGAAAAAATGATCAGAATATCGATTAATTAGCCTAATGAGCCACACTCTTAAAATTTTCCTCAGAATACTTCACAACAATTAGACGCAAATGCGAAGATCTTGAAGATACCCAATTTGGTTTAGAAATGCTATGGGAACCAGGGAGGCACTTTTTGCGCTAAACATCCTATTACAAAAATGCCGTGACCAAAGAAAGATGTATTTGCATGTTTCGTGGACTTCGAAAAGGCATTCGATAAAGTACAGCATGTAAAATTAATGCAAATACGGAAAAATATCGGAATAGATGACAAGGATATTCGTGTCATTAAAAATTTGTACTGGAATCAAACTACTATCGTAAAAATTGGAGATAACTACACCGATGAAATCCCCAAACAACGAGGAGTCAGACAAGGTTGCATTTTGTCGCCAACATTGTTCAATGTTTACTCGGACCAGCTATTTAAAACATATGGAATATGAGAGACAACCATATGGAATAAAAATCAACGGGGAACTACTTAATGTGATTAGATATGCAGACGATACAGTAATTCTATCAGATAATATTGAAGGTCTTCAAATTCTGCTTGATCATATTCACGAGGTAGGAGAGGAAATGGGCATTAAAATAAACTCAAACAAAACCAAATTTTTAGTGTTGAGTCATGACTCACATCCCGATGCAAAGCTTCAATTGAACGGAGTCCAAGTTGAGAAAGTTCACAAAATGACATATTTGGGAACTGTGATAACGGACCAACTAGATCCAGACATAGAAATAAAACGTAGAATAGCAATGACTAAAACTACTTTTATGAAAATGAAGTCATTTCTTTGCAATAACCATATCAGTTTAGAACTAAGGCAAAGAATGGTTAAGTATTATGTTTGGTCTGTATTTTTGTATAGTGCAGAAGTGTGGACGCTAAAAGTATCGATCATGAACAAAATTGAAGCATTGGAAATGTGGGTTCATAGACGAATGCTGAGGATACCTTGGACAGCAAGAAAAACGAATGAAGAAGTACTAAGGAGCGTCAACAAAGACAGAGAACTGCTAAAGACTGTTAAACATCGAAAAATGTCTTATCTGGGACATATAGTAAGGGGAGGTCGATATAAAATTTTACAACTGATCCTTAAAGGCCTCAGATACCAAATGCAGGACAATTATTCCATATTGCAGAAGATCGGGAAGCCTTCACAATGGTGATCGCCAACGTCGGATAGTTCTGATATGGCACGCGAAGAAGACGAAGAAACCTTTTTGTGGAAAACAGTTGTTGTATGGAATAAGGTATAATAAATTGATATAAATTATTGTGTTTTAGTGAATTAGAATAAGGGAAATAACGTAAATAAATTAGACTTATAAAAACAGTTCAATATCTTGGAGACTATTACCATTATTATATATACCACAAGCCTCAAGAAACAGTTTTAGAACCTCTTTAAATATATAAATTATTTCTTTGGCCACCCGGAATAAAACCGACTTTCATCTTTCCGAAAATGATTGATTATGCCAATATTGCAAAACAAGTCTTGTAGATATCAATGAAAAGAAAAAAATCCTTATCACTTCATTAGTCTGGTATTTAACGTATTTTTTATGTATTAAAATAAACGCAGTATCTTTATAAATAAGTTTACAATTAAAAGCATAATGTATTTTTGTTAAAACTAGCAAAAATAATAATAAATGCAATTGATTGTATGATTTATTATAAACTAGTTAGTTTTTTTTTTGAAAATTATAAGAAAATATTTGTCAAAATATTTGTTTCTAACCTATAGAGAAAAAAATAATTTTACATGAAAGCTTAAAAAGTAGCAATGTAAAGCTACATAAAAATTGGTAAAATAGTATTTCTAGAATACAGTAAAAGTAAAAGAATGAGATAAAAATAAATTTAACAGAAGTATAGAGGAAGAAAAATTATGAAAATTATGTTCGGTTCGCTGATCCCAGTATCAACTATATAAAATATAGTCCAAATTCAATAGGAGTGTCAGGGTATTGTTTTAAAATGATAGAGACTGGAGGGGCAGGAAACGAGAGACGAGTGTAGTTCAATGGTGGCGTGTACATTTTTAGAATAAGGGAAAGCATTGTGAGGACTAATTCGAAATAAACATTTTACATTAGCAAACCCGGCAGCCTAATGTTAACCTTAATTTTGAGAAACAAACTTGCCATAATAATAAAGTTATTAGGTAAGTACTTACAATATTATAACCTCGTAGGACGAAGGATCGGGCAGGTACTTTCCGAATGGTAAAACATCAAGAGCAACAAAAAACAAATTCATTAGAACTATATTAGTTATTATTTAAAATAAATCTGCTTATGCTGATCCACTTCCAGATGTTAATTGACCATCACTACTGTCTTCTCCTGAAGTAACAATAATATGCTCGATAAGAACATCAACTACGTCTACTTGCCACATTTTATCTTTTTCTTTCTGTGCATGTTTAATGCATGACTGTCAGTTGGAAGTGGTTATATGGTTTGTGAAGAACATAAGGGGATTTTATTTCTCCCCCTGAATATGTTGCTAACTGCTTATTGAAGCAGTACCTTCGATTTTGGTTCTATGTAGTTATAATAAAATAAAATTGGTTACCTTATATTTTGGCGATCACACTCTCGTAATTACTTTAAATTACACTTAATAATTAAAACTATATTTTTTTTTATATAACACAAAATCTTTTGTGGAGAAAATGAACGATTTATTTTAAAAGTGACAAATATTAGAGAGTTATTAAAATTGACAAATATTAGAGTAATGTCAGAAATTATAGAATGACTGTTGTCGACGTCATAAAAGGTTAAGAAGGGAATTTCTCGCAATTATGTGCAGCAAATAGAAACAGCATCTGTCTTGCATTATCGGCAATTCGACCTATGAATTTTTTAGGTTGCGATATGCAACATAGTCCCCCCCTTGATGTGAACGCATCAAAAAGAAAAAAAAAAAAAAAAAAATGTTTATGTACAATTTGAAGAAAGGTATAACTAAACTAACAAACTATTAATATTCTTGAAGGTGAGTCATAGGAAGAGGACACAGTTTAGCAATAGAGCGAACATATAAGCCTTCAGGAGTTCTGACCTTAACAACTCTTACCTTGTTGTCCTTTCCCGGATATGTCTCAACTACCCGTGCTATAGGCCATTTGAGAGGAGGCGAGTTTTCGTCCTTAAGCAAGACGAGATCACCAGGCTTTATGCCTACCTGAGGAGTGAACCATTTAGGTCTATTTTGCAGCAACCTAGGAATCTTGAGATTGGAGATGTGAGGAAGTGTTTGTAAAAATAGATTCCATTCGGTAAGCAATTTTGGACTGAGAGGGTCATCCCAATTCGACCTTTCTAACCAAATCTTTCTCATAATTAATTTGGCAGATACCACTAAAGGGTTAATCAATCCTATAGGGTCATAAATGGAAGCGATTAAAGAGAGAACTTCTCTTTTTGTATATGTATCCTTAACGGTAACCTTTGGCACAAGAACTGAAAAATGATCGGAGTGAAAATTCCAACATAGGCCGAGAATTTTGTTCGTGTGATTTTCAGGATTGATTACATAACTAGCTTCATTAGAGATATGAGAAATACCTGCGAGAAATTCAGGTGAGTTTGCACACCATTTATGAAGCGAGAAGCAAGCGAGGTTTAAACATTCCGTTAATTGACGATGAATTTCGAAGAGTGTTTCGAAATCGTTACAGCCATAAAGCACATCATCGATATAACAGCAATTTAAAAGAGCTTCACTAGCCAAAGGAAATTTGTCGGAATTGTTTTGAGCTAATTCCTTAAGACATCTAGTGCTAAGAAACCCGGAGTTATTTAATCCATAAGTGATAGTTTCGAGTTGAAGACATTTCAAATCCTCTTGAGGTGAATCACGCCACAAAATGTTCAACAGAAAAACTTGTTCGGGATTTACTCGAATTTGTCTGTACATATGACGTAGATCTGCTACAATACAGTATTTAAATAATCTAAAATTTATCAAAATATCGAATAATTCGCGTTGTACCGTATAACCAGGAAGCATTATGTCATTAAGACTTAGATTTGAGGTAGTTTTCATACTGCCATCAAAGACGACACGCAACTTATTTGTTACGCTATCCTTTAAAACGCAATGGTGAGGAATAAAATATTTTAAATCAGAGTGAATATTTCGAGTGGAGAGAGGCACATATCTGCAATGTCCAAGTGCAATATATTCATGAATAAATTGTTTATACTGTACATATAATTGATCTGACTTGATCAGTTTCTGTTCGAGGTTTAGGAATCGCTTCTTTGCGAGGAAAAACGATTCGCCCAATTTTTTATATTCGTTGGGAGATTTGAAAGGGAGATCTACTTGGAATCTACCAGATGATAATATTTTAAGTGACGATTTAAAAATGTCTTCGGCCTGTTGCTCCGAAGGAGTTAGGATTTTTGGAGTACAAGTAAAAGACGAGATTTCTTCTACTTCCCAAAACGACCGTACGAGTGAATCGGTATTTTGAGCTTGAACGAACAAGGATACTTCATTTCGAGGTTGAGTATTTTCTTGAATGTTAAGTATGGAATATGAGTCAATTAACCCAGAGGATTGAGGTACATTTCCACCTACAAGATATCCGAGATGAGTATTTGTTAAGGTAGGAAGATTAGGGCCTAATTTTATTAACCCATAAGTGAGTAAGTCGAAATAAACATCTGCTCCAAGCAACATTTGAACTTCGGCAGGAGTACAAAATTCTGGATCAGCCAGGTGAATGTTTGGTGGAATTTTGAGGGCATTAAAATCCAATGTAATTTGAGGGTGCTTACAAGTGATGGTTGGGAGAATCGCACAAGAGAGTGTAAAATGTTTTGTGGGATTGACATTTGAGAAAATATTTAAATCCACCATTTTATTCGACGTCGAACAGATTTCGGATATCCCAGAAATGTGAAGACTTTTTGTGTAAGGAATACATTTCAAGCGACTTGCTAATTTCTCAGTGATAAACGAAAGCTGACTAGCTGAGTCTGTAAGGCAGCGAACCTTAACGGGATTATTATGAGAATCATAAATTGTAACACATGCTGTTTGGAGTAGAACCTCCTTTTTGCCTGAGAGTGCAGAGAGAGATGATGCTCGGTAGACATCATTAGACTGACATTGATTTGCTATTCGTGGAATTGCAGGAGAACTTGAAGTTTCGCCTTGAGTATTGGGATCACGAGATACATTAGAGTGAGTACGAGAATTTGAAGTATCATGTATATTGTGAGTCTGGCGAGTATTTTGAGAATTACGATTTCCTTGTGAGTCTTGAGAGTGACGAGTATTTTGGAAGTGAGTGTTTCTAGTGGGTAGACTACAAGAATCTTGATTTGTTCTTGAAATGAACCGAGAACTATTTGAGTTATGATTAGAAGCGTTAGAGAAATGGAGCAATGTGTGATGTCTCCTGTTACATTTGGCGCAATTCGACGAAGAGGTACATGAGCTTGCTGAATGACCACTAGCCAAGCAGTTGAGACACGCTTTCTTTGCCTTGACCGTTTGAAAACGGTCATCTTCAGACATATTTAAGAATTCCTGGCAAGTGTATATTTTATGAGAGTTATTTTGACATAAGAAACATTTAAAATACTGATTATTACTACTATACTGCAAATTATTGCTAACTGTGTTAAGAGAAGTAAAACGAGAAAGTTGTTTTTGTTTCGGAGAATGGGAATACTCAGGAGCAAGATTTTCGAGAATTTTGCATTTTCTTTCAATAAATTCAAGGAACTCCAATAAACTTGGGAGTTTGTTTATATTACGATCGGTTTCAAATGATCTTTTAGTATTATAGTCTAATTTTTGAGTAAAGAGATTGATGAGAATTAAATCAGTGAGTTGATTCGAGATGTTGAGGTTTTCTAAGGCGGCGAGATGGCTTTTAATTTGAGTTAAGAAATCCCTTAGAACATGTGCATTGGGTTTTGTAATGAGTGGAGCATTTAATAAACTGTTCAAATGGCTGTTTACTATTAAATATTTATTTTCAAATCTATCGCATAAATTTTTTATTGCAATTTCGAAATTGGAATCAATTATTTCTAGATTGTCAATTAACTTTAACGGTTCATTCCTTAACACTGATTTGAGATAAATAAGTTTTTGAGCATTAGATAACTGTTTATCATTTGTTATTAATTTGGTAAAAACTTCAAAAAAACTGGGCCATTCTGATATTTCGCCCGAGAAAAAAGGTATTTTTAATTCTGGCAACTTTACATTTTGAATTGTGCTGACAGATGGTGTTACATTTGTTACAATAGGTTGAGTTTCAACTGGTTTTGCAGATAATTGCGTGATTTTCTCGTGCAAATATGAGTCTAAATTATAATACTGTTCTTCAACTATGTCCCTATCTGAACAATATTTATCAAAATCTTCTAATTCAAGTTCCTCTTGTAAGTTGAGATACTTGCGATAAGTTTCATTTAATACATTTTTGCGTGCAATATATTGACCGCAATCTAAAACTACATTTTGGTTTTTTGAGACAAATGTTTGAATTCTAGTAATACAAGCTTTAGTATGCCCTCTTAACTTTATAATTTTTGCAACATCAGTCATTTTGAGCGTGAGAAAAAATAATACAAATTTTAAATATAACAAGAGATACTTAGTATTAAGAACTAAATAATATTACCATAAAAATCTACTTATAAGCACTGCGAATCTAAAAATAAAATAAAATAACATGCGACGATACAAAAAACCAATTCGTAAAAGTTACAATAAGTGACCAAACCGCACAGTCCAACCGCGACCGAAACATAAAACTTCTTATCCCTTCAAAGTGACGAAACCAAACCTTCCGGACGGCGCCAATACGAAGAACCTTGGATCGTGGAACCGCCAAAACTGCGATGTGTGAATATGAGAGAATAAAAACTATGTCTTTTCTTTGCGAAGAAATGAGGAAACGAGTGATTTTTTACGAATAATGTGAGAGAATCTTGAGAATTCTTGCGTGAAAGCGTCTTTGTAGAGACGAGAAATGATCGCCTTCGTGGTTTATCAATGAAAAATCCAGCTTCCAGCTTTACAAAGACGGGAACAGCTGCTGTATCCGGCTCGTTAGGACCATGAAGAACATAGGGGGATTTTATTTCTCCCCCTGAATATGTTGCTAACTGCTTATTGAAGCAGTACCTTCGATTTTGGTTCTATGTAGTTATAATAAAATAAAATTGGTTACCTTATATTTTGGCGATCACACTCTCGTAATTACTTTAAATTACACTTAATAATTAAAACTATATTTTTTTTTATATAACACAAAATCTTTTGTGGAGAAAATGAACGATTTATTTTAAAAGTGACAAATATTAGAGAGTTATTAAAATTGACAAATATTAGAGTAATGTCAGAAATTATAGAATGACTGTTGTCGACGTCATAAAAGGTTAAGAAGGGAATTTCTCGCAATTATGTGCAGCAAATAGAAACAGCATCTGTCTTGCATTATCGGCAATTCGACCTATGAATTTTTTAGGTTGCGATATGCAACAGTTTGTTCTAATAATAATTTGACATCTTTTAATTTGAAGGTTATGCTTTTTTGCGCTACCTTATTTTTTATATGTGCCCATATCAGCTCGATATGATTCAATTCACAATGATACTGTGGGGTTTTTAATACGGTGATGTTATGCTCACGTGCTATTTCATCTACTGCAAGTTTGATGTAACAAGTCTTATGTTTACGTACTACATCAAGTAATTGAACTTTTATCATGAATTCATCAAATTCTATATTTTTGCTTCCTAGCCAATCTACTATATCTGCCTTTCGAGATGCAGAAGTCGATATTTTTTCCATACGATGGCTGTGATAAGGTGCATTGTCCATTATAATTACCGATTCAGGTTCTACAAGAGTCAGTATAGAGGAAAACCATTTTTCAAACACATCCGAATTCATATTCTCATGATAATAGCCCGTTTTGATAGAAGTAAAGGCATTTAAACCAACTTGTAAGAAACCTGAATCACTTAATATGTGCGTAATGAAGTGGTTTATTAACTTGAATTATTCGAAAAACCGTACGAGCCGATATTTTCGTTAAATCACAATACAATGTCGCGACGTCCTCTATAAACATATCGTCTTCTACGTAATCCCTCATAAACCAATTTAATCATTTGTTTTTTTTTTCTCACAGATAACTACCTCCTTTTATCCGATTTATTAACATATGTATTTCAAGTTGGTATTGATGCCATGTTACCCGACAGTACGCTCATGTAATACTTCTGACTACCTGATTTTAATATTTATTTTCACTACTTGTCGGCGAGTTTTAACAACGTTGCCGCTTTGAAATAAGAATATTACTTTCGAAAAGGGTAACAATGTCCGCCTGTTCCTCTCTTGACTTTCAGGTATACCTCAATGACACTGATAAGCTGCACGCGCTACTAAATAATAAATTTCGCAACAAGACGAGTATTCTTTATCTAGTTCGGACTTATAGCAGATGTAATCGGCAAAAATGATAATTGAGAAGTAAATTTGTGTACTAATAAATAAATAAATATATAGCCGCTTACTATAGAGTGTTTACGAACTACAAAATGTATGCCCTGACAGTCCTATTGAATTCAGGGTATAGTAAATTTTTTTTTTGCGTCGTTGGTAAAATTTTGACCGACTGAAAATTGCTATATATCCAGGCACAAGTTCTCATAGACAATATTTAAAAAATATATTCAAATGCTGTTTATTAACAAAATAAAACTCAATTAAAACAATTTTATTTTTGAAATTTTATAGTCGTTTATAGATCAATATTAAAGCAAACCGAATAAGATAGGCGGGCCACGTAATAAGATCGAGTGACGAAAGACTCCTGAATGCCACATTCTGGGAAAGACCCGATGGCAGAAGGTCTGTTGGTCACCCAATAAAGAGATGGAAGGACGCAGTAGCCAGTGATCTACGCAAAATAGGAATACAGCAATGAGAAATAGCTGCCCAGGACCAACAACAATCGAGGGAAATAGTAACGCGGCCAACACTCACATATAGTTGTAGAGCCAAATGATGATGATAATGATGTTTATAGATAAATACTGGTGTACTTTACTTTCCGTGTCCGGAACACCAACAGCTTTAAATTTTGTGTTTCCAATGGTTGGTCACATAGATGGCCCTGTCATTCGCTAAGAATAGGTCTTCTTTTGTGCAGGTCTCTCTTATACCTGTGCATGATAGTAATTGGTGACTATTCTGAACCGCGCCACAGTCGCAGGTATCATCCTCCTAATATTCCCATTTCTTCAGGTTACAAGCACAACGTGAAACTTCAGTTCTTAGTCTGTTTAGCGCTTTTCATGTGAAATACGGTAAATTGTGTCCAGCGGCCATTTCCTGTGAGGGAGCAAAATGTGTTGTAGCTGACGCATGGCACAGGTGTATTCGGCGCGTCTTTGGCTCTTCGGGAACTAATCGCGATTTTTTCAGAAAGCTTTTCCGAGATCTTAATCTATTTAGCTGAACTTGGTGGTCATACAAGGGGTGTCTTCGATTCGTCTCCTGCTTCTTTCACTCTATCTCTGACGTGACCTCTTCTGATAGAAGATTGAACCATTCCAACCATAGGGTAGACCTCTTCAATAGGTGTCGGTTTCAGGGAACCAGATATTATGCCAACGTTTCATTTAACGCAACATCGACGTTTTTAACGTGAGCAGAGTTTTCCGACACTGGTGCTCCAAACTCGGCGGCAGAAAAACATAATGTTAAGGCAGAAGTACGGATGTGCGGATGTGTGTGGTTGTGCTCCCCATTTTGTATTTGTTAGTTTGCGGATGATATTATTTCTGGCGCTTACTTTTTTCTTGACATTTTAACAGTGATATCGATAAGACAGAGTTCTATCCAGACGTAGGCCGAGGTATTTTGGCGTCTCATTGTGTTCCAGCACCTGACCACGCCATTCCACCTCCAGTGTCCTTTGGGCATGCTTGTTCCTAAGGTGGAAAGCACACACCTGGGTTTTTGTAGGATTGGGTTTCAGATGGATTTCGTCATAGTATAGTGCTAAGTTTTCTACGGCATATGTCAGTTTTACTTCAACTTCATTGAAGGTAATTCCCTGAGCTGTCACAGCTGTATTATCCGCGAAAATAAACTGCCTTGTTTGTTGGTTTTTGGGTTGGTCGTTGGTGTAAATGTATAGCAGTGGCGCGAGGATACTTTCCTGTGGGTGTCTATTTTTTGATCCCTCCACCGATTGTTCTTGGACTGGAGCGTTACATAGAAGAGTCTATTCTGGGGAAGACATTTTATTAACCTTATTAGTCGAAAATCCTTTGTAATTTCGTAGAGTTTTACCAGTAGCCGTTGATGGTTAACTCTGTCATAGGCGGCTCAAGTCTATGAACGCTACTCCTGTTATTTCTTTCCGTACAAACCCATCGTCAATATGTTGGGTGAGATTAAGAGTTTGACTGCAGCAGTATTTTCCGGGCTAAACCATGCTTGTTCAGGAATAATTTTAGTGTCCACAGATTCAGCGATCTTCAGCGAGGTTCAGTATCATTCATTCGAACGCCTTGAAAAGGTGACACAAAAGAGAGGTCTAAAACTCTTTGTATTCGCCGGATCCTTTCCTGGTTTTAAGAGGGCCACCACTCTGGCTTATCTCCAGATTTTGGGGATTTGGAATGTCTGGACGCAACAGTTCATCATTTTTACGAGCTTCTATGGGGTTTTTGGTCCAAAGTGCTTTATTTGTTCTTTTTATATATTGTCTAGGCCAGCCGCTTTATTATCTTTCATTTGGTGGATCGCACCTTTAGTCTCCTCCAGACAAAACATCCAGAACAGAACATCCTCTTCTTCGTTGATATTTCGTTGTACTCTTACTTTGTTCTTCCTTGATGTCGTCTTACCATTTGTCACGAGACGATGGACTATCTGATCGGATGTGACTTTTGTCAGATTGGGTGCCGGGGTAGCGGGATTTTTGCCAAGATTTCGAATTAATTTCCTGGCGTGTCTCCTATTTTGTTTCATGTCTAGACTCGTGACCAGCTTGCACCACCTGTGCGTTCTGTTGGTGGATATCGCATGTAGCACTTCCTCCCCATCCTGTATTGTTGCTACTGAAAAGGGATCATCTTCATATAGCTGCCCGTATCTTTTAAGTAGGGGTTTAGATTCTTCATTTAGCGTCGCTATGTATTCGGTTCGGCAACATCTAGGAATATATTTTTGTGATATTTGTTTTACGATTTGTACAAATTTATCGTATGAATCGGAGCGCGGTTCTAGCTGGAAAACTTGTTCCATTTTGCTTCAGTCAAATTGAACCTTTCTTGAAAGGAACAATTTCATATCTGATTGCCGCGTTCAAATAGCAAGTTATTGGTCTGTGCTGTGTTTTTGAGAGGGCGCTTCCAACAATTTTTGTCACCTGGTCTCCAATCCTGTCGCTGATAAATATATTGTCTGGGTTGTAACCTCTGCGCCATCTTCCGCTGTTTTGGATCATCAATAAGTTTGAGGTTCATGCTTTCAGCCCAATTTTCTAGTTATTCACCATTGCAGTCTGTTTCGTTATACCCCACGCGATACTGTGACAGTTGAAGTCACCCAGTATGAATTTTCTTTCCCTTCATACCCAGTATGAAGACCGTTTTGGTTGCGTTTATATCTGTGTTGGTGCACCGGTGGTGAAAGGATTAGCCGACATTACTCGTTTCCAGGGGACACCCAATTACTTTCACATGTGATCGCAATCTATGTGGAGGCTCCTTTCATGTCCCCCGGCAGATATACTGATTTGGGTTTTACTGTATGCTACACTTTACAGCGGCAACAACTTCTTTTGTATGCACCATATGATGTGTCTGTAAATACATATTATAAGTTAGATTAAACATAGTGCAAAAACATTCCATGGTTAATCAAATTACTTGCACTGATGGAGTATTATGTTGACCATAAAATGAATGTAGTGCGCGATATGTATTTTGAACAGAACCACAATTTTCAGAATAAATTTGTACAATTTGGAAGCGTTGTTCAGGCGTCAAGTATATTCATGCAGAAACGCCAAACTCAATTTAAGATAAATCACGTGACAGCTGTCAAAATGGCTGGCAGTTAAAAAAGTGTTACCAACTTACATTTCTATACCTCCAAAAAAAAACGCCCTTTATTTAGTATTAAGTTTTTAATGAAAATTATTGATTTTATCTTTCTTCAAATAAAACGAGTCTGCAACAGTAAGTTTATTTAAGCTATTATTAGTGAGAGGTAAGATTTTTGTTGTTGTATGTTTCTGACAATGAATTTGTCAAAATATTCCCAAGCTGAGCGAATGGACTATAGGAAGAATGATCTTTGAAACAAACGATTTTGAAATGAAACCTCCTAAGACAGGGTTTAGAAAAATATACTCTTTTAGATTGGGAAAAAATGAACTTTACATCAACATGAAACTGGTTAATGTGAAAACTTCATGTGAAAGAAAAAAGATAGCAGCTTGGTAAGTAATAAACAGGAAACTACATTAAGTTATGCACCAATTTGTGCTTACCCCAATAGTAATCGAATATCGCTTAACAGTAGGCATCAATCAATGCTTGCATCCAAAAGATAGACTTACATTAACTGGTACCCTGGTTCAACCAAAGGCTCTACACATCCTTTTGTATAATTTAAATATTTATGTAGTGAATGTTTACCATTAAACAAAAAATTAGGTAAAGAACATAAATGCAAATTGTCACTCCAAATCACCAATAACAAGGTATTGTTTTGAAAATTCAAACTTGAATTGGAGAATCCTTCTTCCAGTTTTAGTCCAGGTCATGAGGTTGCTGATTCAGTTTCTGTGCTAATTTCTGTTCAAAAATGTCCTCATTAAATCCAAATCCAAATCTGAAGGGTTCTGAACAATATTTTGAACAGAAATTCTTTAAACAGATTCCAAAAATCGCCTTTTCTGCTCCGAATAACATTTTTTTTTTGGTTTTTGTTTTTGGGTCATTTTAAACAAAAAAGTTCTGTTACTATTTTCTCCAAAATTGATAGTTTTCGAGTTATAAGAGATTTAAAATCTGAAAGATGTAACTGTTCTCTGTATCCTGTCATTTTGCAAGTGGTTTGTAATGAAGAAGTTACAAAAACTATTGTGTATTTTCATTATCTCATCATCTGCATTGCTTGACTCAGCACAACTCTATTCAAAGCTTCTAAAAGAATTTTCGGACTTGCTCTATCTATTTCTGTTTCAACTAACTTTAGGAAAAATGTTTTAAAATGCATGCCATGAAAAGTAGTAGTAAATTTGGTACACAGAGATACAGAAAATACATGTGCTGGTTATTTTAGTAATCTTGTTAAATGATTTAAGGAATTTGATGAAGTGTTAAATTATCTTGAAACTTGGTAAGTATATAGGAATGAAAAATAGGTATGCCAAAATACAAATACCTACATTTGCCACATACAGTATTTTTTATTTGCAAATTGACCTTAGTATATGTCAAAAGAAGCACAGTTATGTAAAATATGGCAAATACTCACACAAACTGGACCCTACTCATTGTGACTGAACTGTACTCCATCAAGTAAACAGTAAAGGAATGGTAAAGGATTAATATGACAACATAAACACAAGTTAAAAAATGGACACAATACTAAAATGCATTACAAAGCTTAAAAGGTTAACTAAAAACTGAGCAAATTTAAAAGAAGCCAGTATTCAAGAAAAAAAGTATTTGATGTATAAAATGTAAACCAGAGGTTCAAAAGTTTTTAAATAGGAGAATACAAAGAAATACAAGTATAACATAGTGTTAAACAAACATTATTATATTACTCAGAGACTGGCATATAAAAATTATTTACAACCTAGATGAAAAATGGCAACCCAGTTCTATAATTCTCCATATTAATGTAACTGTTTATTGCAGTGAATTACAGGTCTTAAAGACAATTCAGCTATGTTTAAGGTGTCATCACAATTATACAATTATTCAATCAAACATAAAAATAGCATGATAAAAATAAAGGTATAAATTCAAGACATATAAAAAAGAGGCTTAAAAATTAGATTAAATAAACAATATCTTTCCACATTTAGCAAAACAAATAAAATTTTCCAGAGCAGTATTCTAACAATAAAAAGTATGATTAGGTTTCAACAGTTTTTTAAGTGACAATCAGTCTCACAAATAAAATCTGATAAGGAAAAAGATTAACAATGTGTTTATTATATCCTTATCATATTATAAATATGTACCTAGCCAACATCAGGCTAATGATTGCCCCCATTATTGTACAGCAACAAAAATCCTAAAAATTTAGTTTTTTAAATCCATTTTTATGTAAAGTTATAACTGAAAAAAAAAACAAATATCGTAACTGTTTAATAATTTACAGCATTCGTTATTAATGTACACATTCGCCAGTAAACATTTATTTAAATATTTTATTTTAGAGAGTAAAAATATTATAACATTGACTATCTTTGTTTTAAGTCGTTTTAATCAGTTAGACAACCAAGGCATTACATAGAGAACTTATAAATAAAACTCACCTTATCTGGACAAAAATATCCAAACCCGAAGATCCCAAAAATACACAACACCAAGCAAAAAAGACATATTTGCTTTAATCTGGAGGACCTGCTTTCCATTTGTTTGATCTCATAAACACCATTAGGTAACAGCAAAGCTAAATCGCTGTTGACAACTTGCACTGATACACTTTTCAAATTCTTCATTATGAATCCATTGAGACTAATTTAAAATTATCTTTATTTGTTTACATCTCTTCCATGTTAGTGACCATTCTTTATAAAAAGGACCTTTCAAGTCACAGAACAGAATGAAAACGAAAGGTTTATTGACACAAGCCATGTGTCAGTTTAAACTTCAAATGTCAAACACAGTAAATATTGTGAAAATTTCTAAATCTTCTATATAGACAAAACACATTACTACTTAATTTACCAATGCGATAATTTTTTACAGGATATGTATTATACAGATCTAACACGATAAATATATACGTTTTTAATTTACATTTTTTAAGCACTATCTCTATCAATTATGAGCTCTTCTAAACATTTTGAATAAAGCCAATTTGCCCACCTACAGAATGGTTTCGGATGGTTACCAAGCCGTCGGCGTCGGTTCATACATTAGCATATCACCATGTTAAATAACTAACGTGGCTTAGAAGCCACATGTATTGATAATGGATTATTTTTTTTTTAATTTACTTCATATGGTCCTTGTTAGACTTATTGGTAATTATTTAGTAAGACGAAACGCCTCAAAAATGTCCAATTTTTTGTGGACTTGACCGAAAAAGTGAAAAAATCCCAAATCTTAATGTTTTTTTTGCTGGAAACTATTAGTAAATGTGCCCAAATAATAAAAAATATAAAAAAAATAAAATAAAAGTAAACAAAAAAGTAGTATGTACACGCTTAATAGAAAAACGGGTATTTCTTCATATTAGAACACTTCAGGCATAAAAATATTCGTTTTCACAAAACGCAGGTATTATTTTTTTGTTTTATTCATCTGTTTATTATTTGCGGTATAGTAGTTTTTACATAATATATTTCTCAGTTGATTTTTGCATCCATCTTTTTAGGTTTTTTCCTGGTAATGGTTAATATTGGTTACGTCGTTTTAGTAGTGGCATGCATGCTGTAGAAATCTTCTACTGTTTGAATTATTCTTTTATTATCTGAGGTTACTGTACCTTCTGGGCATCGAGCAATAAGACAAAAGAGGGAATCTAATCCTTATGAAAAGGAGACCAAAAAAGTGGCCTCTGATGGCGGACATATCCGGAAATGCGAATGCGCCAAATTTAAATTTTCCGACACTTATTAACAGTAGCTATATAATATTTTTCAGAATGTGTCTTAGACGAGAAAGTTTTAATTAATTATTAATGATAAGAGTCTAAAATGCGACACAATTGTTAAAAAACTTCAATATAAATAAGATTTCATGTGACATTTGGGACAAACAATAACATAACTCAACTAAATTTGATGTCAAACAAGGAGTGAGACTCTCTTTCCTTGTTTAATGTGGCCTCTAAAGATCGCACTTCCTGTCTAACAATATATTTACCCCCACTACCTTTACATTCCCTCTATTGTCTTTTTGCTCGATGCTTCTGGGCTACGGAATTTATGAATTTCTTTTGTTACTACTTTTTCCCACTATTTTGCCAAATACTTCTTGTCAATGCTTTGAAGACTTTATTTCGTACTACTACTTCTGAAATAGTTTCTATATTGTAGGTCCTTTTGTCCATCTTTACCTATCTTTTCTGATATATCTTTGCGTATTCGTTCATCTAGTACTATATGTTGGATTCGCCTTCGTTTCTCAATAAGTGCTTATATGTGTTGATAAATTTTATCATTTATTATTTTGTATACTCAAGACCTTTCTACACCGTCTTTCAGAGCACTTATTTTCAGAGATTATTTGATTGTTTATTTCCTCCATGTCTGCGTACTCTCGATTTTGAAGGCCATCGTACACATATTTTACAATTTACAAGTGTTTTCTGCAAATTGTACGTAAGTATAGCAAAGCGTGCAAAATATCTTGAATATCTTCATGACATATTTGTTTTCCTTTGATATACAAGGAAAACACTGATATTCTCATAAATAACAAGATTTCATCCACTCAATTCAAGATCAACTTTCGTCAAAATGAAAAAAATTTTTAACAGCCACGACATAAAATTCGAAATAAAAGTTCGTTTACTAAAATGCTGCGTATTTTCCGTTCCTTTATATGGCGTAGAGTCATGGACCTTAACTGAAGCATCACTGAAGAGACTCGAAGCATTTGAGATGTGGTGCTATAGACGCATGTTGAGGATTTCCTGGATACACAGAATTACCAACGAAGAAGTACTACATGGAATGGGTAAAAAGCGCGAACTAGTCGTAACCATAAAACGTCGCAAAGTGGAATACCTTGACCATATAATGCGCAATGAACAACGATATGACCTACTTCGGAACATACTTCAAGGTAAAGTGCATGGGAAAAGAGGTCCAGGACGGAGAAGAATATCCTGGCTGCATAACCTGCGAAAGTGGTTTAACTTAACCACTACCGGACTTTTCAGGGCAGCAGTCAACAAAGTCAGAATAGCCATGTTAGTGTCTAACATCCGTAACGAATAGGCACCATAAGAAGAAGATCCAGGATATGTACCCGAGATTTTATATAATTTATCACATATTATGTTATCCTATATGTCATACCAGTATCAGACTTCGATCGAAGCCGTCATATTTTGATAAACTCCGACAATGTAAAATTTAATTGATTTTAAACGTGTTTTTTAAAAAACCAAAGAAATAATTCATTGTGATTGTGTTTTTAGATATTCAAGTTAGTGATAACGATAAATTTGCTATTTATTATCAATCCAATCATTATAATTCATATCTGAAACTCAGTAATAAAACTATAGACGTACCCGGTATAGAAATTATCCACTTACTTACTGATAACTGAACCTTCAAGGTTTAGAGCCAACAATAATCCTTCAATTTTACTTATTTTTTACAAATGACGATCAATTAATTTCTACACTTGAAGTGTCCTCTCCTGTGGGTCTTTCTGACTCCGATTATTACTGCTCACATTCAATTTAGTTTAACACCTCCTAGCAAAAATAATTTCGTAATGTAGACCACTACTGAGTTCTTTATTGTAAATTCAGTTTTATCCCAGTTCACATACAATCTATTTTTCTTAATCACTCTGATCCATCGTCAATGTGTGACTCTTTTCTTCATACTGCTATTACAATTTCTGATCATACAACCGAACGGCAGCTATACAGAAATCGACTAAAACCTTGGATTAACCTCTCAGCTACCCATTTAATTCGACATAAGCGAAATAAACTTTCTGGTTCCCTTGATGATTTTCTCGCCCACCATAATTTTTCTAACCGAGTCAAATAATATTTGCTAAAGTTAAGAACAGAATTTGAAGAATCTATCATTGCAAGTGGTAATAGTAAAAAAGTTTATCTGTAAATTCGTACATCTTTATCTTCTAAAGTCTACATACCATTACTTCAAAAATCTGACGGGTTTTTATGTTCTTCGAATAACGAATCTTCGGAATGTTTATCGTTATTCTTTTCTCAGGTTTTTACAGATGAACCTACCATTCCTTACCATACCATACCATTCCTTAAATAATGTGCCCACGTTTGTCTAAAACTATTGACAATATATCTTTTACACCGGATGAAATTAAACATCATTGAAGGAAACTACCAAATAATTCATCACCTGGATTAGACGGACTCACCTCCTTTTTCCTCAAACAATTTGCAGAATCTGTAGCTATTCCTATATCTCTCAAAATAAATGGCTCTTTTAATCAAAGTCCTCTTCCCTCCTCCTGGAAATTGGCTTCGGTTACTCCTATATTCAAGAAAAGAAATAAACTTGACTGCAATAATTACCGTCCAATCAGCCTGGTTCTTATTGCCGACAAGGTCATGGAATCGATTATTTCGGAAGCTATGTCTGAGTTTTTTCTTTCAGGAAATGTCATCCCCCACCAACAGCATGGCTCTATCAAAGGTCGTTCAACAATCACTACTTCATTGAGTAAATTATTGGTGATTACCTTTAAACAATCTGAATCCTGTCGATGTAGTCTACTTAGACTTCTCTAAAGATTTCGACCATGTTTCAAAACGTTGATTATTAGCTAAATTGGATCATTATGGTATACGCGGAAAGTTAAACATTTGGATTCAAGATTTTCTATCCGACAGATACTTCAGGGTTCGTGTTGGGGAAGACTGTGATGACACGTGGTCGGGTTTATAGGATAGGTTATGGAGAGTGGAAGTTAGGTTACAATGAAACACCTTTCATCTATCGTGTCTAGATTCAGTCAGAATGGTTTTATTTCCTCTTCCTTGCACCTGTACGTCACGTCACTCTTACATGTTACCAACCTGAGTGCGTTCCGAATGTTTTCTTATTCACATACATCACAAAGACCACTCACTAGATAAGCCAGTCAAGAGTGGAGTCCCACAAGGATCAGTACTTGAACCGCTACTTTTTTGGGTCTACACTAGTGATCTTCTGCTCATTGTATCCAGTAAAGCTTCAATTTACGCTGATGACATGAAATTATATGTGAATCCAACTATTAACCAATATGTTATTCAACAAGATGTTGACACAATATTCAATTGGTCCTCGGAATGGTTACTTCCGCTTAATATTAAAAAAATGCGTTGTTTTACACATCGACAAAATAAGCCATCACTGCTGTACTTTATTAATGGACATCCCTTAAACTCGGTAACCTCCCACAACGATCTCGGAGTGATAATTAATAGTGACTTAAATTGGTCTGATCACATAATGTCGGTGTGTAAACGTGCAAACTTGAAACTGTTTTTGATCCGTAAATGTTTTACACGTATATCTCTAGCCTCTGTTAGTAAACTTTACTCAA
Source organism: Diabrotica balteata (assembly GCA_918026665.1). Lineage (NCBI taxonomy): Eukaryota > Metazoa > Arthropoda > Insecta > Coleoptera > Chrysomelidae > Diabrotica > Diabrotica balteata. Next base: position 22,562,251 of record OU898276.1, on the reverse strand, counting down.
TATACGTTAGACTTATTAGGCCGGACCAGTGTGGAATCCAAATATCAGTCGCGATAAAATCCTACTTGAAAGTGTGTTCTGCGTAAAGCCACAAGACTGGCATAAGGCCGTGTAGACCTTACTATGAAGACAGACTATCTTACATGGCTCATCTTACGACATTCCAGCGGCAAAGTCTTCAAGGTGACCCAATTATGTCCTTAAAATATAATTTTGGAAACCTAAACACCATATTCACTTTAAGACGAAAGATTACGAGGGCATCGATATAAATTAAAGAGGGAACAAACTATTGCAAGGTCTAGGGTGAACTTCTTGCCAAACAGAATCTTTATAATATGGAACAATTTGGATCAAGACACCATACTGGCAACTAGTGTTAACATCTTTAAAAATAAACTTGATAGCACTTTATTTTATTTATATGGTCGTATTATTTTCGGACATTATTTATTGTTTCACAATGCAATTTGTGCATGATATACTTAATTAATTGATGGACTCGACCGTTACTTGATGAAAATTCATTTTATGTAACAATAAAACACTGAAAACTTTTTTTTAGATAATTACTGCTCATTTTTGACGTGATAAGGTCTGTTCATCAACAAGTCATCTTCAACCATTTTGTAGGTTTGCCAGCCAATTTCTCTCGAGTCTTCTGGTATGGGGCTGTAGAAGTAGCAAATTTGTGTCGTTTTTTTGAATGACCTCTTTAACTTAGTCTATTTGTAGAGACACTCATAAAAATATATTTGAAATGGAACGTGTTAAGGAACTCAGTAGGATTCTATAAAAAATAAAACACAACCACATCAATTACATATTAAAACATACTTTATTTGCCTCGACGTTTTCATTCAAAATCATTTTGCGTAAGATAAATTATTTACAATCAGATGTTTACTTTGTAAAGATTTGCGAAAATTTCTCTGACAAAATAATTGAACTTTATAACAACGTTATATTTAAGTTAACCTCCAAACCATTTTTCTGGAAAAATCACAATGTAGAAAAAGAACTGCCAAATATGTTAAATGTTAACTGTTACCGACATAGATTGATTTGATTAAGAGTATTATTTTTATAAATATGTTTAGGTAATTGTGGCCATCCATGTATCCACATTTCAGATAACCCATTGCGTTTGTTTTTCTTTATTCTAATTTCCTGCATTAATCACCTCTGATATGAAGAAAGATCTGTGGCAAAAGAACGACAAAAAACGACCCTCATACTGAGATAGTCGGAGAGAGATAGATATAACCTTTTAAATGCAAGTCCGTCAGTTCAAAAAGTTGTTCATTTTTCAATCAGCGACTTTTATTGTTTAATATTTCAGAAAGTAGGTATCATGTCTGCGACAAAAATATATACAACTAAAATTGCTCGTGATGAGAGGTGAATGCTTCGAAATACGTGTAAAGCAATGGTGGAGCTTGAATTGGAAAGAAATGCAATCATCTAGTTTCATTTCAACGTATTTTCTCTATGTAAAGAGTCCAGAAGATGGTGCTTTTCAAGTATAAATTGTAGGTGTATTGTTGAAATAAAATGTTATTCCTAACATCGTCCAATAGCTTCCAGTAAGCTTGGATTTGTAGTTTTCTCGTATCTTCGTATAGAGGCCGCTACTAGCATATTCAGGCATCTTATGTTACTATACCGGCCAAATAGTTGAGAGCATTTAATTTGAGCTCAAGCTACCACAAGTGCTCCTAATAAGAGGTGAATACTTTAAAACACGTGTAGAACAATTGTGGAGCTTGAATTGAAAAAAAAAATGTAATCGTCTGCTTTTACTACAACTAAAATTGTTTGCAATTAAAGTATCAAAAGTTGGTACTGTGATTTTTGAATAGGTTGATCGTAAAAATAAATTTAAATAAAGAAAGATCGTGATGTAGCACTCCGGGAGTAAAGCATTAAGAAATACTCACGGGACTGCGTTTACTACTCCACGTAGTGTGCTGTTATTCACGCGTGATCTGTTGTTTTTATTTTATCATACCTCTGGGCGATCCAACGCTCCGTCTGTATACCGCGATAAGAAAGCTATGTTTCCAAAAAAACATCTTTTACAGCCTTTCTAAAAAATTGCTCCGCCAGAAGTAATCAATCGATTTTAGATTTTCAAAATGAATTTAAGAGTTTGTTTTAGACACAATACTTTTTATATACATTCAAATTTTACATACCAAAACCAAATTTTCAGTAAGTTTAAATCGGTTTTCTGATTCATCATAAGCAAATTTTCAAAACTTTTGATAAGAAGTTTAAATGCGAACATAAAAAGGTTGAAAAATAGCGTTCTATTACACCGATTTTCGTTTTAAAATGTTTACTGAATTTATCATAGTTTCAGCTGTAGCATACTTAAATACCAATTACAAACAACCTTCTGCACATATTTCTACAAAAATCCAAGTCCCGACTTCCTGAAAACCAGTTTTAAGTACTTTGTTTACATGGTCAAAAATTAACTGTTTGGACATTTTGCATTCATATTATTCGATGACGTCAAATTGAAACACTACAGTAGTTGATTGGAGTAGTAGCAACGATGCTTTTTATTTCGAAACCCATGATATTGTGTCTACAGTTAATTCGTATGCTCTAAGGATATCGTTTCTGCTCCGCTCTTGATATCGGTATTAGTCGAAGAGAAACTTCGGTCTAATTTACATCACATCTATTTTTTTTTAAATCAAACTTTGTTTTTGGTGTAGATGACATACATGTTTTGAGCAAAAAATCCTCAGAAAAATCTTTGGGACTTATCACGACATTAATAGCAACCAATACCGAATGAGAAGAAATGCTGAGGTAAAGCAGATGTATAGAGCGAGCGACATAGTCAAAGAGATTAAATCCCAACGTGTAAGATGGGCTGAGCTGGCCATGTCCATAGACTCCCTAATAAAATAACCGCCTTGCCAACATAATATGGAAGGAAGCCCCCACAGGAAGAAGGCCCTTCCTTAGGACCTCCACGAATGCGATGGAGAGACAATATATGTCAGATCTAAAGGTCGTACGACACTATGCATTTTCTTGTATCATTTCTTATATCGATTCTGATATAACAAAAAAATGGATAGTGTCATACAAGCTTATAGTTCTAATATTAAAAACGATACAAGAATATTTTATTAATATAATTATCTATTTTTATAGGTGTCAACATTTCGGCCAATCATGTGCCGAATCACATACAATTTCCGGTACAAAAACTTGCAAAGTGTCATACAGAGCACAATTGTACGTGCAAGAAAACATAAATAACTTTCTATATCAGAAACGATATAAGAAATGATACAAGAAAATGCATAGTGTCATACGGCCTTAAGAACAATAATTGACCAACTGACCCAACTATTATGGACGACCGTTCAAGATGGGATAATGAACATAGGGTTCAATGGAATAATTCAAATGTAGTCCTAAAAGAAACGGATGGTAAAAAAAGAAAAATCAAAGAAGCGGCTCTAATTATGCTAAATGAGGCCAATTGTGTCGCAAATTCCTCGGTAGAATGCAGTAGGATCTGGTTACCAATATTGAAAGAGGAAGTTATTAATAAGAAAATACCAGTATTAGTAAGTCAGTAACATATAGAGGATACATCATTTATGTTTTTTAAATAACGAAACATATAAAATCAGAATTTTGGTGTTTATTGAAGGTAAACTAACTACACGAACAAATACTTACCATGTCGGGATAGTACTATGAGGTTTTTTTCCTGGTTTTCCCTCATAATTTACTATGGAATCACTAACAGGAGAATTTTACTGTCATCATGTCATGTGTTTGTGTTTTTAAAGATGAATTACATGCTATGATTTTTTTCTGACGGATATTCTCAAGTTAAAGTTGATTTCATGTAATCGAATGAACTATCTTATAAGTAAAGTCGTCCCAGGAGCGCAACTCAACAATATTGGCAATATCATTTTAAAGTCGTCTACTTTAAAATGCATAATGTATGTCTGAATTGTCAATACAAATGAGTCAGATAAAATTAAATTATTAGAAAAATTTTTCACTATGTAACAAAAAACAAAATTTGTTTAATTTACTGTTTGTATTTTGAGAACGATTTCCGAAGTGGAAATTGAAATGTCAATAAACGTATTTTTATCTTTAATTGAGGCTAATTCCCAGTTAAATAGTAATTAATACAAACAATAGATTATTTTATTGCAATTTAAACAAAATGTATCCAGAGGACTATTTTTATGATCGGTGTAGTAGACCGTGTACGACTACTGGTACACAAAATTAAACTGCGTATATTGAAAGGTTAATAAACAGATTAAAAAACGAGTAATTTTAGTAATTCGCCAGTAGCAGGTACAGCGTTTTGATATACTTTCCAAAGTATCAAATAAATCGACAATTTCATAATAACTGTATTTTTTATTTTATTGTCCATAAAGAAATCCCAACGGAAATAATTGCATTTTTGATATAAAAAACCCATTCTTTCACCAGATTATATCATACAAATTTCATCATACCCTCGTATAATCTAATCGTACAACACATAGTTACAATAATAAATTTTTACTGCTGTAATTTCAGTGACAGTTAAATAAATATAACACAACTTATACCACATGTCATACAAGATTTGTCAGTTCTTAATCTACCTCTTGATGTTATGGCGAAATAAACGTCGATAATAAATGCTCGATGTACAATAACAAATAAAAAACAAAAATAAGAACAAGGACAAAAAATATTTATTATAATTATTACATCATTATTGTTGATTTGACTTGGGATAAGTATATATAGGCAAGTGGTTCATTTCAGTAATATTTTATATTTAAAATAAATAACCAATTTTTGACATTAAAAACATTGATTTAGTATCTGTTGTAATACAAAAGATATTCAGAATTTAACTATAATAACGTACAGAAAAACCAATCCATTCAAAATGTTGTCCAAATTTGACAATCATTTTTACCTAAGCTAACTTTATTGAATTAATGAGTTTTTGTAGTGTCTTTTGTCAACATCCACATCTAACACAACTTGAATAATTGTTGTCCTTAGTTGGTATACAAATTAGTAAACACCATTTAAAACTACAAGAATTCCAGGCAACAGTTGTACACAGTCATTTGAAGCAGTGATTAAAAAAAGGTTTAACAAGGATCGAATTCATTTGCGGTTTGTAAATGTGTATGAACATTTTTAAATTATTACAATGAAGAAATTGGTTGCTGTATCATGTTGGTTCACTACTGAAAACGTCCCAAAATGATAACTATGAAGGAAGTCCAAAAACTCAAAACTTTTTTGAAAGATTTGCGTATAAATGTTCGTGAAAGTACTATGTAATACTCTAAGCTTGCGCAAGTTAATTGGTGTATGCACTCATTGCAGGTCAGAAGCACTGTTCCTCAGATTTGGCTACATCGGACTTCCATTTATTCCCAAAACTGAAGATCTACCTCGCTGATCGGCATTTTTCGTACTATCAAGAAACCATTGCAGCTGTAAGCACTGAATGTATTAACATAAACGATTATGTTCTTTAAAAGCTAAAATCCCGTTTTTATTACTAAGCGAAAAACTTTTCTGCCCTCCAACTAACCACTTGAGAAAAGAATAAAATAAACGAATAAAACATATGACATCAGGGTTTATGGAGTTCATAATCAGAATCATTAGAATCATCTCTGGTGACGTCATCTAGAATATACATCGAAATAGACTGCCGGAGTGATGACATATTTTTATTGACATCTGTCAGTTTCACTTTCCAAACAAACCTTGTTCAGTGTGAATAATTTATATTTTTCGTTATTTTTTTTACAAAACCTTTCCGTTTTTTTTTGCAATATCTAAGTATTCAAATAGTTACTACAACAATTTTACAAGGTTGTGTAAATAATAAAGCATGTTGTTTTATAAAAACAGCAATAAAATGCATGTATCAGTAAAGTAAGGTTAGAATTTCCTTAATTTATACTTTTTAATTATGTTTCATAGAAATATGACACCGAATTATGATGGTACTATCGTAAAAAACACTATACTTAAAAAAAAGCAACGGAGGAAGCAAAATTTTAACTTAATAGAATCTTGAGATTGGGCAAACCCTGGCTTTTTCAACTTTTGTTTGGAAAGTAATAATAACAATATGTCCGCCGTGACGTCACACTCCGGCTGGTCATTAAAATTGTAATTTGATTAGAATTACTTGGAAATAGGTAGTTGACATATATGAAAGTAAATAGGATTTATTTTTTCGACTTTGTTATCCTAAACATCCGTTGATATCAACTTTTGTACTAAGGTAAGTTTGGTCAAATCAGCATAATAAACACCCTTAGTGCTTGAACACCCCAACAATCTTAATTGTAGCGCTTTTTATTGTTAAATTATTTAATTTTTATTTGAATTAATTTGATATTTTAGTATTATGGTTTTTAGTGAAGAATGAACCGCTGACCTAGAATATTTAGCAGAAACAACTAACAGTCTTATAGAAAAACTAAAAGTAGGTTCACTAAAATTTTTAAACGAATTTCAATAAGTTCGTCTATAAATTTAGAATAATTCGTTTATATACAGTTAGTCACAATATTGAGATTAATAATTTTATGTTTGGTAATATTTGAAATGCTAAATATTCAGAATTAATGTAACAAACATTTTGAGACTATTTCGTTCAAATAAGCGACCGAAAAGATATCTAGACCGTTCAATAAGTTTTTAGAAAATCCAATAGATGGCGCGTGTGTTATATAAAATGGTTTATTCGTTAGCATCATGTCGCACAGCTGTCAAAGTTAAAATTATATTCATCATATGGTTTGAATTTTATTGTCGTTTTTTTTTTTAATTTTTAAGCGCCATTTTTTTTATTTAAAAACATAGAAAAGTGACTGCAAGTGGTGAATAAAGATTATTCAAGAATTATACAAAATTATAATATTTTTAATATTATCAAAAATTGGATGTAAAGAAATCTTGGCAAGATGAGTGTTACGTTTGCCCTCAGTAGGGAATACATGCAATAGTGTGATCGACTTTAGAGTCTGTTTTGACATTTTTCATCGGAATGAGTTAATATATCGGTATATATCTGTAAATGAAATGTAGATACATTACTACATAGTGTTCTGAAATTATTTTCTTGTGGCATCTTAATTCAATTACTATTTTTATTGGGAATAAGCCACAATTTAAGTTTAAAATAAGTTTATTTTTGAAGTTTCGATTTCCACTTCGGAAATTGTTCTCAAAATACAAAAAATGTATTAATATTTTGTAATTTGAGAAAGATTTCCGAAATGGAAACCGAAAAATCAAAAATAAACTTATTTTAAATTTAAATTGTGGCTTATTCCCAATAAAAATGGTAATTACAATACTAAACTTCTGAGACAATGAAATGATCAAAGCAGTGGATTTTTTGAACGCGAACTGGTGCCGAAGAATGTGGAATATGTTGGCAAGGATTTGGCTACGGGATTTTAGGATAAATTTACATTTATTATTTAAAAAAATAAAAAAACAACTGGAAATGTATTATACATCGTTATTACCACATTTGAACGAACAACCCTGTACACTGGCACAGTTTCGATGGTTAATAGAAGTATTGAATTATTATCACGTCTATCGTATTAGGGAGATTTGTTACCCAGCGACTTTTTTATTTCCAAAGTTAAAAAAGGTTTCCTGACATACAGCAATTCATGTCCACACAAAGAGGTCGTTGCCCAAACAGTATACCCTAAAGCCGCGTTTACACGATGTCAATTGGCGAGACAGTTGTCAGAACACAACTTACTGGTATGAAATTATTGTCTTCGTCTAAACACTTCAGGCCAATTGCCTTGCCAACTGCCCTCACAATTGGCCCAAAATTCAGTTGTCTCCGAAAGTAGACTGAGGACAATGAGCTGAGCCCAGTGAGCCCCCACCACTCTAAATCTCAATTATCGCCGTGTGAACGGTGTAGGCCAGTAGTGACGAATACACATCATAGAATTTTTTGTTATTTCTACGAAGATTTTATATAATACGGTCATTTTCCAATATATTTTGATAAGTTTCTACCGGGTTTTGTTTAAAATATCAATAAAAAAATAAAATCAACTTGTACAATTATTTTGATATCCACATTTCTTCCAATAAATATCTTAGTAAAAGTAAGATTTGAAGTAAATTGAAGCTGGTCAGTTTTTCTTGATTTTTGGGCAAGGGATTTTTGAAAATTTTAATTTTTGGGCAAGTGATTTTTTTAAATAAACGCTTCAATTATAAAATGTAATTTTCATTACAATAAATTGTGGCTTAATCTCATATAAACATACTATTTAACTTGGATTTATCACAAGAAAACAGTTTGAGAACCTTTTTAGACCCAAATAGTTTGGTTTCAAAAACTCATTGCAACCCGAAAAATTCTATTCAGTTCGAAAGTCTGGTGAAATCTAACCTACCTTAGTCTATGAGGTCAAAAATATACTCAAACGCCTGTCATTGGGCGACAAACATAATATAATACTTTTGGTGATTATTGGAAAAATTATTGAAGTCCCCTAATAAAATTGAAAGAAAGTGTGTTCGAAAAAGTATAAGAAATTAAGATGAAAGAAAAATTAATAATTTAGATGACTGTAGAAATATCAAATGTTAAAGAAGTCTAAAACAAATAAATAAATTGCTTTCAGAATACTAGTCATATAATAAAAGTCAAATATTAGATTTAGCCATCTCATATTTGACTATCTCAACAATTTGGACTAACTGTACAAACTAAAGAGTAAAAATATAGCCTTGTGATTGTCATGATTAAAAATCTCGATCGTACATCATAATAATCAACGAAGAACAACAATATTGCTAACACAACTGGTTTTTTTATTACGTTTCCGAAAAGTCCGAATCGAGATTTAATATATCACCAAACACACTCTATATTTTTTATTGCAAAACGAAAATCTACAATTATCTTGTCAATGTATCTATCACAAAATTATTATAAATAAATTGAAATTGTTAATATGGTCCGGAAGTTATCTTTCCACAAATACATTATTTTTCTTCAACAACTTGAAGAAATTAGACAAAAAGAACCTGTTGGAATAATTTAATAATTAATAATTACATTTATGTAAATATTCATCTATTGAAGATCACTGGACCACTATCCAAAGTCTCATAATGATCCTTGTTAAAGTTCATGCCACGTACGTGTACACTTTTCTGTCTTCGGGCGTGCGCGCCAGATACTCTCTCTCTATCAGACCTTCTATCCTTTTCTTTATTATGACGGGCGAAGGAAGGAAACGGCTCTTGAGTTGTTCCGTCACTTCCGTGACGAGGATGTTGTGCGCCATGCGTTTACGCGATTTCATTATCCGTACGATAGCTGCCTCAATTTCGTGTTTTCTATCTTCATCGACCTGTCACATACATTATGTCAATAAAACAATATATTTAGAAAAAAAAAACAAAAACAATTATAATCTACAGAAAAACGGTGAAATAAATAAAGAAGTATTCGCTGTTCTACGGTAAGGGAAGGGATAGTCAAAAATCCGACGAGTTTGCTGTGGTGGAATTGTTATTAATGATGAATTAATATGATAAAAAATGTACTAGCAAAGATAAGAATGAAAATAACACCAAACAAAATTTTCTACAGGAAATCACCGAGGAAAAATTCAATGTAGAATCACTGTGGAACGACTCTACAAGAGAAATGTACCAAAGGAAGCTAGCACAGAAGATACAGCTGAAACAAATAGACGACATCAAAGATATAAACGCGAGCTGGGAGAAAATTAAAAACAATATTGAAGAAACAGCAACAGAAATTCTATGAAAACGCAAAGTCATATTTAACAAAAGAAACAACAATAGACCATGGTCCAGAAAAGAAATAAATGACAAATGTAACGAGAAACGACAGGCCTACACGAAGTACAAAACATCAAATACCCCATAATTCCGAGACAACTATAGAAGAATACGAAATGAAACAAAGCAGTTGGTAAGAAGAACAAAAAATGAACACTGGGAACAGTTTACAAAAAGGATGGAAAGCGACTTCTACGGTACACAAAAACAAATATGGAGATTCATAAGAAAACAACGGAAAGAAATGGCAGAATTGAAGGAATACAATAACATACCAGCTAACGAATGAGAAAGATACCTGACAGGACTGTTTAAAGCAAAGGCAAATAATAATCAACAAAATAACGTACCTGAATTAAGACATAAAGTAGAAATTAGTTTTCAGGAAGTAGAAATAGCCATAAAACACGGAGGAGAACGTATAACTCTAGAGATGACAAAACTTATACAAAAACTAATATTGCACTGCAAGATATCAGACGCATGGAGAAACAGCATAATGATACTAATGTTCAAGAAAAGAGATAAAGAAGACCTCAACAATTATAGAGGTATAAATCTACTGAACATCGCACTTAAGCTTACCACAAAAGTCCTAAACAACAAAATCAATAAACTAACAACTTTATCGGACGAACAACAAGGATTCAGCTCAGGAAGATCCTGCGTAGACGCCGTATTTGTACTAAGACAAATCACAGAAAAGACCATCGAATACAATAAACCAGCATATCTATGTTTTATAGACCTGACAAAGGCTTTCGATCGCATCCAAATCGAAGACGTCTTACACCTACTGTATAAAAGAAACATACCAATAAATATTATACAAACCATCGAAAACATCTATTTTCATAATGGAATACAGGCAAAGATAAATGGAAAACTAACACAGTGTATATCAATACAAAGCGGAGTCACACAGACTCGTTAAGCCCACTTCTCTTTAATATAATAATGGACGAAATAATACAAGCAGTACGTAAAGGTCATGGCTACAAAACGGGGAACAAAGAAATCCAAATATTATGTTATGCTGACGACGCCGCATTAATCGCCGAGACAGAAGACGAGCTCCAAAGATTAACACACATCTTCAATATAACAGCCAAGAATTACAATATATCAGCGGAAAAAACCAAATGTATGACAACATCTATATACCCACTACAGTGTAAAATCGAAATTGATGAGAAAATAATAAAGCAGGAAACAAAGTTTAGATATCTGGGAATAGATATAACTAGTTACGGATATCTTGAAGAAGAAGTACAACAACAAAGCTTAAAAGCAAGTAAAGTGGCGGGATCTCTTAATGACACAATCTGGAAGAACAAACACCTAAGACAAGACACAAAAACAAGAATCTATAAAGCAGCAATTACACCTCTATTAACATAAACGGCGGAGACAAGACCTAACACATTTAAAACGAGACGACTACTAGAAACAACAGAAATGAAAATTAAAAGCGAAAGCATAAGAGGAGCATGCAATATAGAAGACATAAATGGTTGACAAAACGAAAACAGAAGTGGAACGAACACATCAGTAGAATGGCAGAGGATACGATAATACAAATAGAACGAGATAAGCCACCAAATGGACGAAGAAGTATTGGCAGACCAAGAAAAAGATGGTGCGACAATTTAAACAATTTAAGACGCTAATATTGAAGAAGAAACAGGCTTTAAAGCCTACATACAAGAAGGAAGAAGAAGATAAATAATGTTCACGTTTAATAATATTCTGATACACTTATTTTATATTGAATTTTTTTAATGTACACGATTATAAAAAAAGACACTCTTCATATATTTGCGTTCACTATGATAGCAGAAGTGTAAATTAAATATAAAATGTAAATATAAAAATAATCTTTGTTGTGTATAAAATTGTCAAAATACAAGTTAAAGTAGTTGTCCAGTTCGGCCCTCATAAAAAGTTGTTAAATTTTTTTTTCTCGGCTTTTACCCAGATGAGAACGCACATGTGAGTCAATTCAAGAGGTTTGGAACTAGAAATGATGCTGTAATTGGCAACAGTATTAGTAGACCAGATAAATAAGATTTTTTTCGTGACACTGAACCGGCCAGGCGAACGACAGTTTTTTTAAGAATGGGAGAAAGGCAATGTGTCCACAGAAAAAACAGCTTCTAACTGAACGAATGAAGAAACAAAGGTTATTATGTATAAAAAAATACTCTAATTAGACTGTCGACGACTGGAGAAAAGGCCTATTTACAAATGAAACTCACTTTACAGTTTAGGGAGAGCGGTCTAATTTCGTCAGGAAGTCTGACAATGAAAACCTTATACCATCTCATATTAATCAAACCGTAAAACATCCAGTCAAAAAAATGTTTTCGCGATGTTTTTCATACATGGGGGTTGGATTTTAGGTACCAATCGAAGGCATCATGAACAGCCAAAAATACAAATCCGTATTGGAACATCGTTTGGACACAGAACTCAAAAGTGTCAGCCCAAGGAGGAGCGATTCTCCAACAGAACTCTGCTCTTTGTCACAAGTCAAACCAATGATAAAATTTTTCGAAAATAAGAAGATTAATGTTTTAGATTGGCCCGGTATTTCCCCAGACCGCAATTCCATTGAAAATTTATGGGCCATTTGCAAAGCTAGACTGCGCAAAATAGACTGTACTACAAAAATAAAAATGATAGAAGCTGTCATTCAGGTTTGGTTTCGAGTGGGAAGTGTCAGAAGCTTGTAGAATATATCCAAAATGGGTAAAAGCAGTAATTGCAGCCAAAGAGGGGCATGTTTCCTACTAAATGATGTAAGTTTGCCTTTATAGTTTTGTCAAAATGTAATTTTTTTCTAAATAAACTGTTTTTCATTAAAACAGCCTATGATTACATTAATTCACACAGTACTGTAAGTACAAAGGTTGCGCAATTGAACTGTTACCTATTCAAACGACCATAATTTTTTTGTGTGAAATTATAACGAGTTATGGTGCGATACACAAACATTTTATTCACTTTGAGGTGTTTGAGCTGACGAACAATAGCTGATTGTGATTTTTACGTTTAAATTCCAACTTTTGTTGAATGTATAAAACTTAAATGCGAATGCTTTTGCCGGCTTATTAAACAATATACTTAAGTGTTATCAGGCCAACTTTGACATGGCTGTCACTATCGATTTGCCAGATATATCGATGTGAAGTTGGTAACAGTTCAATTGCGTAACCCTGTACATATCAACAGTCAATAAAAACAGTAAATAAAAAAATCTTACCTTGTTCCTAGTTTCCCGTCTTTCGGGTTCGTTCTCTCCCTTTGCAGCTACGGTTTGAATCTTCACTCGGTGAAGTTTGGAACTAAACGATTCGTTAACGTAGAATTCATGATTGGATTCTATTTCTTTATTCCTCGGATTTTTTATTAGAACTCTTTGCGTTGCTTTGCCCATTGCTAGTGACTGTAACGCCCTATTTAAAAACTCGATTAGTAAAACAAAACAATTGGTGTTTCATAACAAAAATTATTATTTGAGAGGATATTACAGGGTGCCCGATGGATTTATATATTTCAGTTTTATGACGATCCTAGAACTCGAAGATAATAAAAACAATACCTAATTACGTATCCAATAGCCACACAAATATTACTAGACACTTATTTTTACTCAAAAGATTAATACGGTTGTACCATATATGGAACATGCCTACAAGATATTAGATTTAAAAGTAGCTGCAAATGAGCCATCAAAACGAATGGAGAGTCATAAAAGGGCAAATCTATACAAAGAAAATAATAAACAGTATCGATAGGAGACGCCCCAGCAACCTGATAAACTTCAACAAAGTAGGAAGTTTCTCTTGTAAGTAATATTTTGTTATTGTAAATATTTATCGCAGTGTATATTATATGTATAAGGTATATTAAAAAAAAATAAAACCAGTATACTATTATAACGCATTTTTCTATTTATTTTTTCATTGCATGGCAAATAAAAAAAAATTAATCCACCATACACAGGGGACCAGGTTCCCTCTGAAAACTGAGGCTAACTACGTCGATGAGTAATTGAATCAAAAATGTAGAAAAATTATATGTAAATATAGATCAAATACTTGATAGTACTCATTCTAATTACCAAGGTCTTCACTTAATACAATATTTTTAACAATGAAAACAAAATAAAAATTAATGAACAATACAAAAGTTAATCTTACCTAATTAGGTCCCTTTCCGGTATATCAGACTCATTAAGGATCTCTTCATACGTCAACTTATCGTGATTATTAAACAACATCAACACTACCATCTGATAAGTAGACACTTGTATGATGTGTTTCCTAGGCCCTGACCTCATCGAGACTGTTGTAGTCGAGGAAGAACAAGCGCCATCCTTGTCGCTATCGTCCTTTTTCGGGCCGTAGAAAATAGCGTTCAGGTCGGCACTCCCAAGTTGAGGCTGCAACGTAAGTTGCCGGCCGCTGTGTTTGGCTAAATAAAATCTGAAAGAAATTATGGATACATATATAAAAACCTGAAAATTGCTGATTTCTAAATGTTTCTGAACAACCTAAGATATGATGACGAAACGGTTTTAATCGCACACAAATCGGCGTATCTAGGATACACCGATATTTTCCTGGTAGGAAGAGATGAAGAGGAGTTAAAGAACATGCTTTTAAAACTAGATAGAGAGCACGAAGGTTGGTATTAGTGGCACGAAATTAGGGATTCAAAACGACTAAAGGAAGACCACATATGAGGTGGACAGATGGTGTAAAGAGACATTTCCTGTTCAAGGTAGATGAAAATCGCAATGGACAGAAAAAAATGGAAGTCAGAAGGGGGCCTATATTTGAATTTGGTTATAAAAAGTGCTTTAGATAGCTTGATAGATAGAAAAAAATAGACAAAAAGTGTAATATTTACACTTTCTAGGATTCTCATTAGTTCCGAATATTGGAGATCATCACTTTATTGACTGCCGTACGAAACAATTCCATGGTTGTCACGATAAACCAGGTTCTCAGATTCTGATGCTAGAAAAAGCCGTTGTTGTTTTTAATACAATTTTGGTTTGGAATTTTTAAGAACAATTTAAAAAATACATTTTTGATGTAAAATTTCTATCTTAACATAATAACCAGGCCAGACTTTTGGAATTTTGCAAAAAATTTCAAAATTCTGACATGGCTATTATGTGAAAAAAAAAAGTAGAAAATATGAAAACATGTTCAAATTTCTGTAAAGCAAAAAGAAATATTTTGGGTAAAATACCACTGGGATTAACAATATATAAAAATCATAAAAAGTTTAGATTTTCCACGTTTTCCGCAGTTTTCTCAATATTATAAAATGTTTGATTTAGTCTCCAGAAAACTGGTCATAAAAACACACGTCTCAAAATTATTTAGGCACATTTTTGATTTTCATATGGACACGAGGATACAAAAATACTTACCTCCTAAAACATTCGAAGGCAGCTAGTGGTACAGCTGGTATATGACATTTTGGGGTTGCGTTTTGAGTGGGCCAAAAGCCAGTTGTCAGCACTCGCATTAATAAATCGATTCCACCTAAATTTGTCTGTAACATATCAATGTAACACATTACTTAATATTTATTTAAATTATTTTCTATTATAAAGTATTTTTATTTATATTTGGAAAAAATTAAATATTGATTGTTAAAATACCAATAACTGCAAATTATAAGATTATAATTATTAAAAACGAGAATGTAGGTCTGACTAGGTCGTCAGACTCTATGCTCCAATATATGTGTCAGGGACGTATACCATGTAGTAAGTACTGATTTTCTACGTAAACCTTTTCAATGTCTGGCGATTTTGTTTGATAATCATAAAATCGACCACTTTCACCTTCCACAGACAAGAAAATCGAAAAAATTACGTCAGATAACACGAAAAGTTGTTTTTGCTGCTGCTAATGAAAGTATCTTGAAACAATTATGTATGAAGTTCGTGAAAGTCATTTTTCCAACAGATTTAAATAGTCAGTTGCGTTGAATGACCTATATTTTTCATCAGTCAATTTTATTTTCGTGTTTTTCTTATACTTATTACGCTATTTATTTAAAAAAAAAAAGGCAGAACCAAAAAAGTGGCAGAGTGAAACCATGTCAGATTTTGGCCTAATGAAGAGACACTGACAAGTCTGTAAGAGAGTATCTATCATAAACTTTTTTGCAGACGGGACTATTATTTGTCCTTCTTCCGTAAGTGTAGCTTTGTTGGTTTTCCTGGTTATATGTTATATTCCAGGGCAAGATTAAACAGAGTTGCAGATAATGACTCTCCTTGTCTAACCCCTTATTTATAACAAATTCCTCTGTGTTTCCTACTTGGGTTTTTACACTTACTATAGTGCAGCTCATTATCATTTTTATTAATCGTCTATATTCCCATTTCTCTCATCATCATCATCATTCTGGCTCTACAATCCTGGACCAGAGTCCAGGTTTCTGAACCATATGTTAGGACTAGGCGTATTATTGTTTTGTAGAGTTTTATTTTTGTATTTCTCGATATATCAGCATAGGTCAAGATTTGCACCGATTTATTACATATTGAACCAGTGGTTGTGATTTGTGACATACGTATTACTTTTTCCAGAGCCAGATTGAACAGTATAGAGGAGAGAGGATCTCCCTGGCGCAGCCCATTATTTGTTTTAAAAGGTTCAGACAACTCCCCCTGAATTCGTATTCATTCAATTTTTTCAAGAGTTAGTTTTGTTAAATTTACCAATTGATTTGGTATTCTTAGCTCTTTCATTGCTTTGAACATTTCTCTTCTATTCGCAGAGTCGTAGGCTGCTTTGTAGTCTATAAATATGTGATGAGTATCAATGCCATATTCCAGTGTTGTTTCCAAAATTTGTTTCAGGATTGCAATCTGATGAATTGTCGATTTACCACCTCTGAAACCTGCCTGGTATTTTCCTACTATCCGTTTTGCATATGATGCCATACCTAGAACATTCAAAGATATTTTTTGTATATGGTGCAACATATTCCAATATTTCAATCATTGGGGAGGGATTTCGGTGTCTATATTTCTTTTATAAGCTGCTGTAATGCCATAATAGTATCATGGCCACCTTCTTTATATAGTTCAGCTGGGAGATTATCTATTCCGGGTGATTTGTTTCTGGCTAGTTTTTTAACTGAATCTTTAACTTCAAGAATCGTTGGTGGCTCCTCTTCCCTCTCGTCTGCTCCCCTTACCTCATCTCTTTCGTCTTCCAGGTTTTCTTCTTCTTCCTCTATATTAAGTGCCTGGTTAAAGTAATCCACCCAATTCCATCCAATTCAATACATATTTCCTTGTTGTTAATAATAGTCAGTAAGGTTTTTTATATCCATTTTATTTTCTTTATTGGTGTTTGAAATTATCTCATAGTTACCAGTAATTTTGATCTTTTTATTGAATAGATTATGTTGTGGTTAATATTGTGCTCTGTAATTATTACCATTGTTGGTCCTCATTTTTATGAATCGTGATAATTTGTCCTCTGTACCATTCTTCCGGCATTTTTTCTTCGTCTTATATGTTTTTTAATAAAATGTATAGTTTTTCTTTTAGTTCATCCCCACCATATTTTATGAGTTTCATATTTATGCCGTCTGTACCTGTAGCTTTACCATTGCGGCTGCTATTTATAATTTCCTTGATCTTTCGTTGGTTTTTGATTGAATTGAAGAAGATTGATTGAATTATGGTTAAAAAGAGAACAAATTTAGAAATGCAATAATCTTAGTTGGGACATATCCCAGTACAAATATAAAATCAGATCGCAATCCACTGATTGGGCAATGTCGCGTAGTCTCAAACTGAAAATAATTAAACGGGCAAACAGAGAATAATATGATTTAATAATGATTAAAAATGTATATCCTTGTATGTTTATTTCTTGGACTTCTAACCCGGCATAACAGAATCACCAAGAAAGTGTGAATGAAATTAAAAAAAAAAATATTTAACTTAGTCATTTATAAACTAGGAGGACAGCTTCAAATCTGTACTATTTAAATTAGTGATTGATATAATAATAAAAGGGAAAAGAAGGTTAGTTCATCTACAAACTACTATAGGTTATGTTATATGAACTTAATGATAGTGAGTTTGGAAGAATTTTGTATAATTTCGTACAATGTACCTAGTAATAATGGTTGACAATAAGAAAAAATGTCTAATAGATATATGGGTAGGAAAAAGAGAAAATCATGAAAAGTAAAAACAAGTATAATACAAAAAGCAACACATACTCGGTCTAACATTGTACTTACCTCAGACTTCGTAACATGTTCTTTAAATTCATCCATAATCGTATTGGAAACAGTCATATCTTTAAACATCCCTTCTAACTTAGAAGTAAATTGGCAACCACACTCCGTCTACAAATATTTCAAGAATTATAAATAACTGATAAGGACAAAATACGAAAAACCAAATACCTTTAACTTAGAGATCATATTCTTTTCGTAATCATCGCTGACAGATTTATTCAACAATAACCGTTTGGCAAGATGCTGCTTGTAATACCTTTCGAAAACATCTTTCTCTTGGAGGAACCTAAATAAAACCATTGACTTATCCAATACTTGTTCTATCTCTTGTTCGGTCATCTGAAAAGAGATGCATATTAAAAAAAAACAATATAAAATTTTTTCTTCCAATCAAAAATGAAGAAGAAAATCTAAAATTATTCTACTTTTTTATTGCAATTATCGAAATACTAATAGTTTATTGTTTCAGACAACACAGTTGGTTAAATATTTGATAATATAGGGTGTCATAAAAAAAGAAGAAACGGAAGAAAAACAAGAAATAACGAAAAAAAATTATAGAAACAGCAAGAAAAGAGGAATGAGAGGGAAAAAAGATAGACAAGAACAAAATAAATGATCGTATAGATTTACTGTAATAATCAACTTACTTACGATTTCTACGCTTTTCTTGAGCTTATCGTCACTAATCAGCGACAAATATTCCGACGATGTGGGGCTCAAATTGAGGAAACGTTCAAGGTTAGAAGATTTCATCTGTTTAAATATTTTATCATTAATAAGGGTATTCGGAAGGGAAAGATCAAAACCTTGTTTGAGATCGAGGAAGGATTTTACGAAAGAGATGGCAAAAAAAAGCCGACTGTTCTTAGACAATGGAGTTTACCTTCATATTCAAGATAGAGGAAAAAAGCAAAAAGAAAAGATTAAAAGCGAAATAAGAAAGAAAAAGAGAAAAACTATGTGACTTAACAAGTTTTATAAATATACTTACGCCTTTTACACCTTTCTTGAGCTTATCATCAATAAACAGCGACAAATACTCCGGAGATTTGGGGTTCAAATTGAGGAAATGTTCAAAATCTGACGCTATCATCTGTTTAAATATTTTATCATTGTTAAAGGAATTCTGGAGGAAATGGTCGAAGCCGTCTTTGAGATCGAGCAATGACTGCACGAAGGAGATCGCATTGGTGGCCGGCTGGTGTTCTTCTTCTTGGACGAGGGCTTTACCTTGTTCTCTAAGGTACAAACTGACGCAATCTGCCATTGTTTTCAAACCATCTGTTACACGACCGAACAGTTTGTACATACAGCATAAATCTTCGGTCTTTTGGTGCTTCAGCATGTGTACCACACCGGAGTTTTCCATCTGAAATTATAAAATATATAAATTTTAAGGATTTTCTACAATTGATTTCAAGATATGGGTGACACCGAGAAAGAAAATACCCGGCGCACAATAAAACTGGAAAACCGTAACGTTAATCCAGAACTGTCCGCTACTAACAGCGTCAGGCTCAACGGGAGCGACTAAATATACACCCACCAACAGACTGAACAAGTGAGGTGAGGTGCAATCATCCTCACGGATTCTGGAGGGCGCACAAAACTTTTTAATTGGAACAAATAGATACCTCTTAAACCAGGAAAAAGTGGACTAGAACAAGTTCGGGAAAAACACTATTCTACAACGAACGCAATTTCAATCAAAGAGATGTAGGATTCTGAATACACAAAATACAGCACGATAACAAAAGTATACAAGGTAATATCATTGAAGAGAAAAAGGACGAAACAGAACGGCACATAGAAACTCTAGACAAGGACATAGAACCAGCAGAGGAGAAATATGAATGAACTTCCTGACACAAAAAACAATATGCGATGAATAACTTCTAAAAATAAACGCCAACGTGGAAAATGGATATGGGCTAAGTTTGATGAGATTACAGTAGATAGGCTATGTACTTCCTGGACCAACCCCTAAATTGCAACCCCTAAAATCGCAACCCCCGGTCGTAAGTTCCAAACGGCTTAACGTAGGATGACGTACGAGGGCTCGTTGGAAAGGGGATGAAAAATGGGGTTGAATGCAGTATGTGCCGTGCGCATCGGAGCATGCCAAAAGGTCATTATGGGGTATCTTCGTTTCTATTGGTCCGATCGTGACGTACGAGGGCTCGTTGGAACGGGGAGAAGGCGGGGAGACAAAAAACAAAGATGGCGGCGTTGCCAAATGGGCGTTAAAACGTATCTTCGTTGCTATTGGTTGGATTTTGACGTATGAGGTGTCAAAGCGTTGGATGTCACGTGACATTCGACGCAGAACGTGACATTTGTCACAGAACGTGACATTCGACGCAGGACGTGACATGTATGTGACATTTGTCACAGAACGTGAAATGTCAAGTGACATTCGACGCAGGACGTGACATTCAACACAGAACGTAAAATGTCACGTGACATTCAACGCGGGACGTGACATTCGACACAGAACGTGAAATGTCGCGTGAAATGACGTGACATTCGACGCAGGACGAGACATTTGACGCAGGGCGTGACATTTATGTGACATTTGACATAGATCGTAAAATGTCACATGAATTGACGTGACATTCGACGCAGATCGTGAATTGACGTGATATTCAACGCAGGACGTGACATTTATGTGACATTTGACGCAGAACGTTAAATGTCACGTGAAATGACGTGACATTCGACGCAGGATGTGACATATATGTGACATTTGACGCAGAACGTGAAATGTAGGAATTACGTGACGTGAGACGTTTTGACGTAACAGTTATGTGTCAGTCAAGACATCGCTTGACATAAAACGTGACATTCAACATAGGACATATTCAGTAGGAATGCGTAGGAGAAATAAACATATCTTTCATTAAAATATCTTTTATTATTGAGTTACATATAGATACAAGTTATATACAACACTGAAACTTGAATATTAAAAAAGACATAGACATGTAGAAGTATTGTTTATTTACATTAGTTCCAAAAGCACTTCTTTATAATCTTCCTCCATCTTTAGTAAGCGATTAGGATATGCCAACCAAAATCGTCCCTTTTTCACAAAACCTAGTAGTTCAAGTAGCGTTTTATTCAGGTAACCTCTATTCAAATATCGTATAAGGGTATTTCGTCGATCAGTAGTTTTAATTATGTGATGTAATTTAATTTGAACGTCGTCTGTTAATGCCTCTATTTGCGTTTTTATGTGTAAAAGTTGTTCTTCTCTAAGTATTCGTTCTGCTTCCAATCTCCTTTGATCTTCAATTCGCAGGTTTGTCAATTGTTTTTTACATGTTTCACATAATATGTACCTAGTCCTAGTATCGTTCCAATCGTTCATTTCGAATAGTTCTATACAACCGCAAGGTTTTATAGTTTCACTTAATGTCTCATAAGGCATTGTGTCTGCTAACCAGAGGAATAAATGTAAGAGACTTCTGAAGAGGTATCCCAAACGTTTAAGAAAAGAACTAGCATACGCCAGAGTGCTATTCTCTGCACTCACAGATACAGAGAGCAACAATAAGGCATGTAAACAGACCAGCACCTTGATTTATACTAATTTCCAAAAAATTGGTACTATAGTTATTTATACAAAATTCACAAAAACGGAATTATATACTGAAATATTAAGACAGAAATATTTTAAATAATAATATGTTAAAATTGTGCATTTGATAGCAAACCGGATGAAGCCTCATGATAACAATACACCGCGTTGTTCAAAACACGTAAACAAGTGTGATAACAAATTTTATTTTAATCATTGGAAAAACAAGTACACCGGAAAGAAAACCGCAGTTGCTACATTTTGTAAAATGTATGAAGATATCAGCAACCACATCAACAAAATTCTAAATTGATAACAACGATTCTCTTACCGCAATATCAATTTATTGTATACCATAAATATTAGTTGAAGAAATAAAAATAAATATAAAAATATTAGCATTTCTAGAACAGCACACGTTGCTTATCTATGAAACGAATCAGTTGATTGTACCGTAGGCACATTAGGTTGACGCAACTCGGGCTCGGGTGGGGCGATATGCTGTTCTGTTCTTTAAAAGGCCGAGGAGCGCATACGGTGTCACAGTTCGCTTCGCAAACGTACTACAACAACAAGTTCGCAGTAGTCAATACGGTGTGCAGTGACTTACATATATCTGATAAAGGTAAGCGGTTTTTGTCTTTTGTATATTTCTATGTATTTATTATGTCCTTTTTATCATTGTATTTTATGAGAATTGTACATCTCTCTGGTTGTATTTCATGCAGTATTTTATGAAAAATGTATACTGTTTTTGTATTTATTATGTCCTTTTTATCTATGTGGGTGTTGTAAAACATTTCACGTCTGCTATTTTTTATAAGAAGTATTCTCCGCTGTTCGTATTTCGATTTCTTGTAGTATATGGTTCTTCTCTATTGCCAAGTATGTAATGCATCTCTCCATTCACGTTAAGCGGAAAAACTATAGTTTTTTGTTATTATTGTAGATGGATCTATCAAAACTAAATAATGCATCCTTGGTTGCAGAACGTAAGCCAATAAAAAAACTTAAAGATCTACAAATTGGAAAAAAATTTACCATCCACAGTGCAAAGGTGGTAACAACACAATTTGGGGAGACAGTTCTGCTGGATTTGGGTGCTGAAGTTGTCTTCTTACCACAGCGGGTAACCAAAGCCTACCAAGCAGCAATAACGGACCTCAACAGCGGAAACTATTCGCTGATATACGAAGGGGAAGTTGATATTGGAAAAAGCAGACTCCTTGCATCCTTTAAGATAGTTGAATAAGGTAAGTGATTTTTTCTTATTGTTTGTTTGTGAGTAACCATGCATATAAAACAAGTGATTAAACAGTCTGATGATTTGATGCACATTATTAAAAAGCTTAGTAAAATAATTTTCGATAAATTCACTGAAAGAGATCGTAAAGTTTGGACAAGACGGTTAAATAGTCACATTTTTAGATGTAGTAAAGTAATTAAAAACCATAAACTATCCGTAGGAACAGTTAGAAAATTGCAAACTTACATAGGACATTTTAAGCATTTTAGGCAAATTATTTTAAATTTCAATAATAAGTACGTTGGGTTGGGGCTTAATTCAAAATTACGCAATAGAGTTAAATGGGAAAATGTCATTTCATGTTTTGCTAGTCGAATTAAAACTGGAGTTATAGTTAATTTAGTGCATAAGGACTTAACACAGTTCCTAAATGATTGTTATATTATTTTTAGTAGAAAAATTAACAGTAATTTAAAAACAAATAGATTGCTTAAAGTCAATACTACATTTTGCGGTGAATTCATTAAAAAATCGAGTGATAGCGAAAGTTTAGATTTAAAATATTTTAACACTAAAAATGCTATTATAGACGCATCGACCGATTTACATCTTTGGTTCAGTGAAAATGTTAAGGATAAAATTTTTACAAAGCTGTCGGAGTTTGCAGAAAAAGATTCTGGTGCTGCTCTGTCTAAAGTAATCTCATTAGAAGTCAATATTAATAAAGTAGAAATAGGAAACGGTTCATCGTTCATTGACTTGCCAAAAGAGATTAGCAATAAAAAGGCTTGTATTAATGTGCATAACTTCGATCAGGCTTGTTTTTATTGGTCAATTGTTAGCGCTCTGTATCCAGCAAAAGATCATCCACAACGAGTTTCAAAATATCCGCATTATTCTACTGTTTTACAAACTGACAAATTAGAAAGCCCAATGCCATTAAGCCAAATTTCCAAATTTGAAAAATTAAACGCCATATCAGTCAATGTTTTTGCATTAGAATTAAACGTAGTGAAGGACAAACAATTTTATGAAGTAGTACCTGCCAGACTGACACCGCAAAAGATGGAAAAGCATGTAAATTTGCTCCTATTACAAGATAAATATTTCCCAAAGTTAAACGATTACGATGCTCCTCCAGAAGATGATGATCAGACTGAAATACGCCTTCATTATTGTTGGATTAAGGATTTAGGAAAATTAGTAAAATCGCAATTAAACAAAAACAATCGTAAAAAATATATATGTGATAGATGTTTGAACTATTTTAGCAGTGAAAGCAAACTAGCAGAGCACGAAGAAATGTGTTCAGATGTGAATAAATGCAAGATGACTGTTCCCAAATATGATCATGTGGCTTTTCGCAATTTTACATACAAACAAACAACTCCGTTTATAGTTTATGCCGATTTTGAATGCCAATTACATAATTTTACAGATTCAAATGTCTCAGTGAGTAAAACAGCAAAATATCAGAAACATGTACCTTTTAGTGCAGGTTATTATTTGAAATGTGCTTACGATGATAGTTTATCTTATTTTAATAGCTATAGAGGTGAAAATTGCATGGAGTGGTTCGCAAAAGAAATGACCGAAATTTCCAAATTTGTAAATTCCAAAATAAAGACAATTGTACCTATGGTCGAAAAACCCAACACAAATGGAGCAACTGTTTGCCATATTTGTGAGAAACGCTTTTTGGCTACAGATACAGTTGTTGTAGATCACGATCATTTTACGGGACAAGTACGGGGATTTGCGCACCAAGCATGTAATTTGAACTTTAAAAAATTGTTTGTCGTCCCAATCGTATTTCATAATTTTAGTGGCTACGATTCGCATTTTATGATTATAGATCTTTGCAAGCATGGGCACTTGAGCTTACTTCCCATTAATAAAGAAAAATACATTTCATTTACATTACAATCTGACGAACATCAAATTAAATTACGATTTATTGATTCTCTAAGATTTATGGGAGCTTCACTCGATGAATTGGCATCTCTTTTAGATACATCTGAAAAAAAGATTTTGAAAAGAGAATTTAGTCAATTAGATAATGATACATTTAATTTGTTAACTTGTAAAGGAGTATTTTGTTATGATTATATTGATAGTTTGGAAAAATTGGATGAAACTTCTTTACCCACAATTAACCATTTTTATAGTAAGTTAAATAATGAATACATTAGTGAAGCGAAGTATGCTCATGCCCAAAATGTTTGGAAGAAATTTAATTGTAAAAATTTGGGAGAATACAGCGATTTGTATTTGAAAACAGATATTCTGCTGCTGGCTGATGTGTTTGAACAGTTCCGACAAAAATGTCGAGACACATATAAATTAGATCCAGCATGGTATTATACCATGCCAGGATACACGTGGGATTGTATGTTGAGATACACACAATGTAAATTAGAATTGCTAAAAGATGTGGATATGATCTTGTTTATGGAAAAAGCCATCAGAGGTGGAATATCTGTTTGTAGCAACAGATATTCTGAGGCCAACAACAAATACATTTCGTCGTATGATCCCACACGGCCCTCTAAGTACATCCTCTATTTAGATGTGAACAATCTGTATGGCTGGGCAATGTTACAATTGCTTCCATATGGAGGGTTCAAGTGGATTGAAGATGTTACCAAATTTGGTGTTGGTAATCTTCCCGAAGGCCATATAGATATTATGTCAATACAGGATGATGCAAAGGAGGGCTATTTTTTCCAAGTTGACTTGGAGTATCCACGCGAATTACACGACAAACATAAAGATTTTCCATTTGCTGCCGAACACCGCATTCCGCCCGGTTCAAAATTGCCAAAGTTAATACCAACCTTATATCACAAAACCAAATATATTATGCATTATAGAACTCTTAAACAGGCATTGGCTAACGGGTTAATTTTAACAAAGATACATAAAGTTTTGAAATTTAATCAATCTGCGTGGCTGCGACCGTATATCGAATTAAATACAAATTTACGGGCGGCAGCCACCAACAGTTTTGAGAAAAATCTCTACAAGCTAATGAACAATGCGGTGTTCGGAAAAACTTTACAGAACCAAAGACGTCATCGTATTGTAAAATTATGTAAAAAATGGCATGGAAGGTACGGAGCTAGAAATTTGATTGCGAGTAGTCGATTTCACAGTCGTACGATCTTTAGCGAAAATTTGGTAGCTATCGAACTTAAGAAATCAGAAGTATGCTTTAATAAACCCCTGTATATAGGCGCAGCAATCCTCGATATATCAAAAGTATGTATGTACGATTTTCACTACAACTTTATGCTTCCAACGATGGGAGAGAACAACTGTTCATTGTTGTACATGGACACCGACAGCTTTATTTATGAATTGAAATGTTCAGATGCATATAGAGAGGTTATAAGAGCGCATCCAAATAAATTTGATACCTCCGACTATGCCGAAAACAACTCATATGAGATAGAACGGTTAAATACAAAAATCCCAGGATTAATGAAGGACGAGGCAAATGGGAAAATAATTACACATTTTATTGGATTACGATCAAAAATGTACACATTTAAACTGCAAATAACTGACGAGGAGAGGGAAAAAGAGAGACAGCGCCTAGAAAGAAAACAACTAAACAAAGAGAGAATTGAATGTGACTTGGGAAATTTGGGAATAACAAAAAAGGCAAAAGGAGTGAAATATAACGTTGTTCGAAATAAAATTACGTACGAAGACTATGAAAAATGTCTTAAAGAATTCAAAATTCAAACCGCGAGCCAAAGATGTATTCGATCATACCAACATTCTGTATTTAGCATCGAGCAATCCAAAACGGCTCTAAGTCCTTATGACGATAAGAGGTACTTAATACCAAAATCATTTAATACGCTTCCGTGGGGACATTATCTTGTCGATTAACATTTATTATAAATAATTTTCTTTTTCTTGTAGTATATGGTTACTCATAAGAACAAAAAAAAAAAAAAAGAGAAAAGATCACTTATCTCACAGTTTTTGTATATTGTAGATTTAACTAGTATTTTAGAATTGTATAATTTAATTTTTAATAATAAATTTGTGTAATCTTACATTTTTGGTTTTATTTATAATAGAATAAAAGACAACATATCTAATAAATTATATATTTA
This sequence comes from Diabrotica balteata, assembly GCA_918026665.1. Lineage (NCBI taxonomy): Eukaryota > Metazoa > Arthropoda > Insecta > Coleoptera > Chrysomelidae > Diabrotica > Diabrotica balteata. The sequence goes on along the minus strand of OU898276.1, from coordinate 22,535,097 downwards.
TTTAGTTAAATGATTTACATGTCTATGTTCATAATAATATACATATTCCTTTAAAGCTAAACTTAACAAAGTGTTTGGACAAATATCGATATATGCTGCGAAGGCTGTAACTGGTCCATGTACAGAGTCTTTAGCACAAAAATTTTGTTTAATGAAAGTTGAAATATTTATATAGTATTTCTGGAATTGTAAACTCTGTAACAATGCCACTCTATGGTACAGTATTCTGTAGTTTGCGTTTAAAATGTGGTAGGCGTCATCTTCACGTAAATAATAGTCGACTCCAAATTTTTCAATGGTCAGCAACTTTACATTGTCTTTTACCAATTGTCTTAGTTTGCAAAAATCACCATTCATAAATTCGATTGGAACATACCCATCCGCATATGTAGCATGGAAAAAGTCACTCATTTTTTCTTTTAACCACACAATTATGACGTTCCACTCACTTATACTTAAACTGATTCTTCTAAAATCATCACGTTGGCACAGAATGATGGATGGTAGAAAATCTCGAGCTGGAGATAGACCAATTTTTATGTGGAGAGAGCTGCTGATTGGATATGTAGTTTCCAATAAACAATATTGCTCGTTTGTGGCAGCTGCTTCATATTTAGCCAATACTCGATCTAATTCCGCGCCAGGACTAGGTGGTTGTTGACTATCTTCATCGTAGTTAAATTCTATGCTAAATTCACTGCCATCATCATCATCGAAATTATTAGGTTGGCTGTTGTATCCGCTATCTTGAGAGCTCATGGTACTACTGTGTGTGTGTGTGTGTGTGTTCTAACGTCGTTAACGAGGTGGATGTAAACTGAACATATTATCGTAGTTTGTCCTACATTTATACCATTGTCTTCTCCCACTTCTTGTGGTTAATTATCGGTCTTTTCACAAAAAATGTATGTCTACGCGGCGTATCGAAATATAGATCCTCAAACTATATTCGAGTTATTTATCCAGCTGTTGTGTTTGCTGTCCATTCCTAACCATTTCACGTACATCTTATTGCCTTTTCGTCTGAGTACTTTTTCGACCAGGTATATGTCAGGGTTTGATGTTTTCTGCAATTCTTCTTCGTAAAAACCGCCACTAATCGGCGCACCTTGCATGTCTTCGAGCAAATACGTTATAGGATTTGTTATCTTAACTTGTACAATTCTAAATAATTCAGTAGTCCAATTGGGCGTGTATGCCTTTTCGAAGAAATGTTTTGCCTTTGATACACGTACAATGTCGCCAACTTTAAACTTTCGTGGACCTGCAATCTTTAAATAAGTATAACTTTTGTTTAAAATAGTTTTTTCGTTGGATTTGTTAACCTGAGACGGTTTGTATCCTGTTTTACTGTGTTTTGTGTTGTTGTATTCCTCTGTAATTATGTGTAGAGCATCTAACCATTTGTACGATCCATGTAAACTGAAATACTTGTACAACTTTGCTTTCAACGTTCTAATAACTCGCTCGCAAATGGCTGCTTTTTTGATCGTGTAGGTGCTGTAATGATTAATCTCGTGTTTTTTCATTAAATTTTGAAATGTTCTGTTGTAAAATTCGGTTCCCTGATCAGATTGTAGGTTCTTCGGATGTCGTCGAGTATGTGCGAGAATATCCGAAAATGCCCGAGTAATTTCCTCGCCAGTCTTCGTTTTTAGAGGTCGTGTCCACACAAATTTTGAAAAGCAATCAATTACAACTAGTATTAGTTTGTAATTTTTATTTTGATGTGCATAAGGACGCATTTCAGCCAAGTCCATTTGCCACAAGTCATCGATTCCTTTGATTATTGTTCGTCGACGAGGATAGTTTTTTCGTGCCGGTTTATGCAATTCGTTTATCAACTGTTCTTTAGACATTATTATTTTTTTAACGCACCTTCAACTACCGTAAGACGTTTGTCTATATCCCATGAATGAATGCTATCTACTACGCTTTTTAATGATTGTTCCACCTGTTTTATCCGCTGTTCCATCTGTATATCGTACATAGAATGCTTTGCAACTGTTTCTGCAGCAGATTTTAGATTGTTCTCCGTATCCTTTTTCAGTGCATTCATATCATCATTGATTATTTTTTTCAATTTTTGCTCGAGAAGTGGAACTGTAGTTTTATGAAGCTCCTTTCTCACATCGTTAAGGCCAATGGCTAAATCCTGTATGTCATTAGTTTTTTGCTGTAACAGCACACCATGTGTTTGAATTAATGGATGGTGCAGGTTACGCAACCCATTAATTTGTTCATCAACGTATTTATTCATATCCTTTTTCAGTACAGACAGATCATCTTTGATTATTTTTTTCAATTTTTGCTCGAGAAGTGGAACTGTAGTTTTATGAAGCTCCGTTCTCACATCGTTAAGGCCAATAGCTAAATCCTGTATGTCATCAGTTTTTTGTTGCAATAGCACACCATGTGTTTGAATTAATGGATAGTGAAGGTTACGCAACTCATTGATTTGTCCATCAACGTATTTTTTCGTTGCAGCATCGCCACTATCTGATGGATCCTTGACATTGGATATTTTCACATTTTCGGCATTAATATTTCCGTCAGACGTATGTGGAAATGTGACTCGCGCCACCTTTTGGGCATTACTACTACTACTATAACGAGAGTGATGTCCGAATTTGTCGACACTCATAGTGGAAATGATGATGACATTCCCAGTTACTCTATTATATTGGCTTCTCTTAGTTCATTGATGATGGCTACGATTTCGTTGTCGAGAGATGTGTTGCCGGCGTCTTTCGAAGCCACCAAGAGTTTAAGACGTTCAACTAACTCATTTGGATCATCCCAATAAATATACTCCATGGGTGCAGTGTTGTATGTTAATCGTGAGTCATCCAATCCCGTTCCTTTGGCCGTAGATGAAGATGATCGTGTTGTTGTTGTTTTCGTTCTGTGTTCGAGTTCTTTTTTGGATCGAGTTGCAGGTGGTGCATGCTTTTTCATTGCTGCATCAGATGGTTTGAATAGAGGTTTAATAATAGAATGGTATTTTTCTCCGCTTGAACCTTTAAGACGTCCCAAGGTATCCAGATGAATCTCTGTGTTTTTCAACAGTGTTTTGTACTTTTGTAAATCCTCATCATTATACTGGTCGGGGTTGGCATAAAATAAAAGTTGATATAGACCTGGCGTACCACCTAACCTACGTTCTTCTAAATTACGTTCTCGAATTATTATTATGTCTCCATTGCGTTTGTCAAAGTTTATTCGACGTTTTCCCATTATCCAACCACTAATAGAATCGTAAAATGGACCATAGTTTTTATCAATTCTATCGTCTTTTTTCAAATATTCTTTTATATACTTGTGACTTATTGGAGGATATTGATCCATATATTCGTCGGCGGCATCCATCGAAATCTCGTCAGAGATTGGTTCTTGAATAATGTTTTCATGAGGTATCGCTTGATCAGGTGCGTCAAGAAATACATCGTCATTCTCCTCCTCCTCCTCCTCCTCCTCCTTGTCCTCCTTTTTCACCTCTTCTTTTTTAACTTGTTCAAACTTGTTAGTGATAGCATGATGTAACGTTTTTGATGATTGTGCAATATCTTTGAGAGGCTTCGAGAGTGGTTTAAACAGTTTATTTAGGGACTCGTCTTGTTCTGTTCGGCCTAATTTCAATGCCAAATATTTTTTGCGAATTGATCTAGCCAATTCGGCGACTTTCTTCTTGCGAAGGGCAATGGCAACCGCATCATCTGACATGTTGTTAACGACTAACCAATCACCTTATAATTTTATATATTTATCAAATCCTTTGCGATATCGGCCATTGTTGAGAGCAAAATCTTTTATAATTACCAAAGTACCATAACTATCACACCAACATTCAGAACAAATTTTTTTAAATTCATCAAATGACATGTCTGGTGATACGTGCTCATCAAATACATGCTTCAAATTTATCTCGTCTTGCTTGAATAGTACAATCATGTTACAGTTGTCTCTAATTAGCTGCTTTGGTATTTTTGAATATGTTTGACATAAATAAGCGGCATCGATATCTTTATGTCTGCACATGGAATAATACTCGCGAATCTTTTGCTGACCATCACATGCAACATCGTCAAATAAAAACACAGAGTGGGGTTTAGCGTCGCTGGGACTAATAATTTCTTCGTTGTCTTTAAACGGGTAATATCCTACACCTTTCACTTGTGCTATTACATCTTGCAGTAGTTGGTATTTCGGTTGAAAGAGGGATTTGGAATAAACATAGACATTTTTAAACTTGGCGCCATTCGGATTGAATAGAAGAGATAGCATGACATTCGTTTTCCCACATCCACTTGGACCGCAAATAATGGCTCTAAACGAGTTTGGTAGTAATTTACCATGTTTACTGACTGTCACTTTCTGGACAATGTCCAGATTATCAATTGGTAGCGTCTGCTCTTGCTGAACGATCTTCATCGTGTGACAAGTGTAGTACATATGTACGACAATATATTATAGATGTCACCACTTGCATGGTATCAGTCCAATGTTGGTCGTTGAAGGAGGAGGTCTCGTTAACTCTCTAATTAATAAACTGCCAATTGAGCTGCATATTCCCGGTTATCAGTACTGCGGTCCCGGAACAAAACTACAAAAACGTCTTGCACGTGGAGATCCAGGAATTAACCCGTTAGACGCAGCTTGCAAACGACACGATATCGCTTATTCACAGCATTCATCTCTCGAAGAACGTCACAAGGCCGATAAAGAATTGGAAGATAGAGCCTGGGAGCGCTTCAAGTCGAAAGACGCTAGCATTGGTGAAAAAAGTGCTGCTTTAATTGTAACAGGCGGAATGAAGACGAAGAGAAAGTTGGGAATGGGATGTTCTCGTCGTGGACGACGGGGACGTTACTCATTCAATCGAGATGTTGTCTCAAAAATTGCAAAGTCCCTGAAGAGAGGAGCATCGTTAACAGATACTGCTTTGACTGCTGTACGAATAGCAAAATCCATAATCAAAAGACTTGGTGGTCGTAAAGAAGTTGATGTTCCTCGAGTACTACCACTAAAATCCGGAGGTTTTCTACCTCTTATACCTCTATTTGCAGGCCTTTCCGCTTTGGGGGCCTTAGCGGGGGGTGCTGCCGGAGTGGCCAAGACAGTAGTCGACGCAAAGAATGCCCAAAAGAAATTGGAGGAAGATATACGTCATAATAAAGCAATGGAACACATAGGTTCAGGTCTGTACCTACGTAAGAAACCCAGAGGTGGATTCGGCTTGTATTTGAAAAAAAACTTCCAATAAAGCTACCCAATCGTCCGCTATATGATGTGGAGATTGCACATTATGCGAAAATACTTAAAATACCATATTTTCGAGGCGTTTTCATGAATGACGCTCTGCCTAGAGACGGTCCTCGACAACGAGAATGTGCAATAGTAAACTTGGATGTGTCCACACATAACGGGACACATTGGGTAGCATATAGAAAGATAAACAGCGACGTAGAGTATTTCGATTCATTTGGTAATTTAAAGCCGACCAAAGAACTTGTTAAGTATCTGGGTGGTGCACGTGCCAACATTTCCTATAATAACCATCAGTATCAAACGTACAATCAAATTATTTGTGGACATTTATGCTTAAAGTTTTTATATAATGGAGCCTACTAAAAGTACGAAACTGCTTATGGACCATATGTTTCGCAAAAAATATTTTACAGAATTCAGTGAAGAAGAACTAAAATACATACCGCTCGATTATCTTATACGAACTGTACGACCTTCAGAATTGTTAAGTATATGGCATAAATTGCCTGAAGACTATCGAGGAGAATTTAACTTGCAGATACTACTTCCCTGCTATGTACATTACAACAGACCTGATTGGAAGACTCACTGGGATGGTCCACCTGATTCTCAAGCTAAATGTCATTTATGTAAACTTGTTTTGGAACAAATAAAACTACTAAAGTAAATATTGTTTTTCTAATATAATAACCTATTACTAGATTGACGTGAGTCAGTCATCATGTCGCAGTTGTTGAGAGTAGACAGCACCAATTACATATTCTCATTTCAACCTCCCACACCGATCGTGTTGGATCCGAACAAAGATTATGAAATAGCTCTTCGTGCTTTCCATTCCTACAACAGTATACCAAACATTGAAAATAACAAGTTTTATTACTACAATGACAAAAACCAATTACAACACTTTGATTTCCCCGATGGATGTTATGAAATTGCCGATATTGAAGAATATATACAAAAGAAATTGGGTGCTGATAATGTGCTTAAGCCCGAAACGATATTTAGTCTGAAACCTAACCACAACACGTTGCAATGTCAAATTTTCAGCAAATATAAGATTTCGTTTACGCACCCTGACAGTCTTGGTACAGTATTGGGATTTTCTCCTGCAATTCTCACTCCAGGACAGACACATTCTTCAGATCGACCTGTTAGGATTATTAAAGTATCTAGCATACGCTTTGAATGCAACATTAGTACCGGAGCCTTCGATGGTAACAGACCTGCTCACACGATCTACGAATTTGTCATACAATCAAATCCTGGGTACGCAATTGACGAAACTCCACACAATTTGTTGTATTTACCTGTTGTACCGCAACGAGAAATTACCAATATCACTGTGTTGGCTGTCGATCAAGACGGACGCCCTGTAAACTTTCGAGGAGAACAGAGCACCTTGGTGTTGGAACTTAGATCACGTGGGAAATGGGATTAGTAATAAGACAATCTACTGCCCATAGTACACCATTAGTTGTGCAGCCGTCTGAGCGACAACATCGTACGTCCTCATCTAAGCGGCAACATCTTACGTTTGCAAACAAATTGTTTTTACAATCACTTGGTTTTAAGCTGAAAAAATGACAACCATGTATGGAAAACGATCCCGTTCAAACAGCATAATGCCTCCAATATTTGATATTTATCGTAAGCCGATGTTTGACGAATCGATTCGAAAGGCCGAATACCGAACATATGCACCATTCATCAAATCATTCAACTGTAATGACATTGTAGAATTTAGCATCAATCAAGTTGACTCGTTTTTTGCAATGAGTGAAACCTTGTTATGCATTAAAGGATCGCTCGCAATAAACGGCAATGGTGAAGTCAAACTAGCAAATAATGTGGGTGCTTTTCTTTTCGATTCGTGTACGTACAGCGAAAGCGCAAGGGAGATGGAAACAGTGCGGGATCCTGGTATCGTAAGCGCTGTACGTGCTATGACATGTTATACTCAAGAAGATTCCAGTCATATGGCAATGGCGGGGTGGAATTACCCTAAGGATCCAATTCTACATGCTGCCGATCATTCATTCAACATACAGATGCCTCTTAAGCATGTTTTCAACATTTTCAATGATTATCCTATGATTACGTGTGGTCGTCAAACAATAAGACTAGTTCGAGCTCGAAATGACAACGATTGCATAATTGTCAAAGAAAAAACTCCAGGTCATGTTACAACTGTTAAGATTAACATTACCAATATTGAGCTTAGAGTCAAGCACATATTTCCCAATGATGATATTAAATTGGAACTTATGAAATCCATTCAACAAGATCAACCTATAGTTATTCCTTTTAGAAAGTGGGAATTGCATGAATTACCAGCACTTACCAAAGGCGCTAGACGTGAAGTTTGGGCTGTAAAAACTAGCAATGCAGTGGAAAGACCTCGTTATGTCATTGTTTTCTTTCAAACCAATAAACGTGACAAAAGCGACGCCGATCCCACCTTATTTGACAATATCCACATACAAAGTATCAGATTATCTTTAAATGGAGAATATTGGCCGAACGAGAGAATGCAGTTGGATTTTAGCAAAACTGACTACAATGAGGCCTATTTCAATTATACCGAATTCTATCCTAGCTACATACATTCTCAACAAAAGCGACCTCTACTCGATTTCTCAGGTTTCGCACAACACACATTGTTCGTCATCGATTGTTCGAAGCAAGAAGAAAGCATGAAAGCATCCACTGTTGACGTAAAACTCGATATTGAAGCGAATACTGGTTTTCCCGAAAATACCAAGGCTTATTGCATTATAATTCACGACTGCGTAATGGAGTACTTCCCTCTCACTGAAATTGTAAAAAGTCTAAATTAGATGCATAAATTGCCAGTAGTACGCGAGCAGTCATCATGAGAGTAGCATTCGTAGACATTCAGGGATTCGATGTGGACGGATGGTTTGTTCCCAAAGAACTTACCATTGAAATAGGATTTAAACGAAGTCATTACATCTTCTTGCCTCAGAAACCTTTTAATGCGCTAAGTAATGGGGATAAGAAGACTGCATCATACGTGGAGAAAAAACTGCTTGGAATTCGATACTCTGATGGACACGTAGAATTGTCCAAAATCAATGAAATACTAGAATCCAAGTTGTTGTATGCAGCAGATTACATATACGTTCGAGGAGAACAAAAAGCAGAATATTTGGATAAGAAACGTCACGTTTTTGGAGTTTTTCCCATTATTATTGATGTTTGCAAGTTTGATGGTACACCTCATGCTACTGGAAACGTTGGCCCTACTGCAAACCCATGTCATGCCTCTGGATTATTTTCATGCACCGAAAGAAATGTGGATCGTCTACGTCACTGGTTTGCCAATAACATAATGCCATTGTAATTTTATGTATAAATAAATAAATATATTAGAAATTAAACGCTTTTTTATTTATCACATCTTTATTGATCGAGTCTTATATTACAAGAAGATTCAAATTTTCTCCTTACAATTTCGAAAATAATTTTTAAAATTAGGATAAATACAGATGCTAATATTACACAAGACATTGCAAAGACATTGTCTATTTCACTATTCATATGCTCGCTGGTGTTGTTGCTAACGCCCATGGTATTGGTTGAATACGTCTCAATGGATATGAAGCTGGTGGCAGTTTTCTGCAGGCGTAAATCCAGGTGTCTTGCTGTTGCTGCTGCTGTAGATTCAACTCTTTTGGATTCCACGTTTTTTCCTCAATATGCAGGCTATCTAATTGTCTTTTAATTTGTTTTATATTCTCATATGATTTAATGTCTCTATTTAACTGATCTAGTTTACGTTGAAATTCCATAACCCTATGTATGTACTCGATGGAATTCATAGTACTACTGAATATGTCCTATGTTGAATGTCACGTTTTATGTCAAGCGATGTCTTGACTGACACATAACTGTTACGTCAAAACGTCTCACGTCACGTAATTCCTACATTTCACGTTCTGCGACAAATGACACATATATGTCACGTCCTGCGTCGAATGTCACGTTATTCACGCAACATTTTCACGTTCTGCGTCAAATGTCACGTCATTTCACGTTCTGCGTCAAATGTCACATAAATGTCATGTCCTGCGTCGAATGTCACATAAATGTCACGTCCTGCGTCGAATGTCACGTCAATTCACGTGTCATTGTACGTTCTATGTCAAATGTCACATAAATGTCACGTCCTGCGTCAAATGTCACGTCCTACGTCGAATGTCACATCATTTCACGTGACATTTCACGTCCTGCGGCAAATGTCACATAAATGTCACGTCCTGCGTCGAATGTCACGTGACATCCAACGCTTTGACACCTCATACGTCAAAATCCGACCAATAGCAACGAAGATACGTTTTGACGCCCATTTGGCAACGCCGCCATCTTTGTTTTTTGTGTCAAAGTATTCCCCGTCTCATCCCCAGTTCCATCGAGCCCTCGTACGCCCCAATCAGACCAATAGAAACGAAGATACCCCATAATGACCTTTTGGCATGCTCCGATGCGCACGGCACATACTGCGTTCAACCCCATTTTTCATCCCCTTTCCAACGAGCCCTCGTACGTCATCCTACGTTAAGCCGTTTGGAACTTACGACCGGGGGTTGCGATTTTAGGGGTTGCAATTTAGGGGTTGGTCCAGGAAGTACATAGCCTATCTACTGATTACGAATAATAAAATTTATTTTTCATAAAGAACGCACTCACCAACTACAAAGAAACAATCAAAGCTTTTACAGTTATAAAATGATCTTAGTGCAGGAAGTGATCACTCTCTAGTTCGACCAAGAATAAGTTGACAAGAACCGGGAAAGAAAAAATATGTCCAAAGTAAAAAAATCCAGCAGATAGTTACAATAATAAAAACAAATAATAAAAAAAATATCAGAAGAATTGAAAGAAAAACTTAAGAGATCCTATAGAAAATAATCAAAACTTAAATCAACTTAACAACCAGCAGTGTTGGTAGAAACATTAAAGAAAATAGCACCGTCGATAAAATACAAAACCCAGTCGGAAATGATATAAACGATGGAAAAAAGAAGAGCAATGTTCAAATAAGGACAACACAAATCACAAGCATACAGAAATTCAAAGTCAACAGTAAAAACACTAAGAAAAACGGTAATGAGAACACTCCAAACTCACCATGAACATCTGGTATTAAGCTATACAAAAAAATCGAATTCATATAATGAGAAAATCAAACGAAAAACTTCAATTTTTTGCCACGAAAAATCGGAAAAGAGAAACAAGACAAGACAATATAAAAAAAATGAATTTTATAGAGAACATTATAGAGCAAATGTAGAGAAGCCAAATAGAGTTAAACACTAAAGAAAAACTTTCAGTTTAGGGTCAGAAGAGATCATAGAATTCTCTAAGCAGATGATCTTATCATTTATTGTTCTGGAAAATGACTGTCAATTACTTTTAAATTACTTTAAAATGCAATAAATACTTTATATATACGAGCCCCCTCCTATCTAATTGGCCTAAATATTAAAATCAGAATATAAAAAAAAACTGAGTAGAAGAAATATGATATTCCAAAAAAATCAATCAATCTCCATCATGACACTAGAGGTGGTCGATATCCAAAAATTGCTTGGCATAAACGCCATATAAAAGTGAAAATATACTAATAATAATAAAATCATTAACAGAAAATCAAACTACTACTGGAGTCATTCCGAAGAACCGAAAAGCTAGGTCTGAATGAACATCTCTACAAGACCATACAGCCATACAGAAAGCTGTACTGCTCTCAACGTCCATGTGTACGAAAATGTTTAGGAGATACTCCAGCATACCAAGTCACCTAGGGCTCGATAACACAGAAAGAGTCCCACCAGAGCTCAATCCTTTTGATACCGTAGGTCTGGTAAAATCTGGGAAAATCAAAATAGAATTACTAATGCATATTCAAATATGCATTAGTAATTATTAGAAGATCGAATATTAGAAGAAAAATATTCTCAAACGATTAAAATGTTCAAAAACGCGACACGATATAAAAAATAGTTTAACAACAAACAATTGCAAAACTTCCAGCGAATAATTGTATAATAATGTAACAATGTTATACAAGTAAATCTAATCGTGTATCAGCAACAATATAGTGTTGTATAACTTTGTACTTTACCACGTGGTGCGGCTTTTGACCGCAAGGAAGTACGGAACACCCTACTTGGGCGAGTTTCAGGAACAAAATAATGTCTATAACTGTGTATTTTATCACGTGGGATGATGACAAAATGCCTTCTTCTGTAGACAGAAACAGGATAATAATACATGGCGAGTAGTTTTCGGACGTAGCCTCATTCTGGACGTGAATGTGGTGGGTGCGCCTATCGCACCAATGTTGTTTAATTCTTGCAGTTGGTGTTTCCTTATCCTCTGATCCATACCTCCCTCATTTAGATAGGGTTGCCGATACGACGAAGAAATAATTCCCATTTAATATTTTATTTAATAGTTTATAAAAACTTGCGCTGTACAAACTATCTAACTTTGAGAAAATCAGTGCAATAAATAATTATATCAATGACTTTGATTGATCACCCTATAATGAAGGAAATACTTATTTGAAATATCTTTGTTAAGCTATTTAGGTATCCAACATGAAAATGAAAACCTAATAAAGAATAAATTGCCATTCGTACACACAATAAACCAAACTAAAACATTGTAAACTTACCTCTACGATAGTCTTCATGTGTTTTTTAATCAGTTCTTCTTCTACTACTTCAACAATTCGAGATTCTGTTGATTTATCTAAATAGTGTTTCGCACGATCAGATTCCTCATTGATTCGCGCTTCTACTTTGTTTATATACACTGACGCGCTATTTTCAGCCAAAAACCTTTGACTTTCCACCTAAAAGAAAACGTAAATTTAGTAAAACATCAATTAGAATCGTCGTCATGATGAAAACAAAAATAAAACAGTGAGTGTATGCTTTTACGTAACTACCCTAATAGGTATATACTACAAATCAAATTTTATACCTTATAAAATTCTGCAGACTGTTGCAAAAAAGGCCGTTCAAAGTCTTCTTCATAGACAACTCGGGAGTTGATTCCAAGTACCATTAACATTTGACACGCATTTTTAATTGAAATTCTATCGACTTTTTCTCCTCTACGTTCTCGCATTACCATATCTAATAAAGTCTCTCGAAGATGATCTCTTATACAGCCATAACGTACTACCTAAAATTATAAAAAATATATATACAGTTGAAGACAGCATATTGATTTATGTTAAAAAGACCACAAATAAACCGTAGAAGATTTTAAAATATTAAGGTTCAATGATATAGTGATTGGAATTTTCAATTAATTAGATTTATAGTTAATAAAAATGTATATTTTACCTGATCTCTAAAAATGATAAGTCCCAAATTATATACATTATCAACATCGTTTTGTTGGACATAGACCCTGTCCATATACATGAGTATATCTCTAATCATAACCATGGAGGTTTGATGATCATTCCAAGCTTGATTTAAAGTCATAAGGAAATTATTATGTAAAGATCGTAAAACATCTTCCCTAACCTAAAAATTGGAAAAAAAAATTGAACATATGTAAGAAACATAATTTTTGTCATTACATAATAATATTTATGTCTCATATAAGTATTTCATATAATCTCGTATTTTTAATCCCAAACTTCCTTTCTTCATACGTTATTCTTAGCTTTTCCACAAGCCCTAAAGGTATTATGATATCTTGTTAGCTTAGACCTGTTCCAGGGATAAAGAAAATATGGTTATTGGTTATTCACAACAGCGAATACCAAGAATAACTTATTAGAAAGTCAATGTAAAGTTCCATGTCAAAAAGTTGAACCAGAGTTGCGAAATAACATTTGAAAAAAAATGGCTTGTTTATCATGTGTCTGAGGGGAAAACCCCGATGTATCAGGCATCGTCTTCTTTTTGTGGTGCCTTCTTCTTTAAAGATGGTTGGCTACAATTTCGGCAAATTATTCCCGGTTTTGAACGATCCTTAAAAAACGGATTGTGAACTTAAACCTCTAAGTTTTCCTAAACTAACATGAACCAGGTCGAAATATCAAAAAGGAGTACACAAGAGGAGTCATAGAAAAAAAAAATAAGTAAGAAAGTCTTACCTTCACTTCTAAATGTTGGGTCACAACTTCCTTTAATCCTGTATATAGGCGTTCACCATGTTTGTGTAATACCATGGTGTATGCATTTCGATATAATTCTTCAAAACTTAAACCTGAGTTATTTTTCTTTTGAATTTCTTGTATAGCATTCTTTAATAAAGCCCATATACTTTCTACATACTTTTCATCCATAGTCATCTGAAAAGTAAAGATACCTTGATATATCATAATATAACATCACAATCGGGTGAAAGAAGTAATTTAAATAACTACAGACCAATTAGTATTATTTTGTGTATACTGTAAATTCTAGAGAGTATAATATTCAAGTCTATTAAACTACCTTTATGTAATGCTTATGAGTAAACACTTGTCCAAAGTTGTATCAGAACATCAAAGAGATTGGAACCAGCACATTCATTTATTCTTAATGGCATACCGCTCGGCCGTGAATGACACTACAGGCCAGACTCTAACCTGCCTGATGTTAGGTCGTGAAGTTCGTTTGCCCTGCGACCTAGAGTTTGGCTGCAGACCTTCCGAAGAACATGTTGTAAGCGAAGATTATGTCGACAGCCTAAAGTTAAGAATGAACAACATTCATGAACTTGCCCGACAACACATCCAGTTAGCCAGTGACAATGAAGGTTCAATATGATTCTCGATGCAAGAATGAAAGCTATGAAGTAGGTGATCTTGTTTGGCTTTATAATCCACAACGTCGTCGAGGCTTGTCTCCTAAATTGCAAAGACAATGGGAAGGTCTGTATTAAATTAAAAAGAGAATAAATGACGTAATATACTGAATTAAGAAGTTGCTGAAAGGTAAACCTAAAGTAGTTCACATAAATTGTGCACCATATGCTGGCTCAAATGGAACAGAAGAAGCACGAACCCTTCAACATGAGATCAAAGATGACCAGAGACCAAGCTTGAATGAATTTATGTCAAATTACGCAGAAAGAAAGAGTTCTAGATTTGGCGTGACCACAGAAGTTCAGCAGGATCTTTTTAGTGTTCTGCATAACATCTCTCTAGCCCACTGTGTTGCCCAAGATCTTGAGATGACTAAAGGAATCTCATCCATATTATATAAAAAATTCGGTCGTTTGGACGAGTTAAAAAACCAGCAGCTAAAAGTTGGAAGAGTACTGAGATTAGAAAAATTAGAAAATATATGGCATGCTCTAACTAATTTGAAGAAAATCGTCTGCAATTATGACATCAAGAATTTTACCTTACCCAAGATAGGCCATGCACTAGATAATCTGGATTGGAAGATTTTCAGAAGCATGCTTGAAGTGATCTTCCGAGAAACCGGCGTAAGAATTACTGTGTGTTGCATTACCGAAGAGATTGTGTCCTTCAAAGTCAGTAGACTGTTATTTCTTCTTGAGGGGGTCATGCAGAGCTGGAGAGGCCTGTAGATTCCGCCATCTTGAGCCTACATATAGAGTTGCTGATCGGGACGCTCAGATCTAAGAGGGGAGCAGTGATACGAACATGCTCTCGGCATGGCCCATGTAACGGTTGCATCTCGAGAGGGCATCGAAAACCTTCCACGGATGTATCGAGCGCAGGAGAAACCGACCCGTCAAACAACAAATTAGAGGTAGGACTACTCAAGATGATTCTAGAATAATACTTTTGGTATATGTATGTAAAGATATTATGAGTAGAGTTGCAGTTGATAAGATACTACCGAACTGTAAACTTATAAATAAATATATTTATATACATTCGTTTTATATAAAAACGGTACAGTAGTTCTAGAGAGTATAATATGGAAGTCTATTAAACTACCTTTATGTAATACTTTAATTCAAGGACAATATGGTTTCCTTTCTGGTGGATCTAATTCAACAAATCTACTATTTACACAATACATGTTAAGGCTTTGGAGAGGAAACTTCAACTAGATGCCGTTTAACATAGATTTTTCCAAAATGTTTGACACTGAATCATAAGTTGTTGTGGATCAAGCTAAAAGCTATCGGGTTTACAGGCAATCTTCTCGGTTGATTGAGCAGCTATTTTATAAACAGGATATATACAATTTGTCATATGTCGAGCAATATTACCGGAATTATAGAGATTTGAATACCGCGCGATCGGTATGTGCGCTCTTTTCTTAACTTTGTTATTCCGTGCGTCAGGCACGATTTCTCGAAAACGAATTGACAAATTTTGCTGAAACTTTCCACATTCTATCTTTGGAATATTGTTTCATGATAGAATAGGGAAGGGATTTTCAATCAGTTGACTCGTTCTTGTATTTTCTTGACTTTTATTTATATGAAAAAAATGTTTTAAAAATAATGAGAATGAAAAAAATGCTAAATGATCGGATACCTACAAATATAATAAAACTGTGTGCATATGAGCTAGCTATACTGTAGCTTATGTCATTATAATAACCAATACCTTCATAAATGGGATATTTCCAGACAACTTAAAAATAGCTGTAGTAAAACCAGTGTATAAAAAAGGTGATGCCACTTTACTACATAATTATCGTACAATAAGCCTCTTACCATCATTCTCCAAGGTTTTTGAAACAGTCATGTGTGCCAGGCTTCTCAGTTTTTTTCTATAGTGAGTGACTGTTATGCCATGCACAACATGGGTACCTTAAGTAAAAATCTATAGAGACCGTCATTTATGATTTTATAACAAAGATAAATGAGCTTTATGAAAACAAAGATATATCCATTGGCGTATTTTTAGATTTATCAACAGCATTTGATACTTTAAATCACAAAATACTAATGGAAAAGCTTTAGAGATATGGCATTAGAGGGCCATTTGAGTATGCGGGAAGAAATTGCTTGTGTGATGAAGGTCTCATTTCAGTGGGAATTCCTCAGGGAAGTATTCTGGGTCCTCTTCTCTTTATTTTTTATGTAAATGATTTAGCTTTAGACATTACAGATAACAATCAGAATACTCTTATTGTGAAATTTGCAGGTGATACTAACATTTTAACTATAGGGTCATCCTTGAATAATTTATTGAATATCGCTAATAATAGATTAGATAAAGCACAGAGATGGCTCAATATGAATTAACTCATACTGAACAGAGAAAAAAAAAACAAATTATATCCGTTTCGATACTAAAACAAATAATAGTACCTTACCAGAAACTATCTCAATTCAATCGCAAATGGTTACTCTAAACCAAAGCACAAAATTTCTGGGGGTACATATTAACTAAAATTTAGATTTTGGAGTGCATATAAATGAGATCTGTAACAGGTTAGCATCTATCTGCTACTCATTCAGAATAACAGCAAATTATTTGGACGAAAATTGTAAACAAGTTGTATATTTTTCAAATTTTTATTCTGTAATGGGATTTGGAATAGTTTTTTGGGAGGGAGAGGGGGGAAGTGGTAACGCTGAACCGGTTTTTATATTACAAAAAGAGGAAACACAACTCTACTTAACTTGAAATACAGGGATACATATATGAATGCTTACTTTTCATTTTTAAAAAGACATAAATTGTTGAAACACATAACAAACCATAACACTAATACACGAAACAATCTCATAAACTATAATATACCATTACATAGACTAACAGCATCTGAGAAAACCACAGAATATGCATGTATTAAATTCTTTAATAAATTGCCTTACAGCATCAAAATAGAAACTGCCATAAATATAGAAAGTCTGTTCAACAGCTGCTCATACACTTTGAATCATACAAAGTAGAAGAATACCTTCAAGCTGACCTGCGGGAAGACTGAGGGCTCTTAGCTAAATCTAATTGTCACTGTTATTATTATTATATTTTAATTTACTTATATTTAGAGTAAATACAACTGTCAACCAATTTGGACTGAAGATCAATAGGAAAAAAACTAAATTTATGGTGATCAGTAAAAAGAACATTCAACATATTGACCTGAATATTGAAGCCAAACGTATTGAAAGAGTACACCAATTTAAATATCTGGGATATACACTAACTGATAAGTGGGACCCAGACGTAGAGATTAAAATCCAAATTGAAATAGTAAGATCCAAATTCATCAAAATGTGAAAGCTCTTAAGCAACCACAACCTAAGCGTTAACCTCTGATGCTGCGCCACGAAATGCTACATACTCTCTACGCTACTCTACGGAGTAGAAGGGTGGACTTTAACAGCAGCAACTATACTATATAAGAATACCCCTTGGACAGACAGAGTGACAATGTGCAGAGGTACAAATAGAGGTATTAGTATGAATGGGTAAAGAAGTCTAATTGTTAACAACTGTTAAAGGAGGAAAGTGTCTTCTCGCTCAGCCATGTTTTCCATAATGATAAGTACAGTCTACTACAGCTTATCATAGAAGGCAAGATTGAAGGTAGAAGAGGTTTGGACAGAAGGAAGAAATCCTGGCTGAGAAACTGGAGAGAATGGTTTCAAATACTAGAAGCTGTGAACATAATACATGTGGCATAAAACAGAGAAACCTATTGTTTGGTGGTCGCCAACTTTCTGTAGAAGACAGCACATAAAGATTACTTCTATATTAAGTGTAGGTTGTTACAGTAACCATTATAAATTGTAATTGATACCATTCTCTCTATTGACAATTTATATGTATGTGTAACTTGTGAATACTGAGAATAAAGCTTTTTTTCTATTCTATTCTATTTATATATGTTTTTCGTATATAAAGTGATAAACGATTTGGGCTCCACATTAAAGAAAAACAGTTTATTTCCACATTTACAGAATTTATTTTTAATTTTGTTTTTTTTATTTTTAAGTGAGTGGTAACAACTAAAAACTACAGAACAACTACAACTACAACAGCTACAAATGAATGAAGCACAACTTTTAATTTTTTTAATTATAGTGGAGTCTAATATCAGATATAATTCAAACATGAAACATAAAAAAGATTTTAAACTAAGTCAATGGAACTAAAACAAAAAGAGTATAAATAAACAAAATACATATAAAGTGAAATAATATGAGACAATAAAAATTGGAGAAGTCAAATACAGACAAAACAAATAGAAAAATATAGTTAATTGGACAAAAACACATCTATCTTTATGAAATCTATAACACAATAAGCTCTAGACATCTTGCCAAATTGGATAATTTGAATTTAATCAGATTTTAACATCTAAATTAATGGAACAGTTACCTTCCTCTATTTATAAAATTATTTGTTTAAACTATAAAGTAAAATTAACCTTTTGTAAATAACTGAATATGGATATTTACATTATCTCCTGAAGAATCAAAATTATACCAATATTTGGTAGGGCCAATTTTCATTACTAAACTAGGTAACTTTGTATCATAACTCCAATGCAGATAATCATAAATAAAATGGAGAACTACTTCATCAGTTTCGCAAAACAAAGTAGAAAATATTTAAACTTGATGTGTTATGAGTAGTTATAAAATGACAATGAATTTTGCAATTATTGAAAATGACAGGAGTGTTGGAAATGACAGATAATGGGTGATTTGAAAGAATAATTTTTGATTATTAAGAACTGAGAAATAAACTAATTATGTGTGTGTAACACAATTTTGAAGCACTGTCTATAGGCACTGGGGACATGCCCACTAATGCCCAAAAGATTTGCTATCATTATTACCAAATTACTGTTATATGTTTGTTTGTATGTCAATTACTTCTAGTTTCTTAAAGGAGCATACTTATATCATGATTTGAAAATAAAGAAACTTACGCCTCAAATGATTATTTAGATATTTAAGAATTATGTTACATGTAAGAACTGTAGCTGCCCTAGTTTAAAATTCCATTTTTTTTCTCCACTTTTCTATCTTTCTAAATCACAAGATTCCTTAAAATGTTTTGCAATCTTTATTTTGCTGTCCTATATCTATTTTTTTGTATATTTGGTTTGTTTCTTGATCTTATACTTTATCTGATGGTATATAGTTGGTTATAATTCTTAACACATTAAGGAAAGCAGTATATACATAAAGATCCAATCGATGGAAAGGGAAACACAAATTTGTAAAACGATAGGTAAACTTCCTGACTACAGCTTATAACAGACTGCCAATCCTTTTGTGAGGAATACTGCATCAATTTCTAAATCCTAAGCTGAGTCGAATCTCAATAAGCATATATCATCTGTTTTGTTCCTGTTTATGGGACATGTGGAAATGGTCTGCACAATATAAAAATCTGAAGTCTGAATCTATATGTAGCCATTCAAGAAAGCTATTTTATTTATTTTATTATTATATGATCATGAAAATCACTTAGATTAAAGTAAAAATTAAGAGCATTTTAATAGATACACATTGGTAGATTTAATACAAATCTTGAAAAAACCATCTGAAATATTATGACAATGGATTAAAAATTAGTAATTGGCATAATGATTTCATATCTATTTGAGAAGTTTTGAATTCACATACTTTTATTTCAATTGAATATTAATAATTTGGGTAAAAACTTAGTAATGTTAAAAAATTATAAATATTTTGACAAGAATTCTATTCAGAAATTACTCCTCCAAACTAAATAAATATGATAGATTTTCTTCTTTGTATATTTATAATAACTTTAGTATTTTGATATTAAAAAATCCACACTACCGGCGCTAGGAAGGTAAAGGTACTTGAGATCTACTGTTATACCTATAGGTCATACATTTGCTATGTTTTCATTTTTCCTAATATTTATAACCTTATTTCTCTTACTGTCAATTACCTTGAAATTGGCAATATGGATGCAAGTAATTGAAAAAATTAAGAAAAAAATAAAGCAAAAACATAGAACTTACTGGGAAGGCTCTAATCCTCATTTTGCCTTCCTTTTTGGTTAGACCTCCACTTTTTATCGATGACATTTTCTTTCTCTTTTCTCGCTCCAAATTCGGTAATTACTAGCAGGTATTCATTACACACAATTAATTTTAGGGTACATTACTAAATTATCAACACTTTAAACAATCCTTCATAGTTACAAGATGAAAATCGGACCTTAGGCACTTTTACCAATTAACGAATGACTTGTTTTTGTGTTTGTACTACATGGGTCATTTTCAGTTATACTAATTCGATATCACGGCCACTTTCACTTCCCAATAGGTAAAAGGTACTCGTAAATGCCTTAAATCAGTTGAATTTAGATGCAGTTGACTACTTCTGTTATCTAATTTCTAAGTTTTATACTTCATCAATTTACTTTCATCATTCGTAGACAGTTAATTCTTATTCAGCTGTTTCTTTTTCAATCCGTCATTCTTCTTGTTTCTCATTCCACGACAGCACTAGAATTGTTCCTTTCAAATTTTAAATTATTTTCACCCTTTTATGTCTCTCTTTAGTACGTGCATAATATTAGTTGTCTCATTTTTCAGCCTAAGCTAACTTCAACGAACAACACTAAATACGGGGACCAATTACACCACAGAAAATATTTTTAAATACTCTTCATGAATTTTATAAGTATTCCGCGGATGAGGTTTAGCGAAGTTTGTGTGATTTAATACGAGTATCAGACTACAGGATAACATAAAAGAAAATTAGCCATAATTAAAATTCCGAATCCAAATTTGAATGTGAACAAAGCACCATCATTGTTATTTACTGTCAAAGCATTGTCAAGGTTGTCAACCCTGAATTAGAGAAAGTCTGTATAGTCCATAACATTCGATGAGTCTCTGTCTTCGTTTCGTCTTTGCAATTAAAGAAGATAGAAATATATATTCTTCGAATGACGTATGTCGCAGTAAATTATTTTTACGATGACTGTAAAATGGTGGTCATCGTAAAGGATATTTCTATATAGAAATGGATTTTTATGTCTTAAATTAACTATTTTTTATTTCATAACATTTTAATTTTCTTTGCAACTTTTCTGTGTGTGCAGTGTGTTTTATTCAAATAGTGCCTGTCATATTAATTAAGTAAGTAAAGTCGCAGCCTTTTATTGCTTTTATGATAAAATTGCTTGACGCATACAACCGGCGCGCCCATGAAAAATATTTGGTTTTTTGAATTTAAAAAATAATTGTCTTCGATATGAATGCCTGTATGTAAACGATAATAATTTAATTTACAGTAAAAATGTCGTCTGATGATGAAAAACCTCCTGCACCTCCAGTTCGTTTGACATCCAACAGGAGCACTGATCTTGTCAACAGCTCCATTGCCGTGGATAGGCCCCTTCCAAAGGAACCTGAGGATTTGGACAAGAAAAAGAAAAACATTAAATCCAAAAAGACCCACAAGTTATCTACTTATGCCTCGGACAAACCTAACATTTCTTATCCCACCAATTTTGAACATACTGTACATGTTGGATTTGACCCTGTATCTGGAGAGTTTACGGTAAGTTTGAGCATAAAATTATTTAAAGTAATATTCGTACTAAAAATAATAAAACATCTATGACTTTTACATGTACATATCTTTATCATACTTCATTATTTATAAAGAGTGCTGCAGGTCACAAACCCATGTGTCAATGATCTCAAGATATCTTAAAAATAAGAGGAAACAAATAGTTTTTAATAGACTGTTTACCTAATTAGTGTACATTTGGTTGTCTATTTTTGACAAGATTCATATTTGTAAATAATTTTAAAACACCAGTTGATATCTCAAATTAATATAAAGCATGTTTACTATGAAACCAGAAAAAATAAACAGCTACAATGTTTATATATAGATAATGTAAAATATTTATAAACATTACATATTTTAAACAACTTTATAGTTTAAATTCATGAATGTAAATTGCTAAAAAGAATGAATAAAAGGTACCAAAGAAAATTTGAGCACCATGTACATAAGGTGGTGAAAACTATGCACGAAATATCATTTTGAAACAAAAAAATCTCAAATAGAATATCATTCATAACAATAAAACCATTGTTTTATAGAACCGGGATGCTCCAAACAATTTTCAAAAAATCAATAATTTTTTTTTTAAAAATTACTAGAAAATTCTCTAAGGTCCAGCGTCCATGATACAACTTTTTTAAAACAATGGTTGAAAACTAGTTTCATCTGCAAGGGGTTTACAACCAATTTACAATCTAAATAAAACCTGTATCCACCCACCAAACAACTTGTTTTGGATCAGTTCAATTATAATACAAAGTTATCAGCTTATAATACAATGTTAAATGTGGTAAATTGGTGGGTATAAGAAAGGCCAATTTAAAAAATTAGCTTTTAAAATAGTTATTTAATTTTTCTGAACCAAATGCTCTTGTTCACTACAAATATATTTCTCAGCTACCATAGGCATTTGAACAATTGACATGTTAAGATTTTTCATTAAATTTCCAATGTGAAATAGTTATTTAACCAACAAGTGTATTAATAAGGGCAATTAACAATTGAGATATTTTAACTTTTATTGTTTAAGATTGTTAATCACCAGTTACAAGTTTGTTACAAAACTTTTCCATTGACTATACTTAAATTAAAGATATCTTAGTTTAAATTTTTATTTACTTAACGATGAACAATAATTTTTTTCAGCTTTCATTAACTTTATTCAAAATTTAATTTTCCTTAGTGGGAGTTTTATTATTGTAAACATTAATATTCGAAATAGTACAATTACTGAAATTAAAAGAAGGTATTGATAATCAAATTTGTATTTAAATCTTCTTGGACCTCTGTAAATTCTGTGATAGAAGAAGAAGCAGTGGTGCTGAAGGAAGTACATTGACAAGGTTTAGTGGTATTTTGTCCTAACAGTTTTTCAGCCCTCTCAAGTTTATTCTGCATAGAATTATCTATATAACCTTCTGCTACAGCAGTCGATTTCCAGCCACCTAGTCTTTTAATAGCTGAAAAGTCTGCACCACTGTCACACAGTATGAAGGCAGAGGAATGTCTAAAACAATGCCCAGTGTAGAGATGCGTGTGCCCTAATTTTAAGAATTTAGCAGTAACTGAAGGAATTTTGGAAAACATATTTATGCCAACTCGTTTATGTGGTGTGTGTGCCGGTCTTAAAGAAATATAGTTTTTGATCGCATTGAAAATGGTATTTGCTTCGTTATCTACTATGGTAAATATTCTAATTGTGTGTGTTTTTGATACTTTTATTGTGACAAGAAACTTTGACTCCAAGTATTGAACATTATTTGTGTCTAATTTCAATAGTTTGTCCTTTCTCAACACACCAGTCACTCCGAAAATCAATGCAACCTATAAAAGGAAATGTTATGAAATACAAGTATTAAATATATAAATTTAATTTACTGGTTTAGTTTGATTCATAATCTGTTCTTTTTTTCTTGATAAACATAATTAACTTATATTTAACTTATATTAACTTTATATTTAGATATAGTAATGTTTGATTTTAAACTTAAGGTTGATTTTAGCATAGAATATTTGGGCCACAAACTTGCTATTAGTCCTTTTTCAGCAATATTTGAAAAATATGTCAACGATACAGATTCTGAATATCATATTATTTTTCTCTCATCATACCATGCAATAAATTCAGCGTATGTTTTTTCATACAACACTCTGCTTTTTTCAGGCAGTAAACTTAAAGATATTTCATTTGCAGTTTCTGCCACTTCGGGTGGAGTTAAATTAAACTCTTCATCAATAACCATTTTTGGACTTTTCAAATACACAGAATTTTAAACAATAAATTAAATAATGACATACAATGACATATACTACTAACAGTGGTTACTTTATTTTAAATTTTTTAGTGGGAATATAAATAGGTATATGTTTGGTTGCCTACACCACAGGTCACTGCCAATCACAGAGCATTTAATTAATTTATGCAAGCAATGTATGTTGTGTTTGTTGTGTTGCCTATAATGAAATCATTCATTAATAGAAAATCATTCATTAATAGGGGCCATTAATAAATGATTTTGAGGGTGTTAAAATTGATCATTAATGGACAGTTGATGGAAAAAGTTATTTGTTATTCTGAACTATCAATAGATTTATATTTTTTGTAATAGCTTCTTAGTCTTTAAAATTCCACAATGGAAAATAAAATTCATGTAGTTGGCTGTATACCATAAATCAAAAAAGTTTCATTTAAAAATCCTTCGTAAAAGGTATACCAGGTGGTAAATCGTTAAACGAGCCATATGAAATTCAAAGGGAAATTCTAAATTGTTGAATTCCTGCTTCCCTAATTATTTACATTAAAAGTCATAAGAAACTATTTGTAGATAACTGAAATATGTATTAAAAACAAATTATTCACAAAATAAAAATATTGACAATTAAAATATTGTCAAATATCAGAAACATAAATATGACCAAACGCATCATGTCATACACCTTCTTGTACCTCGTGTGGCCTGACTTTAAGGGGTGGCCTGAAAAATGTATTATATTTTTACAAAATTTTGGAATACATTTAATTCGTAGAACAATTTTAACATTTGATTTTAATACATATTTCCATCCTCTATAAATAGTTTTTTATGACTTTTGATGTAAAATAATTAGGAAAGTAGGAATTCAACAATTTAGAATTTCCCATTGATTTTCCTATGGCTCGTTTGACAATTCACCACCCTGTATAATTAAAAAGACTCTTTAGAGCTACCTCACAACAGAATGTTTCCATACTAAAAATGCAATCATTAGTGCATATACTATAAATAAAATTTATTTTTTGGATTAACCTCATTTTAATTAAAGTCAACTGAAATGTGGAAAATTTATGACTAGCAATTATGCAATAATTTTTATGCAGACAATGAGAAATTCTAACAATCTTGGATGCTCAATTAGGTTATGTGTGTGTATTTATTGATTGTACATTTCCATTCAACAGTGAGAATTAAACCATTTTACAACGAACTATGTATTCTCATTTTTTATGTGGAAGTAAATGCTAAAATGCTTTTTTAATTGAACTAATATATGTTTTGGAGCAATGCATTTAAATGTCAAATATATTTATAGATCTGTTACTGTTAGATGTACTGTATAGATGTCCATTTTTTTTTTTTGGTTAAAACAAACTAATCAAATCTAGAGGCCAAAATTGCATAAAGAGTTCCCCATTTTGCAATAATGGTTGATTACCTTAAGACAGTTTTGGATGTAGGGTGTCCTGTGATGGGGCATCTGTGGTAGTAGCCTGTGATTTGTTAAGGCATGGAAGGTTGAGATTAGATGTAAAAAAAATGTTCTGGTCCTTAAAAGTCTGCATGCTTCTGCATTCACTAGATTTAGAATGTTCAATATAGTGGACAGTCTGAATTGAAATTAAGAATTCAACTAAGAAGAGTATTTGTAATTTTGTTATGGTAATGTGAATGATTGAGAAACAAAGGTTTAATAAAATTGTTATAGCCTAGAAAGAGATCTGTTTAAGAGTTTGTTGTAGCAAGCCTAAACAGATTTTTGTAAAAATATCTCACTGAAGTTGTTTATTGCTATAATTGTCATGCTATAAAAACATATTCCATCTGAAAAATTTTGGAATGAAAAATAGATACAGTTTTTAACCTTTAATTTGTATTTCTCGAAAAGTATGATATCTATGACAAAACTGGATAGAAGTAAAATTACTTGCAATTAAATTTTTTATCAAAATATGCTTGTGAAATTAGGAAAATGTAATTAAACTGCATACAAATTTACCTTTATTAATGGTTGTTATAGGTATGATACTTTTCAAAATATTAAGGAGTAAATATTCAAAAATAGGGTTCTAAAAGGCTAATTTTTTGTTTTACAATTTTTCAGCTAGATTATTTCAAAATTTTAGTACAACTTTTGGGAGATATTTATCCAAATAATTAAAATTCCAGATTGCACTATACAAATGACTGAAGCTATTTTTGTACAGATCTTGACTGAACTATTAATAGTATGATTAATATGTTTTTAATTAGATACTTTTCAGAAAGTAAAAAATCAATAGAGAACACTATAAGTCATTAACAAAATACTATATATACAGATAATAATTTTTGATAGTTTATTACTAGAAAACGAATAGTGCTAAGTTGAGTTAGGGCTATTTTCTACTTATGATCAACAATTTCAAATATCTACTTGCAGTGTTTCTGTTAATATTTGATAACTAATTTGTTTGTTCATAATAATTTTTTGTGACTCACATATTATGTTACTGATATAATTTATCTATGTTATCTCTATGAATTAGATTAGATAAATAGTAATTCATGTTGCTTAGAAATTATATTTCTGACATGTAAAGGTGGATTGGCAATCCTATCTAGAAAATTAGTAGCCAAGAGAATTCTACATAAAACCAAAAAATGAATACCTCATCTACACTCTTGTTTTTCCTTTTTTCTTTCTGTAATTACAACTCAAGAGTAGTTATAATTTAAGTTATAAGTTATAATTTAATAACTATAATTTTTTTTTGAGGAGCTATAACTTTTTTGATAAACATATGGAAATTGAGTCAACCAATTTTACAGATATATATTTTACTTAAATAAATTCATTTCAACCATCATTCTAATGTTAAAACTTCTTTAATGATGCTGAGTGACTATAAGAACAAAGTGGTATCCCAAAATCTATTAGCTATAAAAAATGTGTATCCAGAGAAGTCATTGAACAATGTTAAAAGGTTATTTATAATTATAACATGTATGTCCTCCTGTAACATTGATTGCTATGGTACACTGTTGTTGGTGGCATTCTCCTTATTTTCCCATTCTAGTTCAGAAAGTCTAGACATAGAATATCTGTGAGATTCTGAATGGTCTTTGATGTAGTAGGACAATTGTGAATGTGTCTATATATTTCATAAGTGCTTTGTGGGACTCCATAACTTCAATTTAGTATTCTTGTAGAAATTTTTGAGTATTGAATGCGAGATGTGGCATCAGACTCAGACTCTATTGTCATTGACTGTTAGATGAGACTTTCATATAGATCTTAAATTTATCTGCTTTTATTAATTTACTTTACATTGTAACTTAAAGAACCTAGTTCTTATTTTTCATCACATGACCAAAATATTCACCCCTTCTTTGGCCACCAGATCTGTCAATGGTGCCTCATCCAGCACTGCCACTTTGACACAGTACAGTAGTCACAACAAACTCTGAGAGGAGCCTTCCTCTTCACCCATTTTGTAGGTGTACTTCTTGATTTCAAGAAAATCCTTCTATGCCTGTACTTCATACAAAAGTATGAATCAGAATCAGAAAGGTTACCAACATTCAGGTCTTTATTAGTGTAAACAGAAGAAAAATGAGATGCAAAAAGGTTAGCTATTTCAGTATCACAACACTTATCGTCTAAGAACAAATGATTGGGAACACCATAGTCTTTTTTAAATGTGTTAAAGAAATTCTAGACTTGTTGGCATTGATTATACCTTATTCACAGTCTTCCTATGATGCTATATACCCATAGGAGGTTCCATGTTAGCTGTTGAAAGAAGTCGTGTTGGAAATAAGAACATCTTCACCCAGTTTTTTCTGTGCTGAGTACTGAAGAACTTAGACCCTCAGTCTGAGATCAGCATGAAATATGTGACATTCAATTGTATCTAACTCTTTGGCTAGTAGACTCCATTGTATTTAGACCCTATATTAATAATAAAATTTAGAACCTGTGTATAAATAATTATTACATTGTTGCTGTTACATGCACATATACATATGGTAAAATTTGTATTTGTGACAGAATGGATGATTTTATTAAAGTACGATTATATTCTTTTGTTATTTTTGTGTGTAGAGTAGTCGCTTATTTTTTATTGATTTGTTTGTATTAATTGTTTAATTTTGTTCCAAGCTGCCTCTAAAAGTAAGTAATGGGGTGTTTGTGTCAATTTTTTGTTTAGTTGCATATACATAGATGGAGAGTTTGTTCTTTTTTCCTTTTTCAATATTTTTATATAGACTTTTGCCTTTGGCATGTTTCTTTTTCTAGATTTAGAGAAATTGTTTTTAAATTATTCATATAGATTTTTGTCTAGGAACTATCTTACATATTTTTTCTTTTATCCCATACACAGTAGTTACTTTTCCTATAAGCATGCTTGATCTATTGTAAAAAGTATTTTTTATATCAGTTAGAAGTGTTGTGAAACTATATCTTTGTTACCCATTTATACTGTGGCACTGTACATTTTGTATTTAGATGGGACTAACAAATTTGTTATTAATCAAGAAACAGTATACTATCTAAAATCTTAATCTTAATGGAAGACAAATTCTGAATTGAACATATGATCTTCACTAAAGAAAGGATCCCTTCAATCCCATTAAATAATCATTGGCGATTTGAACCCAAAGTTAAGTCACCTACTTATGAAGCAAATCAAATATTATGTACTTCAAAATTGAATTTTTTTTCAAATACTTAAAGCTCCTACATTTATCATGGCAGGTAACCCAAGCACAATTTTGGATGTGCTAAAAATATAAATAATATCATTAATGTACTTGTAACTCTAGATCTGGGGAGTAATCATCTGGTTCTGCAATTTGATTTTAATCTGCAGCTTGATCCGTATCATATTACTGAAGTGCCCACCATAGCAAAATGTAATGTTCAAATTGTAAATAGTAGAATGAACAGATTTTTAAATGTAAGTCATGACATTTGTCCATATTATATTAAAATTTTCAACACTGTTGTCTAAATTAACAATAGAAAACTCAGACAAACAAAAGAAATCACCTTTTAATTACAATCTTCCACCCTTCATTTTATCTGTATTTAAACTAAAGTGATAGTTACTCAGGTAAATACAAAACAATGATGTACATGTATTAAAATCACAATTTAATGAACTAAACCAAGATATCAACAAATGTATATCACATTTTAAACAACATAAATGGATCCTAGCATATAAGAGTATAAACTTCATGAACAGTAAAACATTCTTAAATGAAATAAAAAACTGTCCAAATATAAATCATTTAGAGAACAAATTTCAGAAATAGTATATGATAAGGCAGTCATATAATACAAATGAAGAAAAATGTAATGCTTTTGCAAAGTATCTTAAAGAAAACTACGAATTTAGCTAGGACAATAATTTTGATAAAGATACCTTAGATGATAATTGGTTTGAAAATTTTTATGAGAACAATCATAATCTGAATGCCCTTCTGTTCAGCACAGAAAATGAATATGATGAAGATTTATATAAAGGAAAAACACATCTTCAGGCAAAAATTAATAGAACATATTCATAATCATGTTCAATGCAACAAGGAGTTCCACAGGGCTCACTGCTGTCTCCTCTATTGTATAACCTCTACAGCAGTGCTGAACACTGAACAACTGAACACTTTAGAAGCTTAACATACAAAAATGAGGGAATTACAGTTGAAACTGCTGCCAATATTTATAAAATGATTTGCAGAAATCTGTGGGAATATGGCTCTGCAATTTTATATAATTCTATGTTACTAACTTAATATATAATATATAATCTACATTATCAAGATACCTGAAACACTCACTTTATATATACAGAGAGAACTGTATTTGAAGAAATATCAAGAAAATAAATAACTTTCTTTTAGTATCTTCACTTTAATGCTTTTAACTTATCGTCTGACAATATTGTAATTATCACTATTTTTTTTAGTTATTGTATTAAATTTAATCTTAAAAAATTATTTAATGTATCTTAATGTATGTATCAGTTGATGTCCTTTTAACTCACAGTATCAATAAAGTATATTTCTCTCTCTCTCTCTCTCTCTCTCTCTCTCTCTCTCTCTCTCTCTCTCTCTCTCTGCCACTCTACATTATTTAGCCTTTTTATCTCACATGTCATATGAAAATTCCTTTTGTGAATTCTTGTTTTTAGCTGTCGTTTTTGTTATTTTAGTTATTGTGATTGTTATATTTGTTTTAGATATTATAGTAATATCTTGACTCCACTCAATTCCCAATTTTGCCCACATCGTGTTCGGCTTACGATGCGTTTCTTACACACTTTCAGCGTTTAAGCTAGCGCCCTTTTTCTTCTTAAGTTTAGAGGTCATTCCACGTGTTTATGGGTCTTGTATAATTCATTGACCTTTTGATTTATAGTTTAAAGTTACTTTTAATATTCTTTTAAGTGGCAGTCTAAATATTGTCTTCATTGTCTCTATAGTTTACCTTTTTGTTTGCATACTGAATTAATTCATTTCTTATTTGTTCATTGTGTAATCTGTCAAGTCTTGTACAACCTTTAACACTACTTCTTCCGAAAATTTAACTTCCGAAGTTACAAGTCTGCTGATGTTGTTTTTGTTATTTTCCAAATTTTAACTCTGTATGGCAACACTGGTTTAAGTATTGATCATCTACTATTGCCCAAGTAGCTATTTAAATTAGATCTCTTTATATACTATTTTGTTGTTAATTACGTTCAACTAAACAAACTTACTTTACTTTATCACGTCGGGACATGTCATTCATATAATAGCTGTCCAGTATCGAGCTACAAATCTTCAGAGTGTACACTGATGGGGACAGTTTCTGCATGTAAGAAGGTGTTCTATATTTTGTATTTCCCCACAGTCACAGTTTACATCATCTTTGTCCATTTTCCCTCATTAATCATTATTTTTTATCACATTTTGAGAACGATTTCCGAAGTGGATATCTAAATGTCAAAAATAAACTTATTTTAAAGTAAAATTGTGACTTATTCTCAGTAAAAATAGTAAATCATATTTGTGTGATCTTTACATTTTTCTTTGAATTTTTCATTAGTACCCAAATTGACCACTTACAGCGTAAATATGGGGTGTTACTGGACTGTCCTTATTGTTTTTTATCTTTGAATCATTTTGTATACATCTTTTTGGAGTTGGATGTTTCAAACTATTATTGCGAAATGTTCTTATTGCCCCTACTAGCAGATATATTAGTGCTTTATAGTTTTTGTTATGATTTCTTGTGTTTTTGTGGTTAGTAGTTGTTGTTTATAGTGTTGTGTGTTTTGACTGTGATTTTTTGTCTTTATTAATGCTGAGATGAGTCACTTGAAATCAATATATTTAAAGGAATACTTTTTGGATCTTGAAATTAAAAAAATATATCATTAGTTAAGATTATAGTCAAGTGGTCAATTGCTTACTAATTAACTAGAGGCCTTCGAAATGTGGATATATATAAAAATTTTGAAAATACCTTCGACAGACAAAATAACAAATAGTGTAGTTCTTCGAAGAATGAACAAAGAACGGGAGCTGTTGATCATCATCAAGAGAAGAAAGTTGGAATATCTTGGTCATGTGATGAGAGGGAAAAAGTACCAGTTAATTATCCAAGGAAAGATTCAGGGCAAACGAAGCGTGGGGAGATGACGTATATCTTGGCTGCGCAATTTAAGAGACTGGTTCCAGTGCTCATCTAACCAATTACCAATTGCCAAATATTTCCATGTGGAAAAACAGTTTTTTTGGCTTATTTCACCCTAGGTTACGCTTGGTTGATTTTATCCTTTTTTTTTCGGGTTCTATTGTAACCTTAGCAGTTGTATAAGAAGTTGTATATGTCCTAGAAAAAACAAAAATTATACTTCCTTATTTATGTAACTAGATCTAACAATTGAAAAAAACACTATCATATATTTTTAAAATATTCAAAGATTACTGCCTGATTGCTCTCGATTGACCTATAGGTATTGTGGTTGGTTCAAGAATGTGCAAACCCCATTTTTTATCGTCACCTCTGCGTTAGTTACATTTTTTAGTTAGGCTTTTATTATCTAGTTTATTGCTTGTAAGGTAAGTTTTGTAAGCTGCAATTTTTTTACACCTCTTCCATTTTTATGATCAATTCATCAATTTCATCATTTCAACATTCATCAGTTTCTAATTATTGCCGCTATTTATTTCTAATTATGCAAACCTAATTTTTGTTATACTTTAATTCTGCAATGAATGTTAGGTTCATTAATTTATTTGTTTTTCTTCGATCATAAATGTT
Source organism: Diabrotica balteata (assembly GCA_918026665.1). Lineage (NCBI taxonomy): Eukaryota > Metazoa > Arthropoda > Insecta > Coleoptera > Chrysomelidae > Diabrotica > Diabrotica balteata. The sequence goes on along the minus strand of OU898276.1, from coordinate 22,502,775 downwards.
TTTTTTTTTTTCGGTTTTCTAATTTATTTCCGGAGATTGTATCTAGCCTGTTGTGGTCTAGCATTATTTATTTCTGACCTTGTATCTTTGACTGTGACAGATATTATCTAGGCGGACACTGAAGGCTAACAGTCAATTTAAGAAATAATTTCAGACGACATTATATAATCCTGAAAATCAATGTAAAAAAAGCGCTCCTTGTGATACTGCTCCAAGATTGGTCATCCAATCCTTAGTAACCAACATGTACTTAGTTTTGTCTTTGTTGGTGACTAAACTGACCTTTTTCGCCGACGAATTTTACAATGCTAGGAAATATTGCTCAATACCTCGCTTGCTCCGCCCTATTATTTTAATGCCGTCAGCGTATTCTAAGATTTGTATCGATCTATTGTAAATAGTACCATTGTCTTTCATACGTGAGTCTCGGACTTTTCGAAGGCAATATTAAATAGGAGGCAAGCCAGAGTATCCCCTTGTTTGAATCCATCCTTTATCTTAAGTTACTAGCTTTTAAGTATTTAAGCTTTTAATTCGATAAGTTTTTCTGGTGTACCAAACTCTTCGTCATCTTCTTCTTATCCGGTCCGGATGTTGGCGATCATCAAGGCTATAATGGTTTTGTTGACTGCTCTGCGAAACAGCTCCACGGAGGTCATCCCCAACCATTGTCGGAGGTTTTTTAACCACGAGATATACGGCGTCCCGGTCCTTTCCTGCCAAATACTTTACCCTGAAAACTGAGTTGAAGAATTCGATATTTTTCTTCGTTCCGCATTACATGCCTGAGGTACTCAAGCTTACGTTGTTTCTCTAAATTAGGCACTTCTTTTTCTTTTCTCATGTGCTGTAGGACCTCAACGTTTTTGACATGGTCCACATATGATATATTTAGCATTCTTCTGTAGATCCACATCTCGATCCGCTCGATCTCAATCCGCTTTTCTGTGGCTTGCGTCAGTCTCCACGTACCAAACTCACGCATAGTTTATTATACTGTTCTCTTGACACTGTCGTATGCAGCCTTGAAGTCGACAAATAGGTGATGGGTTTCAATGTTAAATTTTAATTTTTTTCTCGAAGGTCTGTCTTATTGAATGAATCTATTCAATTGTTGAGTTTTCTGAAATGAATCCGACGTAATATTTTCCTATTATGCCCACTGTGTAAACATATTAGCCTTTCATAGAGAATATTTGCTAATATTCTGTAAGCAGTTGTTAACAGTGTTATATCTCTATAGTTGTTACACTACATCTGGTTGCCCCGACGCAGTCGCCAGGGCGTCGCCGCCATCATTCTTGTAGTGCCCACTAGAAAATTTGATCAGTTCTTGGTTATATTATTCTTAAGCTTTTTAATGGCTTAGGCAACTTCCTCAATGGTTTCGTTGTCGGAGGATTTTTATGTTCTTTTATGTATGATTTTATGGAGAAGTCTCGTTCCTCCTACTCAAATCACGTTTATGATGCTTGTAACGTGTATTAATCTCAATTAGTTATAGTTTAACTCTTCATGTAAACTCTCACGTTCTATAGTTGGTTGCAAACATTGCTCTTGGCCAGTTTTTCCATTAAGGTCCCCAGCAATTACTTTCACATAACAATGTGAACATCGATCATTTTCTTTGTCTAAGATGTCTAGAATTTATCTTTTTCGTCGTCTTCCTCTTCTTCCTTAGAACAAAACATCAAATATTCTAGAATCCCGAGACACTTATAGAAGAATGCGAAATGAAACAAAGCAGTTGGTAAGAACAAAAAATGAACACTGGGAACAGTTTACAAAAAGGATGGAAAGCAACTTCTACGGTACACAAAAACAAATATGAAGATTCATAAGAAACCAATGGAAAGAAATGGCAGAATTGAAGTAATACAATAACATACCAGCAAACGAATGGGAAAGATACCTGACGGAATTGTTTAAAGGAAGGGAAAATAAAAATCAACACAATAACGTACCTGAATTAAGACACTAAATAGAAATCAGTTTTCAGGAAGTAGAAATAACCATACATTCACTCAAAAATAGATAGTCACCAGGACCAGACGGAATAACCAATGAGCTTCTAAAACAAGGAGAAGAAAGTATAACCCTAGAGATGACAAAACTTATATAAAAACTAATATGTCATTGCAAGATATCAGACGCATAATGATACCATGACCATCAGACGCATGGAGAAACAGCATAATGATACCAATGTTCAAGAAAGGAGATACAGAAGATCCCAATAATTATAGAGGTATAGATCTAATGAACACCGCACATAAGCTTACTACAAAAGTCCTAACCAACAAAATCAGTAAACTAACAACTTTATCAGATGATCAACAAGGATTCAGATCCGGAAGATCCTGCCTAGACGCCGTATTTGTACTAAGACAAATCACATAAAAGGCCAACGGAGTACAATAAACCAGCATATCTATGTTTTATAGACCTGACAAAGGCTTTCGATCGAATCCAAGTCGAAGACGTCTTACACCTACTGTATAAAATAAACACCGATCAATATTATACAAAAAATTGCAAACATCTACTTCCATAATGGAATACAGTCGTGAAAGGAAGTCGTCTTCCTTTTCTTCCTTAGATGCGTGTACACGAAGTACATAACATATTCAGTTTATGGGTTTAAAGTTAATGACTGCTTTGCTTTTTTATTGACTAGAAAACCACTGCCAAATTCGTGTCGGGTGATATGTGCGCTATAGTATATATTGCAGTCTCTTCTATCGATAAACTGGTCACCTGCAAATAATAATGTATTTAAATATGTTCAGGCAGTTGATCCCCAGTTTTTTTTTCAATTTTATCGGATATTCCCGACCTTGTTTCGATAGCTATTTCTGTATTAGCATAAACGCTTTTAAAAATTCATGTGAAATGTTGCATTTCATTGCATTTCACATTTTTCACAATATTAAAAAACAATGCATGCGAGACAATTAAGTAAAAATGTATGTTTTGGTCAAAAAAAATCTCTACTTTTCTTCATAATTCATTATTTTTCATATTTTTGTAAACCTTTAAAAGTAAATTTTAAAATTTAGAAAAAAAAAATTGCCTAAAATAGACGATATCTGAATTTTTAATAACAAATAAAATGTATATTTTATAATTATTATAATTATTGTGTTTCTTTCCAGGGAATGCCGGAAGCATGGTCGCGTTTGCTGATGAATTCAAACATCAGTAAACAGGAGCAGAAAAACAACCCTCAAGCTGTTTTAGACGTTCTAAATTGGTATGATAACAGTTCCAAAGAACCTCCAAATACCAAGTATATGACCAAAACTGCCACCACACATTCTGGAGGTAAATATATATTATTAAATCTATTTTTTTATTGTTTTTGTTCAATTCCAATACTAAAAATTATTGCCTAGTATAAATTATCGTTACACGTCAGAATTTTGGCTACTATTGTTTACAAGGCTCGTTCTCAAAAGTAATGTCATTGATAACATCCATAATGTCACGTATTTTATTTGATATTCACTTAGCACTCAGATAATCTGGTAAATTTTTATGTTTATTATTTATGTAATAATTTAACTACATATAAATAATTTTTTGCGCATTCTGACCAAAATTCTTGTCGACTATACCAACATAATCCAAATTAATTCAATAGCGGTATCATATTATTGTTTTTCTCCTCGTTCATTTCTTTCTCCCAATCCATGAGAACCAATATGTTCTATCCTCAATATATCCTCCTTTTCCATTTTTTTGGAAAATGCCTATTTTTGCATTGAATTTTTCCATTAGTATAAGAAGTTCTTGTCTAGATATATCTCTTATAAGGTTGCTTATTTCTTTGTAGAATTCTGCAATATTTGTAACAAGGGGATTCTATCGTTCACAGGTGTAAAACTGTTATGTTTGGCTATACTTTTTTGTGTGATTATTCCGACCCCTATTTTCACATTTACCAATTTCAGATCCTGAATAATATACTCAGTATTATATGTCACCATAGCTTAAGACCTCATTTCGCTAGTGCCAATTATTGCTATTTTCATGCGTTTAATTTCTTTTATTGTGCATTGTATTTTTCCAGATTGAGTCCTAACGTTCCAAGTGAATATCCTCTTCAGAAAATTCGTAGATGTCGCATATTACTTTTTTATTATTTACTAATAAATCTTTGGTCTTGGTTTGAAATTACAGTTAAACAAACTGTTAGTGTTTGTAGGTTCAACTTTAAGTAGAGTATCAAGCTCAAGTCCGAGTAGTACTACCCCTACGGAAGGAGACATAGGTCACCAGTCTTATCACAGTCCTGTACACGTTGCTAGTTCAGAAATCGAAGATGAAGCTCCACCTCCTCCCATCGCCAGTCGACCTGAACGCACTAAAAGTATTGTAAGTATACATTTTTATACAAAATGAAACTACAGTTACGTAAAAAATGTAAAATTTTGTTACAATATTGCTAAAACATTAGTTTCTTTCTCAAACAAAGCAGTATTTTACTAAATAATCATATAATAATATAGTTAAATTAATATTTCGTACAATTTATCAAAAAATCATGTAATTTATTCCTTTATCGGCCCTTTTTGAAGTGTAGTATTCTTACAGTACCTACATTTGTAAAAATACTCCCGGCTACACTCTACCAATTTATTTCAGATTTATTTAACTAAAAATTAATATAAATTTTATATTATAGTACACGAAACCCGTTGAAGAAATTCAGCCGAACAACGCCGGAAACGGCACACCTCCCCACGGTCTCAGCCCCTCGCACCTTGCCCCCGTACACGCCGCCGCAAATTCTAACGCTAACAATACGCCCATACCACCAGTATTCGATAAAAACAAAAATCAAGCTGGTTCGGAGATGTCGAGGGCTGCCTCGGAGAAGAGGAAGAAGAAAATGTCGGACGAAGAAATTTTGGAAAAGTTAAGAAGTATCGTATCGGTTGGGGATCCTAATAGAAAGTATACTAAATTGGACAAAATTGGCCAGGGGTAAGTTTTTTATTTTATATTTACGTTATTTATGAACATTTTTTTTTGTAAATTATTTACTTGTTATAGTATATTTTTTATATATTTATAAAAGTAACAGTTGACAGAGAGAATGCTGTCACCTATCTTGTTTAACATGTACTTTGAAGAAATCTTTTAACAAGCATTGTATGAAATACTCTTAACGGTACGAAATAAATGTCGGTTACGTTTCGATTTAATTCGAGTCTCTTACCACTCTCTTACACGTGTTTCTGGGTCTACCCGTCATCAGAGAGAGGGCACCAACTACTAAGGCAATTATAGGAAAATAATTACCAGAGTACGCTACTAGAAACCTCTAGTGAGGAAAGATGAAGTTAAATATCTTAAATACTTAACGGTACGGTTGTGGACAATATCAGATAAGCAGATGATATTATACTTTAGCGAACACATTTTCATAAACTGTTAAACTCTTCCAGCAAGCAGAGAGGAATGGAACTCAAATTGAATGTCAAGAAGACTAGGAGTAAGCAAGCAAAGGAATGTGTTAGGTGTTCTGAAATGTCAGGGAAACCCGTATAACGCCTTCAATAATATAAATATTTGAGTGGCACACTTTCAATGTTTTTACGGATTGGGCTTTCAGTGTCCAAACTTCTACCCAAGTGGACCATACATAACATTCGATGAAACTCAATCTGATAGCCATTATGTTTTCAGTATACAAACAAATCCACTATATATACTGTTTAATACAAAATACCAAGTGCTTTGGCTTATTATGTAATTGGTTGATGGTAAAAAGAATCCAGATCAACTCATTGTCTGAAGAAATAGAGAAGAGTAAAAAAATGTAAAATAAAAAATAATTCGTGAATAATCTTATAATTTCGAAAATATGCAGTGTACAGATTATGTAACAATTTTTATTATTACTCATATTACTAATGCTAAACATTATTTAATAATTTTTAGAGCCTCTGGTACAGTTTATACGGCAATAGAGACTGCGACTGGAATGGAAGTAGCTATTAAACAAATGAACCTATCACAACAGCCTAAAAAAGAATTAATTATAAACGAAATTCTAGTCATGCGAGAAAATAAGCATGGAAATGTTGTTAATTATCTAGACAGTTATTTAGTAAATGAGGTAAGATTTATATTTTATAAATATTGTACTTCATTTTATCGAATTGTTGACTTACTAAGTACAAAGTAAATAAGTATTAAAACTATTGCTTGGTTTATGATAACAATTAATGACCAAATGATGTGTTATAAATTTTGTAGAGGAAAATTTTCCTAACAGTAGTTACGCTATGGCTTCCTTACTTATATGAATATAACAAAATTTTAATAAACGTCGAATAAAACATGTTTGTATTTTAGGAACTTTGGGTGGTTATGGAATACCTACCTGGCGGTTCACTGACTGATGTAGTAACAGAGACTTGTATGGATGAGGGGCAGATAGCCGCAGTATGTCGAGAAGTTCTTCAGGCCTTAGATTTCCTCCATTCCAACCAAGTTATCCACAGGGATATAAAGTCTGACAATATTTTGTTAGGTCTTGACGGATCTGTTAAATTAAGTAAGTAAAAATTAACTATGAAAACATTTTAGCGGAGTATTGCTATGTTAAGGATTGAAACAAATTTGGTAGTAACTCAGAGCGAGGTACTGACCAACTCGCACATACCGGTAATTTGTACGGCACGGTCACATGGTGTGAGTAGCTGTATTGCCGTAACAGACTAGGCCACTTCGAATGCTCGCTCAGATTGTGTAGCCATAACGTATGTGTATGTACTGGCATCAAACGACACAGCTAAAAATAGACAATTCTATATCTAAGCCCATACATATAAGAAGAGGCGTTCGACAGGGATGTGTGCTTTCCCCTCTTTTATTTAACATTTATTCAGAAGCCATATTTCAAGAGTCTTTGGAGGATGCAGAGATGGGAATCAAGGTGAATGGAGTATTGATCAACAACATACGATATGCTGATGATGGTGTCTTAATTTGTGACAACATAGTCGATCTTCAACAACTTGTCACTATAATCGGAGAATACAGTGAGCGAATGGGACTAGAGATTAATACCAAAAAGACCAAATTCATGATCATCTCCAGAAACTTGGATGCATTTGAAAACTCCACCATAACACTGAATAGTAAATCCATAGAAAGAGTGAGTAAATTTAAATACCTGGGATCGTGGCTTTTTGAAGACTGGGCATCGGACAGGGAAGTAAAATGTCGCATTGAGCAAGCTCGACAAGCTTTCGTAAAATTCAAAAAGGTACTGACTTGTTCTGAGTTCGATCCTCAACTGAAACTAAGGTTTACTAAGTGCTAAGTATGGTCAGTGCTGCTATATGGCGTAGAGGGCTGGACACTCAAAACGAGGGATATAAACAGATTGGAAGCTTTCGAAATGTGGCTTTATCGCCGTATCCTAAAAATACCATGGACAGCGAAAATCACAAATATAGATGTCCTTAAAAGAATAAACCATGAACGCCAACTTTTCGAAACCATCAAGAAAAGGAAAACGGCGTATCTAGGTCACATCAGGCGAAATGAAAAATACCAGTTCCTCCAACTTATAATCGAGGGTAAAATTGAAGGCAAGAGAGGAATGGGACGCAAGAAAATGTCCTGGCTCCGAAACATAAGGCAATGGACAGGGATTAACGACATACAATCTCTGATACATATTGCAAGAAATAGAGAGTTAATGGAAAATGTGATCGCTAACATCCATTAGTGGATTTGCATCTGAAGAAGAAGAACGTATGTGTAGTTTTACAGCATTTGATGCTCTTTTTCCTCCTCAGGCCTGTCTCGTTCGTAAGAATGTGGTGACATCTTTTCATTCGATTATGGTGGCTAACCATTCTTTCCTGTACTTGGTGTATTACCTCAGAGTGGGATCGAGGGAGAGATGGAGAGTAACCGGTGGTGCTCTTTATTTGGTTGATGATTGTGATAATCCTAGTAGTGATGGTTACATTAAGATATTTGAGGAGCTTGCGTTCAAAAGGGGCTATATCCATTTTTTTTTCCAAATTATGCTTTTTTTGTGGTTTTCGGCTAAGTTTTACAAGATCTATCAACTGGCACGTTCATTAGCGTTCAAAACGAGCTATTTATATTTTAAAATCGCATGTAAAGTTGGCATTTTGCATCAAAAGTGGCTATATCCTACTTTTGCGATCAAAAGTGGCTATATCCAATAATGCGTTATATTCAGAAATACGGCAAAATAGTGGTGCATCTGACAATACTGTAACGATACACTTGGCGAACTCGCGACCGCATCGCGTTGACCGTTAACTAAAGAGTGGTAGGGGTTGAAGGCGTTCGTTGAGTCTGAGTGACGATCAGTTATTCGCCAACTCTTGTGGGAGTAGTGCTGGTTTGCTTCCGAAAATGTTGACGATTGACGACGATCCACGTGCAATATGGATGGTCCCACTGGCTATGTTAGTGTCGTTTGATATAAATATAATCTTTTTTACGCTAGCTTCATTGCATTTTAGTGAGAGCGCCCACCAAACTGGCGTGGCAGTGGCAAGTAGCAAGTAGCATGCGTCTAGCATGTTACGTAAAATGTAACCAATGAAAACGAATGATTCAGCGCTCACCAAAATAATACTGACGTCATTCATTCTAATAATTTGTTTGCATTGGTTACATTTAAAAATAACATGCTAGATGCGTGCTACTTGCTACTTGCCACTGCCACGACAGTTTGGTGGGCGCTCTCACTTACAGGTATGGTGATCCCGATCCAACACTGCTTCGATTCGAAAGGCGTTGCCAACATAATGGGAAATCATTTCAGTGCGCTACAGTTAGTAAAAATTACAAATTGGAGGCCAAGAGCAGACAAACGCAGTAGAGGAAGACCATCTACACGTTGGGCCGACATCAGGCGTATCACTAAAAATTGGCAACAAAGAGCACAAAATCGTGAGGAATGGAGGAGTTTAAGGGAGGCCTATGTCCAGCAGTGGACGTGATAAATAGAGGCTGGATGATAATGATGATGACAGTTAGAAAACGGCACATCCAAACCCTAAGGCAGAAATTTTATGCAGATTCGATCAAAACTAACCAAGACGTTAGACTGTGCCATATGTTATCCGTCGCTCCTATTGCTCGTCATAGATCGGCTGACGTGAATGCCATCTCCTTGAAAAATCTTAGTGTTTCGTATTTTATTAAGCGCGACAACAAGCAACGCGGGTATGTCAAAAGTTTTTTCTTGCTGCACTGAGTATCTCCACTGAGTTAATACTGTTGCGAAAGTCCTCCTTGCAGGTGGTGTTCCGAAAGAAAATAGGGGCAGTGATCATAAATCTAAAAAAAGTGAAAATAAAAAAGAATGCTTTCGACATTTTCTCAAGAGATGAAGATTCGCGAAAGTCATTATAATAGGAAAAAGTCGAAAGAGAATATACTTATCTGCAAGTCTGTCAGTTGCCAAGTTATGGAGAATGTTTAATAAGGAATACTCACAAAATCGGGTGTCATATTTTATGTTCCGAAAGGTTTTTATACACGATTTTAACATTGGGTTTTCATCGCCCGCTTCGGATGTGTGTAGTAAATGTACGCGACTAAAACAACAGTACAAATTTGAACCAAAAGCTGAAATTACAAATCAGCTGCTACTGGAATACCGCGTACATACAAACGTGCTGCTGCCTTTTATGAGTTAGCCAAAGAAACTCCAAAAAATAGTTTAAGTTTCTGCTTTGACCTTCAACAGATACAGCCTTTACCTCGGACGACTATTGGCGAATGCTTTTACTAGCATTAGATAAGTCTCTACGCTTTTTTTTATGTCGCTCTGTCTTTGCGTAATACAACTTTCTACATGTGGACTGAAGATTATGCTGGACGTGGCTCAACAGAAGTTACTTCAGCGCTTCTTCACCATCTAGATTCTCTTGACTACGATGGAATTAAGAAAATTCGACTATTCTGTGATGGGTGTACAGGTCAAAACAAACATTCCTACATCGTTCATGCACTTATGTTTTGGCTTAAAAATAAGTCTCTAAGAGATGTGTCCGAAATTTCAATCACTTGTTCATCACTGCTGATCGTTGTTTTGAGAGAGTGGAGAAGTTGCTTAGGAAAAATGCAGTAATTTCTAAAGAGGAGTACGTCAAATTTTATTCAGAATGCGGTCAAATAAAACTCTTAGGAAACGACTGGAAACTTTTTAATATAAAGGAACTAGATAAAGTGTACAATAAGGTAAAGTGCATTGCTGAAACAAAAAGAATTATTATCACAAAAGACATCAACACCAACAAAAGATTGAAGTAAATACACACCTATATTATCGGTTTGCATCTGGAAACCTGGTTCTAAACATTATAGAGCCCAGAAACTCGTTACCAGATAAGAAGAAACCCAGTCTTACGAAGCTTCTGAAAGAGCTGTTTGGTGAAAATTAGATGTTGCGAGCAGATCTAAATCGGTATAAGGATTTACTTGTTTCCGCTAATGCAGACACGGAATCTACTGACAAAAAAGTAGATGAGAGCGAAGAATGTGACTGTTTGGATGAATGGCCTGCTCTTCACTAAATATTTTTTGTTTCTCTTGGTTCGTTTTGACTTTTGTGTTCCAATTTTATAATTAAAATGTGTTTTCTGGATCTATCCATATCCAGATTAATAATCAATGTTTTTCAAAAAACGTTAACTCAAAAAATAAAAATCAAATTGCATCAAACTACTTTCCTAAAACACAAGTTTTTTTCGTTTCCTAGACATTTTTTCCAAATGGATATAGCCCCTTTTGAACGCAAGCATCTCATTTGTGCAGTGTGTTGTCAATAAAAAGGTAATGCTATTTTACATCAAAATGGCGCTGAGGATGACTCTTGTATAACTATGAACCAAAATATAAACTTCAATCAATGTCCACCAACGCCAAAATAATATCAGTCTCAATAAGGGACATCATCTTCAATTAAGAGGTTGAGATCTTCATTAACACAGCAATAATCAGATACCTTGAATCGATTTCTTAACAGCATAAGAATAAACGCACTAAAAAACTTTAAGTAGTGTCATTCTTTTACTTGATAAGTGTTCTATCCCATGTAGTTTCTGCAATTCAAAATCTATTTTAACGTATAAAGTGGTAAGTCTTACATCCTCCTTATAGACCCGACTTATCATTGTGTGATTACCTTGTATATGGTCCATTAAAATAGTCACTAAAGGGGTGGCTATTCAATTAATATGCAGACGCAGAAGTTGCTGGTAGCAGACGCTTCTGTAAACACTGAAACTGAAAAAATACTTCAGTAGCAATTCATTTTGAACAAACTATTCACTGAGATCAATTTCTGAGTATTAGTTAAAATATATTTTTTCTGTATATTGATTATTTTTAAACATTGTTTTTAATTTTCAGCGGATTTTGGTTTTTGTGCTCAAATTAGCCCAGAACAGTCAAAAAGGACTACAATGGTGGGCACCCCTTACTGGATGGCACCCGAAGTTGTCACCAGGAAGCAATACGGACCTAAGGTAACATTTATATAGATTTTTAAATGGTTTTATTATCCCTGAGTTAAATGATAAACATTTTGACTGTGTAGAGCAATTGACTCTTTTAGTAATCATTTTCATGTCTTGTTATTTATTCCCGATCATATCTTCACTCTGCTCCTCCATATGACAAGTTACAGTTGTTTCCTAAAGGAGAGTCAAAAGCTTAACTTAGCAAAATTTTAATTGTGTTTTTGTTATTTTTTTTTAATAATAATCTTGTTTATAGGTTGACGTGTGGTCATTGGGTATAATGGCGATAGAAATGATAGAAGGAGAACCTCCATATCTAAATGAAAATCCCCTTAGAGCACTTTACCTCATCGCTACTAATGGTAAACCTGATATTAAGGAAAAAGAAAAACTATCTCCTGTATTTCAAGATTTTCTAGACAATTGTTTAGCGGTAGAGGTTGACAAGAGATCGTCAGCTAGGGATTTATTAAAAGTAAGTATCAATGATAGTTGACTGGAAATTGTCAGTATGTATATCTTTAAGATTTCAAAAAGAAAAACTATTACACAACTCACAAAAAGTGTTTGTCGCATGCGATAAGTTCTCAGTTAAGTTGTTTTGCAACATAAGTTCTCATGAAATAGTCCCATTTCATGCGTGTGTCCCTTGATTGACGCTTCTCCAATAAGGAAGACTCTGAGTGTGTTTCCTTTGTCCCATCCCTCTCGTGGTCATATAGCCATTTGGAAAGGTACTTTAGGTCCGTACCTGGTCAGAATTTATCATCCATTCGATATCTCTGACTTCTTTTATGATGTTACTATGTCCTGATCTAACCAGTACGTTGTCCAAGTTTTCTCGCAGTCTATAATATCCTTCTCCCCTCACTTATCGCAATCTGCAAAGGTGGCTGGTTCCATAGGGTCTCTTTCGGTCTTTAAACTAAGCTACTCTTTGCAGCTTGCTTAGTTTGAAGATGGTACTTTTTTGCTGCACCTTTGGTTACCATACTAGTGATGCATGTGTAATTGTTGGTTTTAGCCCATCATAAATCCAATATATCTGGTTTTAAACCCCACATTTTTTCATGGATACGTCTAGCTACCATTAACGTAGTCGCCGCTCTCTTGGTTATTCGTTTTATCTGCTGATATCAAGTAAACCTCGAGCTAATATTATCCCAAGGTACTTGACTACACACATTATCGAACTTCACTATATACTGGCTCAGTATGAAAATGAATTTAGGTCAAACAATATTCCTGTTTATAGGGAGAATATTTAAAAGAGGGTACCGGTATTTTAATGTGTGGTCTGAACAGTATCTGGGGACATTTTAAACACTCAGTACATAGTTTATTTTTTGTAACTATTTTTCAAGAAATTATTTTATACCGTGTTAATACAATTTCCGTTATATTTTTACCACCCAGGGCCATTATTCGACCTTTATATTGCAAAAGTCCAATAATAAATGTTATGTATCTATCAGGTGTGATAGCAGGTCTATCTGACGAGCTAAACATAGCGAAATACGTGTCATGGAATGGCGAGTTTGACGAGATGTGAAATATTCCTTATCATATATTATTTACACATAAATTTAATGTACTGGCTATGAAATTGCCAAGTAACTTTATTTAAATATATATGCCACCAAAAACTCTAGAATTTTTCGAGATAGCTGGGTATTGTAGTTAGTCTACTGTAGTGAGATTTGGTCACTTAAAAGCAAAAAAGGTGCTGAGTCACAGAAATTGGCTAGTAGAGGAGATCGGCAGGGATATCCAGAAGACGAAGAGTAACCAACGAAAGAATGCGGGAAATAATTATAACTAAAGAAGCGTAAAGAGTGTCAAAACAAACAGCTGGTATAGTATGAAGACATAATATGCATGAATAGAAGTGTAATCCTAAAACACGTCCTGGAATGGAAACCAAGAGGTAAAATAAGATCCAGAATTGGTTGAAGTCAATGATTTTAAATTGATGGTGGGATAATATTCCGTCGTTATAAATTACATAATAACATATCTATTTTTTATTTGTATTTCTCTATTATAATTGTTTATTAAAATTTTCAGCATCCTTTTTTGAAGTTAGCGCGTCCACTTGCTAGTCTGACGCCACTAATTTTAGCAGCCAAGGATGCTGCCAAACAACACTAGCGACGATATCGTTGTCAACGGCCACACTAACAGCGTCGCCTTGTAAAATATTATTTTAAAAGAAGTAAATTTTAACGTTTGTTTTTGTTACAGATTTTCTGAATTAAGGGATTCAAATAGTATAGGCTGTTTTTTAGTTGAAGGCGCCTAAAATGATTGCTAAATATTATAAATTGACTTAAATCTTTATAGTCATCTGATAAAGATTTTTTTCGGGTTGTTCGGTTGTCGAGATGTACGCATTTCTTGCACTATGGATTGGCATTCTAAGAATTGGTTAGAAAATTCACAATTTTTGTATATTGAAAATAATTATTAATAAGCAAATAAATTTTTTGTCGCTGATATCAAGGTATCATGCATCTTTTTATATGAGAGAGATGGCGGTATTAGACAAAGTAACATGACGTTTTGAATGACAATATAATCTAAGCTAATAAATCGTTGCGAAAAACGGTTTGACTGTTAAAATATTTATTTTTGAGCAACATATTTTTTAATTCTGACGTAGCCCGTCAGAATATTTACCTTAGTTAATACGTTTAGTCATTTTGAATTTACGTTACGTCATTCGCATGCGTATTATTTGACATTATCAAACAAGAAGTCCGGCCATAAGGCACTCGAATTGGTCTTTCGAACCGGATCCTGCTTAAAGGACCAATGTATAATTCGAATGCTGTATGTCTATGTATAATTATAGGAAGTTAAGATTAATGTAAGATTGCAAAGTAACGAATTTAATTTGTGATTGAACACTTGAATGCAAGCGATAATTTGAAATAAACGATGTTTATGTTATAGGTTAAGAAAATAATGAGAAAATAATAATTTTTATATACATAGTTTTTGGAAATATATTTTGAAACCATATCTGCTTCAATTGATTTTGCCTCAAAGACTTCTGATTTAGTACCACGGTCAGTTTTAGATCCGTTAGTGATATTATGTGCCATTAGTGAACCGTATAATTTTGTTAATATTCTCAGTGAAAATTAGTTCTGGTGTCGTCATATCTGAGTTCATTTGAAAGATGGATTCCTCAAGTATAGTCTCAGTAATAATTGTGTAACTATTTAATACTTAATTCGGCCTCCAAGTATTGTTTGCTTAAGTCCGAGGATGGTCATAAAGGCTGTGATAGTTTCTAAAGGTACCGTTCCTGTACTATTCAAGGCTCCTGTCATATTTAGAAGCGCTTGTCTTTGTAGGCTGGTGAGAAAGGTTGCACAAGATTGCTAACGCCAACTTTTCCAACAGATTACCTTTGGTTTCAGTCCCAGGTTTTAACTACAACTCGTCTGCAGTTCCAGGATAGTCGCATATTCCCGTTGGTTATGTTGTTAATATGAGTGCTCCAATTGAGTGTGGAATCTAGGGTTACCCCTAAATACTTAATCTCATTGGTTATTGTAGTTCCTCCACAAATAATTTTAGTTAACTCAGTCCGTTATGCTTCCTCTTATTAGTAAAAGCTACTAGTATATTTTTAGAAGGGTTTATAGAGAGGTTTTTTTTAAACATCAATTCTTCATGTAATAATTAAAGTCCTCACGATTTCAGCTGCTTTGCTAATGTTCTTGACATTATTTCATAGCTTTTTCCTGTACTCTTTATATCAATCGCGCGTGTCTCTTTTTTTACTTCAACGTATTTTTTAGAGCTCGTAAATATACATTATACCCCTTCACAATTTATCCGTAAGTCATTGATATTTGTTCACTCGAAGTAACAATCTTATTGCGCCTTTCGGGAGTAATATCTATCTTCAAAAACAATAAACAAGACCTTAGTCCGGCTTCCTTCAACAAAAACAAAAATTCAGAAAAAGAAAGTACCTAAAAGAATGTAATAAAAGTGCACCACACCTTTAGTTTTATATATCACTGATTGTCAGAAATTGTCATTACTGTGATAAAGATTTTGTCAACTAAGCAAGTAAAATTGCAAAAAATATTATGTGTTCGCACCATCCTTTAATTGAATGTTAGCGAAGCTCCTATACTGGCGTTTTATTAATTGTTCTCTATAGTAAAATGCTGCGGCAATCGTTACGAAATTAGCGACACGACATAGTTGGAAGAGTCCATTTACTCGGCGAGGAGAGTCCGTTATACATAAAATATGTACGCTTTTTTAATTTTATTAAAATCTATAAAAAGGATATTAACAGCGTTTTTATCTACTTTCGAATGTACAAGAAATGTTTTAAAATAAATAAATTAACATTGTAAGTCGACGATTGTAAAATAATCGTAAAATAAAAAAAATAATAGATCAATAATAAAATTACTATATTTAATTTTAAAAATATTAATTAAAATTTATAAATTTTTAAAATTTAAAAATACAGAAAACATAGTATGAAGCCTCGCGCTAGTCTACAGAACCGCCTACTGTGCCACTTTTTTATTTTATGTATCTGAACAGAGACTCTGAGGATGCCAAAACTTAGTGTATGTAAAATGTTAAGTATAGTCCGAATAAAAATCTATGAGTACTCCTATGAAGATCATTATTTATTTAATTTAAATTGTGGTATTTTTAAAGAAAAATATCCAGCATAGAAAAGCAAGTTTGATTTTTAATCTTGAAATTTATAAAGTAGGCAGCTGATTAAGTTTTATTTATATAGTAAAAAGATATCATGTGATTAAGAAATTAGTATATATATATATTCGCCTGTATTGTTGGCATCCCTTTGGAGAATCGATTTTATCCCATGTTACTAGAAAATGCATTTCTATTTTATATTAGACCATTGTATTATACATGTATAGGTAGTAATAGTAGTATCGGATCTTTATAATCAACATTTTGATTCTTTGCAATTCTAGTAATATAGGCAATGTAATATAAGATAGTAGTAAAACAAATATCGTTACGCGCTATAGATTCAGTGACGTCATCAATCATTGGCATTTCAAACTATAATTTTGTACCGTATTAAAAAGGTATCTTCTTCTTTTTGTGTTTCTGGATTTTCGTAGGTATTTGGATTGAAAGATTCTAATTAAAAAAAAAAATATCATTATAAAGTAATGATTACGGACCACAACAATTGACACTTTCCAAGAAATTTAACTGAACCAATGACATTATTACCAATTGAAATTAGTCATTGAAATATAACGTGTAACGACTTTGTTTTGCGTTTAGTGTATATGAAATTATACAAGCATTTGACAGGGTGAGTTCAATCAATAACCAGAGATATAATAAGATAATCGACAAAGGATGAAGGGGTGTAAAATTCGTCGTGTTTAACTTACTTTAACATAATTTTTCTAAACTTCTAATATGTACATTATTAATTCATGAAATTCAGTTCCTGAGAACCAATTTTTATCAATTTTTGTGTCTAATTTATATGTCTATTGTCAATTTTTATGTCTAATTTTTCTAGAAAATGATTTAATTTATTAAAACATTTTCAAATATATTAAATTATCTATCTTAGTAGTAGCAGTATGAATTACTTGCATGTTACTACTAAACCATATTGACAGAAGAAATTTAATATATGCTAAATAATTCACCAATAAACCTACCTTTGTGTTATAGTATCTAAAGTAAATTCAACTTCAAGATACGGACGATGTAAACAAATGCACGCTGGACGTACGCATTTGTTCAGGGCTGGACTAGTAAATTAAAGATACAATATAAAATAGACAAACTTTGACATATACAGATTATAGTACATCAATTTTTTAAATATAAAAATGATTTACAAGATAGAAAGCTCTCTAGATTTATCTATACAGCCTTTGCTGTCCAATTTTGGACATAGGCCTCCTCTTCCTTCTTCTACATCTCTCTATTGTAGGCAGTTTGTATCCACTTCGGGACTGCGTGTTTAGGTCACTTTTGTTTTGTTGCGGATCCAAGTATTTCTTTTCTTGTCTGATAGCCTGATGTTCAGCTTTTGCCTTTCCATGGCTCTTTGGGTCTTTGCTATTTTTTCCATGTTTTCCTTTGTAAACGTCCAAATTTGAAGACTTGGTATGTATATGTATGTATATATGGTAGTTGTCCCAAATGTACATATTCTTTTACTTGTTCTATAGTTGTTTGTGCAATTGTATTAATTCTTCTAGTTGGTTGGTCATAATTTTCGTTTTATTATAATTCATTTGTAGTTCATACTTCCTTTTTATCTATTATTAATACGATGCATTAATGCATATCTCAAGTGATTTAAGTATTGGCCATTTATGTTAATACCCCGTTTTTCCCATTGTAATTTGCTCATAACGTCTTCCAAAGCTTGATTGAATAGTTTGGGTGATATAGTGTCACCCTGTCTGACTCCTCGCCGTATCTTAATAGGCTCCGTTTGTTCAACTATTTTAATGGATGTTGTTCCTTGATCATATATATTGGAAATTAAGTCCGTATATGTATAGTCCATTCTCCCATTTTGTAAAGAGTTCTTTACTGCCCAATGTTCCACCTTATCGAATGCTTTTTCAAATTCTACAAATGCCATATACATTGGGATTTGATATTCGTTGGCCTTTTCAATTAATATTTTTATCGTAAGCAGACGGTCACTTGTACTGAATCCTTTTCTAAAACCGGCTTGCTCTCTTGACTGGTAATTATCTAACTTAGTAGTTAATCTGATTGTTAGTAGTTTAGTTAACAGTTTGTACATTACATTAAGTAGCGTTATGTGTCTATAGTTTTTCAGATCTTTTCTATCGCCTTTTTTTTCTATCTTCTCTATAGAAAGCTATTAACCACAAAATAAAGTATGTGTGCAGAAAAAATAATGAATTATCAAATCAACAAACCAAAAAAAACAGTTTTGTACAATTACTCTATGACTCTTCATTAAAGAGACGACGGAGCGGAAAAACGAAGTGCGTGCCTGTTAGCCCAACAGAGATGACTAAGATAGTTCGATAATAATAGGAATACGTTTATCACGTGCAGACTCAAATATTATGCGGTGACTTGTGTTTATTTTGTCCGTAGCTCGAAGTTGAATTTACTTTAGATAAACAATTTCGTTTTAACCAGTCGTCCCATTTACTCTACAACTTCATTTTTAATTACCAATACGAGGTTGTTTTTTGTGTATGTATGTCAACATCTATTCCTCTTGCGCAATGTGGTTTATTATCGTAGTTTTAACGATTTCTATTGGAGGAAACTTCCAAACGTGTACACTAATTGAAGGCTTTAGTTTGACATATACCTTGACCTCGAGTGACAACTATGTTTAATGTACTATACCTATAGTATAACTGTTGTATGTAAATCAAAATTTATTTCATATCTTATCAATTTCTTGTAGTTTCTCCACGGTTTTTACTCGTCTTTCATATATTTTTGTTAAAAGTTTGTCTTTAAAGTTGGTGAAATTTAAGACGTTGAATTTTACGAACCAGTTGCTCCAGTGATGTATTAATATTATTTGATGTGATGTAGTCTTACGAATAAACTATATTTTATAAGAACAAACCTATGAA
This sequence comes from Diabrotica balteata, assembly GCA_918026665.1. Lineage (NCBI taxonomy): Eukaryota > Metazoa > Arthropoda > Insecta > Coleoptera > Chrysomelidae > Diabrotica > Diabrotica balteata. The sequence continues at coordinate 22,483,607 of OU898276.1, read as the reverse complement.
CAATTCTTATAAGAAACTGATAGTGATTGAACTTGTGCTGTATTTATATATTGACGGAGACTGTGCCTAATTTCATGTTAGTAATGAGGCGTTGATATCTACTCGTTTTTATTTTCAATACGCCACGTTAGTCGTGACGTCGTACTTACATGTTGACGTTGAGGTCTCGATTTGAAACAAACTAAATTCGCTACATAATTGTTCATGTATGATAATACTGTATATTTCGTTAAATTCTCCATACTGTATTATGTATATTAAAAATTCAACCATTAAAAATTATTCACGATAAAAAATATCTATAATCTTTTCGCAATCAATGCAGAGTAATAAATCAAAATTTACAGGACATGCGGTTCAAACAAAATATGTTTAATATAGTCTGTCGCTAAAAATGTGAATTTAAGACTTTTCTACTTGTTTTAACACAATTTAAATGTCTTGTTATGTCGAGCAATATATCTTTTAATTTGTGCACATATCGAAGTGGTAGCGAGGGAAACACACATCCATACCATGTGTTTTTGCAAGTTCATCCACTGCATAAAGTACTGGGGATTTATTTATTTTTACAATTTTTAGCAATTCAACTTTTACAGATTTATCTGGAAAACTAATGTTTCTGTCTGTTAGCCACTTAATGGTATCCTGTATCTTCGTTGAAGTATTTGGCAGGTGTTCAATTTGTTGGAAATGATAACTAGCGTTATTCATTACTGCAACCGAACCTTTTGGCAACAGTTCTATCATCTGCTGAAAATATTCTTCAAAAACATCATTGTTCACATCTCCCAAAAACCCCGTTATCACTTCCAATATGTGTTATTATTAAGTTCCCTTACTGGAAGCAACCTTTAATCCTTTAAACTTTCCAAAAAGCTTGTCGTGAAGTTTGAACGTTTGCGTTCTGCCACATTCTTTCCACTGTGTAACTCTCATTCACCCAAGTTTCGTCTAAATACAATATATAATATTAAGAGTTGCTTTTTATTATGTTTTGCCCACTTGAAAAAACATGTAAAGTAGATACCGAACAAATACCATTACCTATTCGAAAGAACAACTAAATACATTTTATTTACCCTGTAAATGATAATATAGGCGCCCATACCTCAAACTGCCTGCTTTTACAATTTTATTCGTCAGTGGCGATTGCTAAATATAAAGGTAGTTACGTTTCTTATTTATTTTTGTATATTAAAGGAGAACAATAACAAGAATTTGTTTCTCTGTAAAGATATTAGGGATAGAAATACATCACTTCATGGATTTATTGTAGAAAATCCAGTTTATTTGAAATCAAGACAACTCAACCTCAAAAATTAACAGCTGACGTCATGCTAACGTGAGCTTGTGTTAATTTCTAACTTTTATAGGTTATAAAAACTGACTTGAGACGTCTACGAATCCTCTAAAGAAAAATCTAGAATAACAAATTTTTAAATGATTATATGAATGCTTTTTAGACAAGGACCACTAAGTATTTTTTTAACGAATTTCTTAGGTACGAGTAGTTATGTCGCATTTAAGAAATTTTGTCACAGTTGAGACATTATTTTTACAAGACGGTATATTTGACACTCCTTATTTTATTATTACTGGTCTATACCGGTTGTTTGAAGTATTTGAAGATTTCTAAATCGATCACAAATGTAACTTTTTTAATTATCTTCTTACACATCTTCTACTTAATCGTTAATTTGACACTTGGATCATGGTATCTAAACGGACCTTATTGATATTATTTGTTTGTGAATTCCTGAAAACATTTTAATGATAAGGAAGGTAACTCACTTACCAACAAAGAGGATATCCTGTTATGATAGGTAGAGCACTTTCGAGAGTTGCTGGAAGGGGAACCTACTAACAATATAGAGCTGGAATACCGAAATGAGGAACTCGTGGAACCCCCCTCGGTAGATGAAGTGGAAATATCTATGAAAAACTAAGGAACCACAAATCCCCAGGCAGCGATGGCATCCCAGCAAAGTTATTTAAGCACAGTAGAGACCAGCTCACCAAGGTGATGCGAGAAATTGTTTGTAAAATTTGGTCTGTGGAGCAAATGCCTGAAGAATGGAGCTTAGGCTTCATTTGCCCGTTATTCGGGCAATTCCAATAGGAATTCCAAAAAAAACTCATATTGTTTGATAAAAGTGACAATGGCTTTTTAATGTCGCCTTAGAAAAAGTTATACGAGACGCTTGTTTAGATAGCAGGGGAACAATATTTAATAGATCAGTCCAAATTCTAGCATATGCAGACGACGTGAACAAGAACCAGGGCGAGAACTGCGGAAATCCTAACCGACCTAGTAGCAGCAGCAGAACGAATGGGGTTACATATAAATCAAAATAAAACCAAATTCATGGCGACTAACACAAACACAAGAGCTGGAAATGTTGACGCAGATTTAATCATCAATGACCAAAACTTCGAAGCAGTCAAAGAGTTCATATATCTAGGGGCATCGGTTAACCCCAATAATAACACATCTGAGGAAATAAAAAGGCGAAAAGGCGTTGCAAACAGGTGTTATTGGTCTGTCAGAATACTTCAAACGTATGTCTCAAAAAACTCGTATAAGGCTGTATAGAACACTGATAGTCCCCATTCTCACATATGGATCAGAGGTATGGACGCTAACTAAAACAGATGAATCCGCTCTATCGATTTTTAAAAGAAAGGTGCTACGCCATATATTCGGAGCGGTCTTTGAGAACAGAATATAGAGGCGTAGATATAACTTTAAACTGCAGAATATCTACAAGAATACGTTTGGTGGTAAATATATTACCACTACAATTAAGCGAAAGTGGGCAGGACATTTGTCCGGGCCCCTGAATCGAACATGATAAAAAGATTCTAACAGCGCAACCCGTGGGAATGAGAAGACGAGGTAGGCTAAAGCTGAGGTGGATGGACGGGGTAACACAAGATGCCGAGAAGATCGAAGTCGGCAACTGGAAAATGCAAGCAAGGGACAGAACAGAATGGCGTAGAAAGCTTCAGAAGGTCGAGGCCCTCTAAGGGCTGTAGCACCAAGATGATGATGATGATGAATTCCTGAAAAAAAAAACGGTGAAAATACCGCCTTAACAACGGACCACAGAACGATAGAACATTTTCAAAAAAAAAAATAATAGGATACATAATACAACCAAATACACCTCAAGGGAACTGGCAAGATTGTCGATGGTGTGTGGATTAGCGATAATGAACGGGATATTTTATCATGAAATAAAAAATTAAGAGACTTAGATATAATGGAAGACAGACGGTATTCTGTCGGTGGTTTAATGAAAAATACAGGAAATATAGGGAAAGCTGGAAGAAAATTGAAAAAATGGTGTGGAAAATAATAATTGTAAATC